>CM060857.1:6100745-6700745 GCA_030737835.1 Acorus gramineus | reverse complement strand
TGCCATTTTGTGGTTGAATAATAAAATTGTGGTTAATAATATCTGGTGGTTAATATAACTGTGATGCATGGGTTGTGCTGTTCACTGAGCGTGTGGCTCACCCCTCGCATAATATTTTTCTCCAGTGTCATCTGAGTCGGATCTGGAGGAGGAGCTCCCCGAGGGATTTCACCAGTAGCGGAGTAGCGCCACGTCCCGCGAGTATCAGAGGCTATCAGCATCCCTTTTGATTGTATGTGTTATATTACGTGCTTGGGCACGCGTTTGTATATTATTTGGATGTCTTTGTATGTATATTGGCTCTCACAGGACAGCTGATTATGTATCGAGTCTGTAATATGTCTTTGAGTTACAGATTCAGTCTTTTAGCTTCCGCTATTTGTGTATATATCATGTCAGCCTCTTTGTTGTCTGTGTTGTCATTTTTAGCTGTTGTGTGAGTATGTTATTGAACTCCTGTTTAGACTGATATCATATATACACTTGCCGCGTCCCGGGGACGGCCACCCTGGGGCGTGACAAATGACATGTATGCATGTTGTATGATTTATTATGATGTAAATCCATGTTAGGGAGTGTCCCTATAATTATTAGATGATTGTGCATATGGTTCATGCACATAGCTAGATATAAAATTCTCCTGGATATATTTGTATGCGCATGTTAAAAACTGATAGGCCTATCTAAAATAGGCGTGGGTATGACCCGCTGTCGGGTTGTACCTTATTAGTTAGAGCGCTAGCGATGTAATCGCCCCGTGCATCCGAGCGATGCACTCGTTTGGAATTCAGGAGAATTGATTACCTTATCGGATTGTTAAGCCGGTAGTTGGGGCGTGCCACCCCCCCTTGTGTCTGAGCGACGCAACGGTGTGCGAGTACAGTAGTATTGGATATCTCGATAAGTGATTATCGAGAGTAGTTGTTTTCCATTGGGTTCGCTTTGCGAACATGGAATGTTTACTCCCAATGTCGTCCGTGTTGAAGAGGCCCGGGTTGTAGCTGTCCTGACAGAGGGCTCCCATCCGTAGGTACCACCGATGCATTCGGGAGCGTACTAATCGTGGGAGTGTACCAGGTAGAGGCTACCCGGGAGAGGGCTAACGAATGATATTGCGAGCGTGGAATCGTTCTCCCCTTCGTTGGATCCGATGAAGGAACTTCTAGCGTTGGAAAAGCTGTCCTGACAGAGGGCTCCCATCCGTAGGTACCATCGAGGCGTTCAAAAGCGTACTGATCGTGGGAGTATACCAGGTAGTGACTACCCGGGGAAAGGGCTACCGGTGGACCAAGGGTGTAGAGCAGTCAAAGTCTCTTCCCAAAGTCCCAAGAGTCTCCTTTCAGGAGTGAGGGTGTGGATGAGGCGAAGACACGTCGCCTCGTGACCCATTCGTTGTTCGACCGTTCCCATAGTTGTTGGGTCCGGTCTCGTGATCGATGTTGAAGGACATCTTTGGGCAGTTATCTAGATGTAGATGATCCAGTAGTGTTGAGTAGACCAGTAAATCCGGGTCTCTTCGACCGACGGTATGGTCTCTAGACCAGTAAATCCGGGTCTCTTCGACCAACGGTATGGTCTCTCCCCATAAGTCCCAAGAGACTTCTTCCGGAAGTGAGGGTGGGGTGAGGTTGGTCGCGCCACCGCGTGACCCAGTTATCCATGGGTTTCTACCCATGTTTTCCTTGAAAGGAAATTGATTATGTAATGAACCGCCGCGTGACCCAGTTATCCATGGGTTTCCACCCATGTTTTCCTTGAAAGGAAATTGATTATGTATTGAACTGTAGTATGGTGATTGGTTTCCAGCCACTCACTGAGCTTGTAGCTCACCCCTCGCATACTGTTTCTTTTCAGGGGCAGTGTTGGGCGTGGAGCTGGAGCTTCCTGTGGCGTGGTCTTATGGGCGTGGAGCGTTCTGTCGGTGGGTGGCGAGTGCGAGGCTGTCAGCATTCCTAGAGTCATTTTATGCTTTGTAAATCGTGCATGTGGCACAGGTTGTATTTTCTTTGGTCTAGACTTGGCTTTCATAGGACATTGATTGTGTATTCGGGTCTGTATTATGTTTTTGATTTACATACATTGTTATATATTATGCTTCCGCTTTTCAGTCAGTTATCATTATCTTGCTTTGCCGCCTTGTGTATTGTTTTTGGTGTCCTTATTGACCTCAGGTATTGATTGCTGATATTTATTATTGCCACGTCTCGTAGACGACCGCTCTGGGGCGTGACAGGTGACCTTAAGGGGGGGTGAGGTTAGGGTTAGGCTCACCCACTCACATAACCAATAACCAAAGGTTTCTTCACCCCTAAGCAAGGTGGGGGTAAGGTTACCAAGGGTCACCACATCCCCAAAATATCTCACACTATTCGTCCAACCAGGAACTCTCAAAAACCCGGATACGATTCAGAACTGCATATTTTTCTAAACGTTACCAGAATTTGATAAAAATTTTATGGGTAGTACTAAACGGTACCAGAACCCATAATATGCAGTCAGATTTTTAATCAAAGTACTCTAACTCCCGCAGGTGGCTAAAAGCCAAAATTTTAGCAGATCCGATCGAAAAATTTAAAAGCCCTTGAATGACCCAGAAGTGATCAAGGCTTAACCGAAATGGCTCCAAATGACACAGGCATAACATTCTCCCCCCTTAGGAAATTTAGTCCTCGAAATTTAAGGAAACCCAAAGGGAAGACCGAATATAGCAAGTATCATGCATAGACCCTTTTGTTCCCAAGTGGTCTATGCACCAGACTGGCGCTACCGACACACTGCAATCAAGGGAACGGTCTTAGCGTGGAGCCTCTTCTCATGCTGGTCTCTGACCTCGATCCACTGCTCCACGAACGACAAATCCAGCTCGAGAATGAGACGGTCGAACGGAGTGACATGAGCAGGATCTTGGACATAACGCCTCGGCCATGAGACAAGGACGACGTCGTGGGCATGAGCCAGCTGTGGGGGAAAGGCTACATGACAAGCCACCTCCCCAATCCACTCAATGACGAGAAACAGTCCCATTGAAGAGCCAACTCAGCTTGCCCCGAACGTCGAAACAGAGGATGCCCTTGAACTGGGACACCTTCACGAAAACATGGTCGCCAAACCCAAAGGTAAGCTCCTAGTGACGATGACCTGCGTAGCCCTTCTGTCGGTTCTGGGAGGTGCAGATGCACATACGAACCAACCTGGTCACCGCAAGGTCAAATAACTAACTTATGGCCTCTCCAACCGTCCCAACACAAGGGAGGTATAAACTGCGCCTGTAGAGTGCCTTTCACAGATCCATCTGGATGCTCGAATGGCAGTCGTCTTGCAGGCATACCCCAATAAATGGGTGGTGCCTCACCCAATTGCCCTTATCATCGAGCACACAGACACTTAGCATGTCCTCCAAGGTCTGAATCATCCTCTTTGTCTGGTTGTCCATCGGCAATGAAATGCTACACTTAGATGGAGGCTCGCGCCAAAGCCTACCAAGGCTGCGCCACAACCTCAAAGTAACCCTCGCGTCTCAACCGAAAATAGCGCCGACCGGAGTGCCATGAAGACGAACAATCGCGAAGGTGAAAACCCACGTCAAGGCGTCCAGAGACTCAATCAGTCGGATAGGGAGGGAAGCGCGGACTTAGTCAGTCGGTCAATGATCACCTAGACGGCGTCGTGACCCGAACGTGACATTAGCGAGTCCGCAACAATCCCTGATAACCCACTCCCACTTCCACTGAGGAATCTCGATGGACTGACGCTTTCCACTCAATGATGATTCTTGAACTTTGCCTGAGGGCATGCCAACCTGGGGAAACAAGGTCGCCCATATCGCCTTTTCATCGCACCACAGCAATCTCAATGAAGACTACCCCAAAGTAGTCCACAGAAGCCCAATAAAACTTTTGAGATCCACGAAGGCATCCGGCGCATTCGTCAACCCCGACGGCAGTACTTAAAACTCGCAGTGCCCGAAACGGTCACGAAAGGCCATCTACGGGATGTCCAACTTCCGGATCTCCAACTTGTGGTACCCTTGTGCAAAGATCGATCTAATAGCAGACAATCAGATCATCGATTGTCAAACAGATCTCCCAGAGCTGGTCAAACAGATCATCGATTCGCGGCAAAGGTAATTGATCTTCAACCTCCACGGGGAGATCAAAACAACACCTCGAACAATTAAGTCCAAATTCTGCTCCTCGAGCATGGCTGGCGCTCATGATGACACTTACGCGCTTGGTAAGCCGCTCAACCGCACTTAATCCACAAGACACGCAATAAGGGGTCGTCGGACCTCGACAATGCCTATGCGACGTCATCTATCTGATAAGGCGGTTGAGTCCCATCATGAACGTTAGCATCGCGTCTCCTCATTTGCGACCAATGTGGGGCAAAACGCGACAGTATCCACAACTGTGCTTCACATGCCGCCAGAGATAGGTCGCTCAACTGTAACCATTGGAACTCCAGCATCCTGCACTCAATGGGCAGATTCATCACGGGGGGTCCACGCTCTCGACATCATCCAGTAGCACTCTCCCGGTGTGGCCTCTACCTGGTAGCCTCCCAAGCCCACTATCTCTGCCATATGGGTGCACCAACAAGCATAGTATCTGGGAGCACCTCATAGGGCTCTGGCCTCAACCGGGCAGCTACAACGCACAATGATATATCAAAGCGACTCCAGATGCCACTATGGAACCCACTCCACAAGCAATCGCCCACCAAGCTGCAATAGGATGTACCCAATCCCGATCGTATGCATCACCACTTGCTACAGCACCTTCCAAGTGAGAGGAAAAATCCATCATCAATTTGATGCTTCAAAGGTATTCCTTGACTGGGAAAAGAACCTTGGCAGGGCACTATGAGGGCCCGATATAGGATATCCCGACAACCAAACAAGGAACACGGAGTACCCTAGCCCGGGTCTCAATGATGACCCCGCAAGGCCCCTTAATCCTGAGTAGGAAGGCTGGAAGAAGACATCATCCCTTAATGAGCAATACGCCACATCCTCAACACTTGAAACTGGCGCCGCACGCGAACTCCATGGTTACCAGCAATACCGATGCATGGGAAAGAAGCTCCATTATCGAGACGCAATCCATACCTTAGAAATTGTGACCAATTCATCATTATCACACTACTAGGCTAGAATCTCCTACCCAAGCCTTAATCCCGCAACAAGGGATCCAACAACTGACCCTCTTCAGCCGACCCAGTCGACAACTTAAGGGTGGGTCCAGGGGGGTCACGTCCACGTCAACGGATGCGAGGAGGCATGTCAGCAACCTAAGATAACTTCTAAAACAAGAGTACTCAGATGACAATCCTACGACTCATCATCTATACGACTAGACTTAGGCTCTGACAGGACCAGGCTCTGATACCAACTTTTGTCACGCCCCAGGGCGGCCGTCCCTGAGACGTGGCAATAATAAAATATCAGCTATCAATACCTGAGGTCAATAAAGACTCCAACAACAACACACAAGGTGGCAAAGCAAGGATAATGATAACTGACTGAAAAGCGGAAGCATAATATATAAACAATGTTTGTAAACCAAAAACATTATTATAGACTCGAATACACAATCACTGTCCTGTGAGAGCCAAGTCTAGACAAAAGAAAATACAACCTGTGCCACATGCACGATTTACAATGCATACAATGACTCTAGGACTGCTGACAGCCTTGGACTCGCCACCCGCCGAAAGAACGCTCCACGCCCATAAGACCACGCCACAGGAAAGCTCCAGCCCCACGCCCAACACTGCCCCTGAAAAGAAACAGTATGCGAGGGGTGAGCTACAAGCTCAGTGAGTGGTTGGAAACCAATCACCATACAACAGTTCAATACATAAACAATTTTCTTTCAAGGTAAACATGGGTGGAAACCCATGGATAACAGGGTCACGCGGCGGCGCGACCAACCTCACCCTCACCCTCACTCCCGGAGGGAGACTCTTGGGACTTTTGGGGAGAGACCATACCGTTGGTCGAGGAGACCCAGGATTACTGGTCCATACAACACTACTGGATCACCAACCTCACCCTCACCCTCACTCCCGGAGGGAGACTCTTGGGACTTTTGGGGAGAGACCATACCGTTGGTCGAGGAGACCCAGGATTACTGGTCTACGCAACACTACTGGACCATCTACATCGAGATAACTGCCCAACGATGTCTTTAAATATCGATACGAGACGACGTGTCTTCACCTCATCCTATGGGAACGGACAACGAATGGGTCACGAGGCGACGTGTCTTCACCTCATCCTCACCCTCACTCTCGGAGGGAGACTCTTGGGACTTTTGGAAGAGACTTAGACTGCTCTACACCCTTGGTCCACCGGTAGCCCTTTCCCGGGTAGTCACTACCTGGTATACTCCCACGATCAGTACGCTTTCGAACGCCTCGGTGGTACCTACGGATGGGAGCCCTCTGTTAGGATAGCTTTTCCAACGCGGGAAGTTCCTACATCGGATCCAACGAAGGGGAGAACGATTCCACGCTCGCAATATCATTCGTTAGCCCTCTCCCGGGTAGCCTCTACCTGGTACACTCCCACGATTAGTACGCTCCCGAACGCATTGGTGGTACCTACGGATGGGAGCCCTCTGTCAGGACAGCTACAACCCGGGCCTCTTCAACACGGACGACGTTGGGAGTAAACATTCCATGTTCGCAAAGCGAACCAATGGAAAACAACTACTCTCGATAATCACTTATCGAGATATCGAATACTACTGTACTCCCACACCATTGCGTCGCTCAGACACAAGGGGGGGTGTCACGCCCCAACTACCGGCTTAACAATCCGATAAGATAATGAATTCTCCTGAATTCCAAACGAGTGCATCGCTCGGATGCACGGGGCGATTACATCGCTAGCGCTCTAACTAATAAGGTACAACCCGACAGTGGGTCATACCCACGCCTATTTCAGATAGGCCTATCAGTTTTTAACATGCGCATATAAATATATCCAAGAGAATTTTATATCTAGCTATGTGCATGAACCATATGCACAATCATCTAATAATTATAGGGACACTCCCTAACATGGATTTACATCATAATAAATCATACAACATGCATACATGTCATTAGTCACATAAGCACACAAGGCCTAACTTAAGCGTGCGTTGGATATCGCCAACTTAAAAGAAAGGGTCAAGCGCGATCTCGTGCACTAACAGGTGCATGCCAATATTCCAAACGAACCTGAGTCGAGTAGGAAATCGCATCTACTTACTCAGTTCGTTCAGAGGGAGAGGGCGAGAGAGATCATCATCTCATGAAGCTGGTCATAGCTTTGCCCCATTAGCATGGGCGCAACAACTACACCACGCCCTCGAGTCTTACCGCAAGGGAATATTAGGCAGGTGCCCGTTATTAACCCAGACTTATTCATGTTCGATATTCCAATTAATATGGTGGGAGTAGTATTACCATACTACCTAAGGCATGCCATATTCTATACATCCATACACATTTCAAAAATACATGCCCATACTAGAGGGGCGCATGCAACACAATCATTCATACATGGATACAATACATGTATATAAGCCTAGCATGTAAGATATCTACATATTATAGCTTAAGCATGGCCATACTACTTATCTAGTCAAGTAGTATAGCTATGGGGCCCCATCGATGCGCGACGCGCGTCTACGCGTGTCGATCGCATCCCGAGAGGGGGGGATTGGATCGAACCACTCACCATTACCCGGGACCTCGCGCATCCCATCCGACGAGATCTGCAAGGTAAGGGCATCAAATTTGGTGAGTAACATCACAATTTAACACTTAGAAATCACTAGAATTACCAAAGACTTAGACATGCACGCATACGGGCTCGCACGCATGCGAGCACGCGCGTACGCACGCATGCCCGGGTGCCCCAGCACCTACCCGAGACCCTGGGCAGCCCCACGCATGCCCCAGCACGCGCACGCACGCGCACGCACGCGCGCGCGCGCACTGGCACCCAGCCGCGCGCCCAGACACATGCCCAGGCGCACTGCCCCGCGCGCGCACGCCCTGCGCGCACCCCGCTCGCTGCCAGCGTCCGCGAGCACTCGCGCGCCCGCTCCACGCGCACCCGCTCGCCCGCGCACACGCGCACGCGCCCGCCTGCGCGCCCGCCTGCGCCTGCCAGTGCCCCTCTGCGCACGCCCAACCATTCCTAACCCCCTTTTAACCCCTCCCCCACACTTCTCACTCACCCTAAACCAATTACCTAACATGCATGACTTTCCCACAACCCCTTAAGCCATGAAAAACCAAGAAAAGAAGGGGAAGAGCTCACCTTGGGAGGGGGAATGAAAGGGGGAGACTCGGGGGCCCTCGATGCACCCGCTGTCACGCCCCATGTGTCCCCGAGACGTGACAAAATAAAATATAATATCAGCTATCAATACCTGAGGTCAATAAGGACAAAAACAACAATACACAAGGGCAAAGCAAGATAATGATAACTGACTGAAAAGCGAAAGCATAATATATAACAATGTCTGTAAACCAAAAACATTATTACAGACTCGAATACACAATCACTGTCCTGTGAGAGCCAAGTCTAGACCAAAGAAAATACAACCTGTGCCACATGCACGATTTACAATGTATACAATGACTCTAGGACTGCTGACAGCCTCGCACTCGCCACCCGCCGAAAGAACGCTCCACGCCCATAAGACCACGCCACAGGAAAGCTCCAGCCCCACGCCCAACACTGCCCCTGAAAAGAAACAGTATGCGAGGGGTGAGCTACAAGCTCAGTGAGTGGCTGGAAACCAATCACCATACAACAGTTCAAAACATAATCAGTTCCCTTCTTCAAGGAAAAAGGGTGAGGGTGAGGGTGTGGGTGTGGTGTGGATTGGCGATGTTACGACCCTCTAACTTGTGTAGTTACTCCCGTTTAGGGACTATGACTACTTTGAGGTTAATATGAGTGTGTTGGTTGTGGTTATGCATGTGTGTGATATCTCGATGAGCGAGTATCGAGAGTGGTTGTTTTCCATTGGGTTTCGCTTTGCGAACATGGGATCGTTCTCCCCTTCGTTGGATCCGATGTAGGAACTCCCCGGCGTTGGCTATACCTGTCAGAGGACTAGGCGGAGGCCACGAGGGTGGGAGAGGCTACTGGGTGGACCAAGGGTGTAGAGCGGTGAGTTGAGGAGATCGGGTTGTAGATACTACCCGGGAGAGGGTTAATGAATGATGTCGCGAGCGTGGAATCGTTCTCCCCTTCGTTGGATCCGTGTAGTGACATCCCCGGCGTTAGACAGGCTGTCCTGACAGAGGGCTCCCATCTGTAGGTACCTCCGATGTGTTGGACAGTGCTGATCGTGGGAGTATACCAGGTAAGCTACGGAGCGTGGGAGAGGCTACCGGTGGACCAGGGGTGTAGAGCAGTCTAAGTCTCTCCCAAAGTCCCAAGATGTCTCCTTTCAGGAGTGAGGGTGTGGATGAGGCGAAGACGCGTCACCTCGTGACCCATTCGTTTTTCGACCGTTCCCATAGATGTTGGGTCCGGTCTCGTGATCGATGTTGAAGGACATCGTTGGGCGATTGTCTAGATGTAGATGATCCAATAGTGTTGAGTAGACCAGTAAATCTGGGTCTCTTCGACCGACGGTATGGTCTCTAGACCAGTAAATCCGGGTCTCTTCGACCGACGGTATGGTCTCTCCCCATAAGTCCCAAAAGACTCCCTTTGGGAGTGAGGGTGGGGGTGAGGTTGGTCGCGCTACCGCGTGACCCTGTTATCCTTTGGGTTTCTACCCATGTTTTCCTTGAAAGGAAATTGATTATGTATTGAACTGTAGAATGGTGATTGGTTTCCAGCCACTCACTGAGCTTGTAACTCACCCTTCGCATACTGTTTCTTTTTAGGGGCAGTGTTGGGCGTGGAGCTGGAGCTTCCTGTGGCGTGGTCTTATGGGCGTGGAGCGTTCTGCCGGCGGGTGGCGAGTGCGAGGCTGTCAGCATTCCTAGAGTCATTTTATGCTTTGTAAATCGTGCATGTGGCACAGGTTGTATTTTTTTTGGTCTAGACTTGGCTTCCACAGAACATTGATTGTGTATTTGGGTATGTAATAATGTTTTTGATTTACTGACATTGTTATATATTATGCTTCCGCTTTTCAGTCAGTTATCATTATCTTGCTTTGTCGCCTTGTGTATTGTTGTTAGTGTCTTTATTGACCTCAGGTATTGATAGCTGATATTATATTTTATTTTACCACGTCTTGGGGACGCCTGGGGAGTTACAGTTGCCACAAGTGCTCAACTAAGTCCGACTAGAGTTGAGAATGTGTTCCCCTATTTCTGATGCGATGATGACATTGAATGAATTCAATAAGTTCAGATGTATGATCACGCGACACCAAAGAAGATGAACTTTCACCCACAACACCATAATTGAAGTCTACTCCATTAACATCTCATTCATCCTCAATGATCATGTTGTGTAATATTACACAGGCTTTCATAATATCTTTAAGAGTTTCACGTTTCCAAAAATGTGCTGGTCCACGCACAATTGCAAAACGTGCTTGGAGCACTCCAAATTCTCGTTCTACATATTTTCTTGCTAACTCTTGAGCAGCAGCAAGATATTTTTGCTTATTTCCTCGTGGAGATGGTATTGTTTTAACAAATGTTGACCACTGGGGGTATATACCATCAGCGAGATAGTATCCCATCATATAGTTATTGCCATTGGCTACGTAATTAACTAGAGCAACACGCCCTTCAGCAAGATCAGTAAATACAGAAGATCATTCTAAGACATTGATGTCATTATGTGATCCCGGTAACCCAAAAAAAGCATGCCAAATCCAAAAATCATATGAAGCCACAGCTTCCAATATAATGGTTGATTCATGGATGTGACCAGAATATATACCTTTCCATGCTGTTGGACAATTTTTCCACTTCCAATGCATATAGTCAATGCTCCCCAACATCCCTGGGAACCCTCGATTTTTGCCAACTGCTAGCAATCTCGCAATGTCATCAACATTTGGTGATCTCAAATATTCATCTGAAAAAATTGCAACAACCGCCTGAACAAATTTTTTTAAGCTCTCAATAGAAGTGTTTTCACCAATCCTCACATAATCATCCACACAGTCTGCTGCCACTCCATAAGCGAGCATTCTCATTGCAGGTGTGATCTTCTAAAGAGAGGACAAACCAAGACTTCCAGCAGCATTCTTTTTTTGGACAAAATATGGATCATAGGCTTCCACCATAGATTGAATATGGAGAAAAAGAGAGCGATTCATCCGGAATCTCCTCCGAAATAGATTAAGAGGATATACTAGATTTTAAGCAAAATAGTCACAATAAAGTCTTTCATGACCTTGAACACGATCATGATAGATAACTTTGTGACCTTCAATAGAACCACCGTGTGACCTTGGACGTCTTCTGCTATTGAGTTGCTCGTCTTCCATAATGGCCATTGTTATTGTTTCCAACTCATCATCAGAGTCAGAATCATTAAGAAGCATTTGGGCTACACGATTGTGAGCCATGAAAGATAAAATGAGAATACAGTTGAGAGAAAAGTGAGTTGAGATAGATAAAAATGAAAACATGGTCTCTATATAATGAACATGCCACGTTAAAAATATGACCGTTAAAAATATGACAGTTGGAATTATGACCGTTGATAATATGAGCGTTAAAAATATGACCATTGGAATTATAACAGTTGAAAATAAGATAGTTAAAAATATGACCGTTGAGAATATAATACAATTGAAATAAGACAAAATAATATTTATTTTTATATTAAATATGATAGTTAGGTTGAATAGCAAAAAAATAGAGAGCCTTGTTGAAGACACCACATGAGAAATGACCCCTTAAAATAGAGTTCCCACTTTTTTAACCTCAATTTGATGAAAAAATAGAGAGGGTTCTTGGAGATGCTCTAAGAGCACAAGTAATTTAATTACCTGAAAATCACATAGATCTATTGATATATATTTACTAATATATACAATGAAAATCAGATATATACTTCTCGAACCGTACCCAATCTTCATTAGTGATCTCCACCGAGAGTCCCATGCAACAAATCCATAGCTTTAAATTGGATAATTAAATATAAATGTAAAAATAAATAGATAGTGTAGAGGGCTTTTTTAATGTAAGCTTCAAGCTTCCAACACTAGAGGTAATGCAAAGAAATTCTTTGTTACCTCATTGCTTGTTTCAATATGGTACCCGTTCATCCTTATGTCTTTAAAAACTAAGCAAATTTTCTCAAAATTGCTTGAATATAATGCATTCTGGATGAATAGATGAGTACAATTTGATAACATCGTATGGGCTCTTTCATAATACTAATTGGTCCTATTATGGTAGATACCATAGTTGCATTATATACCAAATCAAATAAAAACTTCTGATTTTTCATAATTGTATGAGTTGCTGCACTATCTACCAGAAAAATATCATTATTTGCTCTAACTTCCCAATTCATACCATTAAAATGGATAATAAAATTCATAATTTTCTGTTTACTTTAGACCCCTATAATAAAAATCATTTATAAACAAATCTTCATAATAAAACTGAAAATAACTTAATGAGCTTTAATTTTTATATGTGGGTTTTATGTAATTCAAAAACATTAATAAGATTATTTGATCCAAACATTGATAAACATCAAACTTTAATTTATGGGTTGTTAAAACATAAAATGTATTAACTATTAACAAACCGGCTACTTGAATATATGCATAAGCGGATGAAAACAATACACAGAAAATAATATATGTATTCTATTAATTCAAACCGAAAAACCCAACATTAATTGCATGAAAATAATATATATAAAATATATAATAAATGATTTCTCTCATTTAACATACATGACAAATGCCCATTCAAGAGAAGTGCTCAAGACTTTTATTTAATATTTAATGCCCTACACGTGGACGGACTCATATCAGGCATGCGTGTGAACTTTCAAAATGAGTGAGATTTTGCTCTTTATATTGATCTATCATCCATAAATATGTGGAACATATTCACATGTATAAATATCTCTGTTTTTTTAAGAGAGATTTAAATCCCAACAAAATTATAACAAATTTTTAAAAGCATGCATGATGACTTCATTAATAACAGATATTCCGTCATAAATAATAATAAAAAATTCAAAAATTCCAAAATTAGAAAAATAAAATATTTTTCAACACATCATAATAATCATATAACATTTATGATATAAACATAAATCATCATCAACATACATGATCTAATTTGATTTCATTCATAAAATAGATCATGAAATTTCATCATTATATAGATCTTCTTGTTCTATCATTTATTTATGAAAATTTTTAGTCCTACATATAAAATTAAAACTTCTCGTTCCACATATAAAATTAGAACTTCTTGTTTCTCATATAAAATAAGAATTTTTTTGTCCAATATATAAAATTAGAACTTCAGGTTCTATATATAAAATTAGAACTTCTGGTTCTATCATTTATTTGTGAGAACTTTTTGTTCTACACAAAAAATTAGTACTTGTAGTTGTATAATTTATTTGTAAGAACTTCCAGTTCTACACATAAAATTTGAACTTCTAGTTCTATACTGCTAATCTTTGAATATTAATATTTAATAAAATTTAAATTCCAATAATAGATATCAAGTAGAGAGATCGATAATAAATAACAATCAGAGTACTATTGCATGGAAAATACAATAAAATAAATATTGTATGGAAACTAAATTACATACGGGTTGCATCTATGTAAGATTGTAAAAAAAATATTGCCGTGGATCTACTATATTTTGTGTACGGGTTGCATGGATGTATATATCTAGATTAAAAAAAAATTGCATGGGTTTTCTTTGCATGGAAAAATTGCATACATATTTGCATACAGGTTGCATTCATGTTTCATAACATATGCATGGAAAATTTTCATGCGGTTCTCGTTTCCATAAAGAATTCTTCATAAGCGTTGTAGATGCGGTATAGAAAATAAACGAATAAATAAATAAATAATCATCAATGCTAAATTTAAGTGCTGAATTATTCAATGCTGATTATTTAAGTACTGATTGTTTTATGCAGTTCAGATGATAAAAACTGTTTGGTTTAGCGGAAAATATGAGCACGTATTCAAATAAGTGTATTTGGTTCATCATTTAACAATAGTGCTTATTAGAAGGGTATTTTGGTCTATTTAATAAATACTGAATGTTATTTTGATGTTTGGTTGAATATTTAAAAAAATGTTTATTTTTAAACTATTTCAAAAATATGGATTTGTTCCCCGAAATATATGTCCCATTTTAGAGAGTGAATATTTTACAAACTTGAACCTAATAGTATTCATATAGCTGTAAATCATTTTATTCTACAATTCAGACACACCACTTGTATTTTCAAACCTCTTCAAAACATAACTGATCATCTATGTAAGCCCCCACATAAAGCAACCTTGAACTGAATTATATCTCTATGTAAATTTAAAAAATGAAAATCAAACCTTTGCCAGAGCATATAAGTATATAACAAACCTGATGCTTGCTATAATGGCCTTCTTATACATATATGCATATTATCTGCACATCTGAAGACAGATGTCACAACAAGGAAATGTTCTTATTTATCTTTTTTTTTTTTTTTTGGTGAAATCTTATTTCTCTTATTTGGGTGTCAATATTTCCTCTGTTCTCTCATGGATTTCTTCCTTAGAATAGTAAAAGTTCCAATTAAGATCAAGTGAAATAGATATCTGGCAGGAATAGTAATCTCCTGTCATAAGAAAACTCCTTTTGAATTGCTTACTTTCATAATAAATCTCCCGTTTAGAACATAACTAGTTAGGGGCACGTGCAAAGCACGTATTGGTGGATACATTGAAAATGATTGTATGTACAAAATAGTTGGGGAGTGTCATATAGACATGTTACATAGAAACTGAATCATAAAAAAGAGCTGGCCCCAAATAGCATAAACCAAAATAGTTACATGTTCAATTAGAAGGGACACTGTTAAAAATTGTAACCAGTCAGGTGTATTGGCAGCCATAACTATTTATTTTTGTTGTAAATTCATTGTGAATCTCACACAAATCGTTTCATGTAAACATTTTTCAAAAACCTGTTCTATTTTCTAACCACCTCATAACATCCCGAACTTCATTCAAACAATACTCCATAATTTTTTTAGAACCTCATAGCATTTGAAATCTTCAGTGAACCACACAACATGTCGATTCAACATTTAGAAATATATTTAACATAAACAGTCTCATTTATATGACAAATGACATAAAAAAAACACTTGTTTACAACATCAAAACTTGTTTGATTCAGACCTGATCTTCACTATAAACACATTTGTAAAATCATTAAGAAGGATACAACATCACAGACTGTTTAAGCACATCCATTTTAAATCAAACATCGTCAGATATAAAACTACTCCCAAAAAGAAACTAAACCATATTATACCAAAACAAAAAAAAGGAACTAAACCATACAAAAACACATTCCATGGATCTAGCCACGCAGAGTAAACTCTCCTTTTGTAGTTGGCATCAACAAATTGAATAAGATCACCTGTACAAAGCTGTGAACCAAATGCGAGTTATGGTAAAACTATTTTATGGTAAAATGGTTAAAATAAATAAAAAGTAAAAACATTGCATTTTGTAATACAATAATAAAAATTTTCAACCACATAGATTAACACATGAGCAATGGAGGAGTGTAAAGGATTCGAGCTAACTTGAAAGAGTCATTAGTTCAAGTCCAAAGAGACACCCCCTTGTGAATGATTCAATATTCGGTTACCATGACATGCATGACTGCTCTAGGTGATGATCTTTTAAAATGTAGTCCCTTTTGATGTTAAACTTCAAGTCTAAACCAGAAAATGAAAAATCTACTTCATAACCATTTTGTCATATCCAAACTTCCAGACCCATTTCGATAAGAGCGCTTTATTGAACTCCTCGAGATCAAGAAAATCGAGACCCTCTCTACCTTTGCTAGTACAAACCGTTCCCCAACTAATGAGATGTACTCTTCTTGTTCCCTGCCAAAGGCCACACCATAATAGATGTCCACGCAGCTTGTCTAGGTGATGGAGAATAGTCCTAGGAACCTTGAACAAAGAAAGCACAAATATTGGAAGGTTTGACATCATTGACTGAAGAAGCACGAGTCTAACACCCAAGCTTAGAAGTCTCCCAGACCACCCTTCCAACCTCTTTTCAAACCGATGAACAAGGGGTTCCCAGTCATTCAGATGCAGAGATCGAAGACTCAATGGCAAGCCCAGATAGCGTGTTGGGAAGGAGTCCGTTGGAAGTGACACACAAGTTGCTGTTTGGTTGAGAACCTCCTCAGCAATGTGAATCCTAAGTAACGCAGACTTCCTCCGATTGATGACAAGCCTCGAGAGCCACCCAAACAACGACACCAAGAACAAGACCCCGTCTATGAAACGTGGCTCTCCTTGCTGTTATCGTATCATCTACATATAAAACATGGGATAGCGTATAGGTTGACCTGCCACATTGTAGACCTTGAACCCAACCATTAGCTTCCGCGCAGACAAGCATTCTACTCAACATATTAGTGACCACAATAAAGAGAAACGGAGACATAGGATCCCCTTGCCGAAGACCCCGCTTGATGGGGAAGAAACCATAGGGGGACCCATTTATAAGGACCAAAGCCCGTGCCGTTGATATGCAATTGAGGATCATGTGTAACCATCTCTCATCCGAACCATGGCTAGCTAGTATGTGTCTTAAGAAAGACCAGTCCATAAGATCATAGGCTTTTTGAAAGTCCAGTTTAAGTAAGAAACCTTTCCTTCGAAGAAGATGTATTCCCAATATTGCCTCCTGGACAGCCAGAAAGACTTCTTGGAGTGACTCCCCGGAAAGAATGCGGTTTGATTGACATCAACAAGCATACCGATAATTTCCTTCATATGATTAGCAAGAAGTTTGGAAATAATCTTGTAGCATGCATTTATCAAACTAATTGGCCAATAATCTGAGATGACCTCTCTCCCCCGCCTTCTTTGGGATTAACGCGATAAAAGTCGCATTCATGCAGCCAACACCGTGATTTCCAACGTGGAATTCAGCGAGCATGTCTAGAATATTAGGTTTAACAAGCACCCAAAACTCTTGAAAGAATCTAGTGCTGAAGCCGTCGGGACCTGGAGCCTTGTCCCTGTTCGGTTCAAACACCACTTGACGTATTTCCATTTTAAAAAAAGGGAAATCTAGCTTTTGTAGCCACTCCGGTGATAATTTTGGTAGGTCATTATCTACCCATTCCGCACGCTTTCCTTGAGGAGACTTGAACAATTCCCGAAAGTGAAATACGAAAGCGTCTTGAATTTTTGCTTCAAATGAAATAGTAGTCTCCCCAACTAGTAGGGACTCTATTTTATTTGCACGACGAATTTGGTTAGCAACTTTATGAAAAAAGGCTGTGTTGTTATCACCTTCTTTCAACCATAAAGCCCTTGACCTCAAACGCCACTCCTCCTCTTCTAAGCTAAGAATGTGCTGCATGTACTCCTTAAACCTGATCCGATCCTCATGCTCCAAATTCCCCATCAGCCTGCTTTCTTCTAAAGCGTCAAGCAAATGCGTGTCAAGAGCTATGGAGGCCTTACGCTCCACCCTCCACTTCTTTGCTTCTCGACTCCAACTCTTTAGTACATGTTTGAGCCTCTTCAACTTTAGAACTAACCTCTTGGCCCCGAAAATTCCTCCATCGGGAGATTCCACGAGTTTGCAACAATCTCCTTGAAGCCAATCATCCTTCAACCATCACGATTCAAAGCGGAATTGAGTACGACCTTGTCTAACTGGACCCAGTCAGCAATATGGGACAGTGATCAGATTCACTCTTGGTAGACAACGTAAGGAACATGATGGGAAAGCTTCTTCCCACTCATTGTCCACCAGCTCCCGATCCAGTCGCGCTAGCGAAGCATCATCACCAAGACTACTCCAAGTAAAAGCCTGCGACAATAGAGGGAGGTCAATGAAGCCATGTTCCCCGATCCAGTCCAAGAACAAACACATGTCGTTAGTAATCCCCTCGGGATGATTTCTATCTTCCACCCGTCTAGTGACGTTGAAGTCTCCCATGCAACACCACGGGATTCCCCAGTCACTTTTAACCTGTGAAGGCTCGGCCCATAACAAATCTCTTGATAGCCCGTCATGCGGGCCATAGACCCCTGAACAACCCCCCAAGTCCAACTAGTAACAAAGTCCTCTAGCCTAACTGAAACAGAGAACGTGCCAATACACTCCGTGGTGTACCTCCAAATTAGAGAATTCTACGCCACTATAATTCCTCCAGATGCCCCCACCTCTAGAAGGAATCGGAAGTCAAGCAATCTTCCTCCTCCAATGGCCCTCAACGTACCTGGAGAGACTACCTCCAGTATAGATTCTTGAATGCAACATAGACCAATGTGGTGATCCAAAACAAAACCGCGGACCGCCTCCTTCTTCCTCTGGGCGTGAAGACCGTGAACATTCCAACATAGGCCTTTCAACATAAGAGAACTAACCAATCCCTGCAAGCATCTCCGTGGGAGACTCAGGCAAGAGGTTCTGATCCCCGTCGAAGAAACGCCATGAACTGCTGAGAGTCCTTGCGCCTTGGGAACCTCAAACCGATCTTCTCTGCCTTAGCTCCACCGAACTCATCTTGGGATTTGGTTGGAGAGATATGACTAGAAGGGCCCAAGGTAATGGCTTCGGTCTTGCGACTGGTAGATCCCTCCACCACTTCGTCCTCAACTTCTTGTAATATAAGCTGTCCCAGAGGAAGCACAGAGGAGCATTCCTCCCCGCATTCCTCCCTTTCCATAAGCGACCCTAAGGAGACCATGCCGCTCCTCCTCCCCACATTCCTCCCCTTCCATAAGCGACCCTAAGGAGACCATGCCGCTCCCCAAGCAAATTCCGCAGGAATCCTGAGAAGATATGGACTTGGCCGGGGATCTAGTAACCACAATCGACCTCAAGGTCCGCCTTTTCCTCCCGCCACTCTATCCACCTTTGCCGCACCTCAGTCATCTCCGTTAGTACCTAACTTGAAAAATCATGCTGAACAGATTCACACTATGTTTTTTTTAAATCACATTGAAATGAATCCGTTAGTACCCAATCCAAGCATGTTTTGCTCCAAGAATATGTTAGTTACCCGTTCTGCATAAAATACACTGATTCCAAATTAAAAAAAATAAAAGCAAAATAAGTTATTCAAATAATTTAAATCGTATTATTAATATTATAAAATCTAAAGCATGTTTTTATCAAGGGAAAAATCCATACAACCCCCTAAAATCTGACTGAAATCCATATAACCCTCTGAATTTTCTTAAAATTCATATAAACCCCTGAAAACACCTAGTAAATCTAAATAGTCCACTGAATAAATTTTTTTTAATAGATGATGAATATTTTACACATATTTCGTCTAGTTAACCATAACTGAAAACACGATATACTAAAAAATCACTATAATGGGTTATAAAAATATAAAATTATATGAAAATGATAATTTTACCCTCTCTAGATATATTATAAACTCTATCCGGAGTGATAAAATCATCATTTATAGAAGATTTTTTTGTATTTTTAACACATTGTAGGTTTTTTTTTAGTATATTGTGTTTTTTATTAGGGTTAACTAAACATAATATTCACAAAATTGTAAACGTAATTTTTTTTTCAGGGGGTTATTTGGATTTATTAGGTGTTTTCAAGGGTTTATATGAATTTTAAGAAAAGGCGGGAGGTTATATAGATTTTAATGGATTTTTTTCTTTTATTAAATGTAGTATTTTAACATTTAATATAATGATTAAAATAAAATATTGTTTTAAAATAATATTCAAAGCAATCCATTGCATTATGTGGGCCCCAAAACAAAATAAGTTATACAAACAAATTTGTTTTCATATAAGCCCTTAATATAACGAACGAAATACCATTTTAACCACAATAACCAAAAACCCCGCGCAGCACCCTCGACGACCACCAAGTCAAACCCAGAACGAACGGTGCACATCCAATGGAGCCTTATCTGATAATATTTCAACGGTGGCAGATCTCGACATAAGCTAGGGTGTTTTTAGTCTATTCAGCATACACATTAGGGTTTGTGACGTGGCCGGACCAATCATGAAACACAAGAAAATGGCATTTTAGTAAATTCAACCAGCGCTCGAGGATGGAAGGGCAATAAATAGCCGTACCATAAACAGTAAAAGTAAACCCAAAAAAAAGCGTCACCGCCGGTGAAAATAAATCGAACAACGGATGCCGGAGATTTGATCTCTCCGGCGAAGCATTTTGGGTCCATATTTCCTATAAATACCCCCCAAACCCCCCTTCTCATTCTCTCATTCGCTCTAGATTCCAAAGAGCGCTCTCTCTCTCTCTCTCTCTCTCTCTCTGTGAGGTAAGATTCCTTCCGTATATCAGAATCTCTTGTTTTTAGTTCCCAATTTTTTTTTTCAAAATTTAATTATTTATTCTGTCTTTGCTTTTGGACTTGGTTTTGCTTCGTTTATGGATATGTCATGTGAATCTGTGTATGGAATAAGAGGGATGTGAAGCTTTTGAGGGGTTCGGATCGTCTGAATCCGTCTCTTCGTTACTATTGACGAATCTGTGGTTGGAACAAGAGGGATGTGATGTGAAGCTTTTAAGCGGGTCGGATTGTCTGAGTCCTTCTCTTCGTTACGATTGACTGCTCTTGTTGGTTTAGAATCGAATGGATCTTGTTCTGAGGGTTTGATTTGGGGGGCTGTGCTTCATAGATTTGCATGCACGAGAGGGTTTTTGGTTCTGTGTGGCTGGTTTGTTTAGGGGCTTATTATGGATGATGATTTGCTTGATCTATGTTTCACATGACATTTATGTAATACAATAAATCATGAAATTGGAAGGGTCTTTGATGCTTGGAATGTTAGGGGTTTCTCACACATGATCAGAGGTTTAGGATTTTTGTTCTGAAATATGACTCGATCCCAAAAATTACCTTGTTGGAGTCAAAATCAGAATTGAAGTGCATTGGACATGCACTCGGCTTCGATACATAACATAAGCTTATGCAGCACAACATTGTAACTTTTTTCTTAATAACTATTATATAGTATTTATGTTCACATAAAGTCAAATGATGTTCAAATTTAATGGAGTTGATTGTCAATACATTATTTTTTATTGTTTATGGATGTGCACTTGTTTTTTTTTTTTGTTTTTTTTTTTGAATAATCATGATATGTCAATTATTTATTTATTTATTAACGCGTCTTTTCCATGTCTGCGTCCTTCTATGTCGCCTTGTTGTATTGTGTCCATGTCCTTTTTGTTTCCACGATCCATGGAAATTAGTCTATGTTTTAATGCCTAATTAGATTGTTTAGGATTTGCATTTTTAGTACCTCTGGGAGAATATAAGAGTTATAGGCAGAGCAATCAGGGCTTATACTTCACTCTGGGAGCATAGAAGAGTTATAGGCAGAGCGATCGGGGTTTATACTTCAAAGAATTGCTTAAAGGATATTTTTGATTCATTTATTGAAGTCGCTTTTGTTTTGGAGGTGGCTTTTTGGGGGGGGGGGGGGGGGGGGGGGGTGTACATGGTGTGTGGGATGGATGTGACTGTTCTATTTGTATGTATGGTTTGATTAAACTGCAAGATTAATCCAGGACTCAAAGCAGAACATTTGTGTTCTTGCCTGTGTTGCCAGTGATATATAGGTGCAAAATTTGGCTACTTACTATAATTTGGTTATGCCATTCAGTTTAAGTCTTTAAGTTGGTTTGTGCTGGATAAAAGGTTACCGGCTATCTTATTGTATTACCTACTCTTGTTTTTTTGTAAGCCTTTGATCCTTTTTGTTCATTGTATTCTTGTGTAGTTTCTCATTCGTTGCTGCCCTTGCAGTACCTACAGTATTCCTTCTCATACACTGTTTTCTCCCTTTGAAGACTAGTTCAAATTGGTCAGCTATAACAACTTGAAGAAAGAAAATAAGGAGGGATTTTGGTCTTTTATATGCCTTTTTCACACATGAAATGGATTGTCGAGGAAGGCCATTGTTTGATCTCAATGAGCCCCCCGCTGAAGAACAGGAAAGCGAAGCTGTCCTTCGCTTTCAGCCTCAGAAGGCCCTCCCTACTTTGAATCCCAATACGTCTACTTTGTTTGCATCGAAGGAACGCCCTCTGAGGATAGTAAACAACAATGCCTTTTCACATGCTTCTTCTGTATCGGGATTTCAGCCTTTCATCAGGGCTAAAAACACGGATAACCCCAAAGAAATTCCCATGATGAAGGCAGATTCGTCAAATCCTAATGATCTTGTATCATCCCAGGCACAAAATCATGAAGGGAAAGTTAAAAAAGCAACACAGTTACCTGCCTCGGATGTGGCTGTTGTCCAGGGTACTGAGAGGGAGGAAGGAGAATGGTCCGATGTCGAGGGCACCACCGAAGCTAACAAGCATGACCCTACAATCACTGATGATGGTGAGACCACAAAGGGTCTTTCTGGGACTGAAAGTACTGAAATTTCTGGTTCAACTTCTTGCAGAATTACAATAGGTGAAGATGTGGATGCAGATAAGGAGATGAAAACTTTGGCTTCTGTGTCTGAGCCACTTGAGAATGCGCAAAGCAACAACAGAAATATGGATGGTATTGCCAAAGGAGACATTACTGGTGATGGGTCTGAAGAACATTTAGTGGTTGCGAAGCCAAAGGAGGTTCGAGGTATTGAAGCTAGTCATGCTCTGAGGGTGGCTAACAATCCCACAAAGAAACACAAGCTTGATCAGCACAAGGAGGCCATGTTAGGGAAGAAAAGAAGTAGACAAACTATGTTCCTTAACCTGGAGGATGTCAAACAAGCATCAGGTTCTATTAAATCTTCAACACCGAGGAGGCAGGCTTCCTTCCCATCAATTGTCACTCGCACTGTAAAGGAGGTCACCCGTTCCACTCCTGCCATGGCTGAACATGCTGGAGAGAAGCAGGGGCAGTCTATGACTAAAGATCAGAGACAAGGAGACCCAACAGGTTTTGAGGGAAATGCTTTTGTGGAGCATAGTGATCTAAAAGCAGAGTCTAATTCTGATGTTCATTCTCGGTTCAAGAAGTTGAATAGCAGCAATGATGTCCCTGGTGAGGGTGGTCAACTGCCGCTTCCCAAACTAGGTTCATTCAAGCAGCCTATGGACAATAGGCAACTTAAGAATCCAGCTATAACTTCATTTAGGAAACCAGCTTTGACAGCAAGCCAGAACAGTGTAGATTTAAAGGTGGGGAATAAAAAGCTTCCTCCTAGAAAGCCAAATATTAATAATACACAATATCAAGATACATCAGTGGAACGTCTTCTGCGGGAGGTCACCAATGATAAGTTTTGGAATCACCCAGGTTTGTGAAAAGTCACCTTAATGTTTTACTGAACTTTAATTTTTTAGACTTTTTTTATATGCATGAATCTTTTATATTTTCCAGTGATCCCTTTTTATGAAGCATATTTTCTATGTGATTTTGGATTCTGTTTTATAGTATTTATCTTTATTTTATGTATATTGACTTGAGTTATGCTTGCAACTATATTCCATAGTTGTCTGGGTGACGCTTAGGCGCCGCCTAGGCAGCTAGGCGGTCCAGATGGACCTAGGTGACCGCTCGCCTAATAGCATGTTAATTAGGCGGGCGCCTGGGCCCGCCTACCCCCTAAATCACGCCTAGCCTGCCTTAATCACGCCTAGCTCGCTCAATCCCTCGCCTAACCTAAAAAATAAAAGACAAAAAAACACAATCGAAAGATTGAAACATCACCTCCTCTACCGGTCAACAGTGCAGCGAATTCTCTCGATCCCAAGTGAGTCTCCATTGATTTTTTGTCTCTCCTTCCTATCTCTCCTCAAAATTTTTGAACTCCTATCTCATTCTCCTCCAAACTCTTCTCCCTTTTCTCCTTCTTTAATGCCACTAGGGTTAGATTATATTAATTTTTTTGAAATGGACATGCACCAATAAATTACATCCATGTGTTCTTTATTTATAAATAGCATTCTTCATTTTAAGTAATATTCATGGAAAAATTAAAAAATGGATAAACAGATAAATAATTTTAATATAATTACCAATTTCAATTATAAAATCTTAATTAAGCGCCGCCTAGGCCCGCCTAAGCACGCCTAGGCGGCTAAGCGGTTGGCCACCGCCTAGGCTCGCTTAGCCGCCCAGACAACTATGGATCTCTCCAACTTAATTTTTTAAAAAATGAAGAGTATTTGATTTTTTTCTTCTGATATTTCTTCTGTCATCCTTTACAGAACAACTAATCCTTTATCATAGAACAACAGTTACTGTATTTAAAAATGTGTTACTATTACTTTTCAAGACTGTAGCAATGGGGCTGCCTGTTGGGTGTGTCCTCTATGTAGGTGTTGTTACTGAATTTTGAAACTCGTACTTTTTCTTCCAAGTGTCCTCAGCAAATCAGAAATCTCATCATACTCCACCTCCTTCCTATAAACACATATGGTGCCTTGTGTCATAAGTATGTTTTTCCTTAGCCTTCCTACTTCGACCTAAGTCCCTTGACTCATACCCTCTTATTTTATACTTTACATTGCTTTGGTCCACACACCTTTTCTGCACATCAATCCATGGTCCTTCAGTTTATTTCACATCCAGGTCTTCCTTGGGTGAAATCTTTCTATTAATGCAGTTGTTTTTCATGCATCTAACTCAAATTATGCATCCCATCAATAGCAAAATCAAATCTCTGCTTCTTTTCTTTCTCATGGTCATATTGATAAATATGGCTGAATGTGTAAGAATCCTTAAATGAATGTTTTTTTTATGGATAATGAAAAATCTGTTTCGATATTGTGGAAATCAGGGATGCCTATAGTAGGTGAAAAAAATTCAAAGAGAGAGAAAGAGAGAGAGATTTCTCTCTCTATATATTTTACAATATTCTTAAAAATTTTCATGGTTAGACTGGTCCTTACACTTTTTAGTGTTCCTTTTGATTTAGAGCTGAAGTTGTTTTATCTTTTTCTTATAACTGTAAGTTTTTTTCCATTACCAGAGGAGACGGATCTTCAGTGTGTTCCTGGACGTTTTGAATCCGTGGAAGAGTATGTCAGAGTGTTTGAGCCATTGCTCTTTGAGGAATGTAGAGCACAACTGTATAGTAACTGGGAAGAGTTGACTGAGATAACATCAAGAGATGTGCACATAATGGTTCGTGTAAAAAGTGTGGAAAGGCGTGAAAGAGGTACTGACATTATTTATCTCCATTTATTTTCTAATTTAGTTGTTAAACCTTCTTAAAGCAGTTCTTTGACATCTTCTTCTTGTGCTTGGATCCCTGTAGCCTAGCCCTGAATTAATGTTCTTCTTAAATTTCACTATCCTAACTATGCAATAACTCAATTCAGTAGGAGCATCATATTCTTTGTTTGCAGTTGTCAAGATCTGAATTCTCTCAGATAATATCTGAAATTCTGAATAGCTAAATTTTGCTTTCATGTATTCATGTTCATATCTTTTCACATCCAGATGTCCACTTGCTGGTATGCAGTCCTTTACTGCTGTTATTTATTTATTTGGGTGAGGGGATGAATGCAGAATAGGGAAATGGGGTTTGTCCCTAAAAAGTTGTTTGTTTGGCTAGATTAGATTGGAATGCCATCCCAGGATTGTCTAGAATGGCCTGATAAATTTATCCCTGGGACTTTGAATTTTATCCCAGGATAACTAATAACTATCCATATTTTTGAAAACCAAATCCATCAATTTAACCATTTTTTTTTTTGAAATAACAATAACTGCACTTAAAATGAAAATCAGGGCCAACCAAACAGAAATTGGGAGTAATGAAATAGAAAGGTTGTCTAGGCTGGGTAAACAACCTATTCCACCCAATTCTATCCCCTAAGTAAATGGGGGCTTTAGTATTTGTCCAATATTCCAAGAGTTGACCTTGTAGAATTTTTTCATTTTTCCTTTGTTTTAATGCCTCAAAAATACTACAGATAAACACTGGTGACAAGATTTTCCATGGATATCAACTCTATTTTTTCTATGTATTGTATGTCAATGCAGGATGGTATGATGTTGTGGTTCTTCCAGCTCAGGATTGTAAGTGGATGTTCAAGGAGGGTGACGTCGCAATTCTTTCATCCCCAAAGCCTGGCACAGGTATAGAATATGGGCCAAGCATGAGACCTTGATATTTAGTGTGTTTAGCATGGGTATAGGTTTTAATAACTAATACTGAAGAAGCGGATGGTACGATATGGATACATCACCTAGTGTGAAGTATCAGGGTATCATAATGAGCCGATATGAGACCACTTCAATGTCCTCTGTGTTCTCTGTTCTGTTTACCTTTATTCTTGCAACCTGTGTATTAATTAGCTCTACTTTTGATTTGTTGAGCAGTCAGATATAAGAAGAGTAATAATACTGGAGCCAGTGATGATGATTTGGAGTCTGAAGTTACTGGAAGAGTTGCAGGGACAGTGAGGCGGCATATACCCACTGATACTCGTGATCCTTTAGGGGCAACTCTTCATTTCTTTGTGGGAGATATCTATGATTCAAATAGGTAATGTTATTATCTTAATTTGCTCTTCTTTGGTTTTGTGCAGTTGCCTTTAATTAATAGATATGAAAAGGCTTTATCTACCTGGGGTTACAACTTGTCTTTCTGTATATCATACCAACTGGTGACCCAGCTATAGTAATTATTTTCTTTTTCCTCCAAGAAAATGAAACTGCGAATTCATGACCTGTTAACTGTCTTCTATTTGTGTCACGAACAAATTGTATTCCATTTAATATATGGTTTATCATTTAATATATTGAAATGTAAAGTTCAAAATTTCATCTTATTCCTCACACTTGGTAAATTTACATCAGTTATAGCCATACATACACATTACAGTATGCTTTTGGCCATGTCAATCCTGATTGTAATTTTGCTGTTCTTTAGCAATATAGATGAAGATCACATATTAAGGAAATTTCAAGTAAAAAGCACCTGGTACCTAACTGTGCTTGGATCTCTTGCAACTACTCAGCGAGAATACATCGCTTTGCATGCCTTTCGTCGCCTTAACTTGCAGGTGATAATCATGCCATTTTTTTGGAAGAATTCATCAACACATTGTAGTTCACTAGAGCTGTGCTGATAAATGTCTGGTCATTGTAGATGCAAAGTGCTATTCTGAAGCCCAGTCCAGAGCACTTTCCAAAATATGAAGAGCAACCCCCGGCCATGCCTGAATGCTTCACACCTAATTTTACTGAACATCTTCATAGGACCTTCAATGGGCCGCAGCTAGCTGCAATTCAGTGGGCCGCTATGCATACTGCTGCAGGTACAAGCAGTGCTGTAATGAACAAAAGGCAAGACCCTTGGCCTTTCACCCTAGTTCAGGGGCCTCCAGGAACAGGGAAAACACATACTGTCTGGGGAATGCTTAATGTTATTCATCTTGTGCAATATCAACACTATTATAATGCCTTACTTAAGAAACTTGCTCCTGAGAGCTATAAACAAAATGAAAACAACTCTGAGTGTGTAAGCACAGGAACTGGATCAATTGATGAAGTTCTTCAAAGCATGGACCAGAACCTCTTTCGGACACTGCCAAAACTTTGCCCAAAGCCACGGATGCTTGTGTGCGCTCCCTCAAATGCTGCAACAGATGAATTGCTATCACGTGTTCTTGATCGTGGGTTCATAGATGGAGAAATGAAAGTGTATAGACCTGATGTTGCTCGGGTCGGAGTGGATTCTCAAACACGTGCTGCTCAAGCTGTATCTGTTGAGCGGAGAACTGAGCAGCTTTTAGTCAAGGGTCGCGATGAGATAGTAGCTTGGATGCATCAGTTAAAAATCCGTGAAGCTCAGCACTCACAACAGATAGCTGCACTTCAAAGGGAACTTACTATTGCAGCTGTAGCTGGCCGTTCTCAAGGATCCGTTGGTGTCGATCCTGAGGTTCTTGTTGCTCGAGATCATAGTCGAGATACACTGCTGCAGAACCTTGCTGCAGTTGTAGAGGCCAGGGACAAAGTTTTGGTTGAGATGTCACGTCTCCTTATCTTGGAAAGCAAGTTCCGTGCGAGCAGCAATTTTAATCTGGAGGATGCCCGAGCCAATCTGGAGGCGAGCTTTGCCAATGAAGCTGAGATTGTTTTCACAACAGTCTCTAGCAGTGGGCGCAAGTTGTTCTCGCGTTTGACTCATGGTTTTGACATGGTTGTTATTGATGAGGCTGCTCAAGCCAGTGAAGTTGCCATCCTTCCTCCTCTCTCTCTTGGTGCTGCCCGGTGTGTTTTAGTTGGGGATCCCCAGCAGCTACCAGCAACTGTAATTAGCAAAGCTGCTGGAACTTTATTATACAGTAGAAGTCTTTTTGAGAGGTTCCAACAAGCAGGTTGTCCAACCATGCTGTTATCTGTACAGTACAGGATGCATCCACAAATTCGTGATTTTCCATCCAGATACTTCTACCAAGGACGCTTGACTGACAGTGAGAGTGTCTCCAACTTGGCTGATGAAATATACTACAAAGACCCTTTGCTCAGGCCTTATGCTTTTTATGATATTACTCATGGACGGGAATCCCACAGGGGTGGCTCTGTATCATACCAGAACATCCATGAGGCACAATTCGCTGTAAGGTTGTATGAGCAACTTCAGAAGACTTTGAAGTCAACTGGGGCAAATAAGGTCACTGTTGGTATTATAACTCCATACAAGCTGCAGCTGAAGTGCCTGCAGCGCGAGTTTGAGGAGGTCTTGAATTCTGATGAAGGCAAGGGTATTTATATTAACACCGTAGATGCCTTCCAGGGTCAAGAACGTGACGTCATAATTATGTCTTGCGTCCGTGCATCAAATCATGGTGTTGGCTTTGTTGCTGATATTCGGAGGATGAATGTTGCCCTCACTCGTGCAAAGAGGGCATTGTGGGTATGTTGCCTTATTCTCTGTTTCTTCTGGTGTTTTATTTCTAAATATCTTTTTTTCTTGTCAGAGTTTCTTCATCCTGGCCGTTTGCAACATTTTACCTAATAGATTGCCACTCCCTATTTTTTTAAGTTTACACTTGTTCACCTTGTATACAGTACTCTTATGGTGTAGTACTGAAAGAGTGCTCTTAGTGGTTTAAAATCACAGTGTGGGCTACTTATTGACTTTTTGGTTCAAATCAAACATCCATTGAAAGTAATTGGTTAATTGGGATGATTTATGGACTTGTTGAGCTTTGGGTCAGTCAGCTAGCACCCCCCTCCCCCCCATAAAGGAGGTCATGAGATCAGACCCAATGGAGCACCAATCTTCCAAAAAATAAAATAAAAGAATATTGACTTGGTTAAAATTGATGTGAACAAACTTATTCATGTCTCTCCTGACTGATCCTTCTGCATTTCGTTGTAGGTGGTGGGCAATGCTAATGCTCTAATGCAGTCTGATGACTGGGCTGCTTTGATTGCTGATGCTAAGGCAAGGAATTGTTTCACTGACATGGATTCTATTCCTAAAGAGATGCTGATTCTCAGGGGATCCAATTATAGTCCCCTATCTGGAAAGGTATCTAACATGAGAGGATTGAGGGCTGCTGGTTCGCGACATAGGAATTTAGACATGCCGCCGGAGCCTAAGTCAGGGACACTGTCAGAAGAGGATGATGCTTTGATTTCGAGGAATGGAAGTTACAGGAATACAAAGGGGGCAACAGATAATTTGGTGGACGATATGGAATCAACGGGTGAAAGATCTCGAGATTCGTGGCAATATGATGTCTCCAAGAGGCAGAATGGTTATGGGATTTTAAGGAGAAATTTGCAATGAGAAAAAACTTTTTGCAATTGCTGCTGAACTATCTTGGCACCTGATCATCTATTACTTGAAACAGAGATCTGTGTATCAAAGCCAGATTTGAAGTGTATGTGCACTCCCGGAGTTGGCCGGGCACCATGCTAGAGTCACAGCTTGCTGCAGTCGATGATCTCTCCATTCATCCCGTAAGAGAGCTGGTCAGAGGGATCGAAAGGCATGCACATGAAGTGATGGTTACAGCCACTTCAGAACTAGAATTCTAACAGAATGCCTAAAAGGAAATCTGGAACTAGGACCCGCTATCGCCAAATGGTTGAGAGCAGGATGCCCATCTTAAGCTTCACTGTTGTTTGGTAAGTCTGCAAAAGTTTTCATTGATGGTGATGCACACATTTCCTTGAGCAGTATAAATATTTTCTTAAACCTTTTTTGTATGACAGTGCCTTTGTTTTATTATGCTTAGTCCTATTGCTGTCTCTCGGGTGCACTGGGACTCTCATGTAGCTCACATCATAATGCTACGTGTGCAAACTGACCCCAGTGAACCTCTCACTGGGTCGTGGAAATTGTGTTCATGAGGACATGCCCCATACGAGTACGTTTGCTAGTGCATTCGGACGACCACAAAGTGCTCTAGAATTTCCGTTTCTTCTAAATGGGCTGCTGTAATCGCCAACCCTCATATTTTTTATTGAACATCATGTATAGCATTATGAATAGTATATAGTCAGAAGGAAGTTGTAGAGGCTACTGCTACATTATCTTATTGTATTGTACAGTGTCTGTTTAATGAAAAATTCTCATTCCTGTTCATCTTTTTCTAATGCTTTTAGTTCTGGAAATTTTAGATGTATGTATAGTTGGATTTGCCTTAATTGTCAGCCACAAGTATTTCTGTTGCCTACAAATTCTGTATTAAGATTCCAGGATTTGCATGCACACCATTAATGAACTCAAGTAGATTTTGATCCAGATGTCTTAGTCATGGTTTCAGCACATGAAATTAAAGCTTTCTGAAATGGAAACTAAATCTGATATTTTGCTGGTCTATTTTTGAAGTAATTGAATTAACAAATTTAGTGTAACATCATGGGACGGTGAATCCGGGCCAGTGCAGGACGGGCTGACGGTTCCAATGGCAGCCTTACCCGCTATATTTAACGTAGCATGATTTTAGGAAATATATATAATATACACCTACTTATTGATCATCTACGTGACAGAGATCCCTTGACAGCATCAATAAAGCCATAAAATGGTTTGCAATCATAGGCTTGAATGGGTTCGGATCCTCTGCTCTACTTATTAATTATGTTTGGATCTGTTCTACTTTATTTCTTAGGTTGCCACGTCACTTGTTTTAAATCACACGGTCAAAAATAACTTACATAGTGGGTTCCACTTCCTTTCTGTGTTTTTTTTGGGGCTGACAATACCTTGAGTCTAATTTTTTTTCGTTAGTCTGTTTCTCTTTTTCATCTGTTTAAAGTATTACTAATCTTATTCTTAACTCTAAAAATGTTATGATAAAAAAAAATAAAATTTTTCTTATCTATTTGATTCTAATCCATTTTTTTAATATTAAATGTGATTCGAATTTTTTTCTTTGAGATTAAAAAGTCATGTTTCTATTTTATATTTATTTTTACCTTAGGTAATATTAATCTTATCCCTAAAACTACTAACATTAGATCCCAAATAATAATTATTTTTGATTTTTTTTGTAATATCAAATGTCATTATAATTTTTGTATTTGAGATGAAATAGATCGTGTTTGTGTCTTATATTTATGTATTTATTTTTTAAAGTTGTGAGATTTTTGTAGTTTTTCTCATGTTAATGGGTGATTCATGGAAACCTACATATGACATGATGTTTGATTCCGAACAAGCTGCATACAAATTCTATGATTAATATGAAAGGAGAATGGGAATTAGTATCAGAAGACATATCCATAACAAGAATAGACATACCAATGAAATTACTTCAAGAATATTTGTTTGTTGTAAGTAGGGTTTGGTGTAATTGGTGGTATAGTCCCTATCCTCCTCCAATAACACAACCATTTGAGGTGATATAAATTTACATGCATTAAGATTGATTTAAATTTCATATCAATTGTTTTGTTTACTTAAATTAATGTTTAACTTGTATAGGGTGTACAAATTCCATTGCACACGGTTTATGTGGGTAGCAATAGTCAATGTCTCCTATTGATGTAACATACATATCATCTGAGTGAATTTTTTTTAATTCATTTTTATTTATATGTTTATAAATATTATGTTGATTACTGAATATATTAATTGATACAATAATAGGGAAGTGACATATCAAATTCATCACAATGGGTGTCCTATGAAAAACCTCATCATAGCAGCTTCCAATCATTACTTCAACAAAATTCGTTGCCTCAACAAATCAACTTCACATGTCAGGACTCGCGAGCCTCGAATTGCATGACTAATGAAGAAGATACATGGACAAAGAATCCTAAAGAGCATATGTGATGTTCAAATAACATATCATTTTGTTATGTTTGAAAACTTCCTGGTCCATATTTCTATTCAAGTGTTATCTTTTTATATTTTGATGACCGTGATTATTGTAACTTTTCCAATATGAAATATGTTGTTGATAGAGTTTGATTTTATTGGAGTACAAATGAGATGTATTTCACTTGTATCAATTTACCTAATTTTTCTAAGAAACTTAATAAATATAAAATAACACTTATTATCTAATTTCATCCATAGTAAAAGAGTTATACAACTTATACTTGTCCTTTTTTTTATACAATTCATTCTCTGAAATATTTTAAAAAATATATTCAGAATATTTTTACATAAAAATTTCATATTCAATATTTTTACATATATAGCTTGGACGCCTTGTACAAAAAAAAAAAAAAAAAAATGGTAGCCAACAAAATAAAAAAAAGGGTTTTTTAGTTTTCAGTTCCTGTAATGGATCTCTCACTTCTTCATATTTTAGTTTTAGTCCCCAGATTTAAAGGATATGTTCCTTTTTAGTCCATCCTATGGACTAAAAAGGAACATATCCTTTAAATCTGGGGACTAAAATCAAAATATGAAGAAGTATGGTAGCCAAAAGTACAAGGTGCAACAAAAAAGAAAAAAAACAGCTGAAAGGACTGGTGTCAGCAGAATAAACTAAGAAAAAAAACTGGACCCAAGGTATTCTCAACCCTAAAAAAAAAAAAAAAACAGAAAGGAAGTGGGACTCACTGTGTAAGTTATTTTTGACCGTGTGATTTAAAACAAGTAATGTGGCAGTCTAAGAAATAAAATAGAGCAGATTCAAACACAATTAAAGTAGAGCATAGAATCCAAACCTGCTCTATTTATCGTAGCATGATTTCAGGAAATATATTTAATATACACCTACTTATTGATCATCTCTGTGACAGAGATCCCTTGATAGCATCAATAAAGCCATAAAATGGTTTGCCATTATAGGCTTGAATGTGAGACTGTAACTCTAAATTATGCAGGCTTTTCTTGTAACTCTAAATTCTACAGGATTTTCTAGTAAAAGTCAGGTGGTCAATACTTTTGTAGAATATTATTGTATTTTATGCAGTTTTACAATTAGAATATCTTCTTGGATACTTATCTTCTTTACATTCAAATTTTATTTCATATGTAGAATCTATTTGTTTTTGATATGGTGATTTTTTGTCCACTCTTGTGAATACTGTTAAAGATGGTAAGATTTCACCTCAGCAATCCACATATGAGATGCTTTCCTGCACACCATTTCAAAAGTCATAAATTTTTCTTTATGTTTGAATATGGTAGTTGATTTCCTTTCTAGATTGTAGAAGGTGACATTTAACTCTATTCATTTGTCTTCCATTCTCTTACAATTGCTAATATGTTGTAAAACAGGAAGAATTTAAATTGACTACCATATTATTTTTACCTTATGATGATTATGTCTAAAATGAAGCTTTGGCAGGTAAACTCTGCAGGCCAAACTACATTGACAAGTATGGAAGGAGAGTGCTGTTACACACAGCTTTTTATTACAGCTTTAATTCCAGTTTCATATGCGTCGATAGAAAATTATCATAGTATATGCTCACTTTAACAAGGTAAGTATATGCTTTGATAAAATTTTTTACATTTTCTATAAATACATATATGTAATTCATTATAATATATATTTCATTTTTTTATAAAAATATGCACCTCATTAGATAGAGTATGTTATATTTAAAAAATTCAAAACACTTGCAGAATGGATTTAAGACTAAAAAATTGATTGGATATAATAGTTCTTGCCTGAGACCTAGATACTGTGTCTGATTCCAACTTTTTTTTTAATGTCATTTCAAATTGGTGCCAACATTACCAGCATTAATGCACCAGTTCACCATTAAAACTCCAAAAGAAATCCTATTTCCTTGGAAAACAAAACTCTTTCAAATATGTTTTATTTATATGAACATATGGAGTGGGTTTCATATCTTATCCCATACCCTTTTCTATGCACATGCATATGTTTAAAGGGATTTTTATTTTTTAGTCTCTATAAAATATGTGATTTAGTGATCAATCCTTCACTTCTTTATATTATAGTTTAAATTCCTAAATTTAAATGGTATGTTATTTATTAGTCCCTCGGAGAGACTTATAATATCTAAATTGTTTGGTTTTCTTATTAGTCCTTATGAGGGATTAAAAAGGAACGTATCCTTTAAATCTAATGACTTAAATTGTAAAATGAATAAGTGAGTGATCGATCACTAAATCATATAGTTTATAGGGATTTAAAAATAAAAAATCCTTAAAACTATACACTTAATTCATGGATTGCGTTCCCCTTACAGATAGGGCTGGTAAACGAACCAAACCGCTCGGGCTCGGCTCAGGCTCGACTCGGTTTGAGCTCGTTCAATTAGACAAATGAGTGAGCTTGAATAATTTTTAAAGCTCGGTTAGGCTTGGGACCTGGATCGAGCTTCATTTTGTATTCAAACTCGACTCATTTGTGTTATAAAAAAGTTAGTTGAAGCTTGACTCAACTCTTTTATAAAATCAGAACATTACATTAATACAAAGTTATGCTCGTTTAGACTCATGAACTTGACTCATTTAGGTTAAAATTTTGTTTTCAACCCCTAAAAACCGTAAAATGAAGAATGCTAGACTCGTTGAGGCTTGTGAGCTCGGCACGGCTCGGCTCGAATCGTTTATAAACGAGCTGAGCTTGAACATGTCAAAACTCGGCTCGTTCGGCTCGTTTACCACCCCTACTTACAGATTGCGGTCGGGTCTCCCGCTACATTGATCGGCACAGAGGAAGCTAGAAGTATTGAACGTGTGCGCGTGAATGACCTGGGTTTCATGGTCCAAGCCCCGGTCGTTACTGGGGGCTTTCTCAAATTTCTGAAAAATGCTTTTGGCCCGTCGGGGGTTTTTGATCCGGTGGCGCAGCAGATTGGCGCAGAGGAGAACGCGAAGTGTCCCGCCCACAAAAAGAGTAGAGCAGGAGGGTGCCTCATCAGCCCCTCAACGTTTTTCATGTTGAAAATCCTATCTTGGAACATCAGAGGGATGCACGACCCTCACAAAAAACGTGCTTTGGGCGAGTTAATTCGCAATAATGGCGTGAACGTGTGTTGTGTGCAAGAGACCAAGATGTCCTCCTTGACTAATGGCATACTCAGGGACATCAGCGGAGGTCTTCTAGAGCAAATGTGGTTCAAAGCAGTGGTAGGGGCAGCGGGGGGGGGGGGGGGGGGGGCATCCTGATTGCGTGGGCCTCGTGTGTATGGTCAGTGTCTGCTCAATATGAAGGAAGGTTCTCTATTGCAGTGCTGCTTAAAAAGAGGAGCTCCGGCTGACAAGGTGTGCGTGCGTCTATGGACCACACGACGCGGAGGGATGACATGTGCTATGGAAAGAATTGGCTGAAATGCAAGCGCGGTGGCAGTCCCCATGGTGCATCGTGGGCGACTTCAACATTACCCGCTTCCCGGGTGAGCGGAATCGATACGAGGCGATGACTCCGGGAATGTCCGCATTCTCAGAATGGATCGATGACGAGGGCCTCCTTGACCTGCTGGTGGACAACCAAGCGTTCACATGGAGTAACATGAGGGAGCATCCGTCCCTCGCCAAACTTGACCGTGTCTTGATTGATCCCGAGTGGGAGGACGCTTTCCTGTCAAGTGGGTTCAGGGTCTTCCTCGTCTAATCTCATACCATACTCCTCTTTTGCTGTCTTCAATGTAGGGCACGATTAAAAAATAGCAATTCTGTTTCGAGGCATGGTGGACGGAGCGCGCTGATCTAGAGGAGGTGGTCCGGACCTCATGGTTGGGCAGTGCCAGTGGTATGACGGGAGCCCGACGCATAGCTTTCAAACCAAAGAGGCTCAAGTGGGTCTTTCACGTGTGGGGGAAGCAAACGGCGACCCACAGGGCCGAGAAGAAAGCGGAACTCTCGAGGACCATTCAAGACTTGGATAAATTGGAGGAGTTCGGGCAACTCAGTGACCTTCATATAACCAGAAGAGGCAAAGCTAAAGCGGACATCGCCGACATTCTGTTCCAAGAAGAGGTGGAATGGAGACAGAAATCCAATACCCTATGGTTGAAAGTGGGGGACGAGAACACAAAATTTTTTCACACCTTCGCGAACCAAAGAAAATGGCTCAACCACATTTCGAAACTCAGAATCGATGAGAGCGTGTTTGAGGAGGAAGTGGACATTAAAGAACACACCGTGGCCTATTTCAAAAAGGCATTCAAAGCGGACAAGCGATGGGTCCCCGAATGGTATGACGAAGATCTTAAGAAACTCCCGGACTCCTGCCTGACGGCTCTAGAGGCACTCTTCTCGAAGGTGGAAATTCAAGTGGCTGTTTTTGGCGCGGATGGCAAAAAGAGCCCGGGACCGGATGGCTTTGGCCTTTGGTTCATTCAACAGTTTTGGCATGAATTCAAGGAGGACATACTTTCCCTGTTCGAGGAGTTCCATGTGGGTACACTCAACATCGGCTGCTTAAACGCGTCGGCGATCGTGCTCATTCCAAAGAAGAAGGGGCAGAAGGCATTGATGACTACAGACCAATCTGCCTAGTCAACGGCTGCTACATGATGATTGCTAAGGTCTTCACAAATCGTTTGAAAAAATTGGCCGGGTCCCTTATTGAGGACGCGCAAACAACGTTTATTCATGGTCGATCATTACAAGAAGGCTTCGTGGTGGTGCAAGAGATCATTTCCGATCTCTTCAAAGATAAGAACAGCGGGATCGTATGCAAAATGGATTTCTCCAAAGCATATGATAATATTGCTTGGGAGTTCCTCCTCCATGTGTTAAAGCTTCACAGGTTCTAACCTCCATGGTTAATGATGATCTCCCAATGCATCACGACCGCGAAGGCGTCTGTGGTCATCAACGGCGAGTTGTGTGCCTTTTTTCCGCTCAACTGTGGCCTACATCAAGGGTGCCCGTTATCCCCCATCCTATTCACAGTGGTGGCTAATGTCCTCAACAGACTTTGTCGCAAAGCGGAGGAGGCCGGCTGGTTGACGGGAATCAGCATCGCGGCAGCGGGCCTTGTGATCTCACATGTCCAATTCACAGACGACACGATGCTGCTTTGCACCATGGAGGAACAAAACATCCGGGCCTTTAAATTCATTCTCAAAATGTTCGAGTTAGTCTCGGGACTAAAGATTAACTTCTCCAAAAGTGCACTCATCCCCATAAATGTCAACAGGGGGGTTGCGCAAACTTTCACGGACCTGCTTGGCTATCCAATTCTGGAGCTACCGTGTAAACATCTTGGTCTGCCATTAGTCAAGGGAAGACTCTTTAAGGAGGACTGGCAGCCGGTTGTGATTCGGTTGGAGAAAAGGCTGGCCGGTTGGCAAGGGAAGTGTCTCAGTATGGGTGACAGACTAGCCCTCCTACAATCAGTCCTCTCTAGTATCCCCATATTCTTCCTAGTCACATTCTGGATCCTGAAAGGAGTCTTACAATAGGTGGATAGAATAAGAAGAAACTTCCTTTGGCACGGTGCAAATCGCGAGGACAAAAAACCAGCGAAGGTGAAGTGGGACGAGGTGTGTGTGAGAAGCTCGACGGGCTGGGCATACTAAATCTCAATGACATGAACAAGGCTCTCCTATCAAAGTGGACATGGAAATTGCTCTCAAATAGTGACGTGCAATGGGTGATGCTATTTCGAGCGCAATACGGGGGGAGTGTCACGGTGGATCACTTGCCCGTGCTCGCGAGTAACACATCAGCCCTATGCAGGAGCATGTTTTCTCATTCCAGGGACCTACTAGAACCCACCTCATGGAAGATCGGCGATGGGCATACTGTGAGGTTTTGAGAGGATAAATGGTCTGGAGACACACGTTTGAGAGGATGCTTCCTGATCCTTTTCCGGGCATGTTCTATCCAAGCGAGTCAGGTGGAGGAGTTCTGGTCATTCGCTTCTGGCAACTGGGACCTTCACCTTTGCAGGAGCCTTAGAGACCACGAAAGGGAACAACTCAATGACTACATGCACTCACTTAGCGTCTACGCGCTATCAGACATGGAAAAGGACCACATCTCATGGGATCCGGGGCCCTCCGGTTACACAACAAAACAGGGATACATGTTGTTATATTTGTGTCACTTTTATCCTGCTGGTAACCGTTGGAGCGTTCTGGCAGTTTTTCGTTTTTTTTCGGTTTTCGATCGGTACCGCTAATTTTTGGACTGTTAGCTATCGTCCAGAGTTAAGTCCAGATTCTGCTCCTCGAGCATGGATGGCGCTCATGATGACACTTACACGCTTGGTAAGCTGCTCGACCGCACTTAATCCACAAGACATGTAATTGTCACGCCCCAGAGCGGCCGTCCCCGGGACGCGGCAAGGGTATATATGATATCAGCAGTCTATACAAGAGGTCAATAATATACTCAAACAATATCAACAATGACAACACAGACAACAAAGAGGCTGACATGATATATACACAAATAGCGGAAGTTAAAAGACTGAATCTGTAATTCAAAGACATAATACAGACTCGATACATAATCAACTGTCCTGTGAGAGCCAATATATATATATACAATGACATCCAAAAACACAAACGTGTGCCCAAGCACAGAATACAATACATACAATCGAACGGGGATGCTGATGGCCTCTCACTCGCAGAACGCGACGCTGCTTCGCTACTGCTGACGTGCCTCAGGGAGCTCCTCCTTCAAATCCGACTCAGATATCACTGGAGAAAATACATGCGAGGGGTGAGCCACACGCTCAGTGAATAGCACAACCCATGCATCACAATTCATATTAACCATATAATATTCATAGCCCTTAACACGGGAGCAACTACACAACCTAGTGGGTCGTCTCAAAGCAAACCCACTTTTCCCTTCCCTCACCCTCACCCTCACCCCTTTTCGATGGGTGACATAGGCCTCTTGGGCATACTAGACTGCTTTCCCACCCCTGGTCCACCCGGTAGCCCTTTCCCCGCTCCGTAGCTTACCTGGTATACTCCCACGATTCAGCACAGTCCGAAACAAAATCAGGAGGTACCTACTGATGGGAGCCCTCTGTCAGGATAGCCTGTCTAACGCCGGGGAGTACCTACATCGGATCCAACCAATAAGGAGAAGACAGTCTAGTCACACGGATATGATCCTCATGGATCCGTCGACACCGATGGTAACACTAAATAATGTCATGAATTCACAGGAATTCCACCAAGGCGCATAACTAAGATGCGGGGAAGCATATATTATAACCAAGAGGTTATAATATTCTCTAAGGCATGTTAATTACAAAAACTCACATTTGATTTAAATAAATCAAACTAAATGGGACACATGCGTAAGTCCAGGCTTCCCTAGCATGAAAACATGGTATCAGGATGCTTGGGCCTTTACACATATCATAAGGGTACATATCCCTAACATGCAAGGCCTAGGGTGGCATGGATACTACATAATAACCATGCATGCATAGTTTACAATTAATACTAGCTAATATGCAACTATGGTGCCCTAGGGGAGGGCGATGCACGCCTACGTGCATCGAACGCCTCCCAACTGGGTTGGATTGTCCCACTCACCAATACCTGGGTCATCGCGTGACCGTCCGTCAAGATTTGCAAGACAGGGCATTCAACACAGTGAGTAAAATACACAAATACATACAAAATACGCTAGAAATACACAACACTCGGACAAGCACGTATACGGGCCCGTACGCACGCGAGTCCAAGTGCCCCGACACCCTCCCGCACCCCCGGGCAGCCATTCGCACGGCCACCCGCACGCGCACGCACGGGTGCGCACGCATGCCCGCACACCCGCGCCCGAGCGCACTGCCGCGCCCCTGCTCGCACGCCCAGATGTGCCGCACGCTCGCGCGCACGCTCGCGCGTGCCCGCGCGCACCGCGTGTCCAGCCCCGGGTGCACCCGCGCGCACTGCGCCCCAGCGCAGCACCTCGCGCGCACACCCGCACGCACTGCGCCCCAGCGCAGTACCCCGCGCGCACGCTCACTCACCCCGCGCGCACTGCGCCCCCTGCACAGCACCCGCACGCACGCCCGCGCGCACGCGCCAGCTCGCCCGACTGCGCGCCTGCTTTGCTTGCGCTTTCCTGCGCGCACAGGCCCGCGCGCACGCGCAGGGATGATCCCGCACACCCGAGCCACTCCACAACCTCCACAGCCCCCAACAGCCCCCCCCCCCCCCAACACCCTAACCACCATGCATGCCATGCATACCCAAAAACACATCCTAATCAAGCATCTACACAAGAAAAGGAAGGAAAGAAAGCTCACCCAAGGAGAGGAAGGGAAGGGGAGGAAATCGGGTGCTCTTCGCGCACCGATTTGCCACCTCCAAGACCACCACCACCAAGTCTTCTGCTCAGCCAAAGAAGGGCTGAAAACAGGGAGAAAAGGAGGTAAGAGAGGAGGAAAACCAAGGGGAAATGGAGATCCAAGACCATAGAAAGATAGATCGGGTCCTCACCTATCTTTTCTCCTTCAATGGCTTCTTCTTTTGAACACTCTAACTAGGTCAAATGGGGGATTTAAAGAGAGGGAGGTGAGAGCTTTTGAGAGAGCTTGAGAGAGAAGATGATGAATAGGGATTTACTATGCTTGGGCGTGGACATCACTTAAGCACACACACACACACAACACACACACTCACCACTCACTTACACTAATTAGGTTTAACTAGGTTTAGGTGAGGTTTAGGTGAGATTTGACCCTAGTCAACCCAACCACACTAAAAACCAAAACCAATTGACCAAGTCAAGGGTCAACTTTGACCAAGTCAAGTCTCCCAATGACTTTTCGCTTGGTCAAAACCCGGATACGATTCGGAACTGTGAAATTCTGAAACGTTACCGGAATTCGATGAAATTTTCGTGAGTGGCTTGAAATGGCACCAGAACACATAATATGCAGTTAGATTTTCAATCGGAGCTCTCAAACTCAGGGTGATAGCCAAAAGTCCAAAATTTTAGCGGTTCCGATCGAAAAAAGAAAAAGTTGAAAAACTGCCAGAATGCTCCAATGGTGACCAGAAGGTAAAAAGTGACACATATATAACATTCTTCCCCCCTTAGGAAATTTTATCCTCAAAATAAATACAAAAACATCTAGGAAGGGAAAAGATGCGGATACGCGTCACGCATGGCGTCCTCGAGCTCCCAAGTGGCCTCGGCACCGGAACGGTGCTGCCATCGCACCTTGACCAACTGGACGGTCTTGGTGTGGAGCCTCTTCTCGCGACGGTCCAGGATCTCAATCGGCTGCCTGACGAATGACAAGTCCGGCTCAAAGACGAGCGGCTCGAACGGAATGACGTGAGCAGGATCGTGGACATAACGCCTCAGCTGCGAGACATGGAAGACGTCATGCGCCTGAGCCAACTGTGGGGGCAGAGCTATGCGATAGGCCACCTCCCCAACTCGCTCGAGGATGAGGAACGGCCCAATGAAACGCGGACTCAGCTTGCCCCGCACGCCGAAACGGAAGATGCCCTTCATCGGGGACACCTTCAAGAAGACATGGTCACCAACCTTGAAGACGAGCTCACAGCGACGATGATCGACGTAGCGCTTCTGACGACTCTGAGCGACTCGGATACGCTCGTGAATCGTCTTGACCATCTCTGAGGTCTGGTGAATGATCTCTGGTCCCTCCAACTGGCGCTCTCTGACCTCGTCCCAACACAAGGGGGACCTGCAGCTGCGGCCATAGAGTGCCTCGTATGGAGCCATCCTGATACTCGAGTGGTAGCTGTTGTTGTAGGCAAACTCCACCAGCGGAAGATGCCTCTCCCAACTGCCCCCAAAGTCGAGAACGCAAGCTCGCAGCATGTCCTCCAGGGTCTGAATCGTCCTCTCCGACTGGCCGTCCGTCTGCGGATGAAACACTGTACTGAAGTGGAGGTTCGTACCAAGGGCGTGCTGGAGGCTACGCCAGAACCTCGAAGTAAATCGCGCGTCTCGATCAGAAATGATGCTGACGGGAGTGCCATGGAGACGAACAATCTCGGAGACAAACAACTGCGCCAGGGTGTCCAGAGAATCGGTGAGTCGGATGGGGAGGAAATGAGCGGACTTCGTCAGTCGGTTGACGATTACCCAGATGGCATCGCGACCCGAACGTGACCTCGGCAAACCCGAAACGAAGTCCATGGTGATCTGCTCCCACTTCCACTGAGGGATCTCAATGGACTGCAGCTTCCCCGCAGGACGCTGATGCTCCAACTTCACCTGCTGGCATACCAAGCAATGGGCAACGAAACGGTCAATATCCGCCTTCATCCCGTGCCACCAGTAGCCACGACGAAGGCCCCTGTACATCTTCGTGCCACCAGGATGCACTGTGTACCTCGAACGATGGGCCTCGTCCAAGATCTTCTGCTTCAGCTCTGCGTCGTCAGGAATGCATACTCGGCCTCTGAACCGCAGGATCCCATCCTCGCGAATCTGGTAGTCCGGACGCTCGCCCCGGGCGACGCCTTCAGAGAGGACTAGAAAGTGAGGATCCTGCCCCTGAGCCGTGCGGATCTCGTCGAGAAGAACGGGCTGCACCACTAGCCTGGCCAAAAAGCCACCCGCAGGAGTCTCTCGAACGCTGATCCAGCAAGCGACCTCCTCCAGAAGCCTCCAACGACGTACAGCCAGGTGGGCGGCCATGCCCAAGGGCTGCTTGCTGAGGGCATCCGCCACGACATTCGCCTTACCCGGATGGTAAGCGATGTCACAATCGTAGTCCTTCAGGAACTCGACCCAACGTCTCTGACGCATGTTGAGCTCCGGCTGGGACTGCAAATATGTCAAGCTCTTATGATCAGTAAAGAGCTCGAACTCCTCGCCATAGAGGTAATGCCTCCACATCTTCAGCGCAAAGATGATCGCTGCCAACTCAAGGTCGTGGGTGGGGTAATTCTGCTCATGGGGCTTCAACTGACGCGACGCGTAAGCCACAACCTTACCGTGCTGCATCAGGACGCAACCCACACCCAACCGCGATGCATCGGAGTAAACTGCGAACCCACCACTTCCAGACGGAAGGGTAAGAACTGGCGCTGAGGTGAGCCTTCACTTCAACTCCAAGAAGCTCTAATCGCAAGACGGGGACAACTCGAACCGGACATCCTTCCGAGTGAGGCGGGTAAGAGGTACAGCTATCTTCGAGAAACCCTCGACAAACCTCCTGTAATAACCCGCCAAGACCAGGAAGCTCCGAATCTCTGTGGGGTTCGACGGTCGACGCTAATTTGACACGGCTAGCGTCTTGTCCGGGTCCACAGATATGCCCTCGCCGGAAATCACATGGCCCAAAAAGGCCATACGCTCCAACCAAAACTCGCACTTGCTGAACTTGGCGAACAACTGATGTCAACCGGATGTATCAAGCATAGACCTTTTGCTCCCAAGTGGTCTTCGCACCAGACTGGCGCTACCAACACACTATAATAAAAGGAATGGTCTTAGCGTGGAGCCTCTTCTCATGTTGTCCTTGACCTCAATCCACTGCTCCATGAACGACAAATCCAGCTCGAGAATGAGATAGTCGAACAGAATGACTGAGCAGGATCGTCGCCTCGGTCATGAGACAAGGACGACGTCGTGGGCATGAGCCAGATGTGGGGGAAAGGCTACATGATAAGCCACCTCCCCAATCCACTCAATGACGAGAAATGGTCCCATTAAAGAGCAAACTCAGCTTGCCCCGAACATCGAAACAGAGGGTGCCCTTTAACCAGGACACCTTGAAAAAATATGGTCGCCAAACCCAAAGGTAAGCCCCTGGCGACAATGACCTGGGTAGCCCTTCTGTCGGTTCTGGGAGGTGCAGATGTACACACGAACCAACCTGGCCACCGCAAGGTCAAACAACTGGCGCTCCTCAACCGTCCCAACACAAGGGAGGTATAAAACTGCGCCTGTAGAGTGCCTTTCACAGATCCATCTGGGTGCTCGAATGGCAGTCGTCTTGTAGGCATACCCCAACAAATGGGTGGTGCCTCACCCAACTGCCCTCATCATCGAGCACGCAGGCACTTAGCATGTCCTCCAAGGTCTGAATCGTCCTCTTTGTCTAGCTGTCCATCGGCGATGAAACGCTATACTTAAATGGAGGCTCGCGCCAAAGGCTGCGCCACAACCTCAAAGTAACCCTCGCGTCTCAACCGAAAATAGCGCCAACTGGAGTGCCATGAAGACGAACAATCGCGAAGGTGAAAACCCACATCAAGGCGTCTAGAGACTCAATCAGTCTGATAGGGAGGGAAGCGCAGACTTAGTCAGTCGGTCAATGATCACCTAGACGGCGTCGTGACCCGAACGTGACATTAGCGAGTCCGCAACAATCCCTGATAACCCACTCCCACGTCCACTGAGGAATCTCGATGGACTGACGCTTTCCACTCAATGATGATTCTCGAACTTTGCCTGAGGGCATGCCAACCTGGGGAAACAAGGTCACCCACATCACCTTTTCATCACACCACAGCAATCTCAATGAAGACTACCCCAAAGTAGTCCACGGAAGCCCAATAAAACTTTTGAGATCCACAAAGGCATCCGGCGCATTCGTCAACCCTGACGGCAGTACTTAAAACTCGTAGTGCCTGAACGGTCACGAAAGGCCATCTACGGGATGTCCAACTCTCGGATCTCTAACTTGTGGTACCCTTGTGCGAAGATCGATCTAACAGCAGACACTTGCTCCCAGAGCTGGTCAAATAGATCATCGATTCGCGGCAAAGGTAATTGATCTTCAACCTCCACGGGGAGATCAAAACAACACCACGAACAATTAAGTCCGGATTCTGCTCCTCAAGCATGGTTGGCGCTCATGATAACACTTACACGCTTGGTAAGCCGCTCAACCGTACTTAATCCACAAGACAAGCAATACGGGTCATCGAACCTCGACAATGCCTATGCGACGTCATCTATCTGATAGGGCGGTTGAGTCCCATCACGAACGCTAGCATCACGTCTCCTTATTTGCGACCAATGTGGGGCAAAACGCGACAGTATCCACAACTGTGCTTCACATGCCGCCAGAGATAGGTCGCTCATCTACAACCATTGGAACTCCGGCATCCTGCACTCCATGGGCAGATTCATCACGGGGAGTCCACGCTCTCAACATCATTTAGCAGCACTCTCCCGGTGTGGCCTCTACCTGGTAGCCTCCCAAGCCTACTATCTCTGCCATATGGGTGCACCACAAGCATAGTATCTGGGAGCACCTCACAGGGCTCTGGCCTCAACCGGGCAGCTACAACGCACAATGATATATCGAAGCTACTCCAGATGCCACTATGGAACCCTGTCCACTAGCGATCGCCCACTGAGCTGCAATAGGACGCACCCAATCCCGATCGTACGCATCACCACTCGCTACAGCACCTTCCAAGTGAGAGGGAAAAATCCACCATCAATTTGATGCTTCTAAGGTAGTCCTTGACTGGGAAAAGAAACCTTGGCAGGGCACCATGAGGTCCCAATATAGGATATCCCGACAACCAAACAAGGAACACGGAGTACCCTAGCCCGGGTCTCAACGCTGACCCTGCAAGGCCCCTTAATCCGTAGTAGGAAGTCTAGAAGAAGACATCATCCCTTAACGTGCAATACTCCACATCCTCAACACTTTACACTGGCGCCGCACGCGAACTCAATGGTTACCAGCGATACCGATACATGGGAAAGAGCTCCATTATCGAGACGCAATCCATACCTTAGAAATTACAACCAATTCATCACTATCACACTACTGGGCATAAATCTCCTACCCAAACCTTAATCCCGCACAAGAGATCTAACAACTGACCCTAACCAGTCGTCCCAGTCGACAACTTAAGGGTGGTCCAAGGGGGCCACGTCCACGTCAACGGATGCGAGGAGGCATGTCAGCAACCTAAGATAACTTCTAAAACAAGAGTACTCGGATGACAATCCTACGACTCATCATCTATACGACTAGACTTAGGCTCTGACAGGACCAGGCTCTGATACCATCTTTTTTGTCACGCCCCAGGCGTCCCCGAGACGTGGCAAAATAAAATATAATATCAGCTATCAATACCTGAGGTCAATAAGGACACCAACAACAATACACAAGGCGAAAAAGAAAGATAATGATAACTGACTGAAAAGCGGAAGCATAATATATAACAATGTCTGTAAATCAAAAACATTATTACAGACCCGAATATACAATCAATGTCCTGTGGAAGCCAAGTCTAGACCAAAGAAAATACAACCTGTGCCACATGCACGATTTACAAAGCATAAAATGACTCTAGGAATGCTGACAGCCTCGCACACGCCACCCGCCGGCAGAACGCTCCACGCCCATAAGACCACACCACAGGAAAGCTCCAGCTCCACGCCCAACACTGCCCCTGAAAAGAAACAGTATGCGAGGGGTGAGCTACAAGCTCAGTGAGTGGCTGGAAACCAATCACCATTCTACAGTTCAAAACATAATCAGTTCCCTTCTTCAAGGAAAAACATGGGTAGAAACCCAAGGATCACTGGGTCACGCGGCGGCGCGACCAACCTCACCCCCACCCTCACTCCCGGAGGGAGTCCTTTGGGACTTATGGGGAGAGACCATACCGTCGGTCGAAGAGACCCGGATTTACTGGTCTAGAGACCATGCCGTCGATCGAAGAGACCCGGATTTACTGGTCTACTCAACACTACTGGATCATCTACATCTAGATAATCGCCCATCGATGTCCTTCAACATCCATCATGAGACCAGACCCAACATCTATAGGAATGGTCGAACAACGAATGGGTCAAGAGGCGACGCGTCTTCGCCTCATCCACACCCTCACTCCTGAAAGGAGACATTTTGGGACTTTGGGAGAGACTTAGACTGCTCTACACCCCTGGTCCACCGGTAGCCTCTCCCCGCTCCGTAGCTTACCTGGTATACTCCCATGATTCAGCACAGTCCGAAACACATCAGGAGGTACCTACTGATGGGAGCCCTCTGTCAGGATAGCCTGTCTAACGCCGGGGATGTCACTACTCGGATCCAACGAAGGGGAGAACGATTCCACGCTCGTGACATCATTCATTAACCCTCTCCCGGGTAGTATCTACAACCCGATCTCCTCAACTCACCACTCTTGATACTCGCTCATCGAGATGCCACACACATGCATAACAGCAATCAACACACTTATATTAACCTCAAAGTAGTCATAGTCCCTAAACGGGAGTAACTACACAATCCAGTGGGTCGCTACATCGCCGACCCACCCCACCCTCACCCTCACCCTCAAACTGGTGACATGGTCTTTTGGGACTGACTAGGCTGTTAATCACCCTTGGTCCACCGATAGCCTCTCCTCCACTCCGTAGCTCGCCTGGTCTACTCCCATGATTCAGCACAGTCCGAAACACAATCAGGAGGTACCTACTGATGGGAGCCCTCTGTCAGGACGGCCTGTCTAACGCTGAGGAGTCCCTACATGGATCCAACGAAGGGAAGAGAAATAGCCTACCCACACGGATATGATCCTCTTGGATCCATCGACATCGCTTCCTAACATTTCTAATGTCATGAATTCACAAGAATTCCTCCAGGGCGCATAACTAAGATGCGGGGAGACACATATTATAACAACGAGGTTATAATATTCTCTAAGGCATGCTTGCAACTATATGCTCACATAATCCCCTAAGATGCGGGGAGACATATATCATAACCACAAGGTTACAATATTCTCTAAGGCATGCTCACATTCTGATTTAATTAGATTAAACTAGATGGGAACATGCATAGCTCGGGGCTTGGTGTCTAAGCATGCATAGGCCGCTATACATGATATAAGGGTGCATATCCCTAGCATACAAAGTCTAAGGTGGCATGGATATATCATATTGATCATGCATAGATCATGGCTTTTAAGTACAGGACATTGTGTCCAGGCATGTACGGGTCTCTGTACACGATACATGGATGTATATCCCTAGCATGCAAAATATCTACATATTAGTTAGGGGGCCCCATCGATGCGCGACGCACGTCTACACGGGTCGAGCGCATCCCTAGAGAGGGGGGGGGGGGATTGGAATCAAACCACTCACCTTACGACCCGGGACCTCGCGCATCCCATCCGACGAGATCTGCAAGGTAGGGGCATCCAACTGGTGAGAAACAACACAATTTACACATAGAAAATCATTAGAAATACCCAATACTCGGACAAGCATGCATACGGGCTCGCACGCATGCGAGCACGCACGTACGCACGCGAGTCCGAGTGCCCCGACACCTACCCGAACACTTGGGCAGCCACACGCATGGCCCCCCGCACGCGCACGCACGAATGCGCACGCACGCACGCACCCCAGCACCATCGGCGCACTACCGCGCGCCTGCCCGCGCGCCCAGACGCGCTGCCGCACCCACGCGCACGCTCGCGCACGCCCGCGCCCTCACGCAACACCCCACGCACGCCCCAGCACGCGCACGCACACACGCGCACACACTGCTCCCCAGCCCCGCACCCAGGCACATGCCCAGGCGCCCTGCCCGCGCGAGCGCACGCTCGCGCGCACTCGCGCGCACTCCCGCTCGCGCCTGCACCCGCGGGCACCCGCGCGCACTCCCGCGCGCACCCGCGCACCCACCTGAGCTCGCCTGCGCCCGCCTGCGCACGCGCCCGCGCGCAGACAGCCCCCAACGCGCGCCCACCTTGCCCTAACCCCATTTTAACCCTTCCCAACCCCTCACACACACCCTAACACCTCTACCTAGCATGCATGACCTCCCCAACATCCCCTTAAGCCATGAAAACCAAGAAAAGAAGGGGAGGAGCTCACCTTGGAGGGGGAACAATAGGGGGAGGTTCTGTTATATATGTGTCACTTTTAGCCTTCTGGTCACCATTGGAGCATTTTGGCAGTTTTTTTCAACTTTTTCTTTTTTCGATCGGACTGCCATTTCACTTTTATCCTTCTGGTCACTAAAATTTCAGACTTTTTAGCTATCATCCTGAGCTTGAAGACTCCGATTGAAAACCTAACTGCATATTATGTGTCCTGGTGCCATTTCAAGCCACTCACGAAAATTTCATTGAATTCCGGTAACGTTTCAGAATTTCACAGTTCTGAATCGTATCCGGGTTTTGACCAAGCGAAAAGTCATTGGGAGACTTGACTTGGTCAATGTTGACCCTTGACTTGGTCAATTGGGTTTGTTTTCTAGTGTGGTTGGGTTGACTAGGGTCAAAGTGCACTTAAACCTAACTAAACCTAGCTAAACCTAATTAGTTCTAAGTGTAAGTGGTGAGTTTGTGAGGTGTGTGTGTGGGGTGACTTAAAGTCCACGCCCAAGTATAGTAAATGCTATTCATCTTCTTCTCCATTTCAAGCTCTCACTCTCTCTCTCTCCCTCTCTTTAAACCCCCATTTGATCTAGCTAGAGTGGAAGAAAAGAAAAACCCTAGAAGGAGAAAAGGAAGGTGAGGACCCGATCTATCTTTCCATGGTCTCAGATTTCCATTTCCCTTGTTTTTCTTCCTCTCATGGCATCTCTTCTCCTCTGTTTTCAGCCCCTCTTAGGCTGAGAAGAGGGCTTGGTGGTGGTGGTCTTGGTGGTGGCGAATCGGTGCGCGAAGAGCACCCGAATTCCTCCCCTTCCCTTCCTCTCTTTGGGTGAGCTTTCTTCCTTCCTTTTTCTTGTGTAGATGCTTGTTTAGGGTTGCATATGGGTATGCATGGCATGCATGGTGGTTAGGGGGTTGGGGGGGGGGGCTGTTGGGGGGTGGGAGAGGCTCAGGCACGCGTGCGGGGTCATCCGCGCGCGTGCGCACGAGCCTGCGCGCCTAGGTAAGCGCAGGCAAGCGCAGGCGCGTAGTCGGGCGCGCTGGCGGGCGTGCGCGCGTACGCGCAGGCGTGCGAGCAGGTGCTACGCAGGGGGCGCAGTGCGGGCGGGGGTACTGCGCTGGGGTGCAGTGCGTGCGGGTGTGCGCGCGAGGTGCTGCGCTAGGGCGCAGTGCGCGCGGGTGCACCTGGGGCTGGACGCGCGGTGCGCGTGAGCGCGCGCGAGCATGCCGCGCGCGCGGCAGCGTGTCTGGGCGTGCGGGCAGGGGCGCGGCAGTGCGCCTGGGTGCTCGGGCTGGGGCGCGGCAGTGCACCTGGGGCGCGGGGCTGCGTGCGTGCGTGCGCACCCGTGCGTACGCGTGCGGGTGGCCGTGCGCATGGCTGCCGTGGGTGCGGGAGTGTGTCGGGGCACTCGAACTCGCGTGCGTACAGGCCCGTATGCATGTTTGTCCGAGTGTTGAGTATTTCTAGCGTATTTCTTGTGTATTTGTGTATTTTACTCACCATTTTGGTTCCCATGTCTTGCAGATCTCGACGGGCGATCACGCGACGACCCGGGTATTTGTGAGTGGGACAATCCAACCCAGTAGGGAGGCGTGCGATGCACGTAGGCGTGCATTGCCCTCCCCTGGGGCACCATGATTTCATATTAGATAATATTAATTGTAAACTATGCAAGCATGATTATTATGCAGTATCCATGCCACCCTAGGCCTTGCATGTTAGGGATATGCACCCTTATGATATGTGTAAAGGCCCAAGCATCTTGATACCATGTTTTCATGCTAGGGAAGCCTCGACCTACGCATGCGTCCCATTTAGTTTAATTTATTTAAATCAAATGCGAGTTTTTGTAATTAGCATGCCTTAGAGAATATTATAACCTTGTGGTTATAATATATGCTTCCCCGCATCTTAGTTATGCGCCCTGGAGGAATTCTGAAGAATTCATGACATTTGTAGAGTTGAGATCGGTGTCGGCGGATCCAAGAGGATCGTATCCGTGTGGGTAGGCTGGTTCTCTTCCCTTCGTTGGATCCGTGTAGGGACTCCTCAGCGTTAGACAGGCCGTCCTGACAGAGGGCTCCCATCAGTAGGCATCTCCTGATTTGGTTTCGGACTGTGCTGAATCGTGGGAGTAGACCAGGAGAGCTACGGTGTGGAGGAGAGGCTATCAGTGGACCAAGGGTGATTAACAGCCTAGTCAGTCCCAAAAGACCATGTCACCAGTTTGAGGGTGAGGGTGAGGGTGTGGTGGGTCGGCGATGTAGCGACCCATTGGATTGTGTAGTTATTGCCACTTAGAGGCTATAAATGATTTGAGGTTAATACGAATTGTGATGCATGAGTTGTGCTATTCACTGAGCGTGTGGCTCACCCCTCGCATATATTTTTCTTCAGTGATATCTGAGTGGGATCAGCAGGAGGAGCTCCCCGAGGCACGTCAGCAGTAGCGGAGCAGCGTCACGTTCTTCGTGTGAGAGGCCATTCAGCATCCCCCTTTGCTTGTATGTGTTGTATTCCGTGCTTGAGCACGCGTTTGTATTATATTTGGATGTCGTGTATATATTGGCTCTCACAGGACAGTTGATTATGTATCGAGTCTGTATTATGTTTTTGGATTACATATTCAGTCTTTTAGCTTCCGGAATTGGTGTATATATCAGGTCAGCCTCTTTGTTGTCTGTGTTGTCATTGTTGATATTGTTTTAGTATATTATTGACCTCTTGTATAGACTGCTGATATCATATATACCCTTGCCGCGTCCCGGGGACGGCCGCCCTGGGGCGTGACACGGGGGCCCTCGACGCACCCGCGACCACCTCAACCGCCACCACCACCACCACCACCTCGGCCTCTCCTCAGCCCTCAATGGCTGCAAACAGTGGGGGGGGGGGAAGATCATGAGAAAGGGAGCTTGAGAGACAGAGGAACAAACAACAACAACAACACATGACACCTTCTCTTCTTCCATCACCATCTCCTTCTCCATCTCTTTGAAGCATTAAGTCAAACACCTAGGGGGGCTTGTGAAAGAGAGAAAGAGAGGCCAGAAATTGGTGTGGAAGTTTGGGAGGGGAGAGAGAGAGAGGAAGATATTTATGCACAAATATCTTAAGAAGAAATGACTAAGTCGCCCTTCGACTAGAAATTCTGCGCAAGCTTCACTGGAACAGCCATAACTTCCTCGATATAGCTCCGAATTGCACATTTATAAGACCGTTGCAAAGCCAAGAAGATTATCTACAACTTTCATGTTTATGCCAAGATCAAATAATCTCTCCAGCTATTCCGAAATTAGAGCTAAACATCAAGCAGGGCTGCTGCCAGAATTTCCATCCTCGGGGTATACTTGGAAAAATACCCATAACTTTTACTACGAGAATCCAGTTGATCTAATTCCACTTCTGAACGAAAGCTAACTCAAAACTGGACATCTCATAATAAAATTATATTTAAACCTCTTCATCTTGGATTTTAACAAAATCAAATCCAAATACCAAATCAGGAATACATAACTTCTAGGAAAAAAAATTTATGTACCCAAATTTTCAAACAGAGCGCTCCAAATGACACAGGCACAACAATATCTCCAACATATTTTACAAATCAGCATTAACAATTAAAGAAAATCAGCATTTACAACTAATTCAACCCTCAAAACCCCTATAAAAAGGGCACTCCAGGGAGAGAGGAGGGAATCTCGGCATTCAGCCAAGGAGAATCTCGGCATTTAGCCAAGGAGGGTCTCTGCATTCAGCCAAGGAGAGATCTCTTCATTCAGCCAAGAAAGAATTTATTTTCAGTTTTTTTATTTCTTTTCTGTTTTGAGTTTTTGTTTTTAGTTTTTGTTTTGTTTTTATTAGAAACAGATTCTCTTGTGTTTTCAATAAAAGTGCATTGTTATTTTGTTTTCATGGAATATTTTTATGTTTATTATATAATTTCATCAACCATGATAGGCTAGAAAATCCTTCCATCAAGGAGAGGATTCCACCCCATGCGTTTGAATGATTGATTCTTTTCTTTGTGCATTGATATTTTCTGATTTGTTCTTCATGTTTATATAGTTTCTTCAACTTAGATTTCTTTTGATTATGGGTATTTTTAGATCTTCTGTCGTTCTACTTAGATGGGATACGGTTGATGCTTTATAAACCCTATTTTTAAATCGAGTAGAAGTGAACTGTTTTTGAAATATTCTGATTTCATTAGATGCAAAAGAAAGAATTATCACGATACACGTGGGGTGGATTTCCAATCCTTGGTGGTCTTTTTTTATACATTGGTTTCAACTTTAGGTTTTAAATTAGTTTTCTGATTGATAATTTGTTTTTAAACTTTTTTGCCAAAAATTGATAATCTTTTACTTTTATTCGTTTGCTTCAATAGCCTCCCTGTGGATTCGACCCCTTGCTACCACTTTCTACCTAGGTAAGGGTTTTATATTTTTGTTGGAAAAGACGAGATTTTAACGACAATCAAGCCACTAACAAATTGGCGCCGTTGCCGGGGAGGTAAGGTAAGTAACGGTCAAGGTTGAAGGTATCAATTTTTTTTTCCTTCTCTTAAAAAAAAAAAAAAAAAATTAAAAAAAAAAGTATTTTTCTTTTATTTGTTTTGAAGGAAGAAGAGAGAAGGATGAGGAACATAAAGCTCAAGACTCATTGATCTAATTCCACTTCAAATTTTTGGATTTCCGGAGTGAACATACTCCGTAGGTAAGTTCTCTATTGACAAAAGCTCTTGTTTTAATATTTGTTGTGCATTTAGCGTATTCATTTGCATAAATCAACTTAAGGGAAAAATTCATTAAAAAAAAGAAAAAAAAGATAAGGTCGGTATTTCATCAATTGTCATAGGCCCAAAAATCACTACAATGCATGATTATCCCAAGCCAATTAAAATAAAATCAATTAGACATTGGCTTTAGGATTCTTGAGCTCATTAAGGCGAAGACCACCAAAAGTTCAACCAATTATGCTCTTTGATCATGTTGATGTCTAGGAAAGCTTTGTCCCTCTAAGGGAGACACTTTGTGTTCTAGAAGGGTGGTACTTAAGCGGGACCATTGTGACCCCACCACTACCTGGAAGCTAACCTGGTCAACGTTTCATAGGACCGAATTGGAGGCTTAGGTGTTCTTTTCAAACCTGTTAGGAGCTGTCTAATCTAGGAGAGAGGTTCAAACTTTTTTTTTTTGGTGCATGCACGGTAGAAGATCCAATAGGGGAGAGTTAAAACCTTTAGACCCTGAGATTGAGAGAACCTTTCATCAACATAGGCGCACTCTTCACAATGGGTGAACGTGCCAAAACCCTGAATGAGCTATATGCTCCTGCATCTTCCGATCCACCAACTTGCATAGTGCTGCCGGCCACCACTGCAATCCAATTTGAGATTCGGCCGGCAACCATCAATATGCTTCCCAAATTCCATGGGTTCGAGAGTGAGCAACCCTATATCCATCTAAACAAATTCTTGACAATTTGTCAAACATTCAAAAATCAGAACCTAGATGAGGAAGGTGTCAAATTGAGGTTGTTCCCCATGACTTTGGAAGATCATGCAGCTGCATGGCTGTATTCCCTCTCCACCAATTCAATTTCAACATGGGAACAACTCTCTAAGAAATTCATGACAAAATTTTATCCTATGGCAAAAACTGAGAAAATCAAAGATGCCATTAGAACTTTTAGGGGGAGAGCTGAAGATGAATTTTCTCAAATTTGAAAAATTTCATGATTTGTTAATCAAATGCCCACACCATGGGCTTGACAAAGCCCAACTAGTTCACTTTTTCTATAAGGGACTACCTCACACACATAGGAACATGATTGAGTCCATGCACAAGGGTAAGTTCATGGATCAGACCGCTGATGAAGCCTATGAGTTCCTTGTAGATTTAGCTGAGAATGCCCAGAATTGGAGTAGCTATGACAATGAAGTTGATGATAGAGGATCTAGAAAGTCAGGTATTTATGAAATAAAAGCAGATCCAGATCTTAAATATGTCATGACCAACTTAGTGGATGGGGTGAACAAATTGAGCAAGAAGTTTGATACTTTTGCGGTAACAACAAACCGAACTCACAGAGAGATCCAAACCCCATAATGAATGTGGAACATGAGCCACACAACATATGTCTCATTTGTGATAGTTCAGAGCATCTAGTGGAGTGTTGCCCTAGTTTGCCCACCATCAAGGCTGAGCAGGCAAATTCGATTAATTCATATAATGCCTTCAAAAAGCCCACTCCCAATTCTTTTGGCCCAGTATACCATCCTGATAATAGGTTTCATCCAAACTTCTCTTATAGGCAGAATGAACCTATCCAATATCAAGGTGGTCCACCAGGGTATCAAAGAAATTTTTCTAGGCCAAGCCCGTCACAAGCTCCTCAGTTGAACCAACCTTTGGTTCCACCTCCTCCTTATGTTGCTCCCACTCCTCAACAACCCTCACATCTGGAAGCCATGATGGCTAACATGATGAAGCAACAACAAGAATTCATCCATCAGCAGCAGCAAACCAATTTGTCACAAACCCAGACTAATCAAATCCATGCACAAGCAATTGCAAAACTTGAAGTTAGTCTAAGCCAAATAGCCAGTTCTCTAGTAGATAGGAAGAAGGGTGAATTACCTAGTCAGCCAGTGCCTAATCCTAGTAGGCAACAGAGTCAAGGCCCAATAGGGCAATATCAGGTTAACTCTAATGAAAACTCATCCCATGAAGTCCAGGCCATTACCACCTAAACATATGGCAGGCGAGTGGACAAGAAGGTCCAACTCCCCAAGAAAAAAAGTGAAGAAATCGCGGTCCATAAGACTGCTGACCAGGAAGAGGGTCAGGAGACCCAAGAGAAGGGAAATGAAACCCAGGAAATAGCACCAAAGCCAGTAGATGTCTACAAACCCAAAGCTCCTTATCCTCTTAGATTGCAAGAACCCAAGAAAAGTTCTCATTTTGATGATATTATGGAAGTATTCAAGAATGTTCAGATCAATATACCTTTCTTAGATGCCATCAAACAGATTCCCTCCTATACAAAATTCCTGAAAGATCTCACCACGGTGAAAAGGAGAACCAGTGTTCCTAGGCACGCTGTGATGGCTGCACAAGCCTCATCTTTCATTCAACAGCAAATTCCCCTAAATATAAGGACCCTGGTTGCCCCACAATTGCGATCAAAGTAGGAGAGACTATCATCCAAAGAGCCCTCCTAGATTTAGGAGCCAGTGTGAATTTGCTACCCTATTCTGTGTACAAGGAGTTAGGTTTGGGGGAGTTAAAACCCACAGACATTACCCTTTCATTAGCAGATAGAACTGTGAAATATCCAAAGGGAATTGTGGAGGATGTGATTGTGAAGGTGAAAGAATTCTATTATCCTGTGGATTTTGTAGTCTTAAAACTGAACCAGTGAAAAACCCAGGCAGCCATATCCCTGTGATCCTAGGCAGACCATTTTTAGCCACATCAGATGCTGTTATTAGATGTCGGAATGGTATAATGACTCTAGCCTTTGGAAACATGACTGTCCAACTCAATGTTTTCCATAGTAGCAACCAATCACCTAATATGGATGATCTTGAGGAAGTTTGCATGATTGAGGAAATGATTAGCAACTCTTTTGAAGAATCGAGTTATCCTGACCCATTAGAAAGATGTTTGGCCCATTTCGGCAAAGATTTTGATGAAGAAAGTTCGATTAGGGAAGTGAATGCACTTTTAGATTCCTCTCCGATCATGGATACGAGCAAATGGGCCACTCGATTTGAATCATTGCCCATTTCTAAATCTCAGCTAGTACCATCTAGTGTCAAGCCACCCCAATTAGAGCTTAAGGACCTTCCTAAGACTTTGAAATATGCATATTTGGGTGACAACAAAACCCTACCTGTTATAATTGCTTCAAATCTAAAGGAAGATCAGGAGGAAAAATTGTTAAGTGTCTTGAGGAAGAATCAGGAAGCTATTGGTTGGTCAATAGCTGACATCAAAGGGATTACCCCATCTGTGGTTCAACATAGGATCCATCTAGTGGAGGATGCAAAAACCTCTAGAGAATCACAAAGGCGATTAAACCCAGTCATGAAGGATGTAGTCCGAGCTGAGGTCATCAAGCTCCTAGATGCTGGTATTATATACCCCATCTCTGATAGTCAATGGGTGAGTCCAGTGCAAGTTGTACCCAAGAAGTCTGGTGTCACAGTAGTAAAAAATGATCACAATGAGTTGGTTCCCACTCGAATCCAAACTGGGTGGCGAGTGTGTATCGACTATAGGAAGCTGAACGCCGTAACTAGGAAGGATCATTTCCCTCTACCCTTCATTGACCAAATGCTGGAACGCCTCACAGGTCATTCTCATTACTGTTTCCTTGATGATTATTCTGGATATAATCAAGTCCCTATTTCCCGTGAAGATCAGGAAAAGACTACTTTCACCTGTCCCTATGGAACTTTTGCCTATCGTCGTATGCCATTTGGGTTATGCAACGCACCAGCCACATTTCAGCGTTGTATGATGAGTATTTTTTCGGACATGGTGGAAAATTTTTTGGAAGTCTTCATGGATGACTTCTCAGTTTTTGGTTCTAGCTTTGATGAATGTCTGCACCATCTGACACTTGTTGTAGAATGTTGCAAGGAAAAGAACTTGGTTCTTAACTGGGAAAAGTGTCATTTCATGGTTGAATCTGGGATTGTTTTTGTTGTGCCTGTGTCATTTGGAGCACTCTGATCGAAAATTTGGCTACATAATTTTTTTCCTCGAAGTTATGTATTTCCAATTTGGTATTTGGATTTGATTTTGTTAAAATCCAAGATGAAGAGGTTTAAATATGATTTTATTATGAGATGTCCAGTTTTGAGTTAACTTTCGTACAAAAGTGGAATTAGATCAACTGGATTCTTGTAATAAAAGTTATGGGTATTTTACCAAGTATACCCCGGGAAGGGAAATTCTGGCAGCAGCCCTGTTCTATGTTTAGCTCTAATTTCGGAATAGCTGGAGAGATTATTTGATCTTGGCATAAACATAAAAGTTGTAGATAATCTTCTTAGCTTTCCAACGGAATTGGAATTGTGCAATTCGGAGCTATATTGAGGAAGTTATGGCTGTTCTAGTGAAGCATGCAGAATTTCAAGTCAAATGATGAAATGGTCATTTCCATCCCTCTTTAGATATTTATTTGCCCCAAACAAATATCTTCTCTCTCTCTCTCTCTCCCTCTCACTCCCACGTCTAATTCAAGCTCTCTCTCCTCCTCTCTCTCAAGCCCCCCAAGTGTTTGTGTTTATGTCTCATTGAGAAAGAGAAGGTGGAGGTGCAAGTGCAAGTGAGTGTTTGTGTAAGTGTTGTTGTTGTTGTTTGTCCTCCTCTCTCAAGCTCCCTTTTTCATGATCCTTCCCCCCTGATTTGTAGCCATGAAGGAGGCTGAGGAGAGGCTGAAGGTGGTGGTGTGGGTGGTGGCGGTTGAGGTGGTCGCGGGTGCGTCGAGGGCCCCCGAACCTCCCCCTTTCTTTTCCCCTCCCAAGGTGAGCCTTTCCCCTTATTTTCTTGGTTTTTATGGCTTAGGGTTGGTTGGGAGGGTCATGCATGTTGGGTAGATGTGTAGGGTGTGTGTGAGGGGTTGAGAAGGGTTAAAAAGGGTTAGGGAAGAGAGGGCGCGCGTTGGGGGCTGTCTGCGCGCATGCGCGCCCAGGCGGGCGCGCAGACGTGCTCGGGCGCGTGCGCGCGAGTGCGTGGATGCGCGCGGAGTGGGAGCGCGAGTGCGCGCGGGCGTGCGCGAGCATGCGCGCGCGCGGGGCAGTGCGCCTGGGCGCGGGGCTAGGGACCAGTGCGCGCGCGCGTGCACGTGCTGGGGCGTGCGCGCAGGGTGCTGCGCGGGGGCGCAGTGCCCGCGGGTACGCGCTGGGCTGGACACGCGGTGCGCGCGGGCAGGCGCGCAACAGTGCGCCGAAGGTGCTGGGGCGCGTGCATGCGTGCGCATTCGTGCGTGCGCGTGCGGGGGGCCATGCGTGTGGCTGCCCGAGGGTTTGGGTAGGTGTCGGGGCACTCGGACTCGCGTGCGTACGTGCGTGCTCGCATGCGTGCGAGTCCGTATGCATGCTTGTCCGAGTATTTGGTATTTCTAATGATTTCTATGTGTAAATTGTGTTGTTACTCACCAAGTTGGATGCCCCTACCTTGCAGATCTCGTCGGATGGGATGCGCGAGGTCCCGGGTTGTAAGGTGAGTGGTTCGATTCCAATCCCCCCCCCTCTCTAGGGATGCGCTCGACCCGCGTAGACGCGCGTCGCGCATCGATGGGGCCCCTAGCTGTGATGTGTAGATACTATGCAATGCATGATTAATATGATGTAACCATGCCATATTAGACCTTGTATGCTAGGGATATGCATCCATATACCATGTATAGAGGCCCATACATGCCTAGACACCATGTCCCGTGATTGGAAAGCCCCGATCTATGCATGTTCCCATTTAGTTTAATTTAATTAAATCAAAATGAGAGCATATTGTTATGAGCATGCCTTAGAGAATATTATAACCTTGTTGTTATAATATATGTTTCCCCGCATCTTAGTTATGCGCCCTGGAGGAATTCTTGAGAATTCATGACATTAGTAGTGTTAGAAATCGTTGTCGACGGATCCAATAGGATCGTACGCGCGTGAGTAGGCTGTCTTCTCCTTTTGGTTGGATCCGATGTAGGGACTCCCCGGCGTTGGAAAGCTGACCTGACAGAGGGCTCCCATCCGTAGGTACCTCCGATGCGTCGGACAGTACTGATAGTGGGAGTATACCAGGTAGAGGCTACAGAGTGAGGGAGAGGCTACCGGGTGGACCAGGGGTGGAGAGCGGTCTAGTCTGTCCCAAGAGGCCCATGTCACCCCTAAAGGGTGAGGGTGGGATGGGTCGACGATGTTACGACCCACTAACTTGTGTAGTTACTCCCGTATAGGGACTATGACTATTTTAAGGTTAATATGAGTGTGTTGATTGTTGTTATGTCTGTGTTTTGATATCTCGATAAGTGAGTATCGAGAGTAGTTGTTTTCCATTGGGTTCGCTTTGCGAACATGGGATCGTTCTCCCCTTCGTTGGATCCGATGTAGGAACTTCTCGGGTTTAGCTGTCCTGACAGAGGGCTCCCATCCGTAGGTACCACCGATGCATTCGAAAGAGTACTGATCGTGGGAGTATACCAGGTAGAGGCTACCCGGGGAAAGGGCTACTGGCGGACCAAGGGTGTAGAGCGGTGAGTTGAGGAGATCGGGTTGTAGATACTACCCTGGAGAGGGTTAACGAATGATGTTACGGGCGTGGGAATCGTTCTCCCCTTCGTTGGATCCGAGTAGGGACTTCCCGGCGATTACAGCTGTCCTGACAGAGGGCTCCCGTCCGTAGGTACCACCGACACGTTCGGAAGGGTACTGATAGTGGGAGTATACCAGGTAGAGGCTACGCGGGAGAGGCTACCGGTGGACCAAGGGTGTAGAGCAGTCTAAGCCTCTTCCAAAAGTCCCAATAGTCTCCCTCCAGGAGTGAGGGTAAGGATGAGGTGAAGATAATCGCCGTGTGACCCATTCGTTGTTCGACCGTTCCCATAGTTGTTGGGTCCGGTCTTGTATCGATGTTTAAAGGCATCGTTTGAGCAATTATCTAGATGTAGATGATACGGTATGGTCTCTAGACCAGTAAATCCGGGTCTCTTCGACCGACGGTATGGTCTCTAGACCAGTAAATCCGGGTCTCTTCGACCGACGGTATGGTCTCTAGACCAGTAAATCCGGGTCTCTTCGACCGACGGTATGGTCTCTAGACCAGTAAATCCGGGTCTCTTTGACCGACGGTATGGTCTCTCCCCAAAAGTCCCAAAAGACTCCCTCCGGGAGTGAGGGTGGGGGTGAGGTTGGTCGCGCTGCCGCGTGACCCAGTTATCCATGGGTTTCCACCCATGTTTTCCTTGAAAGGAAATTGATTATGTATTGAACTGTAGTATGGTGATTGGTTTTCAGCCACTCACTGAGCTTGTAGCTCACCCCTCGCATACTGTTTCTTTTCAGGGGCAGTGTTGGGCGTGGAGCTGGAGCTTTCCTGTGGCGTGGTCTTATGGGCGTGGAGCGTTCTGCCGGCGGGTGGCGAGTGCGAGGCTGTCAGCATTCCTAGAGTCATTTTATGTTTTGTAAATCGTGCATGTGGCACAGGTTGTATTTTCTTTGGTCTAGACTTGGCTTTCACAGGACATTGATTGTGTATTCGAGTCTGTAATAATGTTTTTGATTTACAGACATTGTTTATATATTATGCTTCCGCTTTTCAGTTAGTTATCATTATCTTGCTTTGCCACCTTGTGTATTGTTGTTGGAGTCTTTATTGACCTCAGGTATTGATAGCTGATATATTTCATCTTTGCCACGTCTCGGGGACGCCTGGGGCGTGACAATTTTGGGACACATTGTGTCAAAGAGAGGAATAGAAGTAGATAAAGCCAAGGTTGATTTGATTGCTAAGTTGCCCCTCCCAAAATTGTTAGAGAGGTGAGGTCTTTTCTAGGGCATGCCGGTTTTTGTCGCCGTTTTATGAAGGATTTCAATAAGATTTCAAAACCCTTGTGTGATTTGTTAGCTAAGGATGCTCCCTTCGATTTTTCCTCTGCTTGTCTAGCTGCCTTTGAAAGACTCAAATCTGAGTTAACCTCTACACCTATCATCCGATCTCCTAATTGGAGTGTTCCCTTTGAGGTGATGTGTGATGCCTCAGATTTTGCTATTGGTGCCGTGTTAGGCCAACGAATAGGAAAGCTTCCCCATGTTATTCACTACGCAAGCAAAACTCTTAATGATGCCTAACTCAATTACTTTACTACTGAGAAAGAGTTGTTGGCTGTTGTGTTTGCTCTAGATAAATTTCGTCCCTACCTGATAGGATCTAAAGTGCTTATTTTTTCTGATCATGCTGCACTTAAGTATCTTCTCACAAAGAAAGATGCTAAAGCCCGTCTAATCCGATGGATCTTATTGCTCCAAGAGTTTGATCTAGAGATTCGAGATAAGAAGGGATCTGAAAATGTGGTGGCGGATCACTTGTCAAGATTAATTGTTGAGCCCTCTACTGAGTCCGTACCTATATCAGAGACCTTCCCTGATGAGCAACTAATGATGATCTCCCATACTAATATTCCGTGGTACGCTGACATTGTCAACTACCTTGTCACGGAACAGTTGCCCAGCTCTTGGACTAAGCAAGAGCGATTCCGTTTTCTAGCTCAAGCAAAATGGTATTTTTGGGATGAACCATACTTGTTTAAATATTGTCCAGATCAGATCATTAGAAGGTGCATCCCTGAGCACGATCAAAGGAAGATCCTTTCATCCTGCCATGATCAAGCCTGTGGGGGTCATTTCGGTGGGAAAAAGACTGCTGCAAAGATTTTGTAGTGTGGATTCTATTGGCCTACCCTGTTCCGTGATGCACTTGAGTATTGTAAATCATGTGATCGATGTCAGCGATTAGGAAAGATCTCAAGAAGAAATGAGATGCCCTTAAACCCGATTTTGATTGTGGAACTCTTTGATGTCTGGGGCATTGATTTTATGGGTCCCTTCCCTACGTCCTTTGGATACCAGTACATTCTTGTAGCCGTTGATTATGTGTCCAAATGGATTGAAGCTATTCCATGTAAAACCAATGATCACAAGGTGGTGGTCCAGTTTCTTAAGGAGTATGTCTTCGCTCGTTTTGGCACCCCTCGTGCTATCATTAGTGATGGGGGGAAACACTTTTGCAATAAGATCTTTGAAGCCTTAATGAGGAAGTACATCATCACTCATAAAGTTGCCACACCTTATCATCCACAGACCAGTGGACAGGTAGAGATCTCCAATAGGGAAATCAAGACAATACTTGAGAAAACTGTCAATACTTCTAGAAAGGATTGGTCCATTAGGTTACCAGATGCATTATGGGCATACCGTACAGCCTATAAAACTCCCATAGGAATGTCTCCATACAGAATTGTCTATGGAAAGGCTTGTCATTTACCTGTCGAATTGGAACACAAAGCATATTGGGCAATCAAATGCCTCAACTTTGATCTCGACAAGGCAGGGGAACATAGGAAACTGCAACTCGATGAGTTAGAAGAGATTAGGAATGATGCATATAACTGTGCCGCAAGGTACAAGAACCGCATGAAGACCATGCATGATAAGATTATCCTTCGTAAGGAATTTTTTCCCTGTCAGAAGGTCCTTTTGTACAATTCTAGACTTCATTTATTTCCTGGAAAATTGAAATCTCGTTGGACTGGCCCATACACAGTTGAGAAAGTTCATCCACATGGGGCGATTGAAATCCATAATGCCAAGGATGGTAGTACTTTCCAAGTCAATGGACATCGTTTGAAACCATATCTTGAGTATCTGAGCCCAGAAGTTGAGGAGACACTTTTGGAAGATCCTGTGTATCAGGATTGATCACTTTGTACATCTATGAGATTTTTAGGTTTAGGGTTAGGACATTTTCAATTATTCTGCTTTTAATTTGAGTACATATTTGTCATTTCTATGTTTCTATGCGGATTCACTGAGCTATTTTGTCACAGGATAAATTATAAGAATTCACATCAAATAAGGTATGCAGTCTCTACCTTCTTTATTTATTTCTATTGTCCTTTTCATTTTTCAGCATCACATGCATCATTTTGTAGTTGTCATTCACATTGAGGACAATGTTAGATTTAGGTTTGGGGGTGTAATCAACAAATTTTGATGTGAAAATTAAAAAAAAAAAAAAAGAAATTTTGAGAAAACTTCAATCATTGGGATACCTTTGGCTTGCCAGATTAATTTTCACTTTAGTTGTTAATTCTATCATGTGTCTAAAATGTTTTTCACAAATTTCAAGTCTTGAAAAATTTTCAGCACTTATAGCCACATGTATGTAGCCTAAATGGAAAAGTGAAATTTAAGGGAGAGAACTGGATGAATCATTAGCGGAGACTTAACCTAGGAGAGATTTGAGCCATTCTATTCTTGGAGTGTCTTTACATAATTCTGAGTTACAAGTTAACTCAAATTTTTCTTGTTTTCGCTTAAATGTCGTTTGCTTGATCTCTTTATTCTTGTTTTGATCAAAGACTCATGAACACCATAAAAATTGGATTACTACACTAGAAACTCCTCTGAAATCTTTTCAAGGCATATAATAACTATGTGAAACTTAGGAAATGATTTAGGCCATCTTTGTTAACCCATCTATCATGTTCAACCAACCTATTCTTACACTTATCCACCAGTCAAACCCCTTGAGCCATATAAGACCTTCTTTGTTCAACCTATTTTTTTTAACCTACACTCCACTCAATGAGTGTAACCTTAAATTTTGCTTTGGGAATGAGGAAAGAAAAAGAAAAACAAAAGATCAATCAATTACTATGAAATCTCATGGAAGGGTTATTACTATCATGATTTTTAAGAAAAAAAAAAACAGTGCAAAAAAAAAAACTCGATATCCATAAAAAAGTATACAAATTCTCAAAGCATTGTCCAGTTATCAATAATAACCCTAGCCCCATTACAACCTATTGAAAAGACCTACTTGATCCTAAATGTAATGTGGTTAAAATGTGGAGAATAGATGAAGAGGACTTACGGTGTTTAATCCAATGTTCTTGAGTCGATGATATTCCGTTCCTGAGATCAAATTAAATTTTTATTTTTCTTTGATATGGTCCGTCCTTCTATAAATTTTATATGTGGATGATTTAAATTTTGATTCCTTGCCACATATAAGTTGAGAGAAATAAGCCCACTTCTGAGTGATTTCCTTGTTGAGTGTAATATCCAGTGAGTTTTTGAATTTAAGGCGAAATCCATTCTTAAGGTAATCAAAATTAAGTTTTACTGAGAAAAAGAAAGCTACATCTTTGTTGGCTATACACACACACACTTTAGGACTTGATTATGAGTGAAAACTTCTAACATGTGTATAGAGTTCTCAACTTTAGTAGATTTTTATAAAGCTCCCGAAGATGTCATTGTTTTCAAAAAAAAAAAGAATTTTGTGGGTATATTCGCTGCAAACCCTCACGAGACACAACTCGTCTACTAGGGTGACCTAGGGGTTTAAAGGCTTGTTGCACATGCTAAGTGTAACCGTGATTCCTGCGAAAGTGAGTTAGAATTTTTTTTTTTTTAGTTTTGCTCGAGGACTAGCAAAAAGGCGGTTTGGGGGTATTTGTTAGATATTCAAAAGAACATATTTTTATATGCTTTTAAGAGTTGTTTTGGAACATTTTCCTATGTAATTATTCATATATACATGCATATTAGGGAAGTTTCTATTCTTTATATTCAAAGCATATTTTGCACAAATTGATAATATTTATACAATTAATATGCATTATCATATTTTTCATACAGGGCCATATTTTAAAATTCAGAAATCTAAATTTGACAGTATTTAAATTTGATAGGTTATAAATTGGAAAAAGAATTAGCATTCAAAGCTTCATCAAAACTTTTAAAAATGATCCACCAAATCAATAAAATCTTCAATCAAATCAGCTTTGACATCTCCAACAAATCAACAAGATCTCTAACAGATTTTGCAATTATATCTCCAACATATTTTGCAAATCAGCATTAACAACTCAAGCAAATCAGCATTTACAACTAATTCAACCCTCAAAACCCTTATAAAAGGGGCACTCCAGGGAGAGGAGGGAATCTCGGCATTCAACCAAGGAGAATCTCGGCATTCAGCCAAGGAGGATCTCTGCATTCAGCCAAAGAGAATCTCGGCATTCAACCAAGGAGAGATCTCTTCATTCAGCCAAGAAGGAATTTATTTTCAGTTTTTGTTATTTCTTTTCTGTTTTGAGTTTTTGTTTTTAGTTTTTGTTTTGTTTTTATTAGAAACAGATTCTCTTGTGTTTTCAATAAAAGTGCATTGTTATTTTGTTTTCATGAAATATTTTTATGTTTATTCTATAGTTTCATCAACCATAATAGATTAGAAAATCCTTCCATCAAGGAGAGGATTCCACCCCATACGTTTGAATGATTGATTCTTTTCTTTGTACATTGATATTTTCTGATTTGTTCTTCATGTTTATATAGTTTCTTCAACTTAAATTTCTTTTGATTATGGGTATTTTTAGATCTTCCATCGTTCTGCTTAGATGGGATACGGTTGATGCTTTATAAACCCTATTTTTAAATCGAGTAAAAGTAAACTGTTTTTGAAATATTCTGATTTTATTAGATGCAAAAGAAAGAATTATCACGGTACACGTGGGGTGAATTTCCAATCCTTGGTAGTCTTTTTTTATACATTGGTTTCAACTTTAGTTTTTAAATTAGTTTTCTTAAATCAATCATTGATAATTTGTTTTTAAACTTTTTTGCCAAAAATTGATAATCTTTTTACTTTTATTCATTTGCTTCAATAGCCTCCCTGTGGATTCGACCTTGCTACCACTTTCTACCTAGGTAAGGATTTTATATTTTTGTTGAAAAAAACGAGATTTTAACGACAATCAAAACCACCAACAAACACCAGCCTCAGACGGTCCCACGGGGCTTCCCCTCCTAATGAACTTTCCTTCTTTAAAAATGTAAAGCATCGGAATTCCAGTAGATAGCTCAAGGCTAATGACCTGTATGCACAAAAGATTGTCGCTTCTGAGTCACATAACTCAACCGTGCAAATTCATCATTGAAGTGAAGGGGCTATGATTAGTAATTCTAAACATTAAAAGCATTACCTCCTGAGAAGTTAATTTATCCAGATACATAATGATGGATCTAAGGGAGTTCCCATGCGCAGCAATCATCACATGTTTTCCAGAGAGCAACTGAGGCTCTATCTGCCATGTTATAACATTCAGAAGTTAGTGTATGTGAAAATCAAAATTTATGGTGCTCTAAGCTATCAACACATCTATTTAGCACTCATTATAGAGATATATCACCTGACTGGCTACATGCATTCAGGGTATTTTATATTTTTATTTTTTACTTTATGTGAGGAAGTACTAAAACTTCCACACTAAAAAACTGAAATGAAACTACTAAAAACATATATAGCTCCGGTTACTTATGGAGGTAAACCCCTTCCCCCATAAGAATGCTTTTTCTATAATAAAAAAAGGGATTTATACATGACTAAAATAGATGATGGATTTACATGCTCTTTGAAATAAGCAACAGCTCTCTCAGCACACATTTCTAGACTCTCTCCATTTGGAGGTGGAGTATCATAACTGCGGCGCCATTCATGGACTTGCTCCTTCCCAAATTTATCTGCTGTTTCCTGCTTGTTGAGACCCTGCAACTTCCCATACCTTGAGAATGGAAAACAATTGGCTTCAACACATATTTTATGCACATCAATCATGCTTCATAATTAAAACTAGGAATGAAGAAAGAGTTAGAGATATACATTCTCTCATTCAATTGCCAAGCTGCAATGACAGGGATGGATTGTTTCATTGTTTCTTCACTGTAAATCTGGCTCCATACTTTGGCCTGTTCACTCTCATTATGCATGAATATTGGAACCTGCAAAAAAGAATGAAGGGCATCAGGTTCACTTTTCAAAAATATTTTCATATTTTTTTTCTTCATTTTTATTAAGGCAAAGAAATCTTACTTGCACCAAAATGTCATGAGTCTAATACAAAGATATTCACACAATAAAAGTGGATAGCAATTAATCTGTCTTACCTTCTTGCGACGATGTTGGGTCATGGCAAGCATTGCAGTCATTTGTGCACGAATTAAAGAAGACGTATAAATCATATCAACAGGTATGTTGCTTATTCTTTTACCAGCTTCAATGGCTTCTTCCACACCCTTCTTGGTCAAGGGCACATCAACACAGCCGGTAAACAAGTTCTTCTCATTCCATAGAGACTCACCATGGCGAATCAAAATTAATGCAGTTTCATCTGAAATAAGCATAAAAAAAATCATCTCAGAATTCTTAATGTGTCTCAGTTAAAAGTGTGTGTTAATTCCGGAAAATTTTGTTCTCGTTTGTACTGCTTGTCCAGGTATACATCAACATATTAAATAGTAGAAACATCACACCAAATGAATGTAAATATAGACATAACTCTCAAGGTATACTGTACTTAAAGTTCACTTTCCCAGGGCTTACTCGATTTCTTCCAAGAATCATTGCTGATAATGCTCGATGACAGTGAAACTGGATCAACCACTGAAGAGTAAGAGCTTGAAGCAGTAACAGCGGTCAATCTCCACCCACCAGAGCCACATGTTCTTCTGAACAATCTGACTTGAACACCCTTACAAACAAGTCTTTCAGAATAACTCCCGATCATATTTTGAGAACCAAGAGCACCATGACCTCTATGAGATTGAATTGTGCCAATGGCATGGTGAAATGCAGCAGCAGCCATCCTGATATCTATTAAAACACATAATAGTTGAAATCAAGAAAAAGTCCTTCAATGGGAAGCAATAAGAAAATTCAAGCACTAAACCAAAGTAGCACTCAAAATCAACAAAAGTCATGGAAAAGTGAAGCAATGAAAGACGAATGAAAAATCAATAAAATGATTTTCAGATGCAATATTCTTTCAACAAAATGACAATGATATGATCCTTAATTTCAAACAACAACAGTTCAAAACAAAATAAAATAAAATAAAATAAATATTCACACAACAGCATTTTGCAGATCTCAGAGGCAAGAAAAAGAGGGAAAAAAAAAATCATTCTTTCACTGGGCAAAAGCCCCAATAAATAATACTTTTCAAAAATACATCCAGCCCAAATGTATATATCAGGAGAGATGCATGCATTAGAAAGGGAAGCGCAAAAAATTCATAGCAGACAAAAAAAAATACAGAACAAAGTATAGGAAAAAAAATATATTGCAAAAGTAGTACTACGAACACCAAATTGAAAGACCAACAAAAAAAAATGGCAACTTTCAGGCAACAAAATTGAAAGAGGGTTCTACTTATACCAGTAAAAAAAAATCCAAAACACCCCCATAAAATCAAACATTTAAAAAAACCAAGCAAAGATAACGGCAACCCACATAAAAAAAAAGACGAAACAGAAACCCAATAAAGCGAATCAAAAACCCCAAAAAAACCTGCTTTGGATGGAGACCCAGAATGCCTCGCCCTTATGTAACCCAAAAAGACCACCTGCCGATGAAGCCGAGGTGAAGAAAAAGCAGGGATTTTTCGAGGCTTATTAGAAGAAGAGGACGAAGTTTTGCAAAGAGAAGTAGAGAACAAAAGGTGGCGGTGTATAGAAGGGATCGTCTCCAGATGTACAAAACAAGGGAGATTTTAAGAGAGGCAGAAGTATTTGTTTTTGTAAATCAAGCAATCAATGTACTTCCTTTGTTTTTTTTAATCAAACTTGCGCGGCGTCACCAAACATGCCTGGACAATGACACAATGTTGGTTGTTTGATCTCTTCTTGTGTTGGCCGAACACAAGTAAGACCACCTTCGACCCGAGCCCTCGGTCTCGTATTTTCAACCAAACGTTTCAATCAGTTATTAAAAAGCAGCAAGTAATCCATTTTTTAATCCATTTTTATTTTTTAGTCTCTATAAAATATGGGATTAAGTGATTAAACTCTCGTATTTTCATATTATAGTTTTAACTCTCTAAATTTAAAAGATGTATTCCTTATTAGTTCGGGATTTAAAAAAAAAAGAACTTTAATTTTTTAGATTTTAAGATAAAATTGAGATAAATCACGACTATATACAACAAATCTGTATTTAAGTTTTAGGCCCCGTTTGAAAACACATAAAATGGGTGATTCCGCTTTTAATTAAACAGAAGACTAAAAGTGTGTTAAACGCATTCTAAAAAACTGGTTTAATTTAAAAGTTACTTTCAGCTTTTAATGTAAAAAAAAATTATTTTTAAAAAACGAAAAAAATGCGTTTTCTATTAATCAAGTCTATTTAAGTCACTTTATTCAAAATCTTATTATTTTTTATATGTATTTCCAAACGAATTAAATTTAAAAATTAAAGTTTCAAATTATGTTAACAAAATTAATTTTGGATAAACACAGAATGATTCATATATTACAAAATAGCTTTCCACCACCACCACTCCCCTTAAAACGTTCCGCTTGGATGGGAGATAGAATTTCTTGGTGTTTTAAAAAAAAACAAAGACTTACCAAACGCATCGCCAAAGAGGCCATGAGAATAATTCCGAAACCCCATGTGCTAAAATGAGGCCATTATTTGACTAAAAATAAGAAATTGAATAAGTGTCCCTGTATGCACGCATGGAGGAGGCCTAATAAGTCTGCTAAAATAATAAAAATAGGAACCACCACCACAACCAATAATTTTGACTTCCAATGAGACAATAAAAAAAACACGTTTTTCTTAACAGTCCTTTCAGCAATCTAAAAATGGCAAGTTAAACGTGCTACACCACCAAGTGCACCAACCCCTCCTCCACCTGTGGCAAGCGAAGTACAGGAAAGAAAAGTTTTTGAACAACAACGTGAGAGTGAGAGAACAAATAAAATATTAGGCGCTGGAACCCTCGGTGGTGCTTTTACTGTGCCTGAACTCTCCCATGTACATCCACTACTATTTTTCAAAACTGGTAGACCAAAGCTACCACGATTTGTATTAACTAAATAGCCTTGGGCCAAAAGGGGTACAAGAAAATGAAGATGCAAGATATAAAGGAGAGAAGATTACATAAATGTGCGTTGAGCAATTGTAATAGAAGAGATATCTATTCCACAGTGCCCCACGCCCACCCTGCCCTCAGACATATATAGATAATCCATTCAGCGTGATATCCACCCGTGATGCTCCCCCTAGCACCCGTCCCCACTCGCACGCAAAGGTAGTGGATGTATCCCATAGATTGTCGAAGTAGAACCGTTGTCTGCCAAATATGATCGTGTTCCTCGTCTTCCAAATCGCCCAAAGCCCTGCTGGGACAAGTCATTTGCGCACCTAGGCGTCTACAGATCTGTCGTGGTTATTGACCATCTTCGAAGCCAATCTCCACACCTCTTCCACCGACTGTCCACCCAATTCGATCGCAGCGATCCAAGCCATTGTTGACCATAGTGTTTGGGCGACCGAGCAAGTCCCAAACAGATGGTCCGCCGACTCCTCCCCGTCCAAGCAGAGAGCGCATGTCGTAGTTGCTATCTGTGCCCACTTAGCTCTATAGCACTTAGTCAAGACTCTTCCCTGGTAGACCAACCAGAGGAAGGTCTTGATTTTGTTGGGCAACTTCTGGCGCCAAATCTCCGACCGTTTTCTGACCACTGGTTTGTTACTCTGTACGTCTTGAAGAAACCATTCATACCCGTGCCTCGCGGTGTAACCGTGGGAGGTGCCAGCCTACCATCTGACTTTGTCAAGAGATCCGCCAAGAGACACTATGCGTAGAATCCATGAAACTACCTCCGCCTGTCCCACCTCCCCCGTTGCTATGTCGCCTGATAGACGGATGCTCCATCCTTTCAAGCCCCCTTGATTGCACCAATAGTCCTTCACCAGACAATTTTTCTCCACTGCTTTGTTAAAAATGACTCGAAATATGTCCCTGAATGCTCCTTCCTCGTACCAACTGTCCGTCCAAAACAACGTCGACTGCCCATCGCCCACCTCCAACTGTACCGCTAGTTCTAGTTCCCTGGCAACTTGGAACCAACCCTTGGCCATGCCGGACGCTCCGCGGGAAACCCTGGGGAAATGCGATCCATGTGTATTTCTCGTGAAAAATACAGACCCATCCGCCTTCATGTACTGTCAGCCATTGCCAGCCCCATTTTGCCAGTAACGCCTTGTTCAACTCCTCCAATCTTTGGATCCCCAGACCACCTTTGTCCCGCGGAAGGCATGCCAAGTCCCATCGAACCAAATGCGGTTTACGAACCGCCCTATCTGGCCCGCACCACAAAAATCGCCAACGGATCACCTCAAACTTGTGAAGAACCCCTTTGGGTAGACGGAAAATGGACTAGTAGTACACAGGAAGGCTCGATATCACGACTTGAAGCAAGGTCAGCTTACCCGTGAAGCTGAGTAACCGTCCGCTCCATCCCTCTAGACGCCTTTCCATTCTATTGATGAGGGGGTTCCAGTCTGTCCGCCGCAGTTTCGAGGCCACTAGAGAAAGTCCTAGGTGGTGGACAGGGAGCCGCTCCACATTGCAACCCATAACCTGCGCTAGTTGGCTTGTAATCTTTGCGTCTGTGTTAATAGGAATCAGCGAGCTTTTGGCATAGTTTATTTTTAACCCCGACAACAGCCCAAAGCACTCGATGATGAATCTAAGTCCTTCCATCTCCGCAAGGTTAGGTGAGCCAAATAATGTGGTATCGTCCGTGTATTGTGAGATCATAGCTTGGTTCCCCCCCGGACAGCATGAGAGACCTTCGATCCATCCCCCATTCGCGGCGGCTCTGCACATCAAGCTAAGGACATTTGCCACCAACGCAAATAGCACCGAAGATAGTGGGTCTCCTTGCCTCAGCCCCTTGTTCAGAGGGAAGAAACCAAATGGTTCCCCATTCACCGCAACGGACGCCCTCGTGGAACTTATGCACTGTTCGATCATCCTGCACCATCTATCACTGAAACCATGCAAATGCATCAAATGCAACAAAAATGACCAATCCACATTATCATAAGCTTTTGAGAAGTTGAGTTTAAGGAGCACCTCGCTTTTAGCGTCGGAGTGGAGATCGAAAACTAGCTCCTGTGTGATGGCAAAATCCTCCAAAATACTTCGATCGGGCAGAAAAGTAGATTGTGTGCGCTCAATAATATCCCCTCACGCACTACACAAGCAATTGGCCAACACCTTTGCTGAGAACAAATAGCATACGTTGAAAAGGTAGATAGGCCGGAAGTCCTCGATCCGTACTGCCCCCTCACATTTTTTCAGCAAAACAATAGTTGATGCATTGATGAACCCAACCCCAGCTTCATCGTCTAAGAACGCATCAAAAAATTCCATGACATCCTCCCGGACCGTGCTCCAAAATTGTTCGAAGAAACGCAACCCGAATCCGTCGGGCCCCGGCGCTTTATCTCCGTCAATACCGAAGCATGCCTATTTTATCTCCTCCTCCGAGAACCTCTCTTCAAGAAGCGTCTGGCTGGCCCCATGCACCTATTTAATTTCATCAAGAGCCCAGGCCGGCTTCCATCTTCTATTTCCTTCTAAAAGCCCTTTTGAAATGTTCTACCAGCTTCGGACCAATCTGCGCAGCCCCTTCTATCGATTCCCTGTCAATCTCCATTTGGTGAATAAAATTGTGTCTTCTCCTTTGATTGGCACACTTGTGAAAGAACTGAGAATTTCCATCTCCGGTCCGTAGCCACAATGCTTTGGAGCGTTGTCGCCACTCCAACAATTCTTTATTGAGAACCTCCGCTAGCCTCTCCTTAGCCCGTCGTTGCTCTGACCGCTCACCATCAATAAGCAGCCTAGATTCTTCAATGATATCCTTTATTGAGAACCTCCGCCAGCCTCTCCTTAGCTCGTTGTTGCTCTGACCGCTCACCATCAATAAGCAGCCTAGATTCTTCAATGATATCGAGCTCCTCGTTAATACGCTGGCACTCCCCTTTGCTTTCCAATCTACGCAAAAGCTCGATGCGTCCCCATTCCTTGAGTCTACGCTTCAAGCGGCGAAGCTTGAAAGCCAGCCTGCGCGCGCCTCTCAGGCCTCCTGCGTCCGTACCTTAGGAGTCCTACACCGTGTCCGCCATATCAGCGCACTTGAGCCACCAGGATTCGAACTTAACAAGCTCGCCGGCTTGGGGCCCAAAAGTGAGATTCTAATAGCAGTGGAACATGGTCGAACGTTGGACGTGGTAACCCTTTAACCATGCACCGAGGAAAGTGGTCCTCCCATTCTGTGCATACTAGCATCCGGTCCAAGCGAGCCATTGTCGGGTCCTCTCTCATGTTGCTCCAAGTAAAGGAGTACTTGGAAAGCGGAAGGTCCAGCAAGGCCTCCTCGGTGATCCACTCCGAGAAACTCCCCATGGACGGTGTGATCGAGCTGTCCCGATTCCGATCCTCGGAGAAGCGAGTGATGTTGAAATCACCTACGACGCACCACAAAGCATTCCAGGTGGCCTTGACCTCCGAGAGTTCCTCCCAAAGCGCGTCCCGTCCCACTCCATCCGCAGGTCCATAAACGTTCGAGCATATCCAGGACCAGCCTGAGGATCTGGACTTTAGCCACACCGAAAGGGCGAAGCGACCGGACTTCACATCGATCTTCTCCAATTTGTTGGAATCCCAGCAGGTTAAAATGCCCCCAGTTGTGCCTTCTTGAACTCCCATGCGTCCAGACGTCCACCACCCCCAATTGAGGTCATCAGTGGCCCCTCCACCGTCTCAAACTTTGTTTCTTGCAAACATCCGATATCAACCTGGTTCGCCCATAGAACCTCCTTCACCGCACATTTTTTAAGAGGGGTCGTGCAAACCCCTAACATTCAAGGAGAGGATTCTTAACATAAATCACCGTAAGGCCTGACGGCCTCCTCCTCTATGACGAGCAAAGTCGCCCCTGTCCGATCCCTGCCCTAGCTCTTGAGATCCAGACCGAATGCGCCGAAAGCCCCTCGCCCCCGAAATGCCTCAAACATAAACCCACTGAATAGGCGTCAATCTGACGCAAATGGCAGGCGCATCCCCACACAATTGGCCCTCGCCATTGACAACTAGTTATGAACCCCCTGGAGCTCCAGATTCTCATTCCGGCAAGGAGGGGAAGACTCGGAAAAAAATTCTGTTGCCCTGGGCGACGTCTCCCCCTTAGTCGCCGGCCCGAGACCGGGATGAGCCACATAATCAGGCATCGGGGAAATCGTCCTGTGATGCTCAAGAATGCTTGGCTCCTCTCGACATTGACAGTAAATGTCCTTCTCTTGACACCGGGTCACGATCCCACCACGTCCATGACCATTGAGGGCCGGTTGAACCCGGTCCAAAATACTCATCCCCTGACCTGCCCACAGGCAACCTCACCAAAGGCCCATACATCGGTCCAGCTACCTCTGGTATGACCCTCTCAACACCAGAATTGGTAATCGGATCTGAAACCCCTATTGGGTCTTCTAAATTTTCCAAGATTTCCGAATTTCCTGCAAACAAGCCTGTGAATGAGCCAAAAGTAAAAGTTGATTTTGACAGTCGGTCCAAAGCCAATGTCTGCCTGAACCTCACCATACTCTGTACTCTGGGTACACTCGGAGACGCCGAAATGGGACAACTCTGGTGGTCCGAGGTAATGCACACGGTATCAAAAGGTGACAGAGCCGATAAACCAGAATTGTTTATGGCTGGTTCGAAGCTCGATGCACCTCCTGAACACACCTCCTCTAATAGTACGACCTCTTGACACGACAAGGGAGACTCCATCCAAGGAGGATGCTCCTCGGGACCCCCGTCCTGCTCCCCTCCTGAACCGAAAGCGTCCAAGTGCGCCGAGTTGCGAACCAAGTTATTCCCTACATCAGAACACATCACCCCTGACAGTGGGGAACCAGGCGCCCGACCTCCGTGCCAACAACCGAAGCCCAAGTCTGATCTGGGCCCTCGCTTCCACGCCGCACAAGGAGAGAATGTCGTACATGCCCCTCCCAATGCTCACCCGGAGGACGCCGAAAGGCGGAGACTCCGCAGCTTCAATAACCAAGTCTTTGAAAAAATGGCCCCCGACATCCATGCCCATCTCCTTGATGTCCAGAAGTCGACCAAATCTCTCTGCGATATCAGAAACGCAACCAGCCTCCATCTAGTGGAGGGGAATGCTAGATAAGTGCAACCTTTAGGTGGACTGGGGAACCGGAGCAGCCCCAAGCGCCGAGTGCCAAGGCAAGAGGTCAAAAGATACCGACCCTCCACACATGGAGCTAGCCTGAATCATATCTTCTCGAATGCGAGTTTGAGTGACCTCGACAATGAATAAACCCTCGCCCACATGATAGACTGACGAGCAGGCATCCTGACCCCAAAGCCTCCGTAAGGTCTCTTTGACCACCGCAAGTGATGGTGCGTGAGCTTGCGCTCTGGCCATGACGCACCCAACAAGCCGCCTGGTAGCGGCCTTCGCTAGTTGCGAGCCCGGGAAGCGGAGACTGGACAAGGGCCACGGAGGTGACGAGGGAGCTCGGGATGACTAGCCCCGGACACCGGCCTTGCCAAAACTGCAAGACGTTGCCCGATGACCCACACCCCTGCAACGCCAACATACCACTGGATCCCGACAGTCCTTGCTCCAGTGTCCTGCCACCCCAGGCACCTAAAGCACCTATTGCTCCATGCACGGAGCCCGCCCAGGGCAAGCAACTTTCTGTCAGCCATTCTTCTCCGCTTAGACTGGACCTCTTGCCACCCACCATCTTCGAACAACCTCGACCTTGCCTCACGGACACCTTGTACAGCTTCTGTTCCCCCCCCCCCCCACCACCTTCTTGCCTCGGTCGCTCGGTGACCTGCCGCCCCCACCGCCAACCTACTTGTCATGCTCACCCGCTGTGACACGAGCGTCTGCCATGTCTAGTTGACCCGCCACCTCCGCCCCCACAACCTTCTTGCCACGATCGCTCGGTGAGCTTCTGCTCCCTCCGCCACCCGGCTTGACGAGCACTCCCTCCGTAACTCGAACTCCACCTCCGCTCATCACAAACCAAAAATGGAATCTATTGATGTTAACATGAACAATGCGAATATTAATTCAATTCGCCTACGTCGAATGCGCTGTTCGAATAGTAATTTTTCTGACCGAGTCAATTGATAAGTTATAACATCCGCTACTGTTATAAATAATTTTTTCAATTGATAAGTTCATTCAATCCATTGTAATATTTTTTTATTTTTTAAAAAAATATTATTTTTTATTGAGGTATGTTATTTAGAAAAACAATTAAAACATGTGCGGATTGAATGCAGGACGTTTGGTGGACGGGGTTAGGATTAATAATTTTCAATAAAGATACATCCAATGTGATGTGACCACTTTAATTAAATAATAATATCATCAATATTATTTTCATATTTCACTATTTCGATAAATGATCATTATAATTATGTTCGAGTTGCTTAGGTTCGTGTTTGTATTGAATCCGAATGTTAAAACTTCAATCCAAACTTGTCCAAATATCATACTAAGTTGGGTTAGTTTTAATCCACTCAAGTTGCACATCTTAGCTTCTAAAGAACTACTAGACTTATACAATTTGAATCTCATATCTAATTACAGCCTTAGATTATGAGCGGTGATTATTTAAGTTGATCATATTTGAAGATCCCGTATGAAAGAATTTTTGAGAACTTCTCAATAAATTTGACCAAGGATTCTCTAAAAACAAATCCAATGAAGATGCTCTATAACAACCTTTTTGGTGTTGATATTTTCACCTTTCTTTTTATCTAAAACGTATCCTAAAATTACAAAACAATCCCACTGCGGTTTTATAAAAAAACTGTATTGATCCCACTGCTCTGCCATTCCCGCTACCTTAACAAATATGAATTCCCCCCCCCCCCCCCCCCCCCCCCCCCCCCCCCCCCCCCCCCCCCCCCCCCCCCCCCCCCCCCCCCCCTCCCAATCCCACACATACAACCCCGACGACAACCCCCCCCCCCCCCCCCCCCCGCGTCTCTCTCTTTCTCTTCTTCCTTGTCAACTGCGTCGCCCACCATGACAGTCTGCAACCACATATGTAGTCCAAATGGAATGGAGATATGAACATGTATAATCACAAGCCAGTTCGACAGTTCCAGTGTCGAGCTTTTTCACCCCAGTTTGACTGCCTCCGTGTTGAATTTCTTTAGAACCCGTAGACTCCAGTCTATCGAAATCAATCTAAAACAAAAGAAGAGGCATTCAAGTAACTCGACACATGCAGAGTGGATAATTGAGTCCCGGTTTGATGGAGACATCGTCGAGTGGTTCAAGCGGAGGTTGACAACGAAGATGTCGGATGGAAAAAAAATATACGTAATAAGCCAAATCCAGCGTTGAACTGGCATCAGTGATCTGTCGTTTACATGGTGGTTTACATGTAAATGATCCTTCTGGTTATGTATATTTACATGGTCATTTGATGAATATGTGGATGGACGATTTTTTGTTCTTTGGGTGAGAGTTTTGGGCACGGTCTCGACAACAGAGTTACTGTCAGCAGCATCTTCTCCAGCATCTTCACGGTGATAAAAAGATCCCGACAGAAGGGTGAAGGGAGGAGAGAGAGAGAGAGAGAGAAGAAGATGGGTAGTGGGTTTGATATTTGAGTTAGGCAGGAATGAATTTTGCTCTTAAGATGTCATATTTTACATAAACCTGGACTACAATTTCTTGTTATAAGTTATAACAGTGTCCACCACTCTCCTTCTCTGTGTTTTATATTATTTTTCTATCCTTCTTCACTTTCAGGGTTTATAATTTAAAAACAGAAATGAAATCAAGTACAAATTTCTACCTTTATTCAAAAAAACAAAAGAGGACGCTGTCCATCACAGATTTTCTGAGGTCGTGACTGAGCTTAAAAATTGCTGGAATAGCTGAACTAGGAATATACATTGACAACTCACTGAAATAAACAAACAATAGATGCAATGGATGGCATATTATAAAGCACCAAATCACTTGAAATAAAAACTAATATATCCCATAGCCACAACATGTGACTTCTTACAGCCACAACCAATTCAAACAGCATAATAATAGTAAGTTTCAATAACAACATATAATAAACTCTTGCAATGGTCAAGTAGCCAAATGAGACATTTCTTTCACTTAGATTTTTGTCTAATCATCAACCTCCTGATACAGTGCAAGCAACGGAGCACATTCAGGCAACACTGTGTCACTTTTGAATCCCAAGTTATTCGCAATTCGGTTGTTTGATACGATCCCGGTGTTACGGCTAAGGACGACACGGGCACGTTCACGACCTGGTTCCAGCGTAGCACACCCGCTCTGGGGGCTTCGCAGGAGCACTGCTTCACAGTACTCGTCCTCATGGTCATCAAAAACCTGGATTTTGTATGAGCCGGTGTGGTCTGTCACACCCTCAGCAGTGTAAGTCACATCCCCAGTCTCCTTGTGACGGCATTCCACCCTAACCATTGCTCCTGCAAATGTTGTGTTTCCATTATATAAAAGCCAGGCTTACAGAAAATGAGCTAGTATACGGACAGATCTTAGCAATTAAAGGAGCTCTTCCTTCAAAGGTTAGTGCATCATGCATGCAAAACCACAGCCACACAAAATACAAAAAATGTTAAACCTGATACAACATACAAGCATCTAACAATAAGAGATTGTATCAAGTCAGCATTTACATTATTTAACAAAAAATAAAATCATATGAATTGACCCATAGGGCACCTTCCCTGCGAAAAACCATCTTTGCAAGCCATATCTGATATGGTATTTTCATATTTGTTTTTCTAAAATAGATCTCCTGTCCCTGCCATATCTGACATCGTATGCCACATCTGTTTGTCAAATAAATGCATCTAACACAGCAAGAATGCAAACATGTGATGCTGTATAGCTGAAAGCAAAGGTGGTTTTAAAAAATAACTCCTTACCACACCACCACCATCATCATCAACAACAACATCATCATTATTATTATTGTGCCTGTAATTTATTTCCTAAAGATACATTATATGATCTCTCATTTAGAACGTAATAGACTCTCTCGTGGTATGTCTATAAAGATTATACAAAATTATTTAATTCCTCAAATACATGTATCTAAACGAGATGGTTTGGGCCAAATACTGTTCAACATGAGGACACTGAGATACCTTAAAACTTGACCGAATGCCCCTAATCAAATAAACTTGTGAATCTAAACGAGATAGTTTGGACTCAAAACCAATACAGTTCAACAAAAAGAAAATCAAACTATCATGTTTGGATCATATATGACATTTAGATTTTGATTCCACTCAGTCCATTTGTTATGCAACGGATATAGGGTGTTTGACCAATCAAATGCTTCATAATTCATGTATGGCTATGATCTTCCCCAATGTGGAACCCTTCATAACAAATTCTCAAGCATCAGTAAACAAATTTGTGCCCAGCTTTGATTTGAAAATGCCTATTACCAGTGGACATGCATGCCTCAACCTATTTTACGAATTTGTCCAAGCACGGTTTGAGAGACCAAAACATATACTATTTTATATGTATCTGAGTTAATTCATCTGAGAAGGCTAATGATATAATTGATCCTGGCTACTAAATGATGTATGACAGTGGCCACCAACATTACAATCCTTTGACATGAATCCCTCTCTTAGTTGTCTAGGCAGCTAGGTGAGCCTAGGCGGTGTCTATACACCAAGCCACCTAGTCTCACCTAGGCTACGTTAATTAGACAAGTATGTTTTAAAATGATAATTATATAATTATTCATGCATTAGTTTTTTGTTTCTAGAAGTGAAAATGAATTGAGAATATTATATATATAATTTGTAAATTAAAGAATAAGATTAGAATGCAAAGTGGGTTGGGGGGGGGGGGGGGGTTTGGGGAGCAAACCTACCATCAAGCTAATACTTTTTTGTGATGTTACTTCATCTATTTGTTGTGGCTTGTTAGATAATAAAAAAAAAATGAAAATCAATATATGATTATTAAAATTGTTTGATCGATATATTCTAAATAGATATTTTGATTTTCTCTGTTACAATAAAACAAATGAGATATTGAATAAATTAGTTTTTTTAGTTAGGGCAATTTTTCAATCAGAAGAATTAGGTTAGCTATCCTTTTATGTTATTTTGATTAAATAATATACACATTTTATTTGTTTTAATCTCAACTGCTCACAATAAATGAGCCAAGCCAAATTCACTGAGTGTCCCCCTGACCCATTTAAGACACCGAGCCATGGGGCGGGATAGACGTGCATTGTTGACTACGTGACAACCGCCTAGGCCCATACAAATCCCCTAGTCACCAAGGAGCCGGACTAGGCATCACCCAGACAACTATGAGCCCATGCAATTGCCTGGGCCCCATCACGTTTTGTGGCATTCTCACATGCTAAGTGGAAGGACAAAAAATGACAAATCGGGTCCAAGTTGTAAGATCCATCTGCTCTGCTTGGTTCCCTATTTATAGTGTTGTGGATGACCTAAGATCGACGGGTACCGTTTAGTTGCCGGCGATCCTAGACCTCGAGCATGACGAAAACGAGGTGGGAGTGACTTGCAAAAGACCCTCCGACGCTCAAGTCAGCCAATGGGATTTTAGAATTGTGTTATAGAAAAATATTTCTCACATACCCCAATATGAAGAGTTAGTACCTTATTTATATTGTTGTGGACGCCCCAAGGGGAGAGGTCCTCGATCTGGGGAGATTTAATATATATTTGTGAGATTTGAAAAATCAGTCATTGATAGCCCCAAATCAAATATAATAATATGAGATTTGGTCTCAGATTCTGACTTGAAACATGCTGGTCATCAAATATGAATGGGCCAAAGCGTCGAATCCGAGCCTGGTAGGCTATTCGGGTCATGAGCTTTAGTTAATCGAGTCATGGGCCACAGGCACGTGGAGCATTGCCATTAAGATAAAAAAAATGACTTCTACACTAAGCATGAGTACTAATAAATTTTTAACTGTTTTTGTCAAACCAAACAAGACTTGATGGGATTCAGGCCCGACTGAATCTCATCTCTAAGAATGGATGATGATTGCTCAATTTCCACTAGTAATGGGTTGATTTTTATATTTACATAAAATGAGACAGACATTAGAGAATGATCATGATTGATGTAGGAGCCATTTTCTGAGTCCAATGGCAATGCACCACGTGTCTACGGCCTAAGACCTAATTAACAAGGGCCCAAGACCTAATTAACGAGGGCCCACGACCCAAATAGCCCACAATCCTCTAGTCCGACCCTTCGACCCACTTGCGTCGGACATCTAGAAGATTCCAAGTCAAGATTGAGGCCAAATCCCGATCGATTTGGGGCACTCAATGTAGATCCCTAAATCACACATAAATAACAGGAATCCCCTAGATCCTGAGGCATTCACCAGCCTATTAAGGCATGTGAAAATCTCTTCTTTTTTTTTTAAAGAAACCTAGATTTCCACTCGACTGAGCAACGAAAGGTCTTTTGTAGGTCACCCCCTCCCCGTGTGTTTGATGTTCAAGGTCTCAAATCGCTGAATACCAGCACCAACCAGTCGGAAGGGAGCAGAGCGAACGGATCTCACAACCCGGATACGGTTAATCGATTTTTGTCCCCTCCAATTGTGTATCACGATTAGATCACAATACAGTTCAGAACAAGGATCTCACTCAGTTAAAGCACTGATATAAAAGCAAAGCATCAGCTAATCAACAAATATCCAAGTAATGCACGTACAACACAATACAAACATATTGATAACCTAAATCCGATTCAAAAAAACCAAAAACAGAGGGAGATGGGGAGAAACTTGATGAACAGAGGAAACAGATTCACAATCGCCTCAAACAGATCGGATCAACCAAGATCAGATCCGGATCGGAGGATATAGAAAGCGTAGAGAGAGAGAGAGAGTGGTGTTACCGGCAATGTAGGTGGAGGCGGGGGTCTCGAAGCCGCATTTGCAGGTGTCGCAGTAGACGCGTCCATTGACGTTGTAGTACGGCCTCGCGAGGTCTCTCCCGCTCACCGCCATGACCGCGCACAGTGAGACCATCACCATCACAATCAACGAAAGCTTCGCCATTTGTTGTGTTTGAGATTCTGCTAGACTCGATTGAGAGAGAGGGAGTGATGAAATGAAATATCGTTGGGGGGGGGTTAGTTCTTAAGTACAGCTGGCAAGAGTCACATGTGAAGGCATTGATTGTGATGTCGGTAGTGGCCCTTTTGTTATTGTTTGCACATGGGCCTTTTCGGAGTCCATGCCGAGATCTACTCGGTGAGTGAGTGTGTCTTCTTTCAAAGGCCCAAAAGTTCTTTCATCATTTAATGGATGCTCTTTTGACGATGTTAGATAGGATGGTTTTTTATTTGCTTGGGATTGGGTTTTGTTTTGAATAAGAATACGACCAACCTCCCGTGGGATGTGATCTTGGAACGTGATCGTCGGGTCGTCATGAAATTTCATGGAAAGTATGAATCAATTTTTTAAAGATAATATGGGATCCGTAGGACTGGTTTGACAATAGAACAAGTGATATCAGATAAGAGATAATTATAGGGATAAGTGAAGAGAGATGACAACTTATGCCGTTTGTTATAAAAAAAAATTAATCAGGATAAAATGTGAACAATTGTTCTGATTTTAAAATAAAAATTAAGACTTTTTGTTTCACCTAAAGTCTCAAGTAACATTTACCTCCACTTTTTATTCCAATTTTGACAGATGAAAATAATGACAATTTATCATAAAAAAATTAACTCCTTGGCAAACCACCCTGTAGGGTCTAAACCTAGCCTAGACTCGTTGATGGACCAGGCCAAGCTCGGGTCTCACTTTGAGACCAGGGCCCGGCCCATAGACCGACCCACAGTCCCGGTCCGTGGGCCTTTGAAAAGTCCCCCAAATTTTTTTTTGTTGGCCTTTGAGGTCCACCCGTGGCCTAAGCCCGACCCCGGCCAGCAGGCCTTTTAGGCCCGGACCCATGGGTAGGGCATGGACCTGATTGTTTTGCTCTAGGCCAGTCTGGGCCCTCGGGTTGGGCCTTGTTTTCACATACCAAGTTGAGACCAAGTTGCACCAAAAGAATATGTTTTTAGGAACAGTGCTGCTACATGGACCCCATAAATTAAGCCCCATTTATAAGCTCAAATAGGTGGCACTCTCCTATTATTTCTTTATTTGACTTTTTCTAACCATCAAAATGTCAATGATAAAACTACCCTTCTTATAATTTTAAAAAATAACCTCCAACTAGCTTATCCTCATTAAAATCGTAACCGAATCCCACAAATGGGGGCACCATTAATTCCTCTCCCCGAAGTAACATATTTCAAAAAAATTTGAATGTTAGGGTTCCAATTTGGGCAAAACCATACGAATGAAAAAAAAAGAAAAAAAATTAGGCGATCAAGATTTCAATCCATCTGATTCTCTTCCCCAACAAACCGTCAACAATGGCGAATAAAAAAGGATAGATTTCTTCCGCCAATCGAAACTTAACTGTCGCTTTGTATTTTTTTTTTTTTTTTTTGACAAAAAAAAACAGGTCGTTTGTACATGATAAAGAGGTCGCGTTTTTTTTTTTTTTTTGCACTTCTTATTAGACGAAATCTTTTATTTTCAAAATAATATATAAAACGATTTCCTTCGATTATCTCGACTCCTGTTAATCTGATTGTATCTGATATCCATTTGAAGAATCATTGTTTCAAATACTTGCATCTGAAAAAAAAAAAATGATTTGAAATCAGTGATTCAGATACATGCATCTGAATAAAAAAAAAATGTGTATCAAGATACATTGTCATTAATCTCTAATATATTATGAGATTGTTTTCTGATACATTGTCTTCGTCTGCCAATGTATCAAGATTAAAGGAAAAATGAAATTACATTTTTCGATTGTTTAGGGTTTTCTCGTGTGCATATTTCGCTTCTGATGAAACAAAAACATAAGTCAGATACATGTATCTGAAAATTTTATATAATGTGCAATTGTTTCATGATTCAGTGAAACAAAATCTGGTTAACTGAGCAATTAATAGTAGCCAAATGAAATGTTTGAAATATCATATGCATGTAGATCATGAATTATTATATTATCTTTGATAATTAACATGCATTGTTTGATGAATATATCTTATTTTTTTTAAACAATCCATGTATCTTAATCAACTGTACATGTATCTGAAAACCTGTTATCAAATAAATATGAATCTGAAGCAATTATGTAGCAACAGAGAACCTAATAGTCACATTACAAGCTATTAACAAGTAGCCATGAATCAGAATGTGTTGTGTATTAAAAACTTCAATCTTATATTTTGGATTACTCAACTGTTTCTGTAAATCCCTTGATGAAAATAGATTAATGCTCTTGTAAAAATTGTATGTATCTGAATCATTTGTATATGAAATTGTTATATAAAACATGGTTAAATCCTTTGGCTATATCTGAAAAAACAACATTTGATAGCATTTATTTGTGTGCAATCTGGCTGTTCATATGTATCTGAAATATAGATGGTATATATAGTTTTGATCTCTCTTATATTTGTTTAGAAACTCTTGATTTCATTTTTAAGATACACATGTATCTTAATACACAAAAAGACAGTGTTTGTCCACTATTCGTATAGAAAAGACAATGTCTATGATATTGTATTAGGCATTTTAACTGCATCTGGATGTTGTACAAATTATGCAAAAGCAAAAAAAGACGGAGTTGCTGAACAAATAAGAAACTGGGCATACTATCCCGAGTACAGATCTACAGTGCACGGAATATTTGAAACATTTGCAGCAATAGAGTTGAGCTAAAGGCATTCAGACATTCAGACAATCTCTTCTACATTTTGCTGATCAGCCACAACAAACAATTCCTTCAACAAACTGGTTTTCACAGAACATGGATCATTGATGTCATCCAAATGAATTGAGTCTTCACATGTGTCCACAAAATCACCATCATTGCCTGGTGAAAAAAAAGAACATCAACCACATGTTATCAATTAAGATACAATAATGTATCTGAAAATCCAAATGAACAAATATGATCTACATGCTACTCAGAACTGTATAGAAACTTCAAAATGCCAACAATAAGCAATTACATATTAATCAGCTATATATTAATCAAATCCATAAAAATAAAAATAACAACCTTCAAAAAATGGGCTGAATTCAAATTCAGATACAGATGTATCTAGAATTTGAATTAACAAATACACATTCTATACAAGTGAATGTCTAGTGTATTTCAAAATCTTCAATCTGAATGAGTCGAATAATACTGATATAAAGCTAAAAAATATGATGAATGACACATTATGCATAATTATACACAAACACACAATCATAAACGATTGTACAGATCATACTTGGTACACAACAATGCATGAAAATCAAGATACAGCCCATGTATCTGAATTTAAAATAAAATTCAGATTCAATTAATGTATATAATGATTCAAAGTAATGACGAAAAATCAATAAAACAAAAAACAAACAATTTCATGGTCTACAAGCTAACTAGCAAAACACACATAGCCTTTATATACATACGACAATAAGCAATTGAATATTAATCAGATAGGCATCAATCAAATCCATATAAATAATAAATCAAACTTCAATTGGACTAGAAAACAACATCAAGATACACATGTATCTGGAATTGGAATTAACATCTACACATTTGATACTACCGAATATTGAATCTAATGGGTTGAATACCAATCATTCAAAGCTATAAAATATGCTGAATGACTTAATATGCATAAATGTTACATATACACACCACTAAAAAACTGATTATACAGGCTTGAATGTAAAACACAAGAACGCATCAGAATTCAGATACACCACACGTATCTTAATTTAAATTAAATTATGTATAAAAAAAATTATATGATGATTCAAAGGAACAGTTAAAAAAATCAGATCAAATTCAATTATTCAGATCGAAAACAGTCTAACCTGAATGGATCGCCATTGTTTCCACCACAATCGTGTAATTCTTATATTCTCAACCGATCAAACTGAAAAAAAATAACGATTACGATGTTTGTTTTCATTTTCACCGAATAAACTGGATCTAAAAATTCTAAATCATCAATTTTTGGTGTTCCGATTGGCCTAACCTGAATGTTTGCACCACAAACAGATCGCACAAAAACAAAAACGAAACTCGTTTTTCTCTTCTCTTCTCCGCCGATCAAATATGAATGAAAAAAAAAATTTGATGTTTGTTTTCGTTGCGAGAGAACAATCAGAAGAAAAAAAAATGAAACTCGTGATTTTTTATTTTCTTGAACGTGCAATTGAATTCGTATATTCTAGAAAGGGAAGTGATCTCCATATCGTAACTAACCCCGTAATTATTGGACCGGTTATGGAAACAACGAAGAGATTAATTGTGAGGGGGGTAATATAGAAAATTCACACTTACCACCTCATGGGGCTTAGGATGGGGTCTACCAATTGGGGCTCAAAAATCATTATTGTTTTGGGAAAAGAGTCCTACTACACATGTCCCATTATTTGGATCTCATTGACAAGCCCCATGAGTTGTCATTCTCTCATTAGTTGCTTATTTGACTTTTAAAAAAGCTTAAAAATGCAAAATACAATATTACCCTCATTTAAATTCCATATTTTCCTCCCTCATTAAATCAACCTATTATATTTTGGGAATCCGGTTTTTTCAAAAACAATTCAAAATATAAAAAAAAAAAAAAAACCATTAAAATCAAGACTGAAATTAAAATCCTTTAGGGTTTCTAAAAAAAAAACTGAAAAACAAAATTATTATAAAAAAAAACCATTTATTAAAAAACATCGAAAATATGAAATTTTTATTTGTGACCACTCATTCAACCAAAAAACAATGGTGACAAGGAATAATCAACGTTTTTAATTTTTTTTGAAATGTTGTTGTTAATTTGATGATTATTTAATTACAATTATCAGATGAAGTATTTGTAATGAATGCAAATTTTTTTCGATGAATGCAGAAATAGAACACAAATCACGGTATAAAACAAAAGTTCAGAATAAAAGTTAGTTACATTTATAAAATGTAACTTAATTTCAACAATAAATCACATTAAAAGTCAGTTACATTTGTAAATGTAACTGAGTTTTGTTATATATAACTATGGAAGACCAAATTTATACATAAATTAGGAATAAAGTTATACGCGAATATCAGAGGAATATAGGAATAGCCAGTGAGATGGGCCTGCCCATGTTATCTTGTTGTTTTACACGAAACGATCAACCAGCAAGCCCGCGACAGGTTAGTGGCTGTTTGGTCCAATGGGCCTGAAAGAAAGGATGAGGCCATCTACCCTGGGAGGCCCACGAAAGGCTGGTCGGACATCAGTGATTGCCCGACCAGACCAAGAGAGATTCACCTTTCATCTGACCTGAGTAGGATAGCCAGGTAAAGTGATTTCGGCTATCCTGACATAGCCCGACCATAGAGCTAGGCCTAACCGAAGAGGTATGCTTATGCGTCCACTTCACGAAGATAATGGAAACTGCAGAGAATATCCTTTGGCACCATAGCGGCAAGCGACTGTTAGGAAACGGTTACGTCCCAAGATCCTACATGGAAGCCGATCTCGATGACATCTGGACGATTCCGTCCGTACTCATGATAGCGTCACTTCCAAGAGAGAGGTCGGCACGCCCTCTTCAGTATAAAAGGGGAGACATCATCGTGTCCAAGAGGTAGGCAAGAACACGCAGCCACGTTCCTCCTCCAAAAACTTCCTAGACTCAAGTAGGCTTTCACTAACTGTGATCATTGACTTGAGCGTCAGAGGGGCGTTAGCCAACACCAAACTAGTGTGAGTTGCAGGTGACCGGAGTAGGAGACGGAACCAAGAGACTTGCCAGTGGAACCTTGACGGCCTCGAAGGGGAAGCTGCATCCATTCCTTCTCAAATCCTACAACCAAAGCCCAGATTGCTTCCAGAATCCAACCCAGTGGAGGAAGACCGGAGATCACCCCCCACAATAACAATTAAAAGTCAGTTACACTTGACAAATGTAACTGGCTTTTAGATACAATGCATGTTTATATCAGATTAACATGTCACTAACTTTTGAAAAATAATGTATATAAATCTAAAATAATAGTTTGAAATATAACTAACTTTCGAATGTTACACAATCCAATCCAATGTAAAATAATTTAAGATCAAATGCCACATACAAGAAAAAATTATAATAAAGGCCGCCCAAAAGATTGCTTCTTTATTTTTTAATGGCGGTTCCAAAAAAATGTACTTCTATATCAAAAAAAAGTATTCGTAAAAAATTTTGGATGAAAAATGGATATTATGCAATGGCAAAAGCTTTTTCTTTAGCTAAATCAGTTTCCACAGAACAATCAAAAAGTTTTTTTGTGCAACAAACAAGTAATAAATCATTGGAATAATGCAAATTGAATGGATTCAAAAATGGATTTAACATCTAGTACCAAATTCAATAATAAAAAATTGTAACAAATGCAAAACAAGGAATGTAACCCAAATACAAATTTTGTTTTAGGTGAAGTAAAAAAACAACAGATGGACAGATAGACAAATCATGTATTTTTTTTCATCTTATAAGGCAAAAGGGAAAAAACTATTAATTGCCAAAATCATGGGATTTGATCCTCAAAAAATATTCAAAAAATCATGTCACATCAGCAATGTTAACCACTCCTTGATTACGGGGAGTAATTATTGTAAAAGACAGAAAGGGTAAAATAGGTATTAACACTTTTGCCACCTCATGGGGCTTATATGGAGCCTATAAAATGGGGCCTGTGAATTATTATTGTTAGGAAAATGATACACTAGGTCACATTCATCAACCAAAACTCAGACCTCACATGTTTTCATTTTTTTTAATAGTAAACATCATATAATGAGGTATATACTTCGATAAAAAGTGCATATCGCTTCATTTTGAGTTGAATGAATCCATTTTTAGTAAGTGTAAGAAAAAAATTGGTGAGGTATATACATCATTTAACGAGGTATATGCTTCATTGAATATGTGACGAGGTATATAGGTCTGTGTTTTGGACTGAGAAAAAAACTGAGTGTAGCAGCACTCATGTTTTTATAGTCTTTGCCAAGAAAAGTAATTTCGGTAGTAATAATATATATATTTCAAATTAGATGTAAATAACTTTTCCGAATTAAGTTTTTCTTGAGTAAAAGTCTTTAATAAAATAAAAGCGGACTTTACAAAGGTTATTTCCTTAATAAAAGTTTTTCATCAAATAAAAAGGTAATAGTCTGGCTATTTTATATTTTAAAAAAAATTAATATGTAATAAAATAAATTGGAGGTAATTAAATTAATTTACTAAGTAGTGTTTCCTTGGTAAAAGTCTTTAATCAAATGGAAGGGTAATTATTTGGTTATTTCTATTAATTTTTAAAGTATTATTATTATGTATTACCGACGAATTTAATTTCATTGCAATATCAGACTTTTTTCAAGGAATACTAGAACTAGTAAATATCTATCAAAAATATTGTATGACTTCTATCAAGGAATACGTTTTTTTGGTAAAAATTACCAAAAAAAAATATGATAAGATTGTTACATGGAATACATTACTTGAAAATTACCCAAAAAAGTAATTTTTTATATGTTAGTGACGACGTAGGTTAGACTTTTTTTGGTAACAATCTATGAAAAAATACCAAAACGATATTTTAATTACTATTATTATAGTACCAATGAAACATGTTTCATTGGTAAATATATGTAGACTTCTATCAAGAAAACTATCCGTTGTTCAAAGTCTATCAGAAAATATTAAATGATATTTTACCAAGGACTAGGGGTGCAACTTAGGCTGGTCGAACCAGACCCAACTCAACATTTGGACAGGTTTGGGTTGGTGTTTTCGCATTTGGGTTCTGAACTTAAGCATCCCGAACTTATTTCAGGTTGGGTTTGGGTTGAGTGTTCGGGTAACTCAAACCCGAAGTAAGGAATGATAAATAATTGTTAAGTCAATTTTAATTGTTTAATTTGTGAGATAAAAATATAAATTGTCCAATTTATCTTTACCTATAATCTATCACGTCTATAGTTCCATCTTTTTATTATCTAAATAAAACTCATCACCATTTCATCTTTCTTATGTTTCCGTGCATAACATCGACTCTTGCAAAGTTTTAATTATTTAAAATAACACATTTGTGAAGTTAAACCCGACCCAACTCGAATCAAACCCGAACCCTATTCATAAAAATGATGCGATTGTTCTTTTTTATTTTAGAGAGAATTATGGACATTTTCATTTCAACAAAATCAAAATAGAATATGTTTAAATGAGAGGTGAGTGAGAAATAGAGCATATAAAAACAAAGTAAAAACAGTAAAGAGAAGAGAAAGGAAAAGAGATGGATAGTGCGACACGAAGACCAGAGCCAAACAAAAAAGATTTCTACCACCTTTTGCCCAAAATGTGAAGATAAAAATGATGCCAATACTCTTATCCTTCAACGCCATCGTTGTGGCCGACTTGGTCGGTAGAATTATGTACATCCATCCACAATTTTCATGCATCCTTTTAAATTGTACCCATCCTTAAAAATTATTTTGCATAATTAGCTTTCTATAGATAAGTCTTATCAATTCTGTTAAATTATCATAATCTTTATAGGTTCTCTTTCTCTTTAGAGGGGATGGTAAATTCTTCTTCGAAACCCCTGTGACAACTTGTGCCCAAAAAACTAGCACGTGCATACCACCTAAGCTCTGATATCAATTGTGACGGTCCGCACCCAAAACACCGATACATGCACGTCACCTGACTCAAAACTTCCATTGCGTAACTTTGATCCAACATTTAATTAACCACATATATAATCACCTACATAGCCATACCTAGGAAAGTTTAAGCAATTAATAGAGCACCTAACACAACTCATATACAGTTATCCTTATATATACAGAGCAAAATAACAAAGGCATGATTCACTAGACCAGTCTATACCAAAATAATTTTGTACATAACCATAACATCAAAATATATACCGATCACCAGCTGGACGTGGCAACAAAAGAAAACCAAAACCAACGTCTAGAAATCCTCACCTCTACTCTGTAAAAATAGAAAAATAGAATAAAATGAGCGAAATATGCTTAGTAAGTAACCCAGGTATTCCACGCGTAAGAACCCAAAGGTGAATCTCAAAGTAGAATAGAATCAAGCACAATAATCTCAATAAACACCAGGTTGAAGCATAATAGCAAATGGAATCACTGTATGATCAATCAACAGAGAACAATAACATCGCTGATAAACTCACCAATTAAACAAGAATAAATAGCTCATAATAACACATCATAACCAATAATGCCAACAAATATCATCAAGGTGTATCACCCATGGACTAAGAGCAGATACTCTTAAATAACACTTCATACTGAATAACAGAAATCTGAATAATACCAATAATATCGTATCTTTGTTTGGCCCTTGAAACGTCCACAATGCTAAGGAATCACAACTCTAACTCCCGAAGTCCAAAGCACAGGATTGACCATCACGACCCCCATCTCGGTCCCCATCATCCAAGATGTCCTTAATACATACCTCGGGTGTGGCCCTCGGAACGTCCACCGCGGATTCACTACCAGGCCCTCGGAATGTCCAGGCATGGTAGGGTATTCTCATGCCACCCTTGCTAGACCGTACATACTCATGCGCACTGAGGAGGTAATCCTCAATCCTCACTGTATGGTCTACGGTCATCCAACTCCAAGCACACAAAAGTTAATATAAGAAGCAGCGATATCAAGTACACCACAAGGTTCCATTTTTGGACTGCACAACCATGCTGATCATACGAATAAGTAGGATGTATATAATAATATCAAAGAAAGTTCACAATACTAATAAGTCAATCATAAGTTCACGAGAATAAAAAATTAACTATATCAAGAGGTTACAAAATAAGGAATACCATGGAATCCAATAAAGAACAATTCCAAGAAATTAATATACCAATGATATGAATATTTCATAATCTTGAATAACCACGGGATAATAACAATAAAGAAACACATCCCAACAATGGGTCATTCAAATGCAATACATTCACAATACAAATTATCTGGGTTTTCAAATATAACTGAATGGCCTCAACCAACAATAAAGAGTTGAGTAGAATGGAACATGCAAATGTCAGTTAGATCACTTACCTCACAACTCACAATCCAAGCTGGATTCACCCTAATCCAACTCTTAAACAACGCAAAGAGGAATCCACTGATCAAAAATATAATCTCAATTAGATACCAAGCCATACCCCCAATTATTCAAGCCATTCTCAAATACCTCAAGACAAACATAATTTCCCCACTACAAACCCTAAATAATAAAAACAACCCTCTAATTCTTATTTATTTAGCCCTACAAGCATATTCATATTTGACCCTAAATCAGAAATTCAATTCAAAACTGAAATAGAAATAGAACAACCCTAGATGAAAAACAATAATGAAAGGAACGAGAATCTCTATCCAATGCTGCATATAAATTGCTTCACGAAACTTTTCCCAATTTTTTCCCTTTTGATTTCCTTACAGAAATGACTCTCAGGCGACTGACATGAATATAGAGAACTAGCACCACCAACCGACTTCACCATTCGCATTAATTTAAATGGAGAAATCCATCAAAATTACCAAACTATCCTTCCTTGTAAATCTATGCAGCATCAACTAGAACCACTGTCACGCCCCAGGGCGGCCGTCCCCGGGACGCGGCAAGTGTATATATGATATCAGTCTAAACAAGAGTTCAATAACATACTCACACAACAGCTAAAATGACATCACAGACAAAAGCAGGGCTGACATAATATATACACAAATAGCGGAAGCTAAAAGACTGAATCTGTAATCCAAAAACATATTACAGACTCGATACATAATCAACTGTCCTGTGAGAGCCAATATATACAAAGACATCCAAATAATACACAAACACGTGCCCAAGCACGGAATATAACACATACAATCAAAAGGGATGCTGATAGCCTCTGATACTCGCGGGACGTGGCGCTACTCCGCTACTGGTGAAATCCCTCGGGGAGCTCCTCCTCCAGATCCGACTCAGATGACAGTGGAGAAAAATATTATGCAAGGGGTGAGCCACACGCTCACTGAACAGCACAACCCATGCATCACAGATATATTAACCACAAACTCATTATTAAAAGCAACAAAAAGGCAAGAACTATACAAATCCAGCGGGTCGCTATCGCCAACCCACTACACCCTCACCCTCACCCCTCAATAGGTGACATAGGATATTGGGACTTACAATCCAGTGGGTCGCTACATCGCCGACCCACCACACCCTCACCCTCACCCCTCAATATGGTGACATAGGATATTGGGACTGACTAGGCCGATGGTCACCCTTGGTCCACCGATAGTCTCTCCCCACTCCGTAGGCCGTTTGGCCACCCCCACATTCAGCACAGTCCGTCCCAAATCAGGAGGTGCCTACTGATGGGAGCCCCTGCACGGGACAGCCTTTCCAACGCCGGGGTAGTCTCTACACGGATCCAACGAAGGGAACAGAATAGCCTATCCATCGCATATGATCCGATTAAAAGTAGTTAGACCATGGTCTGACTACTTATGATGAGATCAGACAGGAGTCCTGCCCCTAGATAGTTATTCAGATCTGGTCGGGAGTCTGACTAGGTCATTCATTGGTCTAATCTGGGATGGAGGCATGTTCGTAGCAGATCGTAATGGCCCAGAGCAATATGGTCTTCTAAATGGATCTTTAAGTGTGACAGATTTTGTCTTTTACAAGCTACAAATGACACCAAACCAATTTTATAAGAAAGATAACTAAAAAATGAAGACTTCATATGTTTATCTCAAATCCCAAATATGTCTCTAAGGTACTTTACAAAAATGAAACCAAATGCATGGCTTCAAGGACAATAAAGACATTAAGCTCCAATTTATCATAAATGCTATCTGTAATCAAAATATGTAAATATTAACAAAATCCAATCTAAGGTTTAGGTTATTACAACCCCTACCGGCCTTTTATAAATACCCTTCCAACAGAACATTAATCCGTGAACTCTTCCCCTTTCTTGTATACCTTCCATTCGTCATCTACATACACCAGTTGAAAACAAGGATGAAGGTCTGCTCACTATCTTTGACCCACATGTTTACATAAATGGAGTTCTTCTTAATACTTTCCCACATCTCGAGGGGTTGAACATTTTCGGATGTATGCTTCAAGTCACAAGAATCTCCCCACTGAATTGCATTCACTTGTATGTCATCAGCATCTCTTGAGAAAGCGTGGAATCCATTTGATGTTATCTTTCCGCTTAGAAATTCCATTTATTTGTATGGCCTATCTCTGCAGATTGCATATCCCATTTTTCTGCATATGACATTCTTTTCAATCATTTATTTTTAATTTAAAAGTATCACATACTGCTACTTATAACGGAGTAAGGGATGTCCCCCGTATTCTTGACGAAGGTGTTTCTAACGCTTTCGACGTAAAGCTTAGGTAGTTCAGAAACAAACTTTTTTTTTAAAAAATCATTGTTTGAATTGTTCATCTTATAAATTTGTGATAAAAATGTGTCCTTATACCATATAAAATCAGATAAGATTGGACACCTAAAATTTATAAGTTATTTTTTAATCCTGTTAGCAGTGTCATTATGATTGTCAACAAAATATTTAAAAATAGTAAGAACCAGTGTAGTGATAATATATCACATACTGCTACTGACCTCTCTTGTTCTTTAGCATTTCCTTGACAAGACACATTTCTTTAGTCGAGCATGGCATCTCACAAAATTCAATGTGGTTGAGGCGACCATAGGGGGTAGGAATGGCAAACCAACAAATTGATTGGACAAGTGGTCCCACATACCACCTTATTGTGGCATCTAGATTCCCTTTTAATTCCACCAATCCAAACAGCAAAGAAGATGTTATCCTTCTCTATTCCGTGTTATAGCACTTGCATCCACTATCCAAACAGGGTAAAGATTTTGTTGGACGGGTTATTATTTCAAGTCTAGTGTAGAATCCTATTTTATCAAGGTATATCCGTATATGCTCCATTAGTTGTCATGTAATTTTTTTATAAGTGATATATATATACCATTAATTTACAAATAAATTACATGCTTTTTAACATGCATTGTACATCTTTGAAAATCATCAAAAGCATATTTATTATAAAATTGCACCCAGGGATGTGCGCAGCATTATCGTAGTTGCACCCTTTTCGTTGGACCATAAACCCTCTGTTCTTGAACATTAATACTTGATAAGTTAACAACTGTGAAATTTTTAGTCACTTCCATATATGATTTTATTGATTTAATAATTTAGAACACAATTATCTTAATTATAATTATATTGGCTTGTATTTTATGCATGCAATTTATTGTTATTGGGAGTAAGGGTCATCAAAAAGTCCGCTGCCTGAAAGCTCGGCTCGGCCCATTTTTAGGGCGGGTCTGGCTCGGGCCTGATTCTAGGACCCGGCCTGCAGGCCCGCCCGTGGGTCGACCCATAGCCCCATGGGAGGCAATTTAATAAATGAGTAACATGTAATTTTTATTTGAATTGTAGTTGAATTATACAAATTATTGACATTTATGTAGGTGCAAACCTAGTTAGATACATGTAGTTATTTATTTTTTCAAGTAATTAATTCATTTAATATTTTTATTTTAAAAATTCAATAGATATAAATAAAATATTTTTTTTAACATTATACTTTAAATTGTGTTATTTTAACATTATATACAAATGAAGAACTTAAAATTAAAAAATCAAAAGATATAAGATGTTTATAATTTGAGCCCGTAGATCCGCCCATGGGCTAGAACCCAGCCCGTGGACAGACCTGGGCCCCTTTTTTGGCCGCGGATCGGCCCTGCCCGGGCCGCTAGCCAAGGAGGCCCACAGGCCTGGGCTATATTTCAACGGCCAGGCCGGCCCGCTACCGACCCTAACTGGGAGAGGCCCCATAACATTGTTCTTCGGTTAGAAGATCCATTTAACTCGTTATTTTGCTATCACTCTTTGTTGGAGTCGTGTTAAGTGATGATGGTATGTGCATGCATCATCACGAGCATTATGATGTCCTAGTCCGTATGTCTATATAAGCCCCTCATACTCCATGAATCATCCCATATTTGATTTGAGAATAAGTTATTATAAGATTTATAACTATTCTAATATAAATAATAATAATATGATTTTGTGTTTAGTTGTGTTTTAAATTATTCTCGTTAAAAAACGTAATAATAAAGTTTTTGTTGTTTGGATAAAATATGAATAAATTATGAATAATGATTTATAAAAAGTGAAAAAATGATGACAATTGATTTGACAATCGATTTATAAGAAGTAATGACAATTGATTTAACAGTAGGCCCACATATTTTTTTTGTTTAAATAACCTAGAATAACTTAATTCCAAATGTCAGTTGAAATTCATAAACCATTTTATACCAGTCAATTCTGGCATACAAAATCTCATTTATTACAATATTCAAACATTGATAGTGAGGCTATTTCGACTAATTCTAACTTATTCTAGGCCTATTTTCGAATCAAACATGAGCTAAAAGCAAAAGGAGATTTGAGAGTGGAGGCTTGGAGATTATGTATACCTTGTTAGCAATTTTTTATGTTTTCAATTCAATGTGATCTTTCGATACATCATGAAGGCATATTCATTTTTCATAAAAAATATGTATGCCCTATTAAATGTTGTTTACTATTTTTAAAAAATAAATACATTTGTAAACTACTGCATAACTGTTCCTAATATCCTTTTCATCGTTTTATTTTGAGCTTTACTATAATAGTCCTTCTTAAGTTTGAAATGCAATCTCATATACCTCGCTAATCCTTTTATTGATTGAAATGAGGTATACGCTCAATTGAAATTTTTTCATATTTTCTACAAATAATAACCATTCAATTCATGGGAATATATTTCATCTTATAAAGTAGTACATGACCCTTGAGATGAGGTATATACATGATTTTTTAAAAAATGAAAAATACCAGTGAAACTATAAAATGTAGGATGCAACTCTGGCGGCTTTGATTCTGGTTGACTCCAATCCGAACTCAACCCAAAATTCAAACTATTTGACCCTAACCTGATTCAACCCGATTACTATAACCCGAACCCAACCCGTAGTAAGAAAAACCAACCCCATTCGACCCGAAGAACCCGATTTTCTAGCATATCAAATTGCTAGAACATATTCAAATGGTAACCTATAAAAAAATAAATCAATAAATAATTCAAATTAATTTGAAAATAAATGTAAAACAATCAAAATCCAAAATACTTAACAATAAAATTAGCCTCACATACTTTAACAAAACATCTTAAGAATCTATAACGCCCCCGGATCCACGGCCCCGTTTTGAAGCATGAAATCCGGTTGCGTTAACTTAATTCATCGAATCTCATAGTACTAGTATTTTTTTATTCCCAAGAACAAAAGAAAAACATCACCATATTTATACATCAATTGTGGAGGCTAAAATCCAATACCAATTCAATATACATCGGGAACAACTCCTTTTGAATATGAGACTATCATACATATGGGTCCTCTACATGCCAAAGAAATGACCAACACCTTCTACACAGGTCTAGTGCTCCGGAAATCATTATCTTGATCGTTACTACACGATATCCATCAATCTAAGTCCTTAACCTGAAAAGGGAAAAGCTACAACACGCTCAGTGAATGGACCATCATCATCCAGTTAGTACATTTATATTCAAAATATCAATATCGTAATATGTCACACAGACATGTAATATATCAAGAAAATAAATATACAGCAAGACCACCAAGACATGCAATAATATATATACACACGCACACAATCATATCCAACATGATGCATGCAACACCACGAACACGCATATCCGTCTTCGCAGCACCTAGCTCGCGGGGCCTTTTACAGGCATGACCACGTAGACATAGCCACAAAGACTTGGGTCCTACGTTCTCAGACCTGGCCACGTAGACGTACGCCCACCTAGACGTTGGCCACCAAGACCGAGCCACCAAGACGGAATGTATGCATTTGCTAATTTACCACATCTTCAAACCATAAAAAGACAGAGCATGTACGATCTCAAAATACAAACCAAAGTGATGCATATATCACCAAAAGCATGTTCATATTTTCATATCGAAACTAGCAGTCATATTCCATAAAATAAGTTGGTCCTAGCATGAATACATAATATATTATTTAAAATCTACAGATGAGACTCAAGTCCACTCACCTCTAGTCCTCGCAATACAGTCGATGCACCTGCATGAACACCACACACTCGCACATGAAAAACCTAGCATAACAATTATGCAATAATAAATCAGAAATCATTCAATCATGACCCAAACAACTGACAAGCAACTTACAACAACACTAGGCCCATTGATCCCAAAAGCCCATACCTGATAGACCTACAATCCGTAACTCACCTTAAAGGTCTAACCAAAATCCCAACTCCAAATAATTATTAAAGTATTCATATACTCACAATGATCGGATAATCAATATCCATTTAATTCATAAGGCCCAAATAATCGATCAATCATCGAATAAATATTTAAACAAATCCAATAAGGCTTAACTATAATTCCAATGATCGAAAAAACTCAACTCAACCAATTTACATCAAAATAACAATAATATCCAATTAATATTCATTGATCCCACTAAACCAAATTATCGATTTAAGATCCAATTTGAGTCACCAAGATCAATAAAATCATCAAAACCCACAAATCAAATTATACTCATTGAACATCCATTTGGGATCTTTTTAATCTCTAAAATTCATCAAACTTGGTCACGAAGCTAAATATTTTGAATTCTAAGAAACTGCATAGAAATCATTGAAAAATCATAACTTTCTACCCGTAAGTCCAAATTGGACGATTCATGATTCATTGGAAAGATCTTTTCGAAACCTATTTCTATTTGTGAAATACATTGTTCCCAGAAACGATCACTTAAAGGTCAAAAACATGATTTAATGATCAGGTATACAATCAACTCGAAAATAACCCTTAATCCCAAAACCAATAAATTTAGTTTGATCTTAAGAAATCTTTCGAGATCCATTGAAATCTAATAAAAACATCATCTATTTAAAATCAATCAAACCCTAATCCATCAACCTTCTTCCCCAAATAATCGATTGACACAATCATTTTCTAACAAAAATAAATTGAAACACTAAACAATAAAAATCAATAGAGAAAGATTTCTCACCTTGTGGTCATCTACGACGGTTAGAGTTAGGTCATCACCACCTACATGTCTCATGAGAAATCTGATGCAAACCCTAACCCAAAACGTGCTATAAAAAAGTGATTTTACCAAATTACAAAACGACCCCTCAAGTATTCCGGGTTTACAACTAGGTCCTTATCCGATTTACAGACAGATCCCTATCCGATTTACAAACTGATCCCTGAAGGCTATTAAAAGGTATTCTGGATTCGCAACCAAATCTCTGGGCCCAATAACTTGACACAAAATCCTAATAACCTAATTTTCCAAACTCCAAATCTCACTAATTTTCAACCAAAGTATCTTGAGACTATAAAGATCTTCAAAAAATATAAAAGTAAATATTTCAACATCAATTTATAATTATTATAATTACAAATCAAATTGGACCCATTTGGGCCCACCACCAAAACTGAAAAAAATGAAATAACTTAATTTCAATTAAAATTTTCATTATATATTTAAAACAATATATATTGTTAAAAAATACAAAAACATTACAGAATCATCAAAGGCCATGAACTTTTCAGATTTATTTATGAGTTCGGGTTGAGTGGGGTTGTAAGTGATGTCAACCCGAACCCAACACATTTTCTAACTCAACCTAAATTTATCAACCCCAACTCAAATCCGAAACTGATTTTTACAACCCAACCCATGTAAAAATCGAGTTTAATTCGTTGGATTCGGGTTGGACCCAACCTAAGTTGGAGCCCTAATAAAATGGACTGGGTGTAATATTTTCTTTTGGAAAACGATATATCTAAGCCCTATATGTTGGACACTCACTGTTTTTTTTTTAATATACATTAGTCATTGAAATATATAATGTTATAAAAAATGATGTATACACTAAGATACATTTGTGTATTTTTTTCATTAAAAAATAAAAAATAATAATTTATACACTGCGATAGTGTAGTATACATAAAGATAGTACATTGTATATTACTGTACTGACATATTGTACATGCAGATGGGGAATCGCTTCTCGACTATAAGCGGGAGTGCAAAATCATATGAACTAAATGCATCAGCATCTTTTGCTTTAAACTGTTACACTCAGTCCATTTAATAGTCTAAAACGTAGAACACACATGTTTTTAATTTTGTAAAAATCATATATCTCATCTAACAAGATATGTACATTATTGATAAATATATATATAAAAAAAATTTAACGAGATATATACCTCATTGCAGTAAGTGAAGTTAGCTAAAGAGGTACATAGGATTGTATTTGAAATTGTAAAAATGACCGAGTATAATATAGCTCTTTCCTTGGAAATCCAAGCCCAATGGCCCATTTCCTTCCCATTTATCCCTCACGATCTTGGTCTCGTGACCATCACCTTTCGGAAGCTGGACTACACCAAGATATGAGATACCAACATCAAGGGACCTACTAAGCATACATGAAGCCGACAACAAAACAAAAATCATGCATGTCCGGGAAAATGAAGAAGGCACGTTAATTAAAACAAATGCACGAAGGGGATAAATTCAATGATCTGCATATATACAAGCTCAGGGAGCATAGGTGGATCACACCCTCTTCCTTTTAAAGAAGCTGCCGATACGAACTCTGTGAGTGGAGTCCAGAAGAACAATGGTCTATCATCACCCAGCCAACACCCACCAAGACATGCTGTCACCTCACCTGTTCACATGGCTCGGTTTTCAGCTGGTGGTGTTATGTTCGACTCGATTAGATTGCATCCAGTTAGTATAAAGAAGGAGTTTTGACACATGAACGCTTCATGTGTTAGACACGAGAGATTTTTAACACTTTTTAAAAAGTAAATTTTTGTGTTAAAATTAAAAATCTATGAGTCGAAATGAAACAACTTGTACGCTTCAAAATGAGTTATTCATAGATCACATTGAATAAGCTATCGGATAAAGAGAATTGAATAACACATGAATCAACTTATACAGTGTGACATTGAAATGAGCTCTTTTGCATTGAATTGAGAAAAGATTCATGAAACAAACTGAACAACCGTAAATAAAACGGAATCAATATTTTATATATAAATCAAACTAAATCAAATTATTGAAAAACTTTTGTTTTGAATTTAAATTACATTGAACGTAAACCTTGTTCAATTAACTTTTAAATTGGTTTCATGGGTGATTTCAACGTGGTTTGAACTGCAGAGGAGAGGAACAGGGGGGCTAGGTGACAACGGCAATGTCATCCTTCTTTGACTGGATCGAGGTTGAGGGCCTCATTGACCTGCCAATCTCAAATCAACAATACACCTAGAGCAATTTGCGTGACAAACCATCGCTTGCTAGGCTGGATCGGATCCTCATCGATGAAGATTGGGAGGGTATGTATCCAGACTGCTCCGTGACGGCCCTACCCAGGGTGGTATCGGACCACGTTCCATTGCTCCTCACGACGGAGATACCGCGGAGGGCCGTGGGCCCTTTCTGTTTTGCGTCTTGGTGGTGCGAAGTGGAGGGGATTGAAGAACTCATCCGGAGCTCATGGAATGCAAGTGCAAGCGGCTGAGGGGGGAAAAGAGGGTAGCGTTCAAGTTGAGGAGATTGAAAAGGGTCCTGCAACAATGGAGCAGGATGGTTAAGGCGGTGAAAAAAAAAAAAAGGAGGAGCTTCAATTGGTCATCCAGGCTTTGGACTTGGCGGAGGATTCAGCTCTAGAGGACGAAGAGCGCAATCAGAGAAACAGGGCGAAGGGCGAACTCGCGGACATTCTAAAGATGGAGGAGATTGAATGGCGACAGAAATCAAAGGCTCTATGGCTGCAAGTGGGAGACAACAACACAAAATTTTTCCACCAGACGGCAAGCCAAAGGAGGAGGGCGAATTGTATAACGAAGATTCAAATTGTGTACCAAACGTGGGAAGAACAGGCAGACTTCCGAAACAACCTTGTGGAGTATTTTAAACAATCCTTCCAAAAGAGGAGAGGATGGAAACCCTCATGGGAGGACAGGGAGTTGCCTCGCCTCACTCCAGAACAGATAGAATTCTTGGATGAGCCATTCAATGAGATTGAAATATATAGGGCTTTCAGCAGGGTGGAGGGAGACAAGGCCCTAGGGCCAGACGATTTTGGTTTAGTATTCTTCCAACATTATTGGAGTATTGTGAAGAACGACATGGTATCCATGTTTGATGAATTCCACGCGGGGACTCGAAGCATGGGGTGTTTGAATGCATCGCATTTCGCGTTGGGAGATCTCCTGGAGGAAGAGCAAACAACATTCCTGCTGCGGCAGTTACTACAAGAAGGTTTTATCTTTGCCCAAGAGCTGGTCTGAGCTCTCCAAAAGGACAAGTGACCAGGAGTAATATTTAAAATGGACTTTTCCAAGGCTTATGATAGCGTGGACCGTGACTTCCTACTTCAACTACTCGGGCAACATGGCTTTCCATCACGCTAGCTTTGGATGGCTTGCCAATGCATTGATACAATGCATGCTTCAGTGGTGGTCAATGGAGAGGTGGCTGGATTCTTTCCCCTCAACAGGGGACTACACCAGGGTGACCCCCTCTACCCCATCCTTTTGTCATGGTGGCAAACGTACTTCGTAGGCTATGTGCATGTGCGGAAGAGGTCGGATGGATCACGGGGTTACCGAATGTTCCATATGGAAAAAAGGTGTCTATACTACAATATGTGGATGACACGATTCTCCTAAGTGAAGCTAATGCACAGAGTGTCAGAGACTTCCGGTTCATCGTGTTTTGTTTTGGCCTTCTATCGGGTCTGTCCCTCAACCTGCAGAAAAGCTCAGTGCATGGCATCCTCATAAACAATCAACAGGAGGTCACGTTGGCTGCATGCATGAGCTGCTTGACGAGTTCTTTTCCCACGAAGCACCTCGTCCTCCCGTTGGTCAAGGGACGCTTAATGAAGGAAGCTTGGGACCCCCTTATCAAACGATTCAAGAAGAGGTTGGTCGGATGGAAGGGGCAACTCGTTAGTTGGGGTGGACGTTTGACGCTACTTCAAGAGGTATTGACAAACCTACCACTATTCTATCTCTCGGTGTTCAAGATTCCAGCGGGAGTCCTCAAAAAAATTGATTGTATCAGGAGGAGGTTCCTGTGGAGAGTAGGTGGGGAGGCACGCCGGACCCCGCATTTGATGGATTGGGAGAAGGTTTGCCATCCTAAAAAAGAAGGTGGTTTGGGGGTCTTGGACCTTCGAACCATGAAAATGGCAGTCTTGGCAAAATGGACCTGGCAGTGGCTTGCTCAAGAAAAATCTACATGGTCCTGAATCATCACGGACAAATCTATATGGTCCTGAATCATCACGGACAAATATGGGGGAGCGGGAATCGGAGACTGGGAGATTGGTCCAGTGCTGGGCCCGGTGGTGCGAGAACAAGCGCCTCTGCGACGTAGCACTGGACATCTACGGTTTGGTGGTCAAGAGGGATGGTCTGGCAGCAGAGTTCTTTCTACCTACTACGGGCACATGGCAAGTTGAGCTTTCGCGCGCTTGCCTCAGCATGGCCGAGACAACCCAATTCGCGGCGCTGTTGGAGCATCTGGGCCCTATATCCATGTAGGAGGCGGAGGAAGACAGGATCCATTGGCGGCCAGGGTCATCGGGGGTGTTCTCGGTCAAACAAGCTTATTCATAGTGGAGAGCAAAACAAGGCAGGGGAACAATGTCGAACCCGAAGTACAAACAAATATGAAGGCCGAAAATTCCTTTAAAAATTAAGGGGTTCATGTGGCTCTTGTACCTAGAGTGACTCCTCACGAGGGCGTACTGAACTAAGTGGGCACCAAACGACCCAATGGAGTGCCCCCTATGCTCGACGATGATGAAAACGGTCCAACACTTATTTTGCAGATGCCCAATGACGAGGGTGTTTTGGGTGGAGATAGGGGGACAAATAGGGATTCGGATGCCTTGCCACACCATCGAAGAGCTATGGGAAGCCGGGAAAGCGCTTAAAAGGGCGGACGACAACAGCTTGGCGGTGGTGGTATCGCAGGCCATTATACCGACGGGAGCATGGACAATATGGAAAACTCGAAACGATACGTTGTTCAATGGCGCATGCGTGTATCAAGAAAATATGTGGGAGATGTTTCGAGAATGTATGCGGGATTGTGGCCGATATATAGAGAAGGCGAAGGACATTCAATTCCGCAACGGGAGCATACACATAGAGAGGTGATCGAGTGTGTGCCCCTCCTGTCGGTTAGATGACTTTTCTAATATGGAAAAAGGGCGTCGCGAGCCGTCCTCAAATGCTTTTGTTTCTCACTAGGCCTCTTTTTATGTCTTGTCTATTATTTTCTATTATCGATAAAATCGGATAACAAACATCTACTTTTAAAAAAAAAAAAATTAACATTTAAATTAATTGAATTAAAAGATTATGAATTGAACCGAAAAGCTCATTATTTCTTTCAATGTATGTCACATTTGTCTAACATGTGAGCCGCAGCCAGGGACTAACAAATGCATTTAGTAACCGGATTGGAACATCATAATTTGAACTCTCTTCAACTATGGCAAATCCGGCCTGTTCATAGATGATTCTCTCTGAAGATGCCCCCACCCAGCAGGATCCAATATAAAGCAGATAATTAATCAAGCTCGGGCAGCTCATACCACAGATCATGAATCAGAAAATCTAAAGAAAGATCTTTCCTTCCTACAGAAATACATTACATAGCAGAAAAAAGTCGTTCCAGAAAAAGATTCCTATGAATCATTCTTCTACAGACAACCCCTACATTTTTATATTATAGTTAAAAAAAAAAAAAAAAAAAAACTTCCATGTTCAATAACTACTAGAAAAAAAGTCAAAACTACTACAAGTACTATAACACTTCACCACTCCCCATGCCCACCATTAACAACTAGCAGGTGTTCATAAAGATCATTTCATCACTGTTTCTTGTTGGTCTGCTTGCAGACTGAAAATCTCTTCCTCGGTATGCATCTCCCCTTCACGTTCTTCTCCTCCACCTTCTCCTCCTCCTCCTCCTCCATCATCACTTCCTTCCCAATCCCACTTTTTAAGCTCCTACAACAAAATCATATCATGAAAACATGATCTTATAAAACAAATTAGAGACGAATAAAGGCATGCCATGTAGAGCAGACAATAGTGTGCATTTATTTGATAACAAACACAGAGAAACTTGAAATAGAAAGGAAGGATAAGAACCATAAAAGACAAACCTTTCTTCATTATAAGACGAAGATTTCTTCAAACATGGCTCCGCAGAGACTCTGTGACTGTCATTGCTCATGGCTTCAACAATGCTCCCACTGAAGTACTCCTTCTCCTCCAACTGAGGACACCCAAACCTCGGATTCTCCGACATGTAATTGATCTCCTCCTCATCAACCCCATCTACGCCACCGCCTTCCGCCGCCTTGTTAGCTATCCTACAAAGGAGCCCCCTGTGGAGGCTCCCCGCGCTCTTCCTCCCACTATTGTTCGGCGAAGGCCTGCTCAAGATCGCGTTTTTACCTTTCGAAGCCGCGACGGACCCGCACGCGATCAGGTGGAGCAGGACAGAGTTTTTGGAGGTCGAGCCCGGCTCGGGCTCGGTTGGGTCTCCCTCCTCTTCGAACCTCTTCGACTTTTCGTTGGTTTTGTCGGTGTTGGTGATGTGGGTCTTGTCGGAGGCGGTGGAGGAAGACGAAGGTGGGGAGGATGAGGAGGAGTCGAGGTTGATCTCGGCTTGGGTGTTCTGGGACGATTTGTTGTTGTTGTGATTGTTGTTGTGGGTTGTTTCGATCTCGTCCGTTGAAACGCCCCTTGAGCATCGCGAGTAGGGGGTGTTGTAGCAGCTGTGGTTGGGCTTCTCTTCCTCTTCTTCGTCCTCTTCGAATTCGTCAATGTCGTTCTCTTCGTCTTCCATTTCGGCGGGGAAATTTCGCCCTCCGAGGGTGGTGTTGGATTTCCTCTTGAAAATGGGTTCTGGGTTTTGGGGCCTCTGCGTTATCTGCAGCTGCTGAAACCGTTCTGGAGGGAAACAGAAGAGAATGGAAAAGATGGGTCTTTTTTGAGTATGTGAAGATGGTGAGAATGGCTTGCTTGCTTACCTGAGCAGCCTTCGATGATTTCAGAGCCTTTGAGAACGTATTCGGCTCCTCCCTCTGTTGGGTGTATCACGTCGTTCTCCGTCAAGTCGTTCCACACATACCCATTTTTGTAGGTCCTTTTGTTATCAACAAAAAAAGAACAGATTTTGTTTGATTCACGAAGATGCCATTAATAAAAGAACACACTCTTTTGCACTTAAAAAAGCTCACCTTTTGCAAGACCAGGAGAAGAGTGAAGGCATGCCTCTGCCCCTCAGAATGGTCAGTCTATCCATCACATCTTCACCCATCAAAGCAAAAAACAAATGCATACTGCTTTAGAAGATTATATTTGAAAAAACAGATGAACCCAGATGAAGTTTTTTGAACACCTTTCAAGCGTAGTTGTTGATTTGGGAGGTGAGAGACCTCAATGAAATGGGGGTGCTCAAGCTGGCCATTCCTGCAGAGGTAATACACAATCTTGACCTTTCTGAAAGGCTTGATTTTGGGCTGCATGTAGAGTTTCACCCTATCTGGACTGGTCTCTCTGCTCCTCCTCGCCCGGACACCCACCTCCATTTCTTCTTCTCTTCACAGTAAAGAAGATAGTGTATGGAGAAGAAGGTGAAAAAGAGTGGGTGTGAAGGGTTTTAAGAGGGGTGAAGGAGAGGCGGAAAATTGGAAGTATATAAAGGACGTACTGTGATTCTTTCATTCAATGTTGTGGATTGGTGTTTTTCGATAAATGTCACTTTTAAGTGTTGGATTTATTAGATGTGGAATTTTTTAAGGGCTTGATGTGGAGTGGACTGTAGACGAGTGAACAGAGGAAGTTGGGGAGGGAAACAGAACAGAGGGAGGCAGAGACATTTAACCAATCCAATTGACACTGTTCATCTGCTTGGGGAGCAGGGGTGTGTTTAATGTGTCTCTGACTCCTGCATCATCGACCACAACCTATCACTTCTCATTAATGTACACAACTCAAAAGGAACCCTGCCTTTTCACTTTGCTCTCATTGCACTGCATTTCAGACGAACAGATCTTCCCAACATGCATTGGCAAGCTAGAGCCTTTTGTTCTTTTGTATGTAGGCCCTTTTTTTGAATGAATGTGGGTTACTATTGATGTTTGAGTGATACAGGGGATGCATATGGTGTACATTATGTGAGTCAGTTCGGTCAATGACTGAACTGAATATCCTTTTAATTGAACTGCACAACGTATAAATCGAACTACACAATCAATTGTTGAATATATATTTCTCTCTCCTATTTGGATATTGATGATATTTAAGAATTCATATTTTCTCCGATAGCTGATTGGATTCAATAAGAGAGTGAAATATATACCCAACAATTAGTGTACAGTTCGATTTATATGTTGTGCAATTCGATTAAATAAGTGTCCAGTTTGATACTGATCGAATTGACCAGATCCAGATCCGGCCTCACATTATGTGTAAAAGCTAGAGTGGAAGCATGACTGTGTGCTTGTTTTACCATTACAGTTATGCATTGTGCTCTCTTGGCATATCATGTGCTTACACACATACTTGATCAACCGCTTCTTGTTGAATAAGAGTTATAGTTATACATAAGCTTATCTCAATCGACAGAGGATTCCATATTAAATCATGATGCAGACAATCACTTCAACCTCACTTCATATACATCTATTGTACATGTTAGGATTGTCTCTAGTTTGCCACTGAAAAAAACCCCATGACAGGTTTAGTGGTGTGCCTGTCCACGTGGCATACCACCAAGCTAGTTATGGGAAAAAATCATTCTGGCCAGCCACAATACATCTGATCCCCTTATCATACTCTTGGATAGCTCAACTCATCCCTCCCAAGTCACACGTGCCAATGTGGAGTCATACATATCTTATCACATAGCACAAAAATTTAATATCAAATATGATGTCTCAGACTTACAAATAATGATTTTATCAGTGTCATTATTTAATAGGTTTATGACCTTAAAACAGATGTTGGTGTATAAGAATTATGCCCATAATCACATCTTATCTTCCTGGGTTAGTCAATGTGAAAATTAATAAACTATAGTGCGGTCTTTCCATCCCGCCATCAACCACATAAGCATATCGTGCTATTGGTTGGCCCAACTCATCTCCCTTGATGGAGCACACACAACTTGGTAGAGAATAATTTATGTTTTTCTATGAGCACAACTCTTGCATAAAAAGATGCCTTTTAAAACTGTATGTCAATTAATGTGCAATATCTTATCGTATAGGTCTAAAACATTTCATTTGATATCAAAGTATGTGAAGTATGATCCCATGCGAGACCATGTAGCCCATTTGAGGGGGTGGTGTCCCCTGTGGCCAATTAGTGGTGGTGGGTTGGGTTATATGTCTTATAGCCAAATAGGCCCATATTGGTAAATGTAAGATGAGTGTTGAGAATATCGTAGAGGACATTTTGTTCTTATGTTTAAAAACCTATCTTATATGCTAAAGTACGTTTTGAAGTCGTGAATAAATTGAGAAAGAAAAAAAATATTAAACCCCGTGTGGAAACGGGTTTGAGAGAGTTTTTTTTTTTTTCTCAAAAACTGAATTAAAAATTAAGTTTGCAAAAAACTATTTCTCCACGTATTATAAAAAAATATAGTTTTTGGTCACTTATTTACAAAAATGTGTCATGGTTGTTCTTTTTTTTTTTTTTTCTCCAAGTGTGAAAACGGGTGGGAAATTCAATTTATTGCAACCCCTAAACCTTATCAAACCTATTTCTAAACTATATTATAAAAAATATAGTTTTTGGTCACTTATTTACAAAAATGTGTCACGGTTGTTGTTTTCTTTTTCTTTTCTTTTTTTTTTTCCTCCAAGTGTGAAAACGGGTGGGAAATTCAATTTCTTGCAACCGCTAAAGCTTATCGAACCTATTTCTAAACATGCCCTATTTTTTCTGTACAAGCTGGTATGCTATCTTTGAGTTTGAGTGAAGATAAGAATAAGTATTAGAGAATCTGTCAGTTTAGGCATTGAATTATGGTTTGAAAGCTACGTACATCTAGGATAGCACCCTGATTGGGTTGGCCAATATTTTTTATAGGGATTTTTAGTTTTAAGTCTTTGGAAACATGTCTATTTAGGAATCGATCACTCCTTTCTTCATATTTAGCCAATATATTTTGTAGGATTCTTTAGTTTTAAGTCTATGTAAATATGTCTGTTTAGGAATCGATCGCTCCCTTCTTCATATTTCTTTTTAAGTCTCCAACTTCTAATTGCCTATTTTATTTTTAGTCATTCCGTCAAACGTCCATTCATATACCGTTAATTTGTGAAATGATATTTTTATTTTTGAAGTCTCCATAAACTATGCTATTTAGTGATCGATTCATCTTTTTCATACTACATTTTAAGTCCCCAACTTCAAATCACTTTTTCAGTATTAGTTCATGCAAAAAATGTCTGTAGATTTGAGGCTAAAATTACTCGTCTCTTAAATGAAAGAAAACCCCAATGAAACCATTTTCATATTTTTATATTTAGGATATGGATTATTTTCTGGTTTAGCACATCTTCAACTTCCATCATTTGATACTTCAAATCAATGATGGTATACAGTGGTGTAAAAAAATTCTAAAATAATAGAAGAAAATCTCGGATCCTTGATGAATGCGATTTTAAATATAAAATAAATAAATACTAAAATAATATTAGGTTAAATCTTAAATAAATAATATAAATATGTTAGATTGTCATAAAATCACTAATATCTAAATAAATAAAAGTTTAGAACAATGCAAAATAAAATTTTCATTGATTCCATACAAATTATTTAATGGCATTTACATTTTTAAATTTAAAAGTCTAAATATACTCAAAATATCTAATTTAATATTTTACAATTTTCAATTAAAAAACCATTTAAATCAAAATTCAATAATGAAAAAATCTTTCAGATTTGTTTATGTAATAATTTTTTTTCTGTTTATCTAATCAATTCTAATTAAACAGTTAAGACTATAAAAGAATCAAATCCAGTGGATTGACATATATAGTGTTCAATAACACTGAAATTGTTATGGACTACTTAGGTAGCATTTGGAAACATAGTTTGAAAAACACTTTTTAGCTTTTGCAGCTTTATGCACACCTTTTGAGGGTGTAATGACAATGATTTGAGGGTGTAATGGTGATGGATGCTTTATAAAACACAGATTTTGAGGTACAGTTTAAAGATAAAATCTAGTAATGATGATGTATTTAAGTTAACCTGTTTGATAACAATTTTTAACTTTTAGCTTTTAAATGATGATGTATTTGACTTAATGTGACTGCAAAAGCTAAAAGCTACTTTAAGCTTTTGCAGCCAAACATACACTTAATAATGCTAGCTAGGGATACATCCCCGAAAAGAAAAGTATCCATTATTTTTTGAAAAATACTACTCCGGGAGACCCCGTGACTAAGCCTGTCAATCGGACAGATACGGATCGAATATGCCAATATCCATATCCTAAGTTTTAGATTCGAATACGGATATTAATTTTTTAATTCGGATCCCTTTGAATATGGATTTTTTTTGGATAATTGATATGTTTGAATATTAACATTAATTTGGATAATCAAGTGATATTTTATAGAGATATCAAAATTAAAATTATGATTTTAAGACTTATTCTCTTTTAAATATCATACGTTGAAAATTTAATAGTATTATAATATATTATTTTAGTGATTAATCATATAAGATAACAATATAAACAATATATATATATATATATATATATATATATATATCGGATATAGATATTTTTTAAATTGAATAGACTAATATCTATATCTGTATTCTGAATATTTGAATATCAAATTTTTTTATTTTTTCATATACAAATATAAATGAGATTCGAATTTTTTTTAAATAATTCACCGCTTAACCGTGACAGCCATTACCGCAAGGTACCAACATGACACTTGTTTATATGTTGGACTAAAAACATATCAAGAGGAGATGAATAATTGTTTGGGTGGGTCCAATATTGCTGTCTGATACCCTGATTAATTGATACTGCCAGAGACATCCCTTGATTTGGCTAATAACTGTCTGTTATCGTTACATCATTTGCAGTACGTTCCATCAGTCATTCCTTTTCTGATTAAAGAAAAAAAAGGGTTTCTGTGAAGGCTATAGACAAATGAGCAACCTCGGTGACTCAGCATTGTAAAAAATGGATACGAGGGACGGTAAAAATATTATATTTTAAATAAATAAAGATTCTCACGTGACATCACTTTTTGTAAGCTGAGATAGTACTTATGAGCTAACTTTAATGTTTTATTTTATTTTTGTTTTTTACCTTGAATGATTTGGTAGTCATTGAGCCATGGGAGAGACATGATTTGTAAGGGATGTGATGCTTTGATTTTTCAATTTGTTTGCTTGTTTGTTTGTGGATTTTGTAATGGTTCGCCCATTCTGATTTGATTGAAACGGAAAGTGGAGTGGTGTTTTCATTCAACAGTGCGTGGATGATGATGTTTTGAGGAGCAATGCATGCATAATGAATGCACGAAGAGCGTTACAGCAAATCATTGGCTTGTTTTTTTGTTCGAAGACAAGACACTCAACAGGTGATCACAGTGTGAAGGATTATCTCTCGATCCGCTTTATTAACATCGGATCATCAGGGCTGTACCTGAAAATTAATTTTTTTGACCACGCCCTACACGCATTTTTAAAGTGGGCTATACGGGTATATAAAAAAAATCTTAATCGTTTGAATTTTATATATTATTTTATTTTAAAATCAGTTATTAATCGAATATAAAACATTTAATCATTAAAATCTTATTAATAAAAGTTCTTTAACACTACATAAAAAACACTTAAAAATATTTAAAATCTGATTTATACTAACAAAAATTAGATAAAAAGATACAATATAAAATAACATTTATCAAATTAAATTTTAATGAAATCAAAATAATGTAACAATCATAAAAGAAGCTTTGAAAATGGTTTGATTATTATTTAACCAAACGCCCAAGGCATCATGGGTTTGGAAGATAGTTATGAGAAGATAGAAAATTTAGGGGATCTCGAAATACAAAATAATTTAATGTGTTAAATGCTGAAAGAGATTTAATAGGATTTATGTGGGATTTTTCAAAGATTTTCAAGATGAACACTAACAGGATATGATATGGCATACCTAAAGTTTAATAACTTTTTTGATATGATAGACTTTTTAAGATTTTAGGGATTTGAGGCCCTCATAGTGTGGGGGTCTTAAACAGTTGTCTTAATGGTTTCTGCCTGCAAACCCTACGAATGATCATTATGAAATCATATTAGGGTGAACACCTAATTGGTAGATTATTTAAGATTTAATCTTAACTGATCTATAAAGCAAATCTCCTAAAATCTATGTAACAAATTTGTTTGTTATATTTTTTTTTGTTAGGAAATTACTTGAAAAATAAGATATTTATCTATATAAATATCCTTTAGTTTTCTATGGCAAAACTAGGCATGACATTGATAGATAAATGCAATATAGAGATCCACTGAGAGGTTCAGAGAATTTTAAGAGATGGTAACTACTCTATGAGAGAGTTTGTGAGTCTCATAATGTTTTTGTATCTCAACTAGTTGATTTTCTGTTTTCGTCCGTGGATGTAGGCTTAACCAAACCACGTAAATCTTGTGTTTTTCATGTGATGTAGTATTTTTGTTCTTGTGTTTGATCTCAGATTTGTTAATGGCTTTTGTGGATTCATTTCCCAACACATAGACCTTGTTATAAACCATTCTTATTTCAGCTTGCATGTGTGTGATACAATATCACTAAATATGTATGTGCACACACTTCATTATACATCAAATAAAAAATAATTTAATTTGATTTTATGTAAATGGTGTATATTCATTAATGGAGTAATAAGTAGTGTGTAGTATATGATATTAATATAACCTTTTCATTGCATTAATTGTAAACTTTTTTAAATGATTATATTAAAACACATGTAAATTGCTCAATAGGTTGCACATAGGTTTACATGTACGTGTGAATTATCAAATGAGTTTGTGCGGCTAGAGAATAAAAAGAGTCTTCCTTATGGCCTAGCTAGGTCGATGTCCCACAAGATTTGATCATTTAACTTCTTTATTGGATAGGGGTGTTAGTCGGCTAACCCTAAACTCTGTTTGTTATATCTTGATTACTATGTTGATCATGTTGGAGAATAAGACTGAGACTTCAATAGCCTTTCGAGTCGCGTTACTGCGTCGCTCTCCTTAAGACAATATTTCCCCCACCAGATAGTGTGCAAGGGGTACTGCAAATTTGTCTGCAGGATAACTCGAAGAAGAATTTCACCAGCGTCTGCACTAACAAGAGTGGAGCGAATACTGTAGATGAACCCAAATGAACCAAGACTCCTATATTAGGCTCTGCAGAAACCCAATGCAAGAACACACTTTAAGGAAAAAGAGAAAGCTTTTCTTAGATGGTTTTCATGGTAGGAAATCATGTCTATTTATAGACATAGGAGCACCCTTTCAAGGCATCTCATGAGGCTTAACCACATCCAATATGGACCGTTGGATCTTCAATTACAAGATCGACGGTCCTGATTGATCACCATCCGATGCACCCTTCCAAATGGCACCCCTTGATCAATGTAACCGATTCTTGATCGATCCAACGGTGCACATGGCATCTGACGTGTCCACCATTTGGATGGTCCAGATTGCATCTGATGAAATGATTTCCATCGTCTGATTAGCAAAAAAGAAAAGGCTCCAACACCTAGAGACAATGCCAAGTGCGCCATCAAAGCGCCACATTGCACTCGCGTGCAAACGGTGCTAAAGCGCCACATTCATAACACCTTACCATTCCTAAAGTAACATTACTTTATACAAACTACACTTTATATAGTGCTAAATGTTTTTCTCTTTAACCGATGTGGGACTAAAAACCCAACATACAAAGTTACAAACAAAGACCCAAACTTACAAGACACATAAATTTATATTTTGAAAAATCACTAAAAGATCAAAGCTTCAATTCCTGTATTATTATACTTTTTTTTGTATATGAATGCATATATTAGAATTTCGCTATTGGCGAATGTTTTAAAAAATACAAAAACGTTTATAACCTTTTAACTTACATAATGGAATATTTACAGGAGCTTGAACACCATAAAATAATATGCTAGAAATGATATTTTTTGCATTTTTATGGATTTTTGAAGAGTGTATGTCTGCACATGTATGCACATACATGCATTTGCGTGCGTGTACTGTGAATGTCCAATGACATGTGCATTTTTTTTAACAGTTTAGGAAAGGTGCGTAGTTTGCCTAGATCTCTAATAATGTACATTACAATAAATTAAAAAATATAAGCCCGGTTTATATTGCTGCAGTTCTTATGCAATTTAGACTATAAAATGTAGATATAAATATTGTAGAGATATCTCGACCCCAACAGACGCTCTGCGTATTGTGGAGAGGAAATACCTTATGCAAAGGTTTCTGTTAACGTAGTCGTAAAATGAAGACAACTTCACTAACTGCATAGATGAGAAGTGACGATACGACAACAAAGGGCTTGCCAAAAAATGGTTGTAACTTTGGTAAGAAGGCTGTTTCCATGTTACCCATGAGTTAATTCTTCTAATAGAAGCCCGTAACCCTGTGCATGAGGAGGTATTATTCGTTGATCTCACTAGGTTTCACATTACAAGATATCATTTTTATTCCTTCAATTCATATCTCTTTTTATATATATTTATATTTACAAGTCATTTGTTTGCCATAAATATAATGAACTAGGTAACAGTAATACCATTAGTGTGATTTCAATGCGCGCGCGCGCGCACACACACACACACACACACAGATATATATATATATATATATTTACAGGACTAATTAATACGTATAGTTAATCAATTCATTTTTTTTATATAATATTTATAGTCCTTTTATTACTTATGTTGTATTTAGATGTGTAATTGAAGCGCAGAGATTTTTAGACTCCTGCATTTCAAACTTAGTTGTTGAGCACTGTTGTTTTATTAGCTTTTCAATCACAAGATTGTTTTAGCCTAAAAAAAAATGGTTTGAAAAGCTAAACATTAAAAATGTGTTTGGATCCACATGAAAATTTTCAATTTTATTAAAATGTAGAATCTATCTAAACATAGACCTAAACGGGACATTAGAAAACAAAGTTACATTGATCCAAAGCTTTAAAGAAAGCAGGGAAGAGTAAGAAAATAGATAGGAGAAGGGCCCGGGCACGTACACATGAGGAATGCGTCTGGAACTGAGGCCCAACAAAGGAACAAAATGTCCTAGATAGCAGATAAAGCTAGCTGTGAGACGGGAAGAAGCAAGGAGGGTCTTCTAATTATTAGGTGCCAATGAAGAACACTCCACCCTAGAAGGATAGTCTCCTTAGGAGCCAACGCGTCCCCACTCTATGATTAGATGCGATGTCGAATCCTACAGATTCCCAATATAGACCCTAACCTCATGTGTATTCTTTTTTTTTTTTTCCTGTGAACTTTGGTGTTCCATAAGATTTGATCATTTAACATATTATTACAGAGATAAGAGGTGGTGCTCCCCGACTTTATCAAAGTTTGGTTAGTAAATAAATGAGCTTGTAAATATTAATTATAAAATAAAAATATTTTACCTTAAAAAAATGAAACAAAAAATGTTAGAAAAAAAAAATTAGTTCAATTCAACCGAATGATATTTTTTTTTTTTTTTAAAGTATCAAGTTTTAGTTTTATATTCCTCCCGGGATGTTGCATGACCTACAAACAAATTAAAACCACGTATCACCGACCCCTCGCTTAGCAAGGTGGTAGAAGGTATTCCCCTGTTGGAGGGAGATCTTTGGGATGTAAAAATATATGGACCTTAAGTTCTTTTTATGTAGTTGCTCATTGGGAGCTTTTTTCCTAAAAGGAAAAAAATAAAACCATGTATATATAAGTTTTTCAATGTTATTTTTTTGGGAAATTGTATATGCCCTTGGACCAAACCCTTTATTTTTTTCATGTCCCTTGACCTGGGGGGATTTTTTTTTTGCCCTTGCTTTTTGGTCCCCTTATTTTTTACCCCTCCCACCGCCACCTCACATATTCCTTCCACATTTTCCCTTTCCTTCTCACTGCTCTCTTTCCCTCCTATTTCTCCCCCAAATCACCTGGAAGAAACCCCAAATAAAAAAATCCTCAAATCAAAAACCTCCCATCGGCATCCCCTTGTTCTCCGGTGGTCATTAGGTTACAAAACCACCTCTTTTGAAACGGAGGCGTCTATCTCGTTAATAAACCCTCTCACACTATAAAACCCTCTCACCCTCTCATTCTATAAACCCTCTTATTGAAACCCAACACCCACAATCACCGACCTCCATCTCTCCCTCTCCGACCATTGCACCAGTGATCACCTTCTCTGTTTCACCTCTCCAGCCACCTTCAAATTAGCCACCTGCAAATTTCTGTAATTTCTAAGTATTGTTATGCTAATGGTTTTTGTGTTTATCAAGTTTATCAAGTGACTAACATACTTTCCAGTGCCACTAGAATCAGTTTATCAAGTAAAGGATGGTTTAGAAGTTCTTTAAGAGAGGACACCTACGAAAATTTTCAAGTGAATATAAACAGTGTATAAGATGTTCCAGTTTTTTTTCAATAGTTGTTCATTTATAGTAATATTCTGTATTTGATTTGTAATATCCTATAAGTGGTCATTTTATCTATGTAATTGATCATTATAAATCTGTAACTATTTATTTACTCAGTGCATGTGGTCATTAGATTTCTGTGTACTAATTTCCTGTATATATCTTACACAGAGGAGGTGGAGATGGTTATTTAAATAGTTTTTCAATCCCACTTGAACCATCTTTAAATAATTTGTCAATCACTCTGTATTTTCTTGTTCAATGTTTATACTATTTTTCTTAGTGTATGTCAATTAGTTTAGAAGTTCTTTGAGAAAGGACATCTATGAAACTTTTTAAGTGAATATAAACTGTGCATAAGAAGTCCCAATTTCCTTTCAGTATTTGTTCATTTATAGTAGTATTCTGTATTTAGTTTGTAATATCATGTAAATGGTCATTCTATCTATGTAATTTGATATTATAAATCTGTATCTATAACTATTTATTCATTCAGTGTATGTGGTCATTAGATTTATGTGTACTAATTACCTGTATATATCTTACATAGAGGAGGCGGAGATGGTTATTTAAGTAGTTTTCCAATGCCACTTAAACCATCTTTAAATAATTTACCAATCACTCTTTACTTTCTTGTTCAGTGTTTATACTCTTTTTCTGAGTGTATGTCAATTAGTTTAGAAGTTCTTTGAGAGATGACATCTATAAAACTTTTCAAGTGAATATAAATCGTGTATAAGAAGTCTTAGTTTCCTTTCTCTAGTTATTCATTTATAGCATTATTCTGTAATTGGTTTTTAATATATTGTAAGTGGTCATTCTATTTTGTAATTGATTATTATAGATCTGTAATTATTTATTCACTCAGTGTATATGGTCATTAGATTTCTGTGTACTAATTTCTTGTATATATCTTACATAGAGGATGTGGAGATGATTATTTAAATAGTTTTTTAATGCCACTTGAATCATCTTTAAATGATATGTCAATCACTATTTACTTTTCTATTCAATGTCTATACTCTTTTTCTGAATGTATGTTAGTAAATGATGGCTTAGAAATTCTTTGAGAGTGGACATCCATAAAAATTTTCAATTGAATATAAACTGTGTATAAGAAGTCCTAGTTTTCTTTCTGTAATTGTTCAATTATAGTATTATTCTGTAATTGATTTGTAATATCCTATAAGTGGTCATTCTATTCATGTAATTGATTATTATAAATCTGTAACTATTTATTCACTCAGTATATGTGGTTATTAGATTTTTGTGTACTAATTTCTTGTAAATATCTTATACAAAAGAGGTGGAGATGGTTATTTAAATAGTTTTCAAATGCCACTTGATCAATCTTTAAATAATTTGCCAATCACTTTTTACTTTCATGTTCAGTGTTTATATTTTTTTTGTGAGTGCATCTCAGTAAAGGATGGTTTAGAAATTCTTTGAGAGAGGAAATCTATGAAACATTTCAAGTGAATATAAATTATGTATAAAAAATCCTAGTTTTATTTCTGTAGTTGTTCATTTATAGTATTATTCTATAATTAGTTTGTAGGTTGTTGTAAGCGGCTATTCTATTTCGGTAATTGATCATTATAAATCTATAACTATTTCTTCACTCAGTGTATATTTTACAGATCGAATTGTAAGATCGGGCGGTGGCAGATCGGGCCGGTCTGACTGTCCAATCGGTGAATGGCGATGCTTGGAGAACAGTGAGCGGCAATGGTGGGAGAGAAGGTGGGGGATCAGGTCGGTGAGAGATCGGTTGAAACGACAAGCGAGCAGATTGAATGGGAAGACAAGAAGGGAACGATGTTATAGATTTGAGTGAGTTTTTTATTTGTTGGAGTTTTTGGATTTGAGGGTTTTTTTATTTGGTTTTTTTTTTCCAGGTGATTTGGGGGAGAAATGGGAGGGAAATAGCATATGTGGAAAGAAAATGTGAGGTGGCAGTGGGAGGGGAAAAAAAATAAGAGGACCAAAAAGCAAGAGTAAAAAAGAAAATTTCGCAAGTCAAAAGGCATAAAAAAAATAGGAGACTCAATCCAGGGGCATTTAGACAATATTCCATGATGTTTTTTTTGGGAAAAATCCCCATATAACCCCCTGTAATCTAGCCTAAATCCATATAACCCCCTGCAATTTTCATAAATCCATATAACTCCCTATAATCACCCCTCTATATCCATAAAACCCCCTCTGTCTGCCTTCCGTCTGTCTGGTTAATGGGGCAGGGGGTTATATGGATTTATGACAGATTATATGGGGTTATATGGATTTTTCTCTCTTTTTTTTTTCTTTTTTTACATGTGGTTTAAAAATTGAGTTGTTTAACATTTACTTTTGAATTTTTTTCAAGATACCATGCACCTTTAATTTTAATAAAAAAAAATGTTATTCAAATCATAAACACATACAAGATTACCCACCAAAGAGATAGAAGTAAAAGAGAATGAATTTTGTAACAAAAAGTGTGTAACATCAACCAACAAAATTTCAAAAATGCGAATTATATTTTTTATTAAATCTTGGGGCACCTCTTGTATTGGTGTCATGAATGAATTTTGTTGGGGATAAACTGTACGTGGAGGAGTAATTTTGGGTTCTTTTTTGAAATACTAAAAGATAAAGTATATATCTCTTTCACTTCTATTTCTTTGGTGGGATCTTATATGTGTTTATGATCTAAATAACCCTTTTTCTTTTATTAAAATTAAATGTGCGTGGTATCTTAAAAAAAAATTCAAAAATAAATATTAAACAGCTCAATTTTTAAATCACATGTAAATAAAATAATAAAAAAAGAGAAAAATCCATATAACCCCCCTGTAATATGTCATAAATCCATATAACCCCCTGCCCCGTTAAACAGATGGACGAAAAGCAGACGGAGGAGGTTTTATGGATATAAAGGGGTGATTACAGGGGGTTACATAGATTTATGAAAATTGTAGGGGGTTCTATGTATTTAGGACAAATTACAGGGGGTTATATGGATTGTTTCTTTTTTCTTTTTATATAGCATATTCCTGGCTCGGGGAATTAGCGACCCCACGTGCTCACAAGTCTGAAGGAGATCCAGTGTATCTTTCCTTTACTCAAACTTTAATTAACCTGCATTTATCCATGCACGGCAACAAACAGGGATTTCGAGAGTGGACTTTCAGTTCCTACAAAATTAAAAACATAAAAAAAAAAAAAAAAACTGTTCAGGCTCCTGGGGCTGACCTGTCTTTTCCGGTCCGTCCCATGAACGCCCGTACTTAAATCTGCTCCCTTCTTTGGCCTCCGAATCTCTATCTCTCTCTTCCCGAAATGTACTCATAAATAAAAGTCTCGCAGTCGAAAAGCAGGTCTAATAGGGCTATTTTGGGGACGTTGAGAAAAAATGTGGACACGACGGATTGTCAGGAGAAAGATAAGGGACTCTTCTTCGAGGAGAGACTTGGCAGTAGCAGACCTGAAAATGAAAAAGGTATGGCTCCATCGGATCCCGGGGGATCCTTTATCCAATTATCTGTGTGTGAATGTAGATTAGGTGTGTTTGGGTCAGTGAATTTACAATGTGATTTGATGTGACCCATGGTAAGACTGTTCTTGTTCAGTGATTGATGAACAGTACGTGTTCATGGAAAACCACGTCTCAAACAGAAACCCTATACAAAAATGAGGTCCAGATCCAATAGAACCTCATTCGCAAGTTTTATGAATTTTTTTTTTAAATTATCCATTGTACTATTAAAATATATATAATTATATAAATGGAGTGTATATTAAAATATAATAATATATATTTTTAAAAAATTAAAAAATATTTTTACTATACTTATTATTATAAAATCTCATATATTATAAATTTATAGAGAAGCTGGAGTCGGTTGCTGAAAAATGGACTTAAAAGTGTATCGTCACTCACGCTACACTGTGATTTAATGTCTGTTGTCTGAGATGGGTCATACATCCCATGACAGCGCGCCTATAGAAGAGCCAAGGGTAGGTCTCCTTTTTCTGCGTTACAGCAGGGCTTTCATTGCATTTATGTTTTATATGAGTCGAATTTTGTTGCCAGGGCAATTGATTACCTGGTCTTTGGGCCTATTTGATGGGTGAGCAGTGATTTTGTCTCCTGGATTACATGCAAAAAGGACTGCCTTTGATTTTACGTGCCACCATCAAAAGACAGCGGGTTTGAGAGCTCGTGCACCGTTATTATGCTCACTATAAGCTACTTTCGTCCAGGTCTTTCGGGAGTGTTTGGAAACACAGTTTAAAAAATAATTTTTAACTTTTATAATTTTATACACACCTTTTGAAGGGATAATGATGATGATTTGAGAGTGTAATGATGATAGCTGCTTTATAAAATACAGATTTTGAGATATATTTTAGAGATAAAATCTAGTAATGATAATGTATTTAAATTGACTTGTTTGATAACAGCTTTTAGTTTTTAGCTTTCAATTTAAATACATCATCATTACTAGATTTTTCTCTAAACTATACCTCGAAATTTGTGTTTTATAACGCAGCCATCATCATTACACTCTCAAAAGGTGTGCATAAAGCTGCAAAAGCTAAAAACTATTTTTCAAACTGTGTTTCCAAATGTTACCTTAACAGACATAGCATAGCAGGCAAAATTAATAAGATTTTGTTGTTCATGAACAGGGGACGTTTTGCTCAAACGGCCGGCTTTGATGACTGATGTTTTGGCGAAGTCTCACTTTTTTTTTTTTTTTTGTTGAGAAAAAGTAGACTATCTACTATTAATTTCATTAAGAGGTGTAGCTATACATGTTTGAAATAAGAGTAAAACAAAGATACTACGATAGAAAGATAAAATGATCAACATAATTAGGGAATAGAGGGGATGGAAGGAGCACGAAGGGCTCGAGCGGGCAAAGAGATGTCTGCGCGCACCAACCCCACAACGCCCCATGACCTTAGAGGACTACACGACCGTGTGGAGTGCTCCTCCCTGAAAACTAACCCGGGCCGCCCCTGCCAACCCCTGGCCCCACTCTTCGATCAGCCTCGCGAGCTTCTCCCAAACATTCTCCATGTAAGTAGGCTGACCCCTGAAGATCAAGAATTTCGAGTTCTCTATATAGACCATGTCGTCGCTGGAACGATAGACATTGTCGGCCAAGCATTAGCACCGCCTTGCCCGACTCTGTAGTCGCGATCCCGCCTCCCACATAGCCTCCACCATAGTGAACATAGGATCCAGTCCAGTGGTAGAGGCTAGCCTCAGCCAGAGAGAACAGGCGAATCCACACAAACATAGCAGATGATTGATGGTTTTAGATTCGGTATTGTACAGCACGCATATGTCGGACTTGTTCGGACAACATTTTGTTTGGTACGCCTTGGTTAGGAGACGATCTTGCAATGCCAACCAAACAAAACCCTTCACTTTTTTCGGGACTTTGAGCTTCCATAGCAGTGAAGCTTATTCATGCACCAATAGCACTGAAATGGCCGACCTTGCCCACCAATCATACGCATCATGTCAAGAGTCACTGGTAGTCTCGAATTCAATTCGTCTGAGTTTTATTTGATGCACATGATTTATGATCCATTTATATGTTGAAATCTCCAATGTGTGATGTGGAGCATCAGATTATAAGGGGGTATTTATATATAAAATTTTAATTTTAATTTTATTTTTTCAAAGAAAATAAACTATAATAATGTATTCCAGTGTATACTTCAATTCATATAACTGTATTTACTTCAAGAGGAGATCGTATAATTTAAGCAAAAAGATGATGATTGCATACTAGTGCTACACAAAAAGCTAGACATAATTTTTTTTTATCTATAACTCTACTTCTCCAACACATTGAATTTTGTAAGCCTCAATGACTCGGTCCAATATGACTACAGGTATATATATACACGGTTATTCATGCAGTCACTCGTCCAAATCTCAAAATTTTTGTGTGTAACTAATTAGGATATAGATTAATAAATATGCAAGGATATGCATTCAATTAATTTAAGTACAGGTATAGTATGTGTGTGTACTTCGTCATACAAGTATATTAAAAAAAAACAAAAAATTCAACACGTGATGGGAGTTTTATAAGGAACAATGGGAATGAAGGATTGTTCCTATTTTCAAGGAAATAAGATCTTGTAGAACTTTAAGCCCTCGTTTGGATTTAAAAATATGTGTAAAATATGATTGAATACAGGTGAATAAGCTCAAAATAACATATTTGTTTTCAAGGAATAAGTGGGTATTGTAATGACATAATAGGTGATAACAAAATGTTATTAATTCTAGATCCCCAGGAAATTGTGTTTTTCCACCAATATATAGCACTCATACAATGGGTCCACATGTCAAATCCACATTTCAAATCATTTTTTTTACATTTTATAAATCATTATCCAAAACGTTTTCACATTTTATTCACAATTTATCTATTATCAATCAAATAACAAACATTTCATTATTATTTACAACCATAATAACTAAAAACACAACCAAACAGAAAATATTAGTTCCATTGTGTAGTTATTCATATTTATCTATTACGCAAAAATTATAAAAGACTGCATTATTGCATTAATAAATCGAGGCAAAAGTGGTGGGTCTCTTGCAACGATCCATATGTTACACAAAAATATATTTGAGTGCTGTTACACTTAGTTTTTTTTTACTGTCTAAAATACAATATTATATACCTCGTTAGCAGTGGTGGCCCCAATAATTTTTATAGATGTGGTCATTTAAAAAATTAAATTCCACAAAATTTTTAAAAAATTTACTCTTATTATATATTTAAAAAAACATAAACTTTTCTTTATAAAAATAGAACAACTTACATTAATAAAAAAATAAACTATCAAAGAACAGAGATGAGGGAGAAAGAGAGATGATTCAAGTCTAATGTTTATTAGGGCAACACTGTAACATGAGTAATTTGGGGATTTTATGTATAAAATTTGGGCGGGTTAACTGATAGGCTGGTGGGGTCACTGGTAGACTGGTGGGCTGCGTTACCATGATTTGAAAGAGTGACAGTAGTAGTTTGAATATATATTTTTTATAAATTTGATGGGGTTCTTTATATGTGGCACCGCCCATGCTCGTTAGCCCTGTATATGCGCACGGTATGTACATCATTAGAAATTTTTTATATGTTTTTTTTCTAAATACATGACACTATTCAATTAAAACATATTTTATTTTATTTTTATAAAAATACAAACCTTATCGGATGATGTGTATAATTTTAACATGAATGAAAACATGTGACAATGAAAAGTCTTGAGCCCCAGCATTTTTCAATTATATTTACTTTGTCAAGGGCTGCTATAAGTCATGGTCATAGCAATACAAAGTAGGCAAAAAGATTAGAAAAGGAGAGTTCAGATTTTTTTTTTTTTTGATAATAAGGTAGTCTAGGGCCTTTTCAATAAAAGCAAAAGCCCAATACAATGACAACAAACTGTAGCTGAAAGGCAACTAACTAGAATATCCATACAATCAAAGTTTTAAAACAAAATACTTAGCGGAAGAAATTTCTGCTCTCCCTCCAGAATTTAGAAAAGGAGAGTTCAGATTGGTCCTAATTTTCCTACCTTCCAGAATTTAGCCAAGTCAACATTCAGACTCCCTCTCTTTTTTCCAAAATTAAAATATAAAAATTCAGACTGTCTCCACCGACATCCCGCCACCTCAAATCAATTGGGTAATCTCATTGAAGGACAAGATTAGTCTTTAATAATTAACTAACAAATCGTAATAACAATCCCAAATCTTCACTCTTTTCCTCCTCTCTTTCTTAATTTCGGGTTTCTCCTCTTTTCAAACCTTGAACATTTTTCACATCCCGCTACATGCTGCTGTTGTCTGATTATGGTGTTATTATTATTTAAAAAAAAAAAAGAAATTATCTAATATTTAAATATCTAGAATTGAGAAACAAGTATTAGTTTTTTTTATCCATATATAATATATCATAATCTGACATATGTTACAAAATCTTTTATGTTTGTATTTCAATAACTATTGTATTTTTCTGTTTATGATATATGGAAGAAAAGATAAACCCCAAAATCGCTATTTTAATTCTTATATATTTAATGTACATATTTAGATTTTAACTGTTCAAAAATATAAATATCCGATAAGTATTTGAAGAGATGGTGAAAGTGCTTTGTGAATGCTATGGGATGTGAGGGGTGTCAACTCACTCGAAGAATGTCATTTCTATGAAAAGGTTGGTTCCAGCTTGGTGAAGAATTCTCTCAGGGGATCAAATGGAAGATTGTTAAGGGAGACAAAATCAGAATACAGAGAGATAGATGTGTAGATACCCTATTTTTGACCTATCAGGATTGTAGGAGACCAAATCCATTACAAAACGGAATAAGGGATAAGATTGTATAAGTATGAGAGGTAAGCGTAGATACATCTATTATGATTGGCAGGTAATCCAGAATTGGAGGGCCCAAGGGCCCAAATTACCCCATGAGTTAAGCATGCCCATCTTCCTCATCAAGTCGGGCAAATGATATTGCCCGACCAGGTTAAGTCGGACTCTGACACAGGTCGGATGTTTAATTCCTAGCCGACCAAGAATGGACACATGATATTATCCGATCAAGTCAAGATGGTCGAATATAGAAGGTTCGATCTGAAGTATAAACTGTCCAGACCATAATACCCGAACTGGAACACAGGTCGGCCATACACCCACCTCTGTCAAATAACGGTTAACCATGGGAGTATTCCCTGACACAAGAAAAGGACTAGTTATCAGGAAATCAGTTGCAATATGGCAATCCCTGGGTCACACATGTCCATAGATCCTAGAGCCACGTGGAGATTCCATTTCATGATATACTCACTCCCCAACGCTAAGCTCGGCACACACCTTATCTAGTATAGAAGGAGGGCATCTCCTCCCCCTCAAGGTATGCACTCTCTCCCCTACTTATGCTCAAGAATTCTAAGATCTTCTTCTCATGTAGAGATACCTGACTTGAGCGTCGGAGGGGCGTTAGCTGGCACCACATTGGTGTGAGTTCCAGGTGTTTGCAGGTCGACGAAGAAGGAAGACGGTGAGCAGAAGAAGCTTGCTTTGGATTGACGCGGGGAGAAGTTAACAGCAACATCTTCTTGAACCTACATCAAAAGCCTGGATCCACACTGATCCGGCCCAGGAATGGAGGACCATATTTCATCCCTCAGAAATTGGCGCCGTCTGTGGGACACAGACAAGAAGCCGTTCCCAACTTCAAAATCGAGAAGATGGTGATGACTAGAACCCGGTCGACGATTCAAGAGCAAGTCATAGATGACGGCCACGTGACGCTTGAAGATCCACCAATGCAACAAGGCCAAGCTGTTTGAGGATCTACTTGGCATCACCCGACATCGAAGGCGGGCCGCAACTTTCCTTAGGAGCTCGAAGAGATGAATTAGAAATATCATCATCTGGAGAACCTGATGGAAGAATTCCTGAAGCGGCCAAGCGTTGCACCGCCACCACCTCCACCGGAAGTGCAAAATTAGGAGGCTCCGATCAGAATGGAAGCCGACCCGTGAGATCAGGACCGGCAGATTCGGTGAGCCAATGGCAGGAGTGGCGAATCAGTGTACTCCTCTAGAGGGGAGCACAAGCGACAAGAAAAAGTGTCACGCCCCAGGGCGGCCGTCTCCGGGACGCGGCAAGTGTACATCTGATATCAGTCTAACCAGACGTTCAATAACCTACTCACACAACAGCTAAAATGACATCACAGACAAAAGCAGGGCTGACATGATGTATACACAGATAGCGGAAGCTAAAAGACTGAATCTGTAATCCAAAAACATATTACAGACTCGATACATAATCAACTGTCCTGTGAGAGCCAATATATACAAAGACATCCAAATAATACACAAACGCGTGCCCAAGCACGGAATATAACACATACAATAAAAAGGGGATGCTGATAGCCTCTGATACTCGCGGGACGTGGCGCTACTCCGCTACTAATGAAATCCCTCGGGGAGCTCCTCCTCCAGATCCGACTCAGATGACACTGGGGAAAAATATTATGCGAGGGGTGAGCCACACGCTCAGTGAACAGCACAACCCATGCATCACAGATATATTAACCACAAACTCATTATTAAAAGCAACAAAAAGGCAGGAACTATACCAATCCAGTGGGTCGCTATCGCCAACCCACTACACCCTCACCCTCACCCCTCAATAGGTGACATAGGATATTGGGACTTACAATCCAGTGGGTCGCTACATCGCCGACCCACCACACCCTCACCCTCACCCCTCAATATGGTGACATAGGATATTGGGACTGACTAGGCTGATGGTCACCCTTGGTCCACCGATAGTCTCTCCCCACTCCGTAGGCCGTTTGGCCACCCCCACATTCAGCACAGTCCGTCCCAAATCAGGAGGTGCCTACTGATGGGAGCCCCTGCACGGGACAGCCTTTCCAACGCCGGGGTAGTCTCTACACGGATCCAACGAAGGGAACATAATAGCCTATCCATCGCATATGATCCACTCGGATCCGCAGACAACACATCTCTACAACTCTAATGTCATGAATTCTTCAGATTCCTCCAGGGCGCATAACCAAGATGCGGGGAACATATTAATAATAATTATTAACAAGGGTTATAATATTATTGGGAAAAGAAATCTTGGGAGGGCAGCATGAGATCCGATATAGGACATCCCGACAACGAAACAAGGAACACGGAGTACCCTAACCCGGGTCTCAATGTTGACCTCGCAAGGCCCCTCCCTATAATATTATCTAAGACATGCTAGCAATCAATTATATAAATAAACTAGTAGGACGCATGCATAGGCCGAGGCTTCCTAGCATGAGAACCGGGTGACAGGATGCATGGCTCTTACACATATCCTAAGGGTGCAAGTCCCTAACATACAAAGTCTAGGTTGGCCTGCATACTACATTTTTATCATGCTTGCATGGATTACACATTACAACAGTTAATATAAACCCATGGTGCCCCAGGGGAGGACGGTACACGCCCAAGTGCGTATAACGCCTCCCTACTGGTTGGATTGTCCCACTCACCGACAGGCGGTTCATCGCGTGACCGTCCGTCAAGATCTGCAAAATACGGTAATCAATTCGGTGAGTAAAATACCCAAATAAATCCAAAAAAATACAATAAAATCACAACACCCGGACAAGCGTACATACGGCCTGTACGCACGCGAGCCCGAGCACTCCGATTCACTCCCGAACCCCTGGCAGCCGTACGCGCGGCCACCCGACCAGGCGCACAGCCGCGCCTCAGCCCGCGCGCCCAGTTGCACGGCCGAGCCCAGCCCGCACGCCCGAACACCCCGCCGAGCCTCCCGGGTGCATCGTGCGCCCACTGCGCCCCAGCGCAGCAACCCGCGCGCACATCCGCACGCCCTGCGTCCCAACGCCTCGCCCCGCGCGCACCACCCGCTCGAATCACCCGCTCGACCAGCCCCGGGTGCACCCGCGCGCACTGCGCCCCAGCGCAGCGCCCACACACCTGCCCGTTCACACTCCCCGCTCGCACCGACTGCTCGCCCTACGCGCACTACGCCCCCTGCGCAGCACCCGCACGCCACCCGCTCGTCCACGCGCCCTGCGCAGCGCTCGCGCGCACGCCGCGCACTGCTCCCAGCGCGCCCGATCGAACGCGCCCAGCGAGCCCGTCAGCATGCGCCCAGCGCGCCTGCCCGCAGCTCGCCCGCCTGCGCCTGCCTGCGCCTGACCGCCTGCGCCTGCCTGCCTGCGCGCGCCGCTGCCCGCATGCGCTCGAACCGAGCTGCACCCGCGCGCACGCCCACGCTGCCCGAGCACTGCCTGCCTGCGCGCTGCCTGCCTGCCTGAGCACTGCCTGCCTGCGCGCATAGCCTACCGAGACAGCCCTTCCACCACCCCGACGGCCACCAACGGCCTCCAACCACCTCCAACCGCCACCAACCGCCACCCTCCGCCACCCACAGCCACCACAACTCAAAATCTCCTCCTAACAAGCATCTAAGCAAGAAAGGAAGGAAAGAAGGCTTACCCAAGGAAAGAAAGGAAGGAAGGAAAGTTTGGTTGCTCTCCGTGCACCAAAACACCTCCTCCAAGGCCACCACCACCGAGCTCTTCCTCAGCCCTCGAAATGGCTGAAATCAGAGGACAAAGGAGGGCGTGAGAAGGGGATAAACACACCGGAACTCGAATCCGAGACCACCGGTGATAGATTGGGATGAGATCTAACATTTCTCTTCTTTGGGTTTTTGGTTTTGACCCCTTGAACTAGGTCAAATGGTGGTTTTAAAGAGAGGGAGAGAGAGAGAAATGCTCGGAGAAGAAGATGAATAGTGGGGGAGTTTTTGTCTTGGTCGTGGGATTTCTTTATACTCACACCCACACCACACACACTCACACCCCTAATTAGATTAGCCCTAATTAGGTTTAGGCTAGGTTTAGGTGATCTAAGTACACTTTGACCCTAGTCAACCCAACCAAACTAAAATCCAAAACTTTTGACCAAGTCAAAGGTCAACTTTGACCAAGTCAACTCTCCCAATGACTTTTCGCTCGGTCAAAACCCGGATACCCCGGAACTGCGAAATTCTGAGACGTTACCGGAATTCGATGAAATTTTCGTGAGTGGCTTGGAATGTCACCAGGACACATAATATGCAGTTAGATTTTCAATCGGAGTCCTCAAACTCAGGACGATAGCTAACAGTCCAAGATTTTAGCGGTTCCGATCGAAAAACGAAAAAAACGAAAAACTGCCAGAATGTCCCAACAGTGACCAGAAGGTTAAAAGTGACACATATATAACATTCTTCCCCCCTTAGGAAATTTTGTCCTCAAAATAATACAAAAACCTCTAGGAGGGGAAAAGATGCGGATACGCGTCACGCAAGGCGTCCTCGAGCTCTCAAGGGGCCTCGGCACCGGAACGGTGCAGCCATCGCACCTTGACCAGATGGACGGTCTTGGTGCGGAGCCTCTTCTCGCGGCGGTCCATGATCTAAATCAGCTGCTCGACGAATGACAAGCCCGGCTAGAAGACGAGCGGCTCGAACGGGATGACGTGAGCAGGATCGTGGACGCAACTCACACCCAACCGCGATGCCTTGGAGCAAACTGCGAACCCACCCCTCCCAGACGGAAGGGTAAGAACTGGCGCTGAGGTGAGCCTTCGCTTAAACTCCAGGAAGCTCTCCTCGCAAGACGGGGACCATTCGAACCGGACATCCTTCCGAGCGAGGCGGTTAGGAGGTACAGCTATCTTCGAGAAACCCTCGACAAACCTCCCGCAATAACCCGCCAAGCCCAGGAAGCTCCGAATCTTTGTGGGGTTCGACGGTCGACGCCAATTTGACACGGCGAGCAACTTGACCGGGTCCACAGATATGCCCTTGCCGGAAATCACGTGGCCCAGAAAACCATCCGCTCCAACCAAATCTCGCACTTAAACCACCATCAGCTGATGCTTCCAGAGTATTCCTTGACTGGGAAAAGAAATCCTCGGGAGAGCAACATGAGGTCCCGACATAGGATACCCCGACAACCAAACAAGGAACACGGAGTACCCTAGCCCGGGTCTCAACGCTGACCTCACGACGGCCCCTTAAACCAGAAAAGGAACACTAGAAGAAGACATCACTCTTAAAGAACACTACCAACCTCACTGGATCATCTACATCTAGATAATCACCCACCGATATCCTTCAACATCCATCACAAGACCGGACCCAACATCCTTGGGAACGGTCGAACAACAATTGGGTCACGAGGCGCGTCTTCGCCTCATCCACACCCTCACTCCCGAAAGGAGACATATTGGGACTTTGGGAGAGACTTAGACTGTTCTTCACCCCTGGTCCACCGGTAGCCTCTCCTCCACACCGTAGGCCGCCTGGTCCGCTCCCACAATTCAGCACAGTCCGAACCCAAATCAGGAGGTGCCTACTGATGGGAGCCCTCTGTCAGGAAGGCCTGTCTAACGCTGAGGAGTCCCTACATCGGATCCAACGAAGGGGAGAACGATTCCACGCTCGCGACATCATTCATTAATCCTCTTCTGGGTAGCCTCTACCTGGTATACTCCCATGATCAGTACCCCTCCGACTGCATCGGTGGTACCTACGGATGGGAACCTTCTGCCAGGACGGCTACAACCCGGCCTCCTCAACTCGAACAACCACTCTCGATACCCGCTCATCGAGACATCACACACATGCTTAACAGCAATCACCACACATATATTCATAGGGAACTGGGAAAACAAAACATTACCTCGGACCATGATGCCCGGAACCTGCGCCTCCTCGGCCGAAAGTGCTGCAACTCTGCCTTGAACAAACTGCGGCTGAGGAGCAGGGGCACGCCTTGCCGGCTGCATTGGCTGCCTCCACTGGTCAATACGGCCACCCTGTGGCTGCTGCTGCTGACGCTGAGGCTGCACACGGGGTCGGCCAGCATCTGGGCAATTATACGAGATATGCCCGATGCGCTGACAGTGGTAGCGCCGCTTCTCTGGTCGCCTGGACTGGATTGGCACTGCCGCAATGGGTGCTGGATCCCACACTGGCACCACATCTGCTGAAGGAGAGGCAGCCGCTAACTGATCAAAGCGGGGCCTCTTCTCCTTGCGCTGTCCTTGGTCCTGGCTCCTGGGAGGACTCTGGTCTGCAGAAGGGGGCGGAACCCTTACGAGGATCCCGAGGTCTCGCTCGACTGTCTTCGCCCGAGACACCAAGTCCGAGAACCTCGAGAAAGCCTGGGAGGAGACATGCACCCGAATGGCGCTGCAGAGACCAAGCTCGAAACGACGGCACCGCGTCTCCTCATCCATCACCAAGGCTGGGGCAAATCTGGAAAGCCTCGTGAAGCGCGTGGAGTAGTCGGCGACAGACATAGAGCCCTGCGTCAACCGCTCAAACTCCTGCATCACGATCTGCCGCGTCGAGAACGGGAAGTACTCCAGGAAATACCTCCGGAATCCTGCCCATAGAAGCTGCTCCACTCCCTCGGGGATGTCCACCACTCGGGTAGCCCACCAGTCGGCAGCGCTACCCTTCAGCATAAAGGTGGCCAGGGAGACTCGCTGGCGATCGGTGCAAAGCATGGTCGAGAAGATCACCTCCACCTCCATCAACCATCGCTCTGGGGCAAGGGGATCCGCCGTCTGGCCATAGAACTCGGGAGGATGGAGCTTTAGAAAGGCTGCGAGGCCACTCTGCTGCACCCGCGCTGCAGCCTCTAGCCCCACCTCCCTCGCCAGGGGATCCTGAACTCTCGCCGCTGGAATCACCACGGGGATTGGGGGTACTTCGGGTACCACAGGCGGATCTGCCACCAAGGGGACCTGTGGAACTGCATCACGGGCCGCCCTCAGCTCCTGGATCTCCCGCGCCTGCTCTACCAACACTCTGGTCTGGGCCTCCAGTGCCTTGGTCTGAGTCTCCACCAAATCCGCTATCCGAGCGAACGCACGTTCCCATGCGGGAGGCTCCTGCGCCGATCCTGGCCTCACAGCCGTGGACTCTCCAGTAGCATCCTCGCCTCTAGTAGGTCCGGAAACCTCCAAAGGTCGAGAGGGACCATGTCCGCGCCGTCCTCTGCGAGGAGGCATATCAGCAACCTAAGAAAACCAGACACTAGGATCAGAATACTCATATAGAAATCCTAGGACTCATCTCTACGAAAAAGAAGACCATTGGCTCTGACAGGACCAGGCTCTGATACCAACTTTTGTCACGCCCCAGGGCGGCCGTCCCCGGGACGCGGCAAGTGTATATATGATATCAGTCTAAACAGGAGTTCAATAACATACTCACACAACAGCTAAAATGACAACACAGACAAAAGCAGGGCTGACATGATATATACACAAATAGCGGAAGCTAAAAGACTGAATCTGTAATCCAAAAACATATTACAGACTCGATACATAATCAACTGTCCTGTGAGAGCCAATATATACAAAGACATCCAAATAATACAAACGCGTGCCCAAGCACGGAATATAACACATACAATCAAAAGGGATGCTGATAGCCTCTGATACTCGCGGGACGTGGCGCTACTCCGCTACTGATGAAGTCCCTCGGGGAGCTCCTCCTCCAGATCCGACTCAGATGACACTGGAGAAAAATATTATGCGAGGGGTGAGCCACACGCTCAGTGAACAGCACAACCCATGCATCACAGATATATTAACCACAAACTCATTATTAAAAGCAACAAAATGGCAGGAACTATACAATCCAGTGGGTCGCTATCGCCAACCCACTACACCCTCACCCTCACCCCTCAATAGGTGACATAGGATATTGGGACTTACAATCCAGTGGGTCGCTACATCGCCGACCCACCACACCCTCACCCTCACCCCTCAATATGGTGACATAGGATATTGGGACTGACTAGGCTGATGGTCACCCTTGGTCCACCGATAGTCTCTCCCCACTCCGTAGGCCGTTTGGCCACCCCCACATTCAGCACAGTCCGTCCCAAATCAGGAGGTGCCTACTGATGGGAGCCCCTGCACGGGACAGCCTTTCCAACGCCGGGGTAGTCTCTACACGGATCCAACGAAGGGAACAGAACAGCCTATCCATCGCATATGATCCACTCGGATCCGCAGACAACACATCTCAACAACTCTAATGTCATGAATTCTTCAGAATTCCTCCAGGGCGCATAACCAAGATGCGGGGAATATATATATAATAATAATAACAAGGGTATAATATTATTGGGAAAAGAAAACCTTGGGAGGGCAGCATGAGGTCCCGATATAGGACATCCCGACAACCAAACAAGGAACACGGAGTACCCTAGCCCGGGTCTCAATGTTGACCTCGCAAGGCCCCTCCCTATAATATTATACAAGGCATGCTAGCAATCAATTATATAAATTAAACTAGTAGGACGCATGCATAGGCTGAGGCTTCCTAGCATGAGAACAGGGTGACAGGATGCATGGCTCTTACACATATCCTAAGGGTGCAAGTCCCTAACATACAAAGTCTAGGGTAGCATGCATACTACATTTTTATCATGCTTGCATGGATTACACATTACAAGTTAATATAATCCATGGTGCCCCAGCGGAGGACGGTACACGCCCAAGTGCGTATAGCGCCTCCCTACTTGGTTGGATTGTCCCACTCACCGATAGTCGGGTCGTCGCGCGACCGTCCGTCAAGATCTGCAAAATAGGGTAATCAATTCGGTGAGTAAAATACACAATAAACCCAAAAATACATTTAAAATACACAACACTCGGACAAGCGTACATACGGCCTGTACGCACGCGAGCCCGAGCACTCCGACTCACTCCCGAACCCCCGGCAGCCGTACGCGCGGCCACCCGACCCAAGCGCACAGCCGCGCCTCAGCCCGCGCGCCCAGTGGCACGGCCGAGCCCAGCCCGCACGCCCGAACACCCCGCCGAGCCTCCCGGTGCACCGCGCGCCCACTGCGCCCCAGCGCAGCAACCCGCTCGCACATCCGCACGCCCTGCGTCCCAACGCCTCGCCCCGCGCGCACCCCGCGCGCACCACCCGCTCGCATCATCCACTCGACCAGCCCCGGGTGCACCCGCGCGCACTGCGCCCCAGCGCAGCGCCCCGCACGCGCACCGGGCCGCACTGCGCCCTAGCACAGCGCCCGCACACCTGCCCGTTCACACTCCCCGCTCGCACCGACTGCTCGCCCTGCGCGCACTACGCCCCCTGCGCAGCACCCGCACACGACCCGCTCGTCCACGCGCCCCTGCGCAGCGCTCCGCGCGCACGCCGCGCAATGTGCCCAGCGAGCCCGTCAGCACGCGCCCAGCGCGCCTACCCACAGCTCGCCCGCCTGCGCCTGCCTGCCTGCGCCTGCTTACCTGCGCGCGCTGCTGCCCGCATGCGCCCGAACCGAGCTCCACTCGCGCGCACGCCCGCGCACACGCCCACGCTGCCCGAGCACTGCCTGCCTGCGCGCTACCTGCCTGCCCGAGCACTGCCTGCCTGCGCGCATAGCCTACCCGAGACAGCCCTTCCACCACCCCGACGGCCACCAACCGCCACCAACGGCCACCCTCCGCCACCCACAGCCACCCCAACTCAAAAACATCCTCCTAACAAGCATCTAAGCAAGAAAAGGAAGGAAAGAAGGCTTACCCAAGGAAGGAAGGGAAGGAAGGGAAGTTCGGTTGCTCTCCGCGCACCGAAACACCTCCTCCAAGGCCACCACCACCGAGCTCTTCCTCAGCCCTCGAAATGGCTGAAAACAGAGGAGAAAGGAGGGCGTGAGAAGGGGCTAAACACACCGGAACTCGAATCCGAGACCATCGGTGGATAGATCGGGATGAGATCTAACCTTTCTCTTCTTCGGGTTTTAGGTTTTGACCCCTTGAACTAGGTCAAATGGTGGTTTTAAAGAGAGTGAGAGAGAGAGAAAAATTTGGAGACGACGATGAATAGGGGGGTTTTGTCTTGGTCATGGGATTTCTTTATACCCACCCCCACACCTCACACACTCACACCCCCTAATTAGATTAGCCCTAATTAGGTTTAGGCTAGGTTTAGGTGATCTAAGTACACTTTGACCCTGGTCAACCCAACCAAACTAAAATCCAAAACCTTTTGACCAATTCAAAGGTAAAATTTGACCAAGTCAAGTCTCCCAATGACTTCTCGCTCGGTCAAAACCCGGATACGCCCTGGAACTGCGATATTCTGAGACGTTACCAGAATTCGATGAAATTTTCGTGAGAGGCCTTAAATGGCACCAGGACACATAATATGCAGTCAGATTCTCGATCGGGTCCTCAACCTCAGGACGATAGCTAACAGTCCAAAATTTTAACGGTTCTGATCGAAAAATGAAAAAAAAATGAAAAACTGCCAGAATGTCCCAATGGTGACCAGAAGGTTAAAAGTGACACATATATAACAACCACCGTTTCTTTTTGTAGGAAACTCCATTTCAAATGATAAAACTTTGGTTGGAAAGTTGACAAAAATATCTACAACTTCTATGTTAATACCAAGATCCAAAGAAGCCTCTAACTATGCCAAAAACAGCGACTAACTGAAGACATCTCATTTTCTTCTACAAGGGGCAGCAATGGTAAATCAGTTGTAACCTTTCTGATATAACTATATGAAAGGTGAAAATACGCTCCTCCTCGAAAGGGTCAAACTCGAGGATGGTCCAGGCTTGGTTTGGGTAGATCCTTAAAGAGATGACGATGAGGGTCTGTAGTGACTGAACCTAAGGTAACTCAGGTTGCCTATGTACTCTTGTTAAGGGATCAAACCACACGTAGTTCCTCTTTTGGTGGGATCTCACAGTGGAAATGGTGTCGTCCCAAGAACCTCTGATGATCAAGTAAAATCTCCATTAAAATGAGATTTTAAGCTTGAGTATAGTGTCAGAAGAAGTTCCTCATGGTGAAGGTGATACCCTTCTATTTATAGGCGGATATGGTGTGCCTTTTGTGCTATTGAGATGTGAGCATATCATGAGATGGAATCTTCCATGTGGCTCTTGGATCGGTCAATATGTGGGATCTTGGGATCAGTGCCTTATAACCATTTTCTGATAATTTGACACAGCTATTATGTCAGAGAATATTCCGTGGGCTCTCCCGTGATACGGTTGACATTTATATCCCGCATGAGTACGATTCTCGCAAGTCGGACTCCTGTCTAACCAGATTAAAAGTAGTTAGACCATGGTCTGACTACTTATGATGAGATCAGACAGGAGTCCTGCCCCTAGATAGTTATGCAGGTCTGGTCGGGAGTCTGACTAGGTCGTTCATTGGTCTAATCTGGGATGGAGGCATGTTCGTAGCAGATCGTAATGGCCCAGAGCAATATGGTCTTCTAAATGGATCTTTAAGTGTGACAGATTTTGTCTTTTACAAGCTACAAATGACACCAAACCAATTTTATAAGAAAGATAACTAAAAAATGAAGACTTCATATGTTTATCTCAAATCCCAAATATGTCTCTAAGGTACTTTACAAAAATGAAACCAAATGCATGGCTTCAAGGACAATAAAGACATTAAGCTCCAATTTATCATAAATGCTATCTGTAATCAAAATATGTAAATATTAACAAAATCCAGTCTAAGGTTTAGGTTATTACAACCCCTACCGGCCTTTTATAAATACCCTTCCAACAGAACATTAATCCGTGAACTCTTCCCCTTTCTTGTATACCTTCCATTCGTCATCTACATACACCAGTTGAAAACAAGGATGAAGGTCTGCTCACTATCTTTGACCCACATGTTTACATAAATGGAGTTCTTCTTAATACTTTCCCACATCTCGAGGGGTTGAACATTTTCGGATGTATGCTTCAAGTCACAAGAATCTCCCCACTGAATTGCATTCACTTGTATGTCATCAGCATCTCTTGAGAAAGCGTGGAATCCATTTGATGTTATCTTTCCGCTTAGAAATTCCATTTATTTGTATGGCCTATCTCTGCAGATTGCATATCCCATTTTTCTGCATATGACATTCTTTTCAATCATTTATTTTCAATTTAAAAGTATCACATACTGCTACTTATAACGGAGTAAGGGATGTCCCCCGTATTCTTGACGGAGGTGTTTCTAACGCTTTCGACGAAAAGCTTAGGTAGTCCAGAAACAAACTTTTCTTTTTAAAAGTCATTGTTTGAATTGTTCATCTTATAAATTTGTGATAAAAATGTGTCCTTATACCATCTAAAATCAGATAAGATTGGACACCTAAAATTTATAAGTTATTTTTTAATCCTGTTAACAGTGTCATTATGATTGTCAACAAAATATTTAAAAATAATAAGAACAAGTGTAGTGATAATATCGAGCTCAGATCTCCCTATTAAGATTCTAAAGTATCACATACTGCTACTGACCTCTCTTGTTCTTTAGCATTTCCTTGACAAGACACATTTCTTTAGTCGAGCATGGCATCTCACAAAATTCAATGTGGTTGAGGCGACCATAGGGGGTAGGAATGGCAAACCAACAAATTGATTGGACAAGTGGTCCCACATACCACCTTATTGTGGCATCTAGATTCCCTTTTAATTCCACCAATCCAAACAGCAAAGAAGATGTTATCCTTCTCTATTCCGTGTTATAGCACTTGCATCCACTATCCAAACAGGGTAAAGATTTTGTTGGACGGGTTATTATTTCAAGTCTAGTGTAGAATCCTATTTTATCAAGGTATATCCGTATATGCTCCATTAGTTGTCATGTAATTTTTTTATAAGTGATATATATATACCATTAATTTACAAATAAATTACATGCTTTTTAACATGCATTGTACATCTTTGAAAATCATCAAAAGCATATTTATTATAAAATTGCACCCAGGGATGTGCGCAGCATTATCGTAGTTGCACCCTTTTCGTTGGACCATAAACCCTCTGTTCTTGAACATTAATACTTGATAAGTTAACAACTGTGAAATTTTTAGTCACTTCCATATATGATTTTATTGATTTAATAATTTAGAACACAATTATCTTAATTATAATTATATTGGCTTGTATTTTATGCATGCAATTTATTGTTATTGGGAGTAAGGGTCATCAAAAAGTCCGCTGCCTGAAAGCTCGGCTCGGCCCATTTTTAGGGCGGCTCTGGCTCGGGCCTGATTCTAGGACCCGGCCTGCAGGCCCGCCCGTGGGCCGACCCATAGCCCCATGGGAGGCAATTTAATAAATGAGTAACATGTAATTTTTATTTGAATTGTAGTTGAATTATACAAATTATTGACATTTATGTAGGTGCAAACCTAGTTAGATACATGTAGTTATTTATTTTTTCAAGTAATTAATTCATTTAATATTTTTATTTTGAAAATTCAATAGATATAAATAAAATATTTTTTTTAACATTATACTTTAAATTGTGTTATTTTAACATTATATACAAATGAAGAACTTAAAATTAAAAAATCAAAAGATATAAGATGTTTATAATTTGAGCCCGTAGATCCGCCCATGGGCTAGAACCCAGCCCGTGGACAGACCTGGGCCCCTTTTTTGGCCGCGGGTCGGCCCTGCCCGGGCCGCTAGCCAAGGAGGCCCACAGGCCTGGGCTATATTTCAACGGCCAGGCCGGCCCGCTACCGACCCTAACTGGGAGAGGCCCCATAACATTGTTCTTCGGTTAGAAGATCCATTTAACTCGTTATTTTGCTATCACTCTTTGTTGGAGTCGTGTTAAGTGATGATGGTATGTGCATGCATCATCACGAGCATTATGATGTCCTAGTCCGTATGTCTATATAAGCCCCTCATACTCTATAATTGAATCATAACGCTAATTAATCCCATATTTGATTTGAGAATAAGTTATTATAAGATTTATAACTATTCTAATATAAATAATAATAATATGATTTTGTGTTTAGTTGTGTTTTAAATTATTCTCGTTAAAAAACGTAATAATAAAGTTTTTGTTGTTTGGATAAAATATGAATAAATTATGAATAATGATTTATAAAAAGTGAAAAAATGATGACAATTGATTTGACAATCGATTTATAAGAAGTAATGACAATTGATTTAACAGTAGGCCCACATATTTTTTTTGTTTAAATAACCTAGAATAACTTAATTCCAAATGTCAGTTGAAATTCATAAACCATTTTATACCAGTCAATTCTGGCATACAAAATCTCATTTATTACAATATTCAAACATTGATAGTGAGGCTATTTCGACTAATTCTAACTTATTCTAGGCCTATTTTCGAATCAAACATGAGCTAAAAGCAAAAGGAGATTTGAGAGTGGAGGCTTGGAGATTATGTATACCTTGTTAGCAATTTTTTATGTTTTCAATTCAATGTGATCTTTCGATACATCATGAAGGCATATTCATTTTTCATAAAAAATATGTATGCCCTATTAAATGTTGTTTACTATTTTTAAAAAATAAATACATTTGTAAACTACTGCAGAACTGTTCCTAATATCCTTTTCATCGTTTTATTTTGAGCTTTACTATAATAGTCCTTCTTAAGTTTGAAATGCAATCTCATATACCTCGCTAATCCTTTTATTGATTGAAATGAGGTATACGCTCAATTGAAATTTTTTCATATTTTCTACAAATAATAACCATTCAATTCATGGGAATATATATTTCACCTTATAAAGTAGTACATGACTCTTTAGATAAGGTATATACATGATTTTTTAAAAAATGAAAAATACCAGTGAAACTATAAAATGTAGGATGCAACTCTGGCGGCTTTGATTCTGGTTGACTCCAATCCGAACTCAACCCAAAATTCAAACTATTTGACCCTAACCTGATTCAACCCGATTACTATAACCCGAACCCAACCCGTAGTAAGAAAAACCAACCCCATTCGACCCGAAGAACCCGATTTTCTAGCATATCAAATTGCTAGAACATATTCAAATGGTAACCTATAAAAAAATAAATCAATAAATAATTCAAATTAATTTGAAAATAAATGTAAAACAATCAAAATCCAAAATACTTAACAATAAAATTAGCCTCACATACTTTAACAAAACATCTTAAGAATCTATAACGCCCCCGGATCCACGGCCCCGTTTTGAAGCGTGAAATCCGGTTGCATTAACTGAATTCATCGAATCTCATAGTACTAGTATTTTTTTATTCCCAAGAACAAAAGAAAAACATCACCATATTTATACATCAATTGTGGAGGCTAAAATCCAATACCAATTCAATATACATCGGGAACAACTCCTTTTGAATATGAGACTATCATACATATGGGTCCTCTACATGCCAAAGAAATGACCAACACCTTCTACACAGGTCTAGTGCTCCGGAAATCATTATCTTGATCGTTACTACACGATATCCATCAATCTAAGTCCTTAACCTGAAAAGGGAAAAGCTACAACACGCTCAGTGAATGGACCATCATCATCCAGTTAGTACATTTATATTCAAAATATCAATATCGTAATATGTCACACAGACATGTAATATATCAAGAAAATAAATATACAGCAAGACCACCAAGACATGCAATAATATATATACACACGCACACAATCATATCCAACATGATGCATGCAACACCACGAACACGCATGTCCGTCTTCGCAGCACCTAGCTCGCGGGGCCTTTCACAGGCATGGCCACGTAGACATAGCCACAAAGACTTGGGTCCTACGTTCTCAGACCTGGCCACGTAGACGTACGCCCACCTAGACGTTGGCCACCAAGACCGAGCCACCAAGACCGAGCCACCAAGACGGAATGTATGCATTTGCTAATTTACCACATCTTCAAACCATAAAAAGACAGAGCATGTACGATCTCAAAATACAAACCAAAGTGATGCATATATCACCAAAAGCATGTTCATATTTTCATATCGAAACTAGCAGTCATATTCCATAAAATAAGTTGGTCCTAGCATGAATACATAATATATTATTTGAAATCTACATATGAGACTCAAGTCCACTCACCTCTAGTCCTCGCAATACAGCCGATGCACGTGCATGAACACCACACACTCGCACATGGAAAACCTAGCATAACAATTATGCAATAATAAATCAGAAATCATTCAATCATGACCCAAACAACTGACAAATAACTTACAACAACACTAGGCCCATTAATCCCAAAAGCCCATACCTAATAGACTTATAATCCGCAACTCACCTTAAAGGTCTAACCAAAATCCCAACTCCAAATAAATATTAAAGTATTCATATACTCACAATGATCGGATAATCAGTATCCATTTAATTCATAAGGCCCAAATAATCGATCAATCATCGAATAAATATTTAAACAAATCCAATAAGGCTCAACTATAATTCCAATGATCGAAATAACTCAACTCAACCAATTTACATCAAAATAACAATAATATCCAATTAATATTCATTGATCCCACTAAACCAAATTATCGATTTAAGATCCAATTTGAGTCACCAAGATCAATAAAATCATCAAAACCCACAAATCAAATTATACTCATTGAACATCCATTTGGGATCTTTTTAATCTCTAAAATTCATCAAACTTGGTCACGAAGCCAAATATTTTGAATTCTAAGAAACTGCATAGAAATCATTGAAAAATCATAACTTTCTACCCGTAAGTCCAAATTGGACGATTCATGATTCATTGGAAAGATCTTTTCGAAACTTATTTCTGTTTGTGAAATACATTTTTCCCAGAAACGATCCCTTCAAGGTCAAAAACATGATTTAATAATCAGGTATATAATCAACTCGAAAATAACCCTAATCCTAAAACCAATAAATCTAGTTTGATCTTAAGAAATCCTTCGAGATCCATTGAAATCTAATAAAAACATCATCTATTTAAAATCAATCAAACCCTAATCCATCAACCTTCTTCCCCAAATAATCGATTGACACAATCATTTTCTAACAAAAATAAATTGAAACACTAAACAATAAAAATCAATAGAGAAAGATTTCTCACCTTGTGGTGCTCGACGGGTAGAGTTAAGTCATCACCACCCTTTATGCCTCATGAGAAATCTGATGCAAACCCTAACCCAAAACGTGCTATATAAAAGGGGTTTTTACCAAATTACAAAACGACCACTCAAGTATTCCGGGCTTACAACTAGGTCCTTATCCGATTTACAGACAGATCCCTATCCGATTTACAAACTGATCCTTGAAGGCTATTAAAAGGTATTCTGGATTCGCAACCAAATCTCTGGGCCCAATAACTTGACACAAAATCTTAATAACCTAATTTTCCAAACTTCGAATCTCACTAATTTTCAACCAAAGTATCTTGAGACTATAAAGATCTCCAAAAAATATAAAAGTAAATATTTCAACATCAATCTATAATTATTATAATTATAAATCAAATTGGACCCATTTGGGCCCACCACCAAAACTGAAAAAAATGAAATAACTTAATTTCAATTAAAATTTTCATTATATATTTAAAACAATATATATTGTTAAAAAATACAAAAACATTACAGAATCATCAAAGGCCATGAACTTTTCAGATTTATTTATGAGTTCGGGTTGAGTGGGGTTGTAAGTGATGTCAACCCGAACCCAACACATTTTCTAACTCAACCTAAATTTATCAACCCCAACTCAAATCCGAAACTGATTTTTACAACCCAACCCATGTAAAAATCGAGTTTAATTCGTTGGATTCGGGTTGGACCCAACCTAAGTTGGAGCCCTAATAAAATGGACTGGGTGTAATATTTTCTTTTGGAAAACGATATATCTAAGCCCTATATGTTGGACACTCACTGTTTTTTTTTTAATATACATTAGTAATTGAAATATATAATGTTATAAAAAATGATGTATACACTAAGATACATTTGTGTATTTTTTTCATTAAAAAATAAAAAATAATAATTTATACACTGCGATAGTGTAGTATACATAAAGATAGTACATTGTATATTACTGTACTGACATATTGTACATGCAGATGGGGAATCGCTTCTCGACTATAAGCGGGAGTGCAAAATCATATGAACTAAATGCATCAGCATCTTTTGCTTTAAACTGTTACACTCAGTCCATTTAATAGTCTAAAACGTAGAACACACATGTTTTTAATTTTGTAAAAATCATATATCTCATCTAACAAGATATGAACATTATTGATAAATATATATATAAAAAAAATTTAACGAGATATATACCTCATTGCAGTAAGTGAAGTTAGCTAAAGAGGTACATAGGATTGTATTTGAAATTGTAAAAATGATCGAGTATAATATAGCTCTTTCCTTGGAAATCCAAGCCCAATGGCCCATTTCCTTCCCATTTATCCCTCACGATCTTGGTCTCGTGACCATCACCTTTCGGAAGCTGGACTACACCAAGATATGAGATACCAACATCAAGGGACCTACTAAGCGTACATGAAGCCGACAACAAAACAAAAATCATGCATGTCCGGGAAAATGAAGAAGGCACGTTAATTAAAACAAATGCACGAAGGGGATAAATTCAATGATCTGCATATATACAAGCTCAGGGAGCATAGGTGGATCACACCCTCTTCCTTTTAAAGAAGCTGCCGATACGAACTCTGTGAGTGGAGTCCAGAAGAACAATGGTCTATCATCACCCAGCCAACACCCACCAAGACATGCTGTCACCTCACCTGTTCACATGGCTCGGTTTTCAGCTGGTGGTGTTATGTTCGACTCGATTAGATTGCATCCAGTTATTATAAAGAAGGAGTTTTGACACATGGACGCTTCATGTGTTAGACACGAGAGATTTTTAACACTTTTTAAAAAGTAAATTTTTGTGTTAAAATTAAAAATCTATGAGTCGAAATGAAACAACTTGTACGCTTCAAAATGAGTTATTCATAGATCACATTGAATAAGCTATCGGATAAAGAGAATTGAATAACACATGAATCAACTTATACAGTGTGACATTGAAATGAGCTCTTTTGCATTGAATTGAGAAAAGATTCATGAAACAAACTGAACAACCGTAAATAAAACGGAATCAATATTTTATATATAAATCAAACTAAATCAAATTATTGAAAAACTTTTGTTTTGAATTTAAATTACATTGAACGTAAACCTTGTTCAATTAACTTTTAAATTGGTTTCATGGGTGATTTCAACGTGGTTTGAACTGCAGAGGAGAGGAACAGGGGGGCTAGGTGACAACGGCAATGTCATCCTTCTTTGACTGGATTGAGGTTGAGGGCCTCATTGACCTGCCAATCTCAAATCAACAATACACCTAGAGCAATTTGCGTGACAAACCATCGCTTGCTAGGCTGGATCGGATCCTCATCGATGAAGATTGGGAGGGTATGTATCCAGACTGCTCCGTGACGGCCCTACCCAGGGTGGTATCGGACCACGTTCCATTGCTCCTCACGACGGAGATACCGCGGAGGGCCGTGGGCCCTTTCTGTTTTGCGTCTTGGTGGTGCGAAGTGGAGGGGATTGAAGAACTCATCCGGAGCTCATGGAATGCAAGTGCAAGCGGCTGAGGGGGGAAAAGAGGGTAGCGTTCAAGTTGAGGAGATTGAAAAGGGTCCTGCAACAATGGAGAAGGATGGTTAAGGCGGTGAAAAAAGAAAAAAAGGAGGAGCTTCAATTGGTCATCCAGGCTTTGGACTTGGCGGAGGATTCAGCTCTAGAGGACGAAGAGCGCAATCAGAGAAACAGGGCGAAGGGCGAACTCGCGGACATTCTAAAGATGGAGGAGATTGAATGGCGACAGAAATCAAAGGCTCTATGGCTGCAAGTGGGAGACAACAACACAAAATTTTTCCACCAGACGGCAAGCCAAAGGAGGAGGGCGAATTGTATAACGAAGATTCAAATTGTGTACCAAACGTGGGAAGAACAGGCAGACTTCCGAAACAACCTTGTGGAGTATTTTAAACAATCCTTCCAAAAGAGGAGAGGATGGAAACCCTCATGGGAGGACAGGGAGTTGCCTCGCCTCACTCCAGAACAGATAGAATTCTTGGATGAGCCATTCAATGAGATTGAAATATATAGGGCTTTCAGCAGGGTGGAGGGAGACAAGGCCCTAGGGCCAGACGATTTTGGTTTAGTATTCTTCCAACATTATTGGAGTATTGTGAAGAACGACATGGTATCCATGTTTGATGAATTCCACGCGGGGACTCGAAGCATGGGGTGTTTGAATGCATCGCATTTCGCGTTGGGAGATCTCCTGGAGGAAGAGCAAACAACATTCCTGCCGCGGCAGTTACTACAAGAAGGTTTTATCTTTGCCCAAGAGCTGGTCTGAGCTCTCCAAAAGGACAAGTGACCAGGAGTAATATTTAAAATGGACTTTTCCAAGGCTTATGATAGCGTGGACCGTGACTTCCTACTTCAACTACTCGGGCAACATGGCTTTCCATCACGCTAGCTTTGGATGGCTTGCCAATGCATTGATACAATGCATGCTTCAGTGGTGGTCAATGGAGAGGTGGCTGGATTCTTTCCCCTCAACAGGGGACTACACCAGGGTGACCCCCTCTACCCCATCCTTTTGTCATGGTGGCAAACGTACTTCGTAGGCTATGTGCATGTGCGGAAGAGGTCGGATGGATCACGGGGTTACCGAATGTTCCATATGGAAAAAAGGTGTCTATACTACAATATGTGGATGACACGATTCTCCTAAGTGAAGCTAATGCACAGAGTGTCAGAGACTTCCGGTTCATCGTGTTTTGTTTTGGCCTTCTATCGGGTCTGTCCCTCAACCTGCAGAAAAGCTCAGTGCATGGCATCCTCATAAACAATCAACAGGAGGTCACGTTGGCTGCATGCATGAGCTGCTTGACGAGTTCTTTTCCCACGAAGCACCTCGTCCTCCCGTTGGTCAAGGGACGCTTAATGAAGGAAGCTTGGGACCCCCTTATCAAACGATTCAAGAAGAGGTTGGTCGGATGGAAGGGGCAACTCGTTAGTTGGGGTGGACGTTTGACGCTACTTCAAGAGGTATTGACAAACCTACCACTATTCTATCTCTCGGTGTTCAAGATTCCAGCGGGAGTCCTCAAAAAAATTGATTGTATCAGGAGGAGGTTCCTGTGGAGAGTAGGTGGGGAGGCACGCCGGACCCCGCATTTGATGGATTGGGAGAAGGTTTGCCATCCTAAAAAAGAAGGTGGTTTGGGGGTCTTGGACCTTCGAACCATGAAAATGGCAGTCTTGGCAAAATGGACCTGGCAGTGGCTTGCTCAAGAAAAATCTATATGGTCCTGAATCATCACGGACAAATCTATATGGTCCTGAATCATCACGGACAAATATGGGGGAGCGGGAATCGGAGACTGGGAGATTGGTCCAGTGCTGGGCTGACCGGTGGTGCGAGAACAAGCGCCTCTGCGACGTAGCACTGGACATCTACAGTTTGGTGGTCAAGAGGGATGGTCTGGCAGCAGAGTTCTTTCTACCTACTACGGGCACATGGCAAGTTGAGCTTTCGCGCGCTTGCCTCAGCATGGCCGAGACAACCCAATTCGCGGCGCTGTTGGAGCATCTGGGCCCTATATCCATGTAGGAGGCGGAGGAAGACAGGATCCATTGGCGGCCAGGGTCATCGGGGGTGTTCTCGGTCAAACAAGCTTATTCATAGTGGAGAGCAAAACAAGGCAGGGGAACAATGTCGAACCCGAAGTACAAACAAATATGAAGGCCGAAGATTCCTTTAAAAATCAAGGGGTTCATGTGGCTCTTGTACCTAGAGTGACTCCTCACGAGGGCGTACTGAACTAAGTGGGCACCAAACGACCCAATGGAGTGCCCCCTATGCTCGACGATGATGAAAACGGTCCAACACTTATTTTGCAGATGCCCAATGACGAGGGTGTTTTGGGTGGAGATAGGGGGACAAATAGGGATTCGGATGCCTTGCCACACCATCGAAGAGCTATGGGAAGCCGGGAAAGCGCTTAAAAGGGCGGACGACAACAGCTTGGCGGTGGTGGTATCGCAGGCCATTATACCGACGGGAGCATGGACAATATGGAAAACTCGAAACGATACGTTGTTCAATGGCGCACGCGTGTATCAAGAAAATATGTGGGAGATGTTTCGAGAATGTATGCGGGATTGTGGCCGATATATAGAGAAGGCGAAGGACATTCAATTCCGCAACGGGAGCATACACATAGAGAGGTGATCGGGTGTGTGCCCCTCCTGTCGGTTAGATGACTTTTCTAATATGGAAAAAGGGCGTCGCGAGCCGTCCTCAAATGCTTTTGTTTCTCACTAGGCCTCTTTATTCCTGTCTTATGTTTCTATTATCGGATAACAAACATCTACCTTTTCTTAAAAAAAAAAAAAATTAACATTTAAATTAATTGAATTAAAAGATTATGAATTGAACCGAAAAGCTCATTATTTCTTTCAATGTATGTCACATTTGTCTAACATGTGAGCCGCAGCCAGGGACTAACAAATGCATTTAGTAACCGGATTGGAACATCATAATTTGAACTCTCTTCAACTATGGCAAATCCGGCCTGTTCATAGATGATTCTCTCTGAAGATGCCCCCACCCAGCAGGATCCAATATAAAGCAGATAATTAATCAAGCTCGGGCAGCTCATACCACAGATCATGAATCAGAAAATCTAAAGAAAGATCTTTCCTTCCTACAGAAATACATTACATAGCAGAAAAAAGTCGTTCCAGAAAAAGATTCCTATGAATCATTCTTCTACAGACAACCCCTACATTTTTATATTATAGTTAAAAAAAAAAAAAAACTTCCATGTTCAATAACTACTAGAAAAAAAGTCAAAACTACTACAAGTACTATAACACTTCACCACTCCCCATGCCCACCATTAACAACTAGCAGGTGTTCATAAAGATCATTTCATCACTGTTTCTTGTTGGTCTGCTTGCAGACTGAAAATCTCTTCCTCGGTATGCATCTCCCCTTCACGTTCTTCTCCTCCACCTTCTCCTCCTCCTCCTCCTCCATCATCACTTCCTTCCCAATCCCACTTTTTAAGCTCCTACAACAAAATCATATCATGAAAACATGATCTTATAAAACAAATTAGAGACGAATAAAGGCATGCCATGTAGAGCAGACAATAGTGTGCATTTATTTGATAACAAACACAGAGAAACTTGAAATAGAAAGGAAGGATAAGAACCATAAAAGACAAACCTTTCTTCATTATAAGACGAAGATTTCTTCAAACATGGCTCCGCAGAGACTCTGTGACTGTCATTGCTCATGGCTTCAACAATGCTCCCACTGAAGTACTCCTTCTCCTCCAACTGAGGACACCCAAACCTCGGATTCTCCGACATGTAATTGATCTCCTCCTCATCAACCCCATCTACGCCACCGCCTTCCGCCGCCTTGTTAGCTATCCTACAAAGGAGCCCCCTGTGGAGGCTCCCCGCGCTCTTCCTCCCACTATTGTTCGGCGAAGGCCTGCTCAAGATCGCGTTTTTACCTTTCGAAGCCGCGACGGACCCGCACGCGATCAGGTGGAGCAGGACAGAGTTTTTGGAGGTCGAGCCCGGCTCGGGCTCGGTTGGGTCTCCCTCCTCTTCGAACCTCTTCGACTTTTCGTTGGTTTTGTCGGTGTTGGTGATGTGGGTCTTGTCGGAGGCGGTGGAGGAAGACGAAGGTGGGGAGGATGAGGAGGAGTCGAGGTTGATCTCGGCTTGGGTGTTCTGGGACGATTTGTTGTTGTTGTGATTGTTGTTGTGGGTTGTTTCGATCTCGTCCGTTGAAACGCCCCTTGAGCATCGCGAGTAGGGGGTGTTGTAGCAGCTGTGGTTGGGCTTCTCTTCCTCTTCTTCGTCCTCTTCGAATTCGTCAATGTCGTTCTCTTCGTCTTCCATTTCGGCGGGGAAATTTCGCCCTCCGAGGGTGGTGTTGGATTTCCTCTTGAAAATGGGTTCTGGGTTTTGGGGCCTCTGCGTTATCTGCAGCTGCTGAAACCGTTCTGGAGGGAAACAGAAGAGAATGGAAAAGATGGGTCTTTTTTGAGTATGTGAAGATGGTGAGAATGGCTTGCTTGCTTACCTGAGCAGCCTTCGATGATTTCAGAGCCTTTGAGAACGTATTCGGCTCCTCCCTCTGTTGGGTGTATCACGTCGTTCTCCGTCAAGTCGTTCCACACATACCCATTTTTGTAGGTCCTTTTGTTATCAACAAAAAAAGAACAGATTTTGTTTGATTCACGAAGATGCCATTAATAAAAGAACACACTCTTTTGCACTTAAAAAAGCTCACCTTTTGCAAGACCAGGAGAAGAGTGAAGGCATGCCTCTGCCCCTCAGAATGGTCAGTCTATCCATCACATCTTCACCCATCAAAGCAAAAAACAAATGCATACTGCTTTAGAAGATTATATTTGAAAAAACAGATGAACCCAGATGAAGTTTTTTGAACACCTTTCAAGCGTAGTTGTTGATTTGGGAGGTGAGAGACCTCAATGAAATGGGGGTGCTCAAGCTGGCCATTCCTGCAGAGGTAATACACAATCTTGACCTTTCTGAAAGGCTTGATTTTGGGCTGCAGGTAGAGTTTCACCCTATCTGGACTGGTCTCTCTGCTCCTCCTCGCCCGGACACCCACCTCCATTTCTTCTTCTCTTCACAGTAAAGAAGATAGTGTATGGAGAAGAAGGTGAAAAAGAGTGGGTGTGAAGGGTTTTAAGAGGGGTGAAGGAGAGGCGGAAAATTGGAAGTATATAAAGGACGTACTGTGATTCTTTCATTCAATGTTGTGGATTGGTGTTTTTCGATAAATGTCACTTTTAAGTGTTGGATTTATTAGATGTGGAATTTTTTAAGGGCTTGATGTGGAGTGGACTGTAGACGAGTGAACAGAGGAAGTTGGGGAGGGAAACAGAACAGAGGGAGGCAGAGACATTTAACCAATCCAATTGACACTGTTCATCTGCTTGGGGAGCAGGGGTGTGTTTAATGTGTCTCTGACTCCTGCATCATCGACCACAACCTATCACTTCTCATTAATGTACACAACTCAAAAGGAACCCTGCCTTTTCACTTTGCTCTCATTGCACTGCATTTCAGACGAACAGATCTTCCCAACATGCATTGGCAAGCTAGAGCCTTTTGTTCTTTTGTATGTAGGCCCTTTTTTTGAATGAATGTGGGTTACTATTGATGTTTGAGTGATACAGGGGATGCATATGGTGTACATTATGTGAGTCAGTTTGGTCAATGACTGAACTGAATATCCTTTTAATTGAACTGCACAACGTATAAATCGAACTACACAATTAATTGTTGAATATATATTTCTCTCTCCTATTTGGATATTGATGATATTTAAGAATTCATATTTTCTCCGATAGCTGATTGGATTCAATAAGAGAGTGAAATATATACCCAACAATTAGTGTACAGTTCGATTTATATGTTGTGCAATTCGATTAAATAAGTGTCCAGTTTGATACTGATCGAATTGACCAGATCCAGATCCGGCCTCACATTATGTGTAAAAGCTAGAGTGGAAGCATGACTGTGTGCTTGTTTTACCATTACAGTTATGCATTGTGCTCTCTTGGCATATCATGTGCTTACACACATACTTGATCAACCGCTTCTTGTTGAATAAGAGTTATAGTTATACATAAGCTTATCTCAATCGACAGAGGATTCCATATTAAATCATGATGCAGACAATCACTTCAACCTCACTTCATATACATCTATTGTACATGTTAGGATTGTCTCTAGTTTGCCACTGAAAAAAACCCCATGACAGGTTTAGTGGTGTGCCTGTCCACGTGGCATACCACCAAGCTAGTTATGGGAAAAAATCATTCTGGCCAGCCACAATACATCTGATCCCCTTATCATACTCTTGGATAGCTCAACTCATCCCTCCCAAGTCACACGTGCCAATGTGGAGTCATACATATCTTATCACATAGCACAAAAATTTAATATCAAATATGATGTCTCAGACTTACAAATAATGATTTTATCAGTGTCATTATTTAATAGGTTTATGACCTTAAAACAGATGTTGGTGTATAAGAATTATGCCCATAATCACATCTTATCTTCCTGGGTTAGTCAATGTGAAAATTAATAAACTATAGTGCGGTCTTTCCATCCCGCCATCAACCACATAAGCATATCGTGCTATTGGTTAGCCCAACTCATCTCCCTTGATGGAGCACACACAACTTGGTAGAGAATAATTTATGTTTTTCTATGAGCACAACTCTTGCATAAAAAGATGCCTTTTAAAACTGTATGTCAATTAATGTGCAATATCTTATCGTATAGGTCTAAAACATTTCATTTGATATCAAAGTATGTGAAGTATGATCCCATGCGAGACCATGTAGCCCATTTGAGGGGGTGGTGTCCCATGTGGCCAATCAGTGGTGGTGGGTTGGGTTATATGTCTTATAGCCAAATAGGCCCATATTGGTAAATGTAAGATGAGTGTTGAGAATATCGTAGAGGACATTTTGTTCTTATGTTTAAAAACCTATCTTATATGCTGAAGTACGTTTTGAAGTCGTGAATAAATTGAGAAAGAAAAAAAATATTAAACCCCGTGTGGAAACGGGTTTGAGAGAGTTTTTTTTTTTTTCTCAAAAACTGAATTAAAAATTAAGTTTGCAAAAAACTATTTCTCCACGTATTATAAAAAATATAGTTTTTGGTCACTTATTTACAAAAATGTGTCATGGTTGTTCTTTTTTTTTTTTTTTTCTCCAAGTGTGAAAACGGGTGGGAAATTCAATTTCTTACAACCCCTAAAGCTTATCAAACCTATTTCTAAACTATATTATAAAAAATATAGTTTTTGGTCACTTATTTACAAAAATGTGTCACGGTTGTTGTTTTCTTTTTCTTTTCTTTTTTTTTTCCCTCCAAGTGTGAAAACGGGTGGGAAATTCAATTTCTTGCAACCCCTAAAGCTTATCGAACCTATTTCTAAACATGCCCTATTTTTTCTGTACAAGCTGGTATGCTATCTTTGAGTTTGAGTGAAGATAAGAATAAGTATTAGAGCATCTGTCAGTTCGGGCATTGAATTATGGTTTGAATGCTACGTACATCTAGGATAGCACCCTGATTGGGTTGGCCAATATTTTTTATAGGGATTTTTAGTTTTAAGTCTTTGGAAACATGTCTATTTAGGAATCGATCACTCCTTTCTTCATATTTAGCCAATATATTTTGTAGGATTCTTTAGTTTTAAGTCTATGTAAATATGTCTGTTTAGGAATCGATCGCTCCCTTCTTCATATTTCTTTTTAAGTCTCCAACTTCTAATTGCCTATTTTATTTTTAGTCATTCCGTCAAACGTCCATTCATATACCGTTAATTTGTGAAATGATATTTTTATTTTTGAAGTCTCCATAAACTATGCTATTTAGTGATCGATTCATCTTTTTCATACTACATTTTAAGTCCCCAACTTCAAATCACTTTTTCAGTATTAGTTCATGCAAAAAATGTCTGTAGATTTGGGGCTAAAATTACTCATCTCTTAAATGAAAGAAAACCCCAATGAAACCATTTTCATATTTTTATATTTAGGATATGGATTATTTTCTGGTTTAGCACATCTTCAACTTCCATCATTTGATACTTCAAATCAATGATGGTATACAGTGGCGTAAAAAAAATTCTAAAATAATAGAAGAAAATCTCGGATCCTTGATGAATGCGATTTTAAATATAAAATAAATAAATACTAAAATAATATTAGGTTAAATCTTAAATAAATAATATAAATATGTTAGATTGTCATAAAATCACTAATATCTAAATAAATAAAAGTTTAGAACAATGCAAAATAAAATTTTCATTGATTCCATACAAATTATTTAATGGCATTTACATTTTTAAATTTAAAAGTCTAAATATACTCAAAATATCTAATTTAATATTTTACAATTTTCAATTAAAAAACCATTTAAATCAAAATTCAATAATGAAAAAATCTTTCAGATTTGTTTATGTAATAATTTTTTTTCTGTTTATCTAATCAATTCTAATTAAACAGTTAAGACTATAAAAGAATCAAATCCAGTGGATTGACATATATAGTGTTCAATAACACTGAAATTGTTATGGACTACTTAGGTAGCATTTGGAAACATAGTTTGAAAAACACTTTTTAGCTTTTGCAGCTTTATGCACACCTTTTGAGGGTGTAATGACAATGATTTGAGGGTGTAATGGTGATGGATGCTTTATAAAACACAGATTTTGAAGTACAGTTTAGAGATAAAATATAGTAATGATGATGTATTTAAGTTGACCTGTTTGGTAACAGTTTTTAACTTTTAGCTTTTAAATGATGATGTATTTGACTTAATGTGACTGCAAAAGCTAAAAGCTACTTTAAGCTTTTGCAGCCAAACATACACTTAATAATGCTAGCTAGGGATACATCCCCGAAAAGAAAAGTATCCATTATTTTTTGAAAAATACTACTCCGGGAGACCCCGTGACTAAGCCTGTCAATCGGACAGATACGGATCGAATATGCCAATATCCATATCCTAAGTTTCAGATATTAATTTTTTGATTCGAATCCCTTCGGATATGGATTTTTTTTTGGATAATTGATACGTTTGAATACTAACATTAATTTGGATAATCAAGTGATATTTTATAGAGATATCAAAATTAAAATTAAGATTTTAAGACTTATTATCTCTTTCAAATATCATACGTTGAAAATTTAATAGTATTATAATATATTATTTTAGTGATTAATCATATAAGATAACAATATAAACAATATATAATATATATATATATATATATCGGATATGGATATATTTTAAATTGAATAGACTAATATCTATATCTGTATTCTGAATATTTGAATATCAAATTTTTTTATTTTTTCATATACAAATATAAATGAGATTCGAATTTTTTTTAAATAATTCACCGCTTAACCGTGACAGCCATTACCGCAAGGTACCAACATGACACTTGTTTATATGTTGGACTAAAAACATATCAAGAGGAGATGAATAATTGTTTGGGTGGGTCCAATATTGCTGTCTGATACCCTGATTAATTGATACTGCCAGAGACATCCCTTGATTTGGCTAATAACTGTCTGTTATCGTTACATCATTTGCAGTACGTTCCATCAGTCATTCCTTTTCTGATTAAAGAAAAAAAAAGGTTTCTGTGAAGGCTAGACAAATGAGCAACCTCGGTGACTCAGCATTGTAAAAAATGGATACGAGGGACGGTAAAAATATTATATTTAAATAAATAAAGATTCTCACGTGACATCACTTTTTGTAAGCTGAGATAGTACTTATGAGCTAACTTTAATGTTTTATTTTATTTTTGTTTTTTACCTTGAATGATTTGGTAGTCATTGAGCCATGGGAGAGACATGATTTGTAAGGGATGTGATGCTTTGATTTTTCAATTTGTTTGCTTGTTTGTTTGTGGATTTTGTAATGGTTCGCCCATTCTGATTTGATTGAAACGGAAAGTGGAGTGGTGTTTTCATTCAACAGTGCGTGGATGATGATGTTTTGAGGAGCAATGCATGCATAATGAATGCACGAAGAGCGTTACAGCAAATCATTGGCTTGTTTTTTTGTTCGAAGACAAGACACTCAACAGGTGATCACAGTGTGAAGGATTATCTCTCGATCCGCTTTATTAACATCGGATCATCAGGGCTGTACCTGAAAATTAATTTTTTTGACCACGCTCTAGACGCATTTTTAAAGTGGAGCTATACGGGTATATAAAAAAAATCTTAATCGTTTGAATTTTATATATTATTTTATTTTAAAATCAGTTATTAATCGAATATAAAACATTTAATCATTAAAATCTTATTAATAAAAGTTCTTTAACACTACATAAAAAACACTTAAAAATATTTAAAATCTGATTTATACTAACAAAAATTAGATAAAAAGATACAATATAAAATAACATTTATCAAATTAAATTTTAATGAAATCAAAATAATGTAACAATCATAAAAGAAGCTTTGAAAATGGTTTGATTATTATTTAACCAAACGCCCAAGGCATCATGGGTTTGGAAGATAGTTATGAGAAGATAGAAAATTTAGGGGATCTCGAAATACAAAATAATTTAATGTGTTAAATGCTGAAAGAGATTTAATAGGATTTATGTGGGATTTTTCAAAGATTTTCAAGATGAACACTAACAGGATATGATATGGCATACCTAAAGTTTAATAACTTTTTTGATATGATAGACTTTTTAAGATTTTAGGGATTTGAGGCCCTCATAGTGTGGGGGTCTTAAACAGTTGTCTTAATGGTTTCTGCCTGCAAACCCTACGAATGATCATTATGAAATCATATTAGGGTGAACACCTAATTGGTAGATTATTTAAGATTTAATCTTAACTGATCTATAAAGCAAATCTCCTAAAATCTATGTAACAAATTTGTTTGTTATATTTTTTTTTGTTAGGAAATTACTTGAAAAATAAGATATTTATCTATATAAATATCCTTTAGTTTTCTATGGCAAAACTAGGCATGACATTGATAGATAAATGCAATATAGAGATCCACTGAGAGGTTCAGAGAATTTTAAGAGATGGTAACTACTCTATGAGAGAGTTTGTGAGTCTCATAATGTTTTTGTATCTCAACTAGTTGATTTTCTGTTTTCGTCCCGTGGATGTAGGCTTAACCAAACCACGTAAATCTTGTGTTTTTCATGTGATGTAGTATTTTTGTTCTTGTGTTTGATCTCAGATTTGTTAATGGCTTTTGTGGATTCATTTCCCAACACATAGACCTTGTTATAAACCATTCTTATTTCAGCTTGCATGTGTGTGATACAATATCACTAAATATGTATGTGCACACACTTCATTATACATCAAATAAAAAATAATTTAATTTGATTTTATGTAAATGGTGTATATTCATTAATGGAGTAATAAGTAGTGTGTAGTATATGATATTAATATAACCTTTTCATTGCATTAATTGTAAACTTTTTTAAATGATTATATTAAAACACATGTAAATTGCTCAATAGGTTGCACATAGGTTTACATGTACGTGTGAATTATCAAATGAGTTTGTGCGGCTAGAGAATAAAAAGAGTCTTCCTTATGGCCTAGCTAGGTCGATGTCCCACAAGATTTGATCATTTAACTTCTTTATTGGATAGGGGTGTTAGTCGGCTAACCCTAAACTCTGTTTGTTATATCTTGATTACTATGTTGATCATGTTGGAGAATAAGACTGAGACTTCAATAGCCTTTCGAGTCGCGTTACTGCGTCGCTCTCCTTAAGACAATATTTCCCCCACCAGATAGTGTGCAAGGGGTACTGCAAATTTGTCTGCAGGATAACTCGAAGAAGAATTTCACCAGCGTCTGCACTAACAAGAGTGGAGCGAATACTGTAGATGAACCCAAATGAACCAAGACTCCTATATTAGGCTCTGCAGAAACCCAATGCAAGAACACACTTTAAGGAAAAAGAGAAAGCTTTTCTTAGATGGTTTTCATGGTAGGAAATCATGTCTATTTATAGACATAGGAGCACCCTTTCAAGGCATCTCATGAGGCTTAACCACCTCCAATATGGACCGTTGGATCTTCAATTACAAGATCGACGGTCCTGATTGATCACCATCCGATGCACCCTTCCAAATGGCACCCCTTGATCAATGTAACCGATTCTTGATCGATCCAACGGTGCACATGGCATCTGACGTGTCCACCATTTGGATGGTCCAGATTGCATCTGATGAAATGATTTCCATCGTCTGATTAGCAAAAAAGAAAAGGCTCCAACACCTAGCGACAATGCCAAGTGCGCCATCAAAGCGCCACATTACGCCCACCGCACACGTGCACGCGTGCAGATGGTGCTAAAGCACCGTGTGCATAACACCTTACCATTCCTAAAGTAAACATTACTTTATACAAACTACACTTTATATAGTGCTAAATGTTTTTCTCTTTAACCGATGTGGGACTAAAAACCCAACATACAAAGTTACAAACAAAGACCCAAACTTACAAGACACATAAATTTATATTTTGAAAAATCACTAAAAGATCAAAGCTTCAATTCCTGTATTATTATACTTTTTTTTGTATATGAATGCATATATTAGAATTTCGCTATTGGCGAATGTTTTAAAAAATACAAAAACGTTTATAACCTTTTAACTTACATAATGGAATATTTACAGGAGCTTGAACACCATAAAATAATATGCTAGAAATGATATTTTTTGCATTTTTATGGATTTTTGAAGAGTGTATGTCTGCACATGTATGCACATACATGCATTTGCGTGCGTGTACTGTGAATGTCCAATGACATGTGCATTTTTTTTAACAGTTTAGGAAAGGTGCGTAGTTTGCCTAGATCTCTAATAATGTACATTACAATAAATTAAAAAATATAAGCCCGGTTTATATTGCTGCAGTTCTTATGCAATTTAGACTATAAAATGTAGATATAAATATTGTAGAGATATCTCGACCCCAACAGACGCTCTGCGTATTGTGGAGAGGAAATACCTTATGCAAAGGTTTCTGTTAACGTAGTCGTAAAATGTAGACAACTTCACTAACTGCATAGATGAGAAGTGACGATACGACAACAAAGGGCTTGCCAAAAAATGGTTGTAACTTTGGTAAGAAGGCTGTTTCCATGTTACCCATGAGTTAATTCTTCTAATAGAAGCCCGTAACCCTGTGCATGAGGAGGTATTATATGTTGATCTCACTAGGTTTCACATTACAAGATATCATTTTTATTCCTTCAATTCATATCTCTTTTTATATATATTTATATTTACAAGTCATTTGTTTGCCATAAATATAATGAACTAGGTAACAGTAATACCATTAGTGTGATTTGAATGCATATATATATATATTTACAGGACTAATTAATACGTATAGTTAATCAATTCATTTTTTTTATATAATATTTATAGTCCTTTTATTACTTATGTTGTATTTAGATGTGTAATTGAAGCGCAGAGATTTTTAGACTCCTGCATTTCAAACTTAGTTGTTGAGCACTGTTGTTTTATTAGTTTTTCAATCACAAGATTGTTTTAGCCTAAAAAAAAATGGTTTGAAAAGCTAAACATTAAAAATGTGTTTGGATCCACATGAAAATTTTCAATTTTATTAAAATGTAGAATCTATCTAAACATAGACCTAAACGGGACATTAGAAAACAAAGTTACATTGATCCAAAGCTTTAAAGAAAGCAGGGAAGAGTAAGAAAATAGATAGGAGAAGGGCCCGGGGACGTACACATGAGGAACGCATCTGGAACTGAGGCCCAACAAAAGAACAAAATGTCCTAGATAGCAGATAAAGCTAGCTGTGAGACGGGAAGAAGCAAGGAGGGTCTTCTAATTATTAGGTGCCAATGAAGAACACTCCACCCTAGAAGGATAGTCTCCTTAGGAGCCAACGCGTCCCCACTCTATGATTAGATGCGATGTCGAATCCTATAGATTCTCAATATAGACCCTAACCTCATGTGTGTTAGAATTTATGTGCGTAACAAACAGATATTAGGCTGAACACGAATTCTTATAATTAACACATTAATAATATAAACATCAAATATATATTAAATCATGCATACTCTAAAATATATCGTAAAAACATGAAATAAAAGAGTAAGGGATTAGAAAAGTGTATCCGGAAATGTGGAAGTGAGTGAAGACACTCTGTCCTCAGTTAATAAGGCCCCCTCACGCACAGGGTTGAATGGCTCTTACCACTGAGAGATACGACCACAACAGGTTTTGTTCTTCCGGGGTGCGAGCTACGGAAGAACCACGTTGAACAGACTACGATCCTTTCAGACGCCCAGATTAGGAATTGGATCAAACAACAAGGTGTTGGGAACTATGACTTTATGTTGGCTATGTTTTCATAAAATCTATAACACAGTGGGATCGGCTATGTTGGCTAAAACACCACTACACATAAGGGCTTATTTCTCTTATTATATTCCTATGATGCATGAGAGCTAGCCATGAATATTTATAGTCACAACACACATGAAAACGTATATGCTTTAAATTCTAATGGACAATCACAATTAATTGTAACCATTTATATGCTAATGAAACCGATTTCAATTGAAACATTTTTCTCCTTTAATTCTCATCCTCCACTAAATAATGAAGGTAGGAGTTACAAATGCATGCAATGATTTCATTTGTAACTCATGCAATAAAAATGCTAAGGGGGTTTAATATGGACAAATGCAATTTTTGATCACTTAAAATTCCAACAATCCCCCACTGATCGAAAATGCATATGACACAATAAAATGGATAGAGGAAGGAATAAATTGATGTGGGATGGAGCGAATTGATCTGGGCGTCTTATACCATGTAATAGATGAAGGTACCTTCTGGGTTTGAACCTACACTTAGTGTAAACCATATCCTCCAGAGAAGCCTGAATAAACCAAGTCCTTGAATTCGACCCCTTTAGCCCGGTTTCACTGATCACACACATGGTACATGATATGAGTCTTGTTCTGCGGGATAGCACGTTACGGCCACGTGCTTGTATCCTTTCTTGAGTGCCTTAGACATTTAGCCCAAATCCCAAAGAACGCGGCCCCACGTCCGTGCACTCATATAGGTGAGTTCTCCAGGGTGCCTGCATGGACCACACCCTGTCCGAAAAGGACTCGAACCCATTAAGAGCATTGGCTCAACCTACTTCCACTACAGTTAGCACTGTTACCATAGGGATGGGTTAGAGGAGTTTTTTCTTTACAGTACTCACAAGTTTACCCATACAGTTTCGTTAACCCTTGGAAAACCATTTTCATGGGATCTCCAATCACAATGGTAGGGAGCCCACTGCAGGTAATTTTTTTTAATGGGCTTAACCCTCATCCCCCTCAGTCTCGATATTAAGGACGAGTCATCTCGCAAGTCCTTTAGTGAAGTTTTCTGCAACCTCACAAACTTGAGTTATATTCCTTTTGATATAAGGTGAATAGACTCAAGTTTTATTTATTGTTTTCTAGACATTTCATATTATTGTCCCAATATTTTGTAGTATCTCTCTCAATATTATTATTATTATTTTAATTAATGAGGTACATGTCTCCCCCACAATTTTAGGGTATATAAATTACCACTGTAATTTTTATGATTATTTTTGAAAATACCCCCACATTTAGAGACTACTCAAAATAATTTCCAATATGCATGCAAAATTATTCTCTACAAATAAATCACAATTTTATTTTAATTTATGCATGCAAGCAATAAAACTTGGTCATCATCACATGAGCATACAAACATATAGAAAATAATAACTCGCATGTTAATCATAATTTTACTATAATAGTATGCAATTGACCAAGACATTTATATGAGCATGATTAACATAAAATTATTTAACATGACCACTAATAATTAAAGTAATCAAAAGTTATGTCTGTACTCACGTACCTTGAATAGACCATTTGTCACTGAATATTCTTATAGAATACCATAATATAATACACACAATATGAAGGCCAAATGAAGAATATGTCCAGATATATCTTTAGATAATACCTCAAGAAAATCAGATAATATAGTGATCTCCTTAAACTGATAACTGATAGTTGTAATGAGAGTGTGTTATATATGTGTCACTTTTTAGCCTGCTGGTAACCGTTGGAGCGTTCTGGCAGTTTTTCATTTTTTTCGGTTTTCGATCGGAACCGCTAATTTTTGGACTGTTAGCTATCGTCCTGAGTTAGAGGACTCCGATTGAAAATCTAACTGCATATTTGGTGTCCTGGTGCCATTTTAGACCTCTCACGAAAATTTTGTTGAATTCCGGTAACGTTTCCAAAATTTCGCAGTTCCGGGGCGTATCTGGGTTTTTAAGTCGCACACTATATAAGGATGGGATCTAATTTTCGAGGTACTGTTCATCATCCCTACCAAATGAGTTTTTCTCTCTCCCCTCTCTCTTTTTCTCACTTTTGACCCCCCTAGAGCCCTCAAAGCTTAAAACCTAAAGCATAGGAAGTGTAGATCGGGTCCCGATCTACACTCCGGTGCTTTCAAATCCGGATTCCGGCGAGATTTGCCCCTCCGTCCGCCCTCTCTTCTCCTCTGTTTTGAGCCATCTCGGTGGTGGAGGTAGATCGGGGCGTTGGAAGCCCTTTGGGGGAGGTTTCGGTGCGTGGAGAGCAACCGGACTTCGCTTCCACCCCTTGGTAAGCCTCTTTTCCTCTCTTTTCTTGCATAGATGTATGCTAGGGGGATGGATTTGGGGTTGGGTGGCTGTGGGTGGCTGTGGGTGGCCGTCGGAGTGGTGGTCAGAGGCCATTGGTGGCCGGAGGTGGGTGGTAAGGGAGCTCGGGCAGGCAGGCAGCAGCACAGGCAGCAGCAGCACAGGCAGCAGGCAGCGCAACAGGTGGCAGGGTGCGCGCGGGCGTGCGCGCGGGTGGCAATGGGCGCTGGGTGCTGGGCACTGGGCGCGGGCGTTGGGCGCTGGGTGCTGGGCGCTGGGCGCGGGTGCAGGGGGCCAGTGCGCGCGGTGCTGGGGGCCAGTGCGTGCGCGTGCTGGGGCGTGCGTGCAGTGCGCGCGGGGGCGCGCTGGGCTGGACGCGCTGTTATATATGTGTCACTTTTTAGCCTGCTGGTAACCGTTGGAGCATTTCTGGCAGTTTTAAAATTTTTAGGGTTTTTCGATCGGAACCGCATAATTTCAGACTGTTAGCTATCGTCTGAGCTAGAGGACTCCGATTGAAGATCTAACTGCATATTTGGTGTCCTGGTGCCATTTTAAGCCACTCATGAAAATTTCATCGAATTCTGGCATCGTTTGCAAAAATTTCGCAGTTCCGGGGCGTATCCGGGTTTTTAAGTCGCACATTACATAAATGGAATCTAAAAATTTGAAATCACTATTCATCATCCCCGACCTTGAGCTCTCTCTCTCCTCTCCTCCGTTTTTCTTCCGTTTGAGCCCCCTCCACCCCTCGAAATCGAAAACCTAAAGCACGGGAAGTGTAGATCGGGTCCCGATCTACGCTCCGGTGTATTTAAATTCGAATTCCGACGATCCTAGCCTCTCCGACCTCCCCTTTTCGTCCTCTGATTTGGCCCATTCCGAGGGACAAGCTAGATCGGGGCGTGAGAAGGCTTTTGGGAAGGGTTTCGGCGCGTGGAGATCCACCGGACGCCTCTTCCTCCCCTCGGTAAGCCTCCTTTCCCTCTTATTTCTTGTCTAGATGATTGCTAGGGGAGGGTTTTGGGGTTGGGAGGTGGTTGGTGGCAGTGGGGGTCGTCGGAGGGTGGTCGGAGGTGGTTGGAGGTGGTCGGTGGTCAAGGGAGGGGTGGTGGTGGCGCTCGGACAGTGGCAGGTCGTCCGGGCCAAACCGCAGCAGCAGCAGCAGCCCAAGCGGCGCGCAGGTCGGGTGCGCGCGGCCAGGCGCGCGTGCGCGCGCGAGCGTGCGTGCGCGCGGCGTGCGCGCGGGCGTGCGCGGGTCTGGTGCGAGCTGCTCGTCGTGCTGGGGGCCTCAGGCAGCAGGCAGCGAGCGCAGGGAGCCGGCTGGGCGTGCGCGCGTGCGTACGCGCGAGCGTGCGCGCGGGCGTGCGCTCGGGCGTGCGCTCGGGGGAGCTGGTCGCGGCGGTGCGAGGCGTGCGAGCTGCTCGGGTGGTGCTGTGCGCGAAGGGCTGAGGGCGAGCTGGTCTGGGCGCTGGTCTGGGCGCGCGCGGAGGTGCTGGCCGAGGTGCTGGACGCGCGAGGTGCGCGCGGAGGTGCTGGCGGAGGTGCTGGACGCGCGAGGTGCGCGCGGAGGTGCTGAGCGGAGCGCTCGGGTGCTGGGGCGCGCGCGGAGGAGGCGTGGGGCGAGGAGCTGTGCGCGAGGCGTGCGCGGGGCGCGGCGGAGCGGCGGAGCTGTGCGCGAGGCGTGCGCGGGGCGCGGCGGAGCGGCGGAGGTGCGCGCGGGGCGAGGAGCGTGCGCACGGCGTGCGGGGCGCGTGCGGGCTGCCGCGGCTGGGCTCGGTGGACGTGCGGGGCCCCGGGCGGTGCGCGGAGTGCGCGGGCTGAGGCGCGGCGGCGCGTCCGGGCGGTCGGGTGGCCGTGCGGGTGGTGGCCGGCCGTGCGGTGGTTGCCGGGGGGGGGGTGTTGGATGTTTGTTTGTGTGTGTCATGTATTTTTGGGATAATTGTGGATTTATTCTAACCAGTTAATACACTGTCTTGCAGATCTCGACGGACGGTCGCGCGTCGACCCGAGTTCTGGTGAGTGGGACAATCCAACCCAGTAGAGAGGTGCTATACGCACTTGTGCGTATACCGACCTCTCCTGGGGCACCTTGGATGAATATTGACCATGTGTAATATGTATATCATGCGAGCATGATTTAATTGTAGAATGCATGTTACCCTAGACCTTGCATGTTAGGGACTTGCACCCTTAGGATGTATATGAGCCATGCAGCATGTTCCCTGGTTCCATGTTAGGAAGCCCGGCCGATGCATGTGCCCTACTAGTTTATTTATTAAATTAAATGCTAGTATTTGTTTAAATTGCATGTTATAGTGAATATTATAGGGGAGGGGCCTTGCGAGGACAGCGGTGAGACCCGGGTTAGGGTACACCGTGTTCCTTGTTTGGTTGTCGGGGTGTCCTATAGCGGGAACTCACGCTGCCCTCCCGAGTTTCTTTCCCCAACGATATTCCACATTGTTATAACCTTATGCATGTTCCCCGCATCGTAGTTATGCGCCCTGGTGGGTTCTGAGGAATTCAGAACATTAGTGTTGTTATAATGTGCCGTCTGCGGATCCAAGTGGATCATATGCGATGGTTAGGCTGTTCTGTTCCCTTCGTTGGATCCGGTAGAGACTACCCCAACGTTAGACAGGGCCTTCCTGACAGAGGGCTCCCATTAGTAGGCACCTCCTGATTTTGGACGGACTGTGCTGAATGTGGGAGTAGACCAGGCGGCCTACGGAGTGGAGGAGAGCCTATCGGTGGACCAAGGGTGACCAACAGCCTAGTCAGTCCCAAAATCCTGTGTCACCCATTGAAGGGTGAGGGTGAGGGTGTAGCGGGTTGGCGGAAGCGACCCGTTGGTTTTTGGTGCAGTTAGTCCCAATATCCTATGTCACCCATTGAAGGGTGAGGGTGAGGGTGTGGCGGGTTGGCGGAAGCGACCCGCTGGTTATGTGTAGTCAGTCCCAAAATCCTATGTCACCCGTGGTAGGGTGAGGGTGAGGGTGTAGTGGGTTGGCGATGAGCGACCTACTGGATTTGTGAATGGATTATTATCAGTCCCAATAACCTATGTCACCCATTGATGGGTGAGGGTGAGGGTGTGGTGGTTCGGCGAAGTACGAATCACTGGATCATGTTGTTATGTCTTAGAGGCTGGATAAATAATGGAATTGTGGTAAATATTGTCTGTGATGCATGGGTTGTGCCGTTCACTGAGCGTGTGGCTCACCCCTCGCACAATATTTTTTTTCAGTGTCATCTGAGTCGGATCTGGAGGAGGAGCTCCCCGAGGGACTTCATCAGTAGCGGAGTAGCGCCACGTCCCGCGAGTTGCAGAGACTATCAGCATCCTTTGTACCAGTATGTATTATTTTCCGTGCTTGGGCACGCGTTTGTGTTGTATTTGGATCTCTTTGTATGTATATTGGCTCTCACAGGACATGTGATTATGTATGGAGTCTGTAGTGTATTTTGATTACAGATTCAGTCTTAGTTATCCGCATTTGGTGTATATATATCCTGTCAGCCTTGCTTTTGTTGTCTGTGTGTCATTTTGGCTGCTTGTGTATGATATTATTGACCTCCTGAGTAGATTCTGATATATATATACACTTGCCGCGTCCCGGGGACGCCGGGGGCGTGACAAAAAGGTGGTATCAGAGCCTGGTCCTGTCAGAGCCAATAGTCTTCCTTTCGTAGAGATGAGTCCTAGGATTTTGATATGGGTATTCTGATCCTAGTGTCTGGTTTTCTTGGGTTTCTGATATGCCTCCTCGTGGAGGACGGCACGGACATTGTCCCTCTCGACCTTTGGAGGTTTTCGGACCTACTAGAGGCGAGGATGCTACTGGAGAGTCCACGGCTGTGAGGCCAGGATCGGCGCAGGAGCCTCCCGCACGGGAACGTGCGTTCGCTCGGATAGCGGATTCGGTGGAGACTCGGATCAAGGCACTGGAGGCGCAGACCAGAGCGTTGGTAGAGCAAGCGCGGGAGATCCGGGAGCTGAGGGCGGCCCGTGATGCAGTTCCACAGGTCCCCTTGGTGGCAGATCCGCCTGTGGTACCCGAAGTACCCCCAGTCCCCGTGGTGATTCCAGCGGTGAAGAGTTAAGGATTCCCCTGCTGAGGGAGATGGAGCTAGAGGCTGCAGCGCGAGTATTGAGTGTGGTTGTTCGAATTGAAGAGGCTGGGTTGTAGCCGTCCTGGCAGGAGGCTCTCATCCGTAGGTACCACCGATGCAGTCGGAGGGGTACTGATCGTGGGAGTGTGCCAGGTAGAGGCTAACCCGAAAATGGATTAATGGATGGTGTCGCGAGCGTGGAAATCGCTCTCCCCTTCGTCGGATCCGCGTAGTACAGCCCCGGCGTTAGACAGGCTCCCGGTCAGAGGACCAGGCGAGCTACGGAGCGGGGAGAGGCTACCGGTGGACCAGGGGTAGAGAGCAGTCTAAGTCTCTCCCAAAGTCCCAAAATGTCTCCTTTCGGGAGTGAGGGTGTGGATGAGGCGAAGACGGTTCGCTCGTGACCAAATGGTTTATTCGACCATTCCCGATGATGTTGGGTTCGGTCCTGTAATGGATGATGTCGCGAGTATGGAATCGTTCTCCCCTTCGTCGGTCCCGAGTAGGGACTCCTCAGCGTTAGAGAGGCCTTCCTGACAGAGGGCTCCCCTCAGTAGGCACCTCCTGATTTGGTTTCGGACTGTGCTGAATTGTGGGAGCGGACCAGGCGGCCTACGGTGTGGAGGAGAGGCTACCGGTGGACCAGGGGTGAAGAACAGTCTAAGTCTCTCCCAAAGTCCCAAAAAGTCTCCTGAAAGGAGTGAGGGTGTGGATGAGACAAAGACGCGTCGCCTCGTGACTCGGTCGTGGTTCGACCGTTCCCATAGAGGTTGGGTCCGGTCTTGAGATGGATGTTGAAGGATATCGGTGGATGATTATCTAGATGTAGATGATCCGGTGAGGTTGGTAATGTTCTTTAATAATGATGTCTTCTTCTAGTGTTCCTTTCTGGATTAAGGGGCCTTGTGAGGTCGGCGTTGAAACCCGGGCTAGGATACTTCGTGTTCCTTGTTTGGTTGTCGGGGTATCCTATATCGGGGTTTCATGCTGTTTCCCGAGGTTTCTTTTCCCAGGCAAGGGATACCATGGAAGCATCAGATGGATGGTAGATCAAATGTGAGTTTTGGTTAGAGGTTAAGGCCTTTTGGGCTGGGGGATTTCTGGTAAAGGTGTATCTGTGGACCCGGGCAAGACGCTCGTCGCGTCAATTTGGCACCGACCGTCGAACCCCGCAGGGATTCGGAGCTTCCCGAGTTTAGCAGGTTATTGTAGGAAGCTTGACGAGGGACTCTCGAAGATAGCTGTTCCTCTTAACCGCCTTACTCGGAGGGATATCCGGTTCGAGTGGTCCCCTTCTTGCGAGGAGAGCTTCCTGGAGTTTACTCGGAGGCTCACCTCAGCGCCAGTTCTTACCTTCCGTCTGGGAGGGGTGGGTTCGCAGTTTGCTCTGACGCATCGCGATTGGGTGTGGTGATGCGTTCGATCGGAACCAGGTGCGTCCTATTGCAGCTCAGTGGGCGATCGCTAGTGGACAGGGTTCCATAGTGGCATCTGGAGTCGCTTCGATAAATCATTATGTGTTGTAGCTGCCCGGTTGAGGCCAGAGCCCTACGAGGTGCTCCCAGATGCTATGCTTGTTGGTGCGCCCATATGGCAGAGATAGCGGGCTTGGGAGGCTACCAGGTAGAGGCCACACCGGGAGAGTGCTGCTAAATGATGACGAAAGCATGGACTCCCCGTGATGAATCTGCCCATAGAGTGCAGGATGCCGGAGTTCCAATGGTTGTGATGAGCGGCCTATCTCTGGCGGCATGTAAGCACAGATGTAGATACTGTCGCGTTTTGCCCCACATTGGTCGCAAATAAGGAGACGCGATGCTAGCGTTCGTGATGGGACTTGACCGCCATATCAGATAGATGACGTTGCATAGGCATTGTCGAGGTCCGACGACCCCTTATTGCATGTCTCGTGGATTAAGTGCGGTTAAGCGGCTTACCGAGCGTGTAAGTGTTATCATGAGCGCCAGCCATGCTCGAAGAGCAGAATCCGAACTTGATTGTTCATGGTGTTGTTTTGATCTCCCCGTGGAGGTAGAAGATCAATTACCTTTGTCGCGAATGGATGATCTATTTGACCAGCTCTGAGAGCGAGTGCCTGCTGTTAGATCGATCTTCGCACAAGGGTACCACAAGCTGGAGATCCGAGAGTTGGACATCCCGTAGATGGCCTTTCGTGACCGTTCAGGCACTACGAGTTTTAAGTACTGCCGTCGGGGTGGACGAATGCGCCGGATGCCTTCGTGGATCTCGAAAGTTTTATTGGGTTTCCGAGGACTACTTTGGGGTAGTCTTTGTTGAGTTGCTGTGGTGTGATGATAAGATGATGTGGGTGACCTTGTTTCCCCAGGTTGGCATGCCCTCAGGCAAAGTTCGAGATTCATCATCGCGTGAAAAGCGTCAGTCCATCAAGATTCCTCAGTGGGCGTGAGAATGGGTTGTCAGGGATTGTTGCAGACTAGTTAATGTCACGTTCGGGTCACGACGCCGTCTGGGTGATCATTGACCGACTGACTAAGTCCGCGACTCCCTCCCTATCAGACTGATTGAGTCTCTGGACGTCTTGACGTGGGTTTCCACCTTCGCGATTGTTCGTCTTCATGGCACTCCAGTCGGCGCTATTTTCGGTTGAGACGCGAGGGTTACTTTGAGGTTGTGGCGCAGCCTTAGGCGCGAGCCTCCATTTAAGTATAGCGTTTCATCGCCGATGGACAGCCAGTCAATGAGGGCGATTCGAACCTTGGAGGACATGCTATGTGCCTGCGTGCTCGATGTTGAGGGCAGTTGGGTGAGGCACCACCAATTGTTGGGGTATGCCTGTAAGCGACTGCCATTCGAGCACCCGGATGGATCGGTGATGGGCACTCTACAGGCGCAGTTCCATACCTCCCTTGTGTTGGGACGGTAGTGGAGCGCCAGTTGGAGGGGCCATAAGTTAGTTGTTTGACCTCGCGGTGGCCGGGTTGGTTAGGGTGTACATCTGCACCTCCCAGAACCGACAGAAGGGCTACCCGGGTCATCGTCGCCAGAAGCTTACCTTCGGGTTTGGCGACCATAATTGCAAGGAAGTGTCCTGGTTTAAGGGCATCCTCTGTTTCGACGTTCGAGGCAAGCCGAGTTGCTCTTTAATGGGACCTTGTTCTCGTCATTGAGTGGATTGGGGAGGTGGCTTATCATGTAGCCTTTCCCCCGCAGCTGGTTCGTGCCCACGACGTCGTCCTTGTCCCATGGCCAAGGCGTTATGTCCACGATCCTGCTCACGTCATCCCGTTCGAGCCGCTTGTCTCTGAGCCGGACAGTCATTTGTGGAGCAGTCGATTGAGATCATGGACCGCTGCGTGAGGAGGCTCTGCACCAAGACTGTCCAGTTGGTCGAGGTGCGATGGCAGCACCGTCCCGGTGTTAAGGACACTTGAGAGCTCATGGATGCCAGGTGTGACGCATCTTTTCCCCTCCTAGATGTTTTTGCATATTTTGTGGACAAAATTTCCTAAGGGGGGAAGAATGTTATATATGTGTCACTTTTTAGCCTGCTGGTAACCGTTGGAGCATTTCTGGCAGTTTTAAAATTTTTAGGGTTTTTCGATCGGAACCGCATAATTTCAGACTGTTAGCTATCGTCTGAGCTAGAGGACTCCGATTGAAGATCTAACTGCATATTTGGTGTCCTGGTGCCATTTTAAGCCACTCATGAAAATTTCATCGAATTCTGGCATCGTTTGCAAAAATTTCGCAGTTCCGGGGCGTATCCGGGTTTTTAAGTCGCACATTACATAAATGGAATCTAAAAATTTGAAATCACTATTCATCATCCCCGACCTTGAGCTTTCTCTCTCCTCTCCTCCGTTTTTCTTCCGTTTGAGCCCCCTACACCCCTCAAAATCAAAAACCTAAAGCACGGGAAGTGTAGATCGGGTCCCGATCTACGCTCCGGTGTCTTCAAATTCGAATTCCGACGATCCTAGCCTCTCCGACCTCCCCTTTTCGTCCTCTGATTTGGCCCATTCCGAGGGACAAGCTAGATCGGGGCGTGAGAAGGCTTTTGGGAAGGGTTTCGGCGCGTGGAGATCCACCGGACGCCTCTTCCTCCCCTCGGTAAGCCTCCTTTCCCTCTTATTTCTTGTCTAGATGATTGCTAGGGGAGGGTTTTGTGTTTGGGAGGTGGTTGGTGGCAGTGGGGGTCGTCGGAGGGTGGTCGGAGGTGGTTGGAGGTGGTCGGTGGTCAAGGGAGGGGTGGTGGTGGCGCTCGGGCAGTGGCAGGTCGTCCGGGCCAATCAGCAGCAGCAGCAGCAGCCCAGGCGGCGCGCAGGTCGGGTGCGCGCGGGCAGGCGCGCGTGCGCGCGCGAGCGTGCGTGCGCGCGGCGTGCGCGCGGGCGTGCGCGGGTCTGGTGCGAGCTGCTCGTCGTGCTGGGGGCCTCAGGCAGCAGGCAGCGAGCGCAGGGAGCCGGCTGGGCGTGCGCGCGTGCGTACGCGCGAGCGTGCGCGCGGGCGTGCGCTCGGGGGAGCTGGTCGCGGCGGTGCGAGGCGTGCGAGCTGCTCGGGTGGTGCTGTGCGCGAAGGGCTGAGGGCGAGCTGGTCTGGGCGCTGGTCTGGGCGCGCGCGGAGGTGCTGGCCGAGGTGCTGGACGCGCGAGGTGCGCGCGGAGGTGCTGGCGGAGGTGCTGGACGCGCGAGGTGCGCGCGGAGGTGCTGGCGGAGGTGCTGAGCGGAGCGCTCGGGTGCTGGGGCGCGCGCGGAGGAGGCGCGGGGCGAGGAGCTGTGCGCGAGGCGTGCGCGGGGCGCGGCGGAGTGGCGGAGCTGTGCGCGAGGCGTGTGCGGGGCGCGGCGGAGGTGCGCGCGGGGCGCGCGCGGGGCGAGGAGCGTGCGCACGGCGTGCGGGGCGCGTGCGGGCTGCCGCGGCTGGGCTCGGTGGACGCGCGGGGCCCCGGGCGGTGCGCGGAGTGCGCGGGCTGAGGCGCGGCGGCGCGTCCGGGCGGTCGAGTGGCCGTGCGGGTGGTGGCCGGCCGTGCGGGTGGTTGCCGGGGGGTGTTGGATGTTTGTTTGAGTGTGTTATGTATTTTTGGGATATCTGTGGATTTATTCTAACCAGTTAATACACTGTCTTGCAGATCTCGACGGACGGTCGCGCGTCGACCCGAGTTCTGGTGAGTGGGACAATCCAACCCAGTAGAGAGGTGCTATACGCACTTGTGCGTATACCGACCTCTCCTGGGGCACCTTGGATGAATATTGACCATGTGTAATATGTATATCATGCGAGCATGATTTAATTGTAGAATGCATGTTACCCTAGACCTTGCATGTTAGGGACTTGCACCCTTAGGATATGTATATGAGCCATGCAGCATGTCCCCTGGTTCCATGTTAGGAAGCCCGGCCGATGCATGTGCCCTACTAGTTTATTTATTTGATTAAATGCTAGTATTTGTTTACAATGCATGTTATAGTGAATATTATAGGGGAGGGGCCTTGCGAGGACAGCGGTGAGACCCGGGTTAGGGTACACCGTGTTCCTTGTTTGGTTGTCGGGGTGTCCTATAGCGGGAACTCACGCTGCCCTCCCGAGTTTCTTTCCCCAACGATATTCCACATTGTTATAACCTTATGCATGTTCCCCGCATCGTAGTTATGCGCCCTGGTGGGTTCTGAGGAATTCAGAACATTAGTGTTGTTATAATGTGCCGTCTGCGGATCCAAGTGGATCATATGCGATGGTTAGGCTGTTCTGTTCCCTTCGTTGGATCCGGTAGAGACTACCCCAACGTTAGACAGGGCCTTCCTGACAGAGGGCTCCCATTAGTAGGCACCTCCTGATTTTGGACGGACTGTGCTGAATGTGGGAGTAGACCAGGCGGCCTACGGAGTGGAGGAGAGCCTATCGGTGGACCAAGGGTGACCAACAGCCTAGTCAGTCCCAAAATCCTGTGTCACCCATTGAAGGGTGAGGGTGAGGGTGTAGCGGGTTGGCGGAAGCGACCCGTTGGTTTTTGGTGCAGTTAGTCCCAATATCCTATGTCACCCATTGAAGGGTGAGGGTGAGGGTGTGGCGGGTTGGCGGAAGCGACCCGCTGGTTATGTGTAGTCAGTCCCAAAATCCTATGTCACCCGTGGTAGGGTGAGGGTGAGGGTGTAGTGGGTTGGCGATGAGCGACCTACTGGATTTGTGAATGGATTATTATCAGTCCCAATAACCTATGTCACCCATTGATGGGTGAGGGTGAGGGTGTGGTGGTTCGGCGAAGTACGAATCACTGGATCATGTTGTTATGTCTTAGAGGTTGGATAAATAATGGAATTGTGGTAAATATTGTCTGTGATGCATGGGTTGTGCCGTTCACTGAGCGTGTGGCTCACCCCTCGCACAATATTTTTTTTCTTCAGTGTCATCTGGGTCGGATCTGGAGGAGGAGCTCCCCGAGGGACTTCATCAGTAGCGGAGTAGCGCCACGTCCCGCGAGTTGCAGAGACTATCAGCATCCTTTGTACCAGTATGTATTATTTTCCGTGCTTGGGCACGCGTTTGTGTTGTATTTGGATCTCTTTGTATGTAATTGGCTCTCACAGGACATGTGATTATGTATGGAGTCTGTAGTGTATTTTGATTACAGATTCAGTCTTAGTTATCCGCATTTGGTGTATATATATCCTGTCAGCCTTGCTTTTGTTGTCTGTGTGTCATTTTGGCTGCTTGTGTATGATATTATTGACCTCCTGAGTAGATTCTGATATATATATACACTTGCCGCGTCCCGGGGACGCCTGGGGCGTGACACGCGCGGTGCGCGCGGGCGCGCGCGAGCGTGCGCGTGCGTGCGGCGGTGCGTCGGGGCGCGCGGGCCGGCGTGCGACAGTGCGCCGGTGGTGTCCGGGTGTGCGGGCTGGGCTCGGCAGTGCGCCTTGGCGCGCTGGCCGTGGCTCGGCTGTGCGCCCGGGGCGGGTGGCCGTGCGTGCGGCTGCCCGGTGGGTTCGGGAGTGAGTCGGGATGCTCGGATACACGTGCGTACGGGCCGTATGTACGTTTATCTGAGTGTTGGGTATTTTAGATGTATTTTTGGGTATTTTATGCATTGTTCTCACCATATTGAATGTCTGTCTTGCAGATCTAGACGGACGGTCGCGCGACGACCCAGATACCGGTGAGTGGGACAATCCAACCCAGTAGAGAGGTGTTATACGCACTTGGGCGTATACCGACCTCTCCTGGGGCACCATGGATAAATATTGACGTATTGTAATGTGTATATCATGCGAGCATGATTAAATTGTAGAATGCATGTTACCCTAGACTTTGCATGTTAGGGACTTGCACCCTTAGGGTTTGTGTATGAGCCATGCAGCATGTCCCCTGGTTCCATGTTAGGAAGCCCGGCCGATGCATGTGCCCTACTAGTTTATTTATTAAATTAAATGCTAGTAAATGTTAAAATGCATGTTATAGTGAATATTATAGGGGAGGGGCCTTGCGAGGACAGCGGTGAGACCCGGGTTAGGGTACACCGTGTTCCTTGTTTGGTTGTCGGGGTGTCCTATAACGGGAACTCACGCTGCCCTCCCGAGTTTCTTTCCCCAACGATATTCCACCTTGTTATAACCTTATGCATGTTCCCCGCATCGTAGTTATGCGCCCTGGTGGGTTCTGAGGAATTCAGAACATTAGTGTTGTTATGATGTGTTGTCTGCGGATCCGAGTGGATCATATGCGATGGATAGGCTGTTCTGTTCCCTTCGTTGGATCCTTTAGAGACTACCTCAGCGTTAGACAGGTTGTCCCGTGCAGGGGCTCCCAGTAGTAGGCGCCTCCTGATTTGGTGAAGGACTGTGCTGAACGTGGGAGTGGCCAAACGACCTACGGAGTGAGGAGAGACTATCGGTGGACCAAGGGTGACCAACAGCCTAGTCAGTCCCAAGAGCCTATGTCACCCGTTGTAGGGTGAGGGTGAGGGTGTAGTGGGTTGGCGATGAGCGACCCGCTGGATTTGTCTATGGATAATTGTCAGTCCCAATATCCTATGTCACTCCTGTTGAGGGGTGAGGGTGAGGGTGTAGTAGGTTGGCGATAGCGACCTGCTGGATTGGTGTAGTAAGTCCCAATATCCTTGGTCACCCATTGAGGGTGAGGGTGAGGGTGTAGCGGGTTGGCGGAAGCGACCCGCTGGTTTTGTGTTGATTAGTCCCAATATCCTTGGTCACCCATTGAGGGTGAGGGTGAGGGTGTAGTGGGTTGGCGTTAGCGACCCACTAGTTGAGGAATTGTTGTTAATTGTGGTTATGGTAATGTGGTTGTGGATGTTAAGAATTATCTGGTTGTGGTCAATATTGTCTGTGATGCATGGGTTGTGCCGTTCACTGAGCGTGTGGCTCACCCCTCGCACAATATTTTTCTTCAGTGTCATCTGAGTCGGATCCAGAGGAGGAGCTCCCCGAGGGACTTCATCAGTAGCGGAGTAGCGCCACGTCCCGCGAGTTGCAGAGACTATGAGCATCCCTTGTACCAGTATGTATTATTTTTCGTGCTTGGGCACGCGTTTGGTTGTATTTGGATGTCTTTGTATGTATATTGGCTCTCACAGGACATGTGATTATGTATGGAGTCTGTAGTGTGTTTTGATTACAGATTCAGTTTTTAGTTATCCGTATTTGGTGTATATATCATGTCAGCCCTGCTTTTGTTGTCTGTGTGTCATGTTGGTTGCTTGTGTATGATATTATTGACCTCCTGTGTAGATTCTGATATTATATATACACTTGCCGCGTCTCGGGGACACCCGGGGCGTGACAGAGTGCATAAATGAATATCAGCAACTCAAAAATCATCAAATATATACTACAAAACACCATGGCTCTGTGTTTATTATGAAGACCAAAATTATTCCAATATATATGATAGATGAGCACAAATTTGATTAGCATGCCACTGAGAAGACCCTTATCTGCATAAATTGACATCCTCTGTTAATAAACAACTGCAATCTCTTAGTCAAGGAGAACACATGACTGATATCATGCAGCATATCAGATAATATAATAGCCTCATAAGATAATAATCAGAATATTCCGAACTATGAGAGATTCATGAAAATATAAGAAAACTGAATAGAATAATCTCCCTTGAATTGTCTCTTCACCAACTACTGATATTAGAAGTATAGAGAAGAATACCAGAGAACCCATAAAATATTTCAATTATCATCTCTGAATATAGTAGTCACCAACGTCCTTGAAATGTATATATATAATCTTGTCTTCCACAAGAATTCATACATCATGTTTAATTGATTTTGAGTGCTTCAATGCAATATAATGGGAGTTGAAAATATCACCGAAAGGCATGAGAGAAATGCTTCCAATATATATATGTACCTCAGAGAAAACATTGGGTCACAAGAGAAGTGTGAGCACTGAATAATAATGCATACAAAAGTAAACTCAACGCTTATAGAAATTTGAATATATACAGCACACAGAAATACCCATTATGGTTTATGGATGTGTTTAATTATCTCGAAGAACAAACATCACATGTATGTATGTATTACTGTTTTGAAATTGTTTCAATGCACCTGTTCATGGTTTTTGAAAAGATAAAACGTTCACTGCATGGCGTATATTATCTCATGAAAGATATGGCCAGCAATCCCAACTCATACTCATGCAGAATGCGACCCCATATGAAAATGCATGCATGACATTTTTTTTTCTTCCATAGAACAGAAACAAATGCCACCCATCCTTATTTATCAAAGGAAAATAAGATAACCGACAAACATTATATGATGGAACATTGACCTTATTTAGAGATTAAACCGGTAAATAATACTTCAAATTAAATTGAACTCTACGGCCGGAGAGATGTTTATTTAGAAAATGAAAAATTAGAGGAGAATTAAGAAACCACCAAATTAAAGAATTAACCAGATTCTTTTACACCAATTTTTTTGAATATCAATATTCATATGATATTAAGTATCTATTTACATTAAATCGTATTAGAACATGAATATTTATAACGCTCAACGGTAATGAATAATTTGTAACTCATGTTTGTAAATGCATGCAATTGTTTCATGCAAATTTAACACATCATATGCATATATGAAAAAAATAAAACATAACGGATGCATTTTATTTCAAATATTTGCATGCATGCCATTCCGAATATCCAACCTTTCTCTCATCTCTAACAAAGATTAACTTATGTAATCTGTTTAAATCTAGCACATAATCTAATATAAGAATTTGTGTACTTTATTAACCAAGTTATTAGAATTTATGTGCGTAACAAACAGATATTAGGTTGAAGACGAATTCTTATAATTAACACATTAATAATATAAATATCAAATATATATTAAATCATGCATACTCTAAAATATATTGTAAAAACACTAAATAAAAGAGTAAGGGATTAGAAAAGTGTATCTGGAAATGTGGAAGTGAGTGAAGACACTCTGTCCTCGGTTAATAAGGCCCCCTCACACACAGGGTTGAATGGCTCTTACCACTGAGAGATACGACCACAACAGGCTTTGTTCTTCCGAGGTGCGAGCTACGGAAGAACCACGTTGAACAGACTACGATCCTTTCAGACGCCCAGATTAGGAATTGGATCAAACAACAAGGTGTTGGGAACTATGACTTGGAGGAAAAATGATTTTCATAAAATCTATAACACAGTGGGATCGGCTATGTTGGCTAAAACACCACTACACATAAGGGCTTATTTCTCTTATTATATTCCTATGATGCATGAGAGCTAGCCATGAATATTTATAGTCGCAACACACATGAAAACGTATATGCTTTAAATTCTAATGGACAATCACAATTAATTGTAACCATTTATATGCTAATGAAACCGATTTCAATTGAAACGTTTTTCTCCTTTAATTCTCATCCTCCACTAAATAATGAAGGTAGGAGTTACAAATGCATGCAATGATTTCATTTGTAACTCATGCAATAAAAATGCTAAGGGGGTTTAATATAGACAAATGCAATTTTTTATCACTTAAAATTCCAACAATGTGTATTCTTTTTTTTTTTCCTGTGAACTTTGGTGTTCCATAAGATTTGATCATTTAACATATTATTACAGAGATAAGAGGTGGTGCTGCTCGACTTTATCAAAGTTTGGTTAGTAAATAAATGAGCTTGTAAATATTAATTATAAAATAAAAATATTTTACCTTAAAAAAATGAAACAAAAAATGTTAGAAAAAAAAAATTAGTTCAATTCAACCGAATGATATATTTTTTTTTTTTTAAAGTATCAAGTTTTAGTTTTATATTCCTCCCGGGATGTTGCATGACCTACAAACAAATTAAAACCACGTATCACCGACCCCTCGCTTAGCAAGGTGGTAGAAGGTATTCCCCTGTTGGAGGGAGATCTTTGGGATGTAAAAATATATGGACCTTAAGTTCTTTTTATGTAGTTGCTCATTGGGAGCTTTTTTCCTAAAAGGAAAAAAATAAAACCATGTATATATAAGTTTTTCAATGTTATTTTTTTGGAGAAATTGTTTATATGCCCTTGGACCAAACCCTTTATTTTTTTCATGTCCCTTGACCTGGGGGGATTTTTTTTTTGCCCTTGCTTTTTGGTCCCCTTATTTTTTACCCCTCCCACCGCCACCTCACATATTCCTTCCACATTTTCCCTTTCCTTCTCACTGCTCTCTTTCCCTCCTATTTCTCCCCCAAATCACCTGGAAGAAACCCCAAATAAAAAAATCCTCAAATCAAAAACCTCCCATCGGCATCCCCTTGTTCTCCGGTGGTCATTAGGTTACAAAACCACCTCTTTTGAAACGGAGGCGTCTATCTCGTTAATAAACCCTCTCACCCTCTCATTCTACAAACCCTCTTATTGAAACCCAACACCCACAATCACCGACCTCCATCTCTCCCTCTCCGACCATTGCACCAGTGATCACCTTCTCTGTTTCACCTCTCCAGCCACCTTCAAATTAGCCACCTGCAAATTTCTGTAATTTCTAAGTATTGTTATGCTAATGGTTTTTGTGTTTATCAAGTTTATCAAGTAACTAACATACTTTTCAGTGAAACTTGAATTAGTTTATCAAGTAAAGGATGGTTTAGAAGTTCTTTAAGAGAGGACACCTACGAAATTTTTCAAGTGAATATAAACAGTGTATAAGATGTTCCAGTTTTTTTTCAATAGTTGTTCATTTATAGTAATATTCTGTATTTGGTTTGTAATATCCTATAAGTGGTCATTCTATCTATGTAATTGATCATTATAAATCTGTAACTATTTATTTATTCAGTGCATGTGGTCATTAGATTTCTGTGTACTAATTTCCTGTATATATCTTACACAGAGGAGGTGGAGATGGTTATTTAAATAGTTTTTCAATCCCACTTGAACCATCTTTAAATAATTTGTCAATCACTCTGTATTTTCTTGTTCAATGTTTATACTATTTTTCTTAGTGTATGTCAATTAGTTTAGAAGTTCTTTGAGAAAGGACATCTATGAAACTTTTCAAGTGAATATAAACTGTGCATAAGAAGTCCCAATTTCCTTTCAGTATTTGTTCATTTATAGTAGTATTCTGTATTTAGTTTGTAATATCATGTAAATGGTCATTCTATCTATGTAATTTGATATTATAAATCTGTATCTATAACTATTTATTCATTCAGTGTATGTGGTCATTAGATTTATGTGTACTAATTACCTGTATATATCTTACATAGAGGAGGCGGAGATGGTTATTTAAGTAGTTTTCCAATGCCACTTAAACCATCTTTAAATAATTTACCAATCACTCTTTACTTTCTTGTTCAGTGTTTATACTCTTTTTCTGAGTGTATGTCAATTAGTTTAGAAGTTCTTTGAGAGATGACATCTATAAAACTTTTCAAGTGAATATAAATCGTGTATAAGAAGTCTTAGTTTCCTTTCTCTAGTTATTCATTTATAGCATTATTCTGTAATTGGTTTTTAATATATTGTAAGTGGTCATTCTATTTATGTAATTGGTTATTATAAATCTGTAATTATGTATTCACTCAGTGTATGTGGTCATTAGATTTTTGTGTACTAATTTTCATGTATATATCTTACACAGAGGATGTGGAGATGATTATTTAAATAGTTTTTCAATGCCACTTGAACCATATTTAAATAATATGTCAATCACAATTTACTTTTCTATTCAATGTTGATACTCTTTTTCGGAGTGTATGTTAGTAAATGGTGGTTTAGAAGCTCTTTGAGAGAGGACATCCATGAAACTTTTCAATTGAATATAAACTGTGTATAAGAAGTCCTAGTTTTCTTTCTGTAATTGTTCAATTATAGTATTATTCTGTAATTGATTTGTAATATCCTATAAGTGGTCATTCTATTCATGTAATTGATTATTATGAATAACTATTTATTCACTCAGTATATGTAGTCATTAGATTTTTGTGTACTAATTTCCTGTAAATATTTTACACAAAAGAGGTGGAGATGGTTATTTAAATAGTTTTCAAATGCCACTTGATCAATCTTTAAATAATTTGCCAATCACTTTTTACTTTCATGTTCAGTGTTTATATTTTTTTTGTGAGTGCATGTCAAGAAAGGATGGTTTAGAAATTCTTTGAGAGAGGAAATCTATGAAACATTTCAAGTGAATATAAATTATGTATAAAAAATCCTAGTTTTATTTCTGTAGTTGTTCATTTATAGTATTATTCTATAATTAGTTTGTAGGTTGTTGTAAGCGGCTATTCTATTTCGGTAATTGATCATTATAAATCTATAACTATTTCTTCACTCAGTGTATATTTTATAGATCGAATTGTAAGATCGGGCGGTGGCAGATCGGGCCGGTCTGACTGTCCAATCGGTGAATGGCGATGCTTGGAGAACAGTGAGCGGCGATGGTGGTGGCGATGGTGGGAGAGAAGGTGGGGGATCAGGTCGGTGAGAGATCGGTTGAAACGACGAGCGAGCAGATTCAATGGGAAGACAAGAAGGGAACGATGTTATAGATTTGAGTGAGTTTTTTATTTGGAGGAGTTTTTGGATTTGAGGGTTTTTTTATTTGGTTTTTTTTTTCCAGGTGATTTGGGGGAGAAATGGGAGGGAAATAGCATATGTGGAAAGAAAATGTGAGGTGGCAGTGGGAGGGGAAAAAAAATAAGAGGACCAAAAAGCAAGAGTAAAAAAAAAATTTGGCAAGTCAAAAGACATGAAAAAATAGGAGACTCAATCTAGGGGCATTTAGACAATTTTCCCTAATGTTTTTTTTGGGAAAAATCCCCATATAACCCCCTGTAATCTAGCCTAAATCCATATAACCCCCTGTAATCACCCCTCTATATTCATAAAACCCCCTCCATCTGCCTTCCGTCCGTCTGATTAACAGGGCAGGGGGTTACATGGATTTATGACAGATTATAGGGGGTTATATGGATTTTTCTCTCTTTTTTTTTCTTTTTTTACATGTGGTTTAAAAATTGAGTTGTTTAACATTTACTTTTGAATTTTTTTCAAGATACCATGCACCTTTAATTTTAATAAAAAAAAATGTTATTCAAATCATAAACACATACAAGATCACCCACAAAAAATATAGAAGTAAAAGAGAACGAATTTTATAACAAAAAATGTATAACATAAACCAATAAAATTTAAAAAATGAGAATTATGTTTTTTATTAAATCTTGAGACACCTCTTGTGTTGGTGTCATGAGTGAATTTTGATAGGAATAAACTGTACGTGGAGGAGTAGTTTTGGGTTTTTTCTGAAATACCAAAAGATAAAGTATATATCTCTTTTATTTCTATTTCTTTGGTGAGATCTTATATGTGTTTATGATCTAAATAACCCTTTTTCTTTTATTAAAATTAAATGTGCGTGGTATCTTAAAAAAAAATTCAAAAATAAATATTAAACAGCTCAATTTTTAAATCACATTAAAAAAAAAAAAAAAAATTGGAAAAAATCTATATAACCCCCATGTCCCGTTAAACAGACGGACGAAAGCAGACAGAGGAGGTTTTATGAATATAGAGGGGTGATTACAGGGGGTTATATAGATTTATGAAAATTATAGGGGGTTCTATGTATTTAGGACAAATTACAGGGGGTTATATGAATTTTTTCCTTTTTTTTTTTGGGATTTTTAGTTTTAAGTCCCCACAAACCATCATATTTAGTGATCGATCTCTCCCTTCTTCGTATTTTGGTTTTAGTCCCCAGATTTAAATGATAGTTCCTTTTTAGTCCCTGAGAGGGACCTATCCATAAATTATTTAATTTACTTTTTAGTCCCTATGAGGGACCTATCCATCCATTATCCTTTAAATCGGGAGATTAAAACCTAAATACAAAGAAGGAAAAGATCGATCACTAAATATGATGATTCGTGGAGACTTAAAACTAAAAATTCTTTTTTTTTATACAGCATATTCCTGTCTCGGGGGATTAGTGAACCCACGTGCTCACAAGTCTGAAGGATCCAGCGTATCTTTCCTTTACTCAAATTTTAATTAACCTGCATTTATCCATGCACGGCAACAAACAGGGATTTCGAGAGTGGACTTTCAGTTCCTACAAAATTAAAAACATAAAAAAAAAAAAAAAAAACTGTTCAGGCTCCTGGGGCTGACCTGTCTTTTCCGGTCCGTCCCATGAACGCCCGTACTTAAATCTGCTCCCTTCTCTGGCCTCCGAATCTCTATCTCTCTCTTCCCGAAATGTACTCATAAATAAAAGTCTCGCAGTCGAAAAGCAGGTCTAATAGGGCTATTTTGGGGACGTTGAGAAAAAATGTGGACACGACGGATTGTCAGGAGAAAGATAAGGGACTCTTCTTCGAGGAGAGACTTGGCAGTAGCAGACCTGAAAATGAAAAAGGTATGGCTCCATCGGATCCCGGGGGATCCTTTATCCAATTATCTGTGTGTGAATGTAGATTAGGTGTGTTTGGGTCAGTGAATTTACAATGTGATTTGATGTGACCCATGGTAAGACTGTTCTTGTTCAGTGATTGATGAACAGTACGTGTTCATGGAAAACCACGTCTCAAACAGAAACCCTATACAAAAATGAGGTCCAGATCCAATAGAACCTCATTCGCAAGTTTTATGAATTTTTTTTTTAAATTATCCATTGTACTATTAAAATATATATAATTATATAAATGGAGTGTATATTAAAATATAATAATATATATGTTTAAAAAATTAAAAAATATTTTTACTATACTTATTATTATAAAATCTCATATATTATAAATTTATAGAGAAGCTGGAGTCGGTTGCTGAAAAATGGACTTAAAAGTGTATCGTCACTCACGCTACACTGTGATTTAATGTCTGTTGTCTGAGATGGGTCATACATCCCATGACAGCGCGCCTATAGAAGAGCCAAGGGTAGGTCTCCTTTTTCTGCGTTACAGCAGGGCTTTCATTGCATTTATGTTTTATATGAGTCGAATTTTGTTGCCAGGGCAATTGATTACCTGGTCTTTGGGCCTATTTGATGGGTGAGCAGTGATTTTGTCTCCTGGATTACATGCAAAAAGGACTGCCTTTGATTTTACGTGCCACCATCAAAAGACAGCGGGTTTGAGAGCTCGTGCACCGTTATTATGTTAACACAGTTTAAAAAATAATTTTTAACTTTTATAATTTTATACACACCTTTTGAAGGGATAATGATGATGATTTGAGAGTGTAATGATGATAGCTGCTTTATAAAATACAGCTTTCAAGGTACAGTTTAAAGATAAAATCTAGTAATGATAATGTATTTAAATTGATATATATAGTAACAGTTTTTAGCTTTTAAATGATGATGTATTTGAATTGATGTGACCCCAAAAACTAAAAGCTGATCGAAATCTGTGTTTTATAAAGCAGCCATCATCATTACACCTTCAAAAGGTGTGCATAAAGCTGCAAAAGCTAAAAACTATTTTTCAAACTGTGTTTCCAAATGTTACCTTAACAGACATAGCATAGCAGGCAAAATTAATAAGATTTTGTTGTTCATGAACAGGGGACGTTTTGCTCAAACGGCCGGCTTTGATGACTGATGTTTTGGCGAAGTCTCACTTTTTTTTTTTTTTTTTGTTGAGAAAAAGTAGACTATCTACTATTAATTTCATTAAGAGGTGTAGCTATACATGTTTGAAATAAGAGTAAAACAAAGATACTACGATAGAAAGATAAAATGATCAACATAATTAGGGAATAGAGGGGATGGAAGGAGCACGAAGGGCTCGAGCGGGCAAAGAGATGTCTGCGCGCACCAACCCCACAACGCCCCATGACCTTAGAGGACTACACGACCGTGTGGAGTGCTCCTCCCTGAAAACTAACCCGGGCCGCCCCTGCCAACCCCTGGCCCCACTCTTCGATCAGCCTCGCGAGCTTCTCCCAAACATTCTCCATGTAAGTAGGCTGACCCCTGAAGATCAAGAATTTCGAGTTCTCTATATAGACCATGTCGTCGCTGGAACGATAGACATTGTCGGCCAAGCATTAGCACCGCCTTGCCCGACTCTGTAGTCGCGATCCCGCCTCCCACATAGCCTCCACCATAGTGAACATAGGATCCAGTCCAGTGGTAGAGGCTAGCCTCAGCCAGAGAGAACAGGCGAATCCACACAAACATAGCAGATGATTGATGGTTTTAGATTCGGTATTGTACAGCACGCATATGTCGGACTTGTTCGGACAACATTTTGTTTGGTACGCCTTGGTTAGGAGACGATCTTGCAATGCCAACCAAACAAAACCCTTCACTTTTTTCGGGACTTTGAGCTTCCATAGCAGTGAAGCTTATTCATGCACCAATAGCACTGAAATGGCCGACCTTGCCCACCAATCATACGCATCATGTCAAGAGTCACTGGTAGTCTCGAATTCAATTCGTCTGAGTTTTATTTGATGCACATGATTTATGATCCATTTATATGTTGAAATCTCCAATGTGTGATGTGGAGCATCAGATTATAAGGGGGTATTTATATATAAAATTTTAATTTTAATTTTATTTTTTCAAAGAAAATAAACTATAATAATGTATTCCAGTGTATACTTCAATTCATATAACTGTATTTACTTCAAGAGGAGATCGTATAATTTAAGCAAAAAGATGATGATTGCATACTAGTGCTACACAAAAAGCTAGACATAATTTTTTTTTATCTATAACTCTACTTCTCCAACACATTGAATTTTGTAAGCCTCAATGACTCGGTCCAATATGACTACAGGTATATATACAGTCACTCGTCCAAATCTCAAAATTTTTGTGTGTAACTAATTAGGATATAGATTAATAAATATGCAAGGATATGCATTCAATTAATTTAAGTACAGGTATAGTATGTGTGTGTACTTCGTCATACAAGTATATTAAAAAAAAAACAAAAAATTCAACACGTGATGGGAGTTTTATAAGGAACAATGGGAATGAAGGATTGTTCCTATTTTCAAGGAAATAAGATCTTGTAGAACTTTAAGCCCTCGTTTGGATTTAAAAATATGTGTAAAATATGATTGAATAAAGGTGAATAAGCTCAAAATAACATATTTGTTTTCAAGGAATAAGTGGGTATTGTAATGACATAATAGGTGATAACAAAATGTTATTAATTCTAGATCCCCAGGAAATTGTGTTTTTCCACCAATATATAGCACTCATACAATGGGTCCACATGTCAAATCCACATTTCAAATCATTTTTTTTACATTTTATAAATCATTATCCAAAACGTTTTCACATTTTATTCACAATTTATCTATTATCAATCAAATAACAAACATTTCATTATTATTTACAACCATAATAACTAAAAACACAACCAAACAGAAAATATTAGTTCCATTGTGTAGTTATTCATATTTATCTATTACGCAAAAATTATAAAAGACTGCATTATTGCATTAATAAATCGAGGCAAAAGTGGTGGGTCTCTTGCAACGATCCATATGTTACACAAAAATATATTTGAGTGCTGTTACACTTAGTTTTTTTTTACTGTCTAAAATACAATATTATATACCTCGTTAGCAGTGGTGGCCCCAATAATTTTTATAGATGTGGTCATTTAAAAAATTAAATTCCACAAAATTTTTAAAAAATTTACTCTTATTATATATTTAAAAAAACATAAACTTTTCTTTATAAAAATAGAACAACTTACATTAATAAAAAAATAAACTATCAAAGAACAGAGATGAGGGAGAAAGAGAGATGATTCAAGTCTAATGTTTATTAGGGCAACACTGTAACATGAGTAATTTGGGGATTTTATGTATAAAATTTGGGCGGGTTAACTGATAGGCTGGTGGGGTCACTGGTAGACTGGTGGGCTGCGTTACCATGATTTGAAAGAGTGACAATAGTAGTTTGAATATATATTTTTTATAAATTTGATGGGGTTCTTTATATGTGGCACCGCCCATGCTCGTTAGCCCTGTATATGCGCACGGTATGTACATCATTAGAAATTTTTTATATGTTTTTTTTCTAAATACATGACACTATTCAATTAAAACATATTTTATCTTATTTTTATAAAAATACAAACCTTATCGGATGATGTGTATAATTTTAACATGAATGAAAACATGTGACAATGAGAAGTCTTGAGCCACAGCATTTTTCAATTATATTTACTTTGTCAAGGGCTGCTATAAGTCATGGTCATAGCAATACAAAGTAGGCAAAAAGATTAGAAAAGGAGAGTTCAGATTTTTTTTTTTTTTTTTTTTTGATAATAAGGTAGTCTAGGGCCTTTTCAATAAAAGCAAAAGCCCAATACAATGACAACAAACTGTAGCTGAAAGGCAACTAACTAGAATATCCATACAATCAAAGTTTTAAAACAAAATACTTAGCGGAAGAAATTTCTGCTCTCCCTCCAGAATTTAGAAAAGGAGAGTTCAGATTGGTCCTAATTTTCCTACCTTCCAGAATTTAGCCAAGTCAACATTCAGACTCCCTCTCTTTTTTCCAAAATTAAAATATAAAAATTCAGACTGTCTCCACCGACATCCCGCCACCTCAAATCAATTGGGTAATCTCATTGAAGGACAAGATTAGTCTTTAATAATTAACTAACAAATCGTAATAACAATCCCAAATCTTCACTCTTTTCCTCCTCTCTTTCTTAATTTCGGGTTTCTCCTCTTTTCAAACCTTGAACATTTTTCACATCCCGCTACATGCTGCTGTTGTCTGATTATGGTGTTATTATTATTTAAAAAAAAAAAAGAAATTATCTAATATTTAAATATCTAGAATTGAGAAACAAGTATTAGTTTTTTTTATCCATATATAATATATCATAATCTGACATATGTTACAAAATCTTTTATGTTTGTATTTCAATAACTATTGTATTTTTCTGTTTATGATATATGGAAGAAAAGATAAACCCCAAAATCGCTATTTTAATTCTTATATATTTAATGTACATATTTAGATTTTAACTGTTCAAAAATATAAATATCCGATAAGTATTTGAAGAGATGGTGAAAGTGCTTTGTGAATGCTATGGGATGCGAGGGGTATCAACTCGCTCGAAGAATGTCATTTCTATGAAAAGGTTGGTTCCAGCTTGGTGAAGAATTCTCTCAGGGGATCAAATGGAAGATTGTTAAGGGAGACAAAATCAGAATACAGAGAGATAGATGTGTAGATACCCTATTTTTGACCTATCAGGATTGTAGGAGACCAAATCCATTACAAAACGGAATAAGGGATAAGATTGTATAAGTATGAGAGGTAAGCGTAGATACATCTATTATGATTGGCAGGTAATCCAGAATTGGAGGGCCCAAGGGCCCAAATTACCCCATGAGTTAAGCATGCCCATCTTCCTCATCAAGTCGGGCAAATGATATTGCCCGACCAGGTTAAGTCGGACTCTGACACAGGTCGGATGTTTAATTCCTAGCCGACCAAGAATGGACACATGATATTATCCGATCAAGTCAAGATGGTCGAATATAGAAGGTTCGATCTGAAGTATAAACTGTCCAGACCATAATACCCGAACTGGAACACAGGTCGGCCATACACCCACCTCTGTCAAATAACGGTTAACCATGGGAGTATTCCCTGACACAAGAAAAGGACTAGTTATCAGGAAATCAGTTGCAATATGGCAATCCCTAGGTCACACATGTTCATAGATCCTAGAGCCACGTGGAGATTCCATTTCATGATATACTCACTCCCCAACGCTAAGCTCGGCACACACCTTATCTAGTATAGAAGGAGGGCATCTCCTCCCCCTCAAGGTATGCACTCTCTCCCCTACTTATGCTCAAGAATTCTAAGATCTTCTTCTCATGTAGAGATACCTGACTTGAGCGTCGGAGGGGCGTTAGCTGGCACCACATTGGTGTGAGTTCCAGGTGTTTGCAGGTCGACGAAGAAGGAAGACGGTGAGCAGAAGAAGCTTGCTTTGGATTGACGCGGGGAGAAGTTAACAGCAACATCTTCTTGAACCTACATCAAAAGCCTGGATCCACACTGATCCGGCCCAGGAATGGAGGACCATATTTCATCCCTCAGAAATTGGCGCCGTCTGTGGGACACAGACAAGAAGCCGTTCCCAACTTCAAAATCGAGAAGATGGTGATGACTAGAACCCGGTCGACGATTCAAGAGCAAGTCATAGATGACGGCCACGTGACGCTTGAAGATCCACCAATGCAACAAGGCCAAGCTGTTTGAGGATCTACTTGGCATCACCCGACATCGAAGGTGCACCGCCACTTTGCTAAGGAGCTCGAAGAGATGAATTAGAAATATCATCATCTGGAGAACCTGATGGAAGAATTCCTGAAGCGGCCAAGCGTTGCACCGCCACCACCTCCACCGGAAGTGCAAAATTAGGAGGCTCCGATCAGAATGGAAGCCGACCCGTGAGATCAGGACCGGCAGATTCGGTGAGCCAATGGCAGGAGTGGCGAATCAGTGTACTCCTCTAGAGGGGAGCACAAGCGACAAGAAAAAGTGTCACGCCCCAGAGCGGCCGTCTCCGGGACGCGGCAAGTGTATACATGATATCAGCAGTCTATACAGAAGATCAATAATATACTCTAAACAACAACTAAAACGACAACACAGACGAAAGCAAGGCTGACATGATGTATACACAGATAGCGGAAGCTAAAAGACTGAGTCTGTAATTCAAAAACATACTACAGACTCGATACATAATCATCTGTCCTGTGAGAGCCAATATACACACATACATCCAAATAATATACAAACGAGTGCCCAAGCACGGAAATATAATACATACAATCAAAAGAAAGGATGCTGATGGCCTCAAATACTCGCGGGACGTGGCGCTACTCCGCTACTGAGGAAGTCTCTCGGGAAGCTCCACCTTCAAGTCCGACTCCGTGATAACTGTGGAAAAATATATATGCGAGGGGTGAGCCACACGCTCAGTGAATAGCACTACCCATGCATCACAATTCATATTAACCACAATTAAATCAAAGCCTCTAAGTGGCAGGAACAACACAATCCAGTGGGTCGCTACATCCCGACCCCACCACACCCTCACCCTCACCCCTCAATAGGTGACATAGGATATTGAGACTGACTAGGCTGTTAATCACCCTTGGTCCACCGATAGTCTCTCCTCCACTCCGTAGCCGCTTGGCCTACTCCCACACTTCAGCACAGTTCGAGTCCAAATCAGGAGGTACCTACTGATGGGAGCCCTTTTACGGGACGACCTTACTAACGCTGGGGCAGTCTCTATACGGATCCAACGAAGGGAACAGAAACAGCCTATCCATACGCATACGATCCACTCGGATCCGCCGACACCGATCTCAACTTATAAATGACATGAATTCTTCAGAATTCCTCCAGGGCGCATAACTAAGATGCGGGGAGACATATATTATAATATTATCGGGAAAAGAAACCTTGGGAGGCACCATGAGGTCCCGACATAGGATATCCGACAACCAAACAAGGAACACGGAGTACCCTAGTCCGGGTCTCAATGCTGACCTCGCGAGGCCCCTTAATATTCCCTAAGGCATGCTAAAATGCCATAAGGTTGCATTTAATTTAATAAATTAAACTAATAGGACACATGCATAGGTCTAGGCTTCCTAGCATGAGAACATGGTGACAGGATGCATGGCTCTTACACATATCCTAAGGGTGCAAGTCCCTAACATACAAAGTCTAGGGTAGCATGCATACTACATATTAATCATGCTTGCATAGATTACATATTAAAAGAGTTAATATTAAACTATGGTGCCCCAGGGGAGGACGGTATACGCCCAAGTGCATATAGCGCCTCCCTACTAGGTTGGATTGTACCACTCACCAATAACCGGGTCGTCGCGCGACCGTCCGTCAAGATCTGCAAGACAGGGTAATCAATTTGGTGAGTAAAATACACAAATATATACAAAAATACACTAAAATACCCAACACTCGGACAAGCGTACATACGGCCCGTACGCACGCGAGTTCGAGCACCCCGACTCACTCCCGAACCCCCGGGCAGCCGTACGCACGGCCACCCGCCCTAGGCGCACAGCCGTGCCCCAGGCCGCGCGCCCAGATGCACCGCCGAGCCCCTGCCCGCATGCCCGGACCCACTGCCGAGCCCCCCGGGTGCACCGCGCGCTCACTGCGCCCCAGCGCAGCAACTCGCGTGCACACCCCCACGCCCTGCGCCCCAGCGCAGCAACCTGCGCGCACCACCCGCTCGCCTCACTGCGCGCGCACAGCACGCCCTGCGCCTCTGCGCAGCGCTCCGCGCGCAGGCCCCCGCATGGCCCCCTGCGCGCAGCACCCACACGTGGCCCCGCGCGCACAGCACGCACTGCGCCTCTGTGCAGCGCCCCACGCGCACGTCCCCGCACGACGCCCAGCGCCCAGCGCGCAGCACCCGCACACTCCTGCTCCACCCGCGCGCATGCGCGCGTGCCCTGCCAGCCTGCTCTGCCCGCCCTGCCTGCCAGCCTGCCTGCCTGCGCTGCCAGCCTACCCGAGACAACCCTACCACCTCCCCGACGGCCACCAATGGCCACCAACCGCCACCAACCGCCACCAACAGCCATACATACCCAAAAACACCCTCCTAACATGCATCTAAACAAGAAAAGGAAGGAAAGAAACCTCACCCAAGGAAGGAAAGGAAGGAAGGGAAGATCGGTTGCTCTTCGCGCACCGAAACACCACCTCCAAGACCACCACCACCGAGATCTCCTTCAGCCCTAAAAATGGCTGAAATCAGAGGAGAAAAGGGGGCATGAGAGGGGGTCACACATGTGGGAACTCGAATCCGAGACCACCGGAAGGTAGATCGGGTCCTTACCTATCTTTTCTCTTCTTAGGGTTTTTGGTTTTGACCCCTTGAACTAGGTCATATGGGGGGATTAAAGAGAGGGAGAGAGAGAGAAATTTTGGAGAAGATGATGAATAGTGGGGGATGTTTGTAGTCGTGGGATTTTATTATACTCACACACACACACACACTCTCACACCCTTGATTAGTGAAAAAAAGATTAGGTTAAGCTAGGATTAGGGAGGTTTAAGTGCACTTTGACTTGGGTCAACCCATCCACACTAGAAAACAAAGGGGGTTGACCAAGTCATGGGCCCACATTTGACCAAGTCAAGTCTCCCAATGACTTTTCGCTCGGTCAAAACCCGGATACGCTTCGGAACTGTGAAATTCTAAAATTTTACCGGAATTCGATGAAATTTTTGTGAGTGGCTTGAAATGGCACCAGGACACATAATATGCAGTTAGATTTTCAATCGGAGTCCTCAAACTCAGGATGATAGCTAACAGTCCAAAATTTTAGCGGTTCCGATCGAAAAACGAAAAAAATTGAAAAACTGCCAGAATGTCCCAATGGTTACCAGAAGGCAAAAAGTGACACATATATAACATTCTCCCCCCCTTAGGAAATTTTGTCCTCAAAATAAATACAAAAACATCTAAGAAGGGAAAAGATGCGGATACGCGTCACGCATGGCGTCCTCGAGCTCCCAAGTGGCCTCGACACCGGAACGGTGCTGCCATCGCACCTTGACCAGCTGGACGGTCTTGGTGCGGAGCCTCTTCTCGCGGCGGTCCAGGATCTCAATCGGCTGCTCGACGAATGACAAGTCCGGCTCGAAGACGAGCGGCTCGAACGGGATGACGTGAGCAGGATCGTGGACATAACGCCTCAGCTGCGAGACATGGAAGATGTCATGGGCCTGAGCCAGCTGTGGGGGCAGAGCTATGCGATAGGCCACCTCCCCAACTCGCTCGAGGATGAGGAACGGCCCAATGAAACGCGGACTCAGCTTGCCCCGCACACCGAAACGGAAGATGCCCTTCATCGGGGACACCTTCAGGAAGACATGATCACCAACCTCGAAGGCGAGCTCACGGCGACGACGGTCGGCGTAGCTCTTCTGACGACTCTGAGCGACTCGGATACGCTCGCGAATCGTCTTCACCATCTCTGAGGTCTGGTGAATGATCTCTGGTCCCTCCAACTGGCGCTCTCCGACCTCGTCCCAACACAAGGGGGACCTGCAGCTGCGGCCATAGAGCGCCTCGTAAGGAGCCATCCGGATACTCGAGTGGTAGCTGTTGTTGTAGGCAAACTCCACCAACGGAAGGTGCCTCTCCCAACTGCCCCCAAAATCGAGAACACAGGCTCGCAGCATGTCCTCTAGGGTCTGGATCGTCCTCTCCGACTGGCCGTCCGTCTGCGGATGAAACGCTGTACTGAAGTGGAGGTTCGTACCAAGGGCGTGCTGGAGGCTACGCCAGAACCTCGAAGTAAAACGCGTCTCGATCGGAAATGATGCTGACGGGAGTGCCATGGAGACGAACAATCTCGGAGACGAATAACTGCGCCAGGGTGTCCAGAGAATCGGTGAGTCGGATGGGGAGGAAATGGGCGGACTTCGTCAGCCGGTCGACGATCACCCAGATGGCATCGCGACCCGAACGTGACCTCGGCAAACCCGAGACGAAGTCCATGGTGATCTGCTCCCACTTCCACTGAGGAATCTCAATGGACTGCAGCTTCCCCGCAGGGCGCTGATGCTCCGACTTCACCTGCTGGCATACTAAGCATCGGGCAACGAAACGGGCAATATCCGTCTTCATCCCGCGCCACCAGTAGCCACGACGAAGGCCCCTGTACATCTTCGTGCCACCAGGATGCACTGTGTACCTCGAACGATGGGCCTCGTCCAGAATCTTCTGCTTCAGCTCTGCGTCGTCAGGAATGCATACTCGGCCTCTGAACCGCAGGATCCCGTCCTCATGAATCTGGTAGTCCGGACGCTCGCCCCGGGCGACGCCCTCAGAGAGGACTATAAAATGCGGATCCTGAGCCTGAGCCGTGCGGATCTCGTCGAGAAGAACTGGCTGCACCACTAGCCTGGCCAAAAAGCCACCCGCAGGAGTCTCTCGAACGCTGATCCAGCAAGCGGCCTCCTCCAGAAGCCTCCAACGACGTACAGCCATGTGGGCGGCCATGCCCAAGGGCTGCCTGCTGAGAGCATCCGCCACGACATTCGCCTTACCCGGATGGTAAGCGATGTCACAATCATAGTCCGTCAGGAACTCGACCCAACGTCTCTGACGCATGTTGAGCTCCGGCTGGGACTGCAAATATGTCAAGCTCTTATGATCAGTAAAGAGCTCGAACTCCTCGCCATAGAGGTAATGCCTCCACATCTTCAGCGCAAAGATGATCGCTGCCAACTCAAGGTCGTGGGTGGTAATTCTGCTCATGGGGCTTCAACTGACGCGACGCGTAAGCCACAACCTTACCGTGCTGCATCAGGACGCAACCCACACCCAACTGCGATGCATCAGTGTAAACTGCGAACCCACCACTCCCAGACGGAAGGGTAAGAACTGGCGCTGAGGTGAGCCTTCGCTTCAACTCCTGGAAGCTCTCCTCGCAAGACGGGGACCACTCGAACCGGACATCCTTCCGAGTGAGGCGGGTAAGAGGAACGGCTATCTTCGAGAAACCCTCGACAAACCTCCTGTAATAACCCGCCAAGCCCGAATCTCTGTGGGGTTCGACGGTCGACGCCAATTCGACACGGCGAGCGTCTTCTCTGGGTCCACAGATATGCCCTCGCCGGATATCACATGGCCCAGAAAGGCCATACGCTCCAACCAAAACTCGCACTTGCTGAACTTGGCGAACAACTGATGTCTGGCCAAAGTCTCCAAGACAGTGCGAAGATGGTGAGCGTGCTCCTCTAGACTCCTCGAGTACACCAATATGTCATCGATGAATACTACCACAAAGGAGTCGAGGAAGGGCCGAAACACCCGGTTCATCAGATCCATGAAGGCCGCCGGCGCATTCGTCAACCCAAATGGCAGTACTCTGAACTCGTAGTGCCCATACCGGGTACGGAAGGCCGTCTTCGGAATGTCTGACTCCCGGATCTTCAGCTGATAGTAGCCCGAGCGGAGATCGATCTTAGAAAAGACTCGCGCTCCCTGGAGCTGGTCAAACAGATCGTCGATCCGCGGCAAGGGGTACTTGTTCTTTACTGTCCGCTTGTTCAGCTGCCTGTAATCGATACAAAGCCGCAGCGAACCGTCCTTCTTCCGGACGAACAGAACAGGGGCTCCCCACGGAGAAACACTCGGACGTGCGAAGCCCTTCTCCAGCAACTCCTCCAACTGCTCCTTGAGCACCCTCAGCTCTGCAGGGGCCATCCGGTACGGAGCTCTCGAAATCGGCTCGGTCCCCGAAATCAGATTGATCTCAAACTCGATCGCGCGATCCGGCGGTAATCCCGGAAGATCATCGGGGAAAACCTCGGGATACTCTGCCACGACCGGAGTCTGACTGATATCTGCCTGCAGCGGTGCATCCTCCTGAGCAATGTACGCCAGAAAGCCCTCGCATCCTCCCTGAAGGAGTCTCCACGCCTGATGGACGACACGAACCCCAAAGGGGCTACGTCACGATCGCCCACGAACTGGAAGGACCTCCGACCCGGAAGGTGGAAAGACACCGACTTGGCAAAACAGTCGATGCTGGCGTGACTAGCTGCAAGCCAATCCATTCCCAGGATGGCATCAAAGTCCGTCATCGCGAGCTCCACCAACTCCACCGAAACTCATGCTCCGCAACCACCACCGTACACCCTCGGTACACAGAACGGAGGAGAATACGGTCTCCTACGGGCAATGATATCTCCAGGATAGCATCTAAAGGGGCGGACGCCACGCCCGTCCGTCTCGCAAAAGCGGGAGACACGAACGAGTGTGTGGCTCCGGAATCAAACAACACATATGCAGGGAGCTGGGAGATCTGAACAATACCTCGGACCACGCTGCCTGATGCCTGAGCCTCCTCTGCTGAAAGCGCTGCCACTCGGCCCTGAACAAACTGCGGCTGAGGAGCAGGGGCACGCCTCGCCGGCTGCGCTGGCTGCCTCCTCTGGTCAGCTCGGCCACCCTGTGGCTGCTGCTGCTGACGCTGCTGCTGCGGCTGGCGCTGAGGCTGCTGCTGCTGCTGGCGCTGAGGCTGCTGCTGCTGGAACTGCTGCTGCTGTAACTGCTGCTGCTGCGGAGGCAGCACGCGGGGTCGGCCAGCATCGGGGCAATTATACAAGATATGCCCGATGCGCTAACAGTGGTAACAGCGCCGCGTCTCCGGTCGCCTGGACTGGACTGGCACTGCCGTGATGGGTGCTGGACCTCGCGGTGGCACCACATCTGCTGGAGGAGAGGCAGCCGCTAACTGATCAAAGCGGGGCCTCTTCTTCTTGTGCTGTCCCTGGTCCTGGCTCCTGGGAGGTCTCTGGTCTGCCGAAGGGGTCGAAACCCTCACGAGGATCCCGAGGTCTCGCTCGACTGTCTTCGCCCGAGACACCAAGTCAGAGTACCTCGTGAAAGCCTGGGAGGTGACATGCACCCGAATGGCGCTGCTGAGACCAAGCTCAAAACGTCAGCACCTCGTCTCCTCATCCATCACCAAGGCTGGGGCGAATCTGGAAAGCCTCGTGAAGTGCGTGGAGTAGTCAGCGACAGACATAGAGCCCTGCGTCAGCTGCTCAAACTCCTGCATCACGATCTGTCGCGTCGAGAACGGGAAGTACTCCTCCAGGAAATACCTCTGAAATCCCGCCCATAGAAGCTGCTCCACACCCTCGGGGATGTCCACCGATGTAGTAGCCCACCAGTCGACGGCGCTACCCTTCAGCATAAAAGTGGTCAGGGAGACTCGCTGGCGATCGGTGCAAAGCATGGTCGAGAAGATCGTATCCACCTCCATCAACCAACGCTCTGGGGCAAGGGGATCCGCCGTCTGGCCATGGAACTCGGAAAGGCACTGAGGCCACTCTGATGTACTCTCGCTGCCGCCTCTAGCTCCACCTCCCTCTCCTGGCGATCCTGAACTCTCACCGCCGGAATCACCACAGGGACTGGGGGTACGTCGGGTACCACAAGCGGATCTGCCACCAAGGGGACCTGTGGAACTGCATCACGGGCCGCCCTCAGCTCCTGAATCTCTCTAGCCTGCTCAGCCAACACCCTCGTCTGGGCCTCCAATGCCCTGGTCTGAGTCTCCACCAAATCCGCTATCCGCGCGAACGCGCGCTCCCATGCAGGAGGCTCCTGCGCCGATCCTGGCCTCACAGCCGAGGACTCTCCAGTAGCATCCTCGCCTCTGGTAGGTCCGAAAACCTCCAAAGGTCGAGAGGGACCACGTCCGCGCCGTCCTCTGCGAGGAGGCATATCAGCAACCTAAGAAAACCAGACACTAGGATCAGAATACTCATATAGAAATCCTAGGACTCATCTCTATGAAAAAGAAGACAATTGGCTCTGACAGGACCAGGCTCTGATACCAACTTTTGTCACGCCCCAGGGCGGCCGTCCCCGGGACGCGGCAAGTGTATACATGATATCAGCAGTCTATACAGGAGATCAATAACATACTCTAAACAACAACTAAAATGACAACACAGACGAAAGCAAGGTTGACATGATATATACACAGATAGCGGAAGCTAAAAGACTGAGTCTGTAATTTAAAAACATACTACAGACTCGATACATAATCATCTGTCCTGTGAGAGCCAATATACACACATACATCCAAATAATATACAAACGAGTGCCCAAGCACGGAAATATAATACACACAATCAAAAGAAAGGAATGCTGATGGCCTCTAACACTCGCGGGACGTGGCGCTACTCCAAACTGAGGAAGTATCTCGGGAAGCTCCTCCTTCAAATCTGACTCCGTGATAACTGGAGAAAAATTATGCGAGGGGTGAGCCACACGCTCAGTGAATAGCACAACCCATGCATCACAATTCATATTAACCACAATTAAATCAAAGCCTCTAAGTGGTAGGAACAACACAAATCCCGTGGGTCGCTACATCGCCGACCCACCACACCCTCACCCTCACCCCTCAATAGGTGACATAGGATATTGAGACTGACTAGGCTATTAATCACCCTTGGTCCACCGATAGTCTCTCCTCCACTCTGTAGCCGCTTGGCCTACTCCCACACTTCAGCACAGTCCGAATCCAAATCAGCACGCCCCCCTGCGCGCAGCACCCGCACGCGGCCCCGCGTGCACAGCACGCATTGCGCCTCTACGCAACGCCCCGCGCGCATGTCCCCGCACGGCGCCCAGCTCGCTGCACCCGCACACTCCTGCTCCACCCGCGCGCACTCCTGCGCGCACGCCCGCGCGCCCTCCCAGTCTGCCCTGCCTGCCCTGCCTGCCAGCCCGCCTGCCTGCGCTGCCTGCGCTGCCAGCCTACCCGAGCCAACCTACCACCTCCCCGACGGCCACCAATGGCCTCCAACCGCCACCAACCGCCACCAACAGCCATGCATACCCAAAAACACCCTCCTAACATGCATCTAAACAAGAAAAGGAAGGAAAGAAACCTCACCCAAGGAAGGAAAGGAAGGAAGGGAAGATCGGTTGCTCTTCGCGCACCGAAACACCACCTCCAAGACCACCACCACCGAGATCTCCTTCAGCCCTAAAAACAGATGAAAACACAGGAGAAAAGGAAGTATGAGAAGGGGTCATACATGTGGGAACTCGAAACCGAGACCACCGAAAGGTAGATCGGGAGCTCACCTATCTTTTCTCTTCTTAGGGTTTTTGGTTTTGGCCCCTTGAACTAGGTCATATGAGGGTTTTAAAGAGAGGGAGAGAGAGAGAAATTTTGGAGAAGATGATGAATAGTGGGGGGGTTTGAAGTCGTGGGATTTGTTTATACTCACACCCACACCACACACACTCACACCCTCAATTAGTGAAAAAAAGATTAGGTTAAGCTAGGATTAGGGAGGTTTAAGTGCACTTTGACTTGGGTCAACCCATCCACACTAGAAAACAAAGGGGGTTGACCAAGTCATGGGCCCACATTTGACCAAGTCAAGTCTCCCAATGACTTTTCGCTCGGTCAAAACCCGGATACGCTTCGAAACTGTGAAATTCTGAAACGTTACCGGAATTCGATGAAATTTTCGTGAGTGGCTTGAAATGGCACCAGGACACATAATATACAGTTAGATTTTCAATCGGAGTTCTCAAACTCAGGATGATAGCTAACAGTCTAAAATTTTAGCGGTTCCGATCGAAAAACGAAAAAAACCAAAAAACTACCAAAATGTCCCAATGGTTACCAGAAGGTTAAAAGTGATAAATATATAACAAAAAGAACCTGCTTGGTTAGCCTTTCCACCTGAGGGAACACAACCAAAGCTAGACAAGGAAGAGCATCATAACCGCTCCCCGCGCCGGGAGCCGAAAGGCAGGAGTATGCCACCCCAACTACCGCCTAAGCGTGGACACTTTAAAAGTCCCAGCCACTACTCGGCATCATCAGATGACGATTACGAGGGTGAACGACCTGGTTGGACAAGGCGAACATATAGGAGAGAGATGATAAACACCCGCGATCGAGACTTCATTGCTAGAGCATCAAAAGGGTTTGAATCCCCATTTGTTCCAAACATCTTGCATAGTACTCCGCCAAAGAAGTTTGTCTAGCCCAAGTTTCAACTATACAATGGAACCACTGACCCGTTTGCTCATGTGTTGAGTTTCTGGCATGCCATGGCCCTGTACGAATAATATGACGAGCTCATGTGTAGAATGTTCCCTTCTAGTCTGGAAGGGGTAACTCTCAGCTGGTTCCATCAACTTTCCGGTGGATCAATTCGATGTTTTGAGGAACTCAAAACTCTGTTCATCAAACAGATAATATGCAGTCGGAAGCAGAAAAAGGACCTAGGCAACCTCATGAAGGTGCACATGCAACCTGGAGAATCAATTCAGAGTTATGTTGACTGCTTCTGCCTCCTCATGTTTGAAGTCGATAAGTGTGATTCCAACGCTGCTGTCATGGCATTCCGGACAGGGCTACCCCCAAAGCATGAACTAAGAAATTCCCTGGTGAAGTAGGTCCCTGAGTCTGAATGAGCTGAAGTGCCGAGCAGAGAAGTATGCCAAGGTGGAGGATGAGGCCACTTCTTCATGACCGCAAGCAGTGGCGGCGGTCTCCAAGAACCCTCCAATAAGAGAGGATAAAGGATGCAAAACGTGGGGTGACACAAAAAGCAACCCGGCAACTAATGAGGTCAGGGAGCGCTAACACACCAAGTTTACTTTGCTTCTTGTTCAAATCCTTGAGAAGATAAAGGATACACCCTTCTTTCAATGGGCGCCCCCGATGAAAGGTGATCCAGCCGCTAGGGATAAGGGCCTCAAGTGCAATTATAACAGGGATTATGGACATCAGACGGATAAATGCCAAACATTAAAAAGATTCTTAGAGGAGATGGTCCGCAAAGGGAAACTCCAGGAGTTTATAGACATCGAAGAGGGAAAAAGACCCGAGAAGCATGTAATCACCGTAGCCCCGTAACATTATTGATATGATCTGTGGAGGGCTACCAGCTTTGAATGATCCCAAATCGGTCAAGCGAGTTGAAAAGAGGAACCTGGGCCATAGCGACGTTTTGCAAGTCGATCAGGCAGCCCGACTAATTACCAAGAGGACAAAGGTGGAAGATCCAGGGCTCATAACCTTTTCCGATGACGATTGGCCGACGTCCCCATACCGCATAGCGACGCTCTCATTATCACTCTGCGTATAGCGAATTATGACGTCAAAAGAATACTAATTGACACTGGGAATTCAGCCGATATTTTGTTCATGCAACCTTATCTCAAAATGGGTCTGAAACACTAGTCTTGAGCCAATGCAAGATCCGTTGATTGCTTTTAGCTGAAGCCAAGTCGTCCCGGCAGGTTGAATAAGCCTACCCATACGGGCAGAAGAAGAAACAATCATGACGGTGTTCACTGTCCTGGACTTCCCCTACCCCTACAATGCCATAATGGGCCGAACCTGGTTAGGGGCGATGAAGACCATACCTTCAACTTATCACTAGAAGCTGCATTTCCTGACCTCTCGCGGGTTGTGGAAATATGAGGCGACCAATCTATTGAAAAAAGGTGTTCTGCCATCGCCACTTCCGATAAAGCCCTAGCTGAGGAGCAAGCTGGGGGTGTAGATGACATACACCCGAAGAGATAGCAATTACTGGTGGATCAGGTGAAGGCTGATGAGGCCCGACCTAATCCTGCTGAGAGGGTGGTAGAAGACCTGGAGAAAATCTTTATCAAACCCCCTCGAACCAGAGAAGTATTTTCTTATCAGTACTGCATTAAGTCAAAATGAGAGAGAAAGTTTGATCCGCCTGCTCCACTAGCACATTCACGTCTTCGCATGGAAGCCGTCCAATATGCTGGGCATCAATCCAGATGTGGTTTGTCATGGGTTGTGCACCCCTCCCATAGTACGGCTTGTCAAGCAACGTCGAAGGAGGGTAGTTGTAGTTCACACTGAGCCAATTAAGGAAGAGGTGGAGAAGCTCCTTGACACAGGGTTTATCCAGGAAGTGCGGTACCCCGACTGGCTAGCCAATACTGTGGTAGTGCCTAAGAAGAATAATAAATGGCGAGTTTGCGTTGCTTTCACTGACTTAAACAGTGCTTGCCCAAAGGATAGCTTCCTCCCTAAAATCGATCAGCTGGTGGACGCCTCCTTTGACAAAGAGCTGATGAGCTTCATGGACGCATATCCGGATTCCATCAAATTTTGATGTACGAGCATGACATAGAAACAGCATTTATCACCCCAATGGGCACCTATTGCTATACAGTTATGCCCTTTGGGCTGAAAAATGCAGGGGCAACATATCAGCGGCTGATCCGAAGATGTTCAAGCAGCAGATTGGGATGACTATTGAAGTCTATATAGACAAGATGCTGGTAAAGAGTGAGAAACGGGGCGATCATTTGGAACACCTTAGAAGGGCCTTCGAGGTGCTCCGCAGTTATCGGATGAAATTGAATGCATCTAAGTGTTCCTTTGGGGTTGAGTCAGGTAAGTTCCTTGGTTTTCTTACCACACACCGAGGGATAGAAGCCAACCCCAGCCATATCAAGGCCGTATTGGAAATGGACCCACTGAGGAACAGGAAGGAAGTTCAGAAGCTGACCGGGAGATTGGCAGACCTGAACCAATTTATCACAAAGGCCACCGAAGGAAACCTTCCATTTTTTAGGCTACTTAGAAAGGCCGAAAAATTTGATTGGACCCCCGAATGTCAGTTGGCCTTCGACGAATTCAAAAGGTATCTTGCGTCACCACCGTTGCTAATGAAACCAGCCCCGGGTGAACCGCTATACCTTTATAGTCCAGCCTCCATTCACACAGTCAGCTTGGCCATTAAAAAGAGCATGAGGGGGTGCAACAGCCAGTTACCAAGTCAGCAAATCTTCGTGCGGACCAGAGTCCAGATACCTTTACCTCGAAAAGATCGCTTATGCCCTTCTCATATCTTCACAAAAGCTCAGACATTACTTTGTCACCCATTCAATTAACGTGGTGACCGACTATCCCCTCAAGCTCATCCTCAGAAAGGCCAACTGTCACGCCCCAGGCGTCCCCGAGACGTGGCAATAATAAAATATCAGCTATCAATACCTGAGGTCAATAAAGACTCCAACAACAATACACAAGGCGGCAAAGCAAGATAATGATAATTGACTGAAAAATGGAAGCATAATATATAAACAATGTCTGTAAATCAAAAACATTATTACAGACCTGAATACACAATCACTGTCCTGTGAGATCCAAGTCTAGACCAAAGAAAATACAACCTGTGCCACATGCACGATTTACAAAGCATAAAATGACTCTAGGAATGCTGACAGCCTCGCACTCGCCACCCGCCGGCAGAACGCTCCACGCCCATATGACCACGCCACAAGAAAGCTCCAGCTCCATGCCCAACACTGCCTCTAAAAAGAAACAGTATGCGAGGGGTGAGCTACAAGCTCAACGAGTGACTGGAAACCAATCACCATACTACAGTTCAATACATAATCAATTTCCTTTCAAGGAAAACATGGGTGGAAACCCATGGATAACTTGGTCACGCGGCGGCGCGACCAACCTCACCCCCACCCTCACTCTCGGAGGGTGTCTTTGGGACTTTTGGGGAGAGACCATACCGTCGGTCGAAGAGACCCGGATTTACTGGTCTATACAACACTACTGGATCATCTACATCTAGATAATTGCTCAAACGATGCCTTTAAACATCGATACAGGACCGGACCCAACAACTATGGGAACGGTCGAACAACGAATGGGTCACGCGGCGATATTCTTCACCTCATCCTTACCCTAACTCCTGGAGGGAGACTCTTGGGCCTTTTGGAAGAGATTTAGACTTCTCTACACCCTTGGTCCACCCGGTAGCCTCTCCCACACTCCGCAGCCTCTATCTGGTATACTCCCATGATCAGCACTGTCCGACGCATCGGAGGTACCTACATATGGGAGCCCTCAGTCAGGACAGCTTTCCAACGCCGGGGAGTTCCTACTTGGATCCAACGAAGGGGAGAACGATTCCCACGCCCGCAACATCATTCGTTAACCCTCTCCCGGGTAGTATCTACAACCCGATCTCCTCAACTCACCACTCTACACCCTTGGTCCGCCGGTAGCCCTTTCCTTGGGTAGCCTCTACCTGGTATACTCCCACGATCAGTACTCTTCTGAATGCATCGGTGGTACCTACGGATGGGAGCCCTTTGTCAGGACAACTAAACCCGAGAAGTTCCTACATCGGATCCAACGAAGGGGAGAACAATCCCATGTTCGCAAAGCGAACCCAATGGAAAACAACTACTCTCGATACTCACTTATCGAGATATCAAAACACAGGCATAACAACAATCTATGCAACACACTCATATTAGCCTCAAAATAATTAAAGTCCCTAAACGGGAGTAACTACAAAAGTTAGTGTGTCGTAACATCGCCGACCCACCCCACCCTCACCCTTACCCTTTAAGGGGGTGACATGGGCCTTTTCAGACTAGACTGCTCTCCTCCCTTGGTCCACCCGGTAGCCTCTCCCACACTCCGTAGCCTCTACCTGGTATACTCCCACGATCAGCACTGTCTGACGCATCGGAGGTACCTACAGATGGGAGCCCTCTGTTAGGACAGCTTTCCAACGCCGGGGAGTCCCTACTCGGATCCAACGAAAGGGAGAAAACAGCCTACCCACACGGATACGATCCTCTTGGATCCGTCGACAACGATTTCTAACACTACTAATGTCACGAATTCTCAAGAATTCCTCCAGGGCGCATAACTAAGATGCGGGGAAACATATATTATAACAACAAGGTTATAATATTCTCTAAGGCATGCTTATAACAATATGTTCTCATTTTGATTTAATTAAATTAAACTAAATGGAAAACATGCATAGATCGGGGCTTGCCAATCAAGGGACATGGTGTCTAGGCATGTATGGGCCTCTATACATGATATATGAGTGCATATCCCTAGCATACAAGGTCTAATGTGGCATGGTTACATCATATTAATCATGCATTACATAGTATCTACATATTATAGCTAGGGGGCCCCATCGATGCGACATGCGCGTCTACGCGGGTCGAGCGCATCCCTAGAGAGGGGGGCGGGGATTGGAATTGAACCACTCACCATACGACCCGGGACCTCGCGCATCCCATCCGACGAGATCTGCAAGGTAGGGGCATCCAATTTGGTGAGTAACAACACAATTTACATATAGAAATCATTAGAAATACCAAATACTCGGACAAGCATGCATACGGACTCGCACGCATGCGAGCATGCACGTACGCACGCGAGTCCGAGTGCCCCGACACCTACCTGAACCCTTGGGCAGCCACATGCATGGCCCCCCGCACGCGTGCACGCACGCTCCCCAGCACCCTTGGCGCACTGCCACGCGCGTCCGCGCGCACTGCACGTCCAGCCCGCGTGCCCTCGCGTGCACTGCGCGCCCGTGCAAAACCCCGCGCATGCCCCAGCATGCGCACGCACGCACACGCACGCGTGCGCGCGCACCGGTCCCCATCCCCGCGCCCAGGCGCACTGCCCCGCGCCCGCGCGCACTCGCGCGCACTCCCGCGCGCACCCCCGCTCGCACCCGCACACCCACTCCGCGCGCACCCGCATGCCCACTCCGCGCGCACCCGCGCACTCGCGCACACGCGCCCGCGCTCCCGCCAGAGCCAACTTGCGCGCGCCCATTCGCGCGCACGTGCGCAGACTGCCCCCATTGCGTGCCCAGCCAACCCTAACCCCATTTTAACCCTTTCCAACTCCTCACACACACTCTAACCCCTATGCATGGCATGCATGACTTACAAATCAAAAAGAAGGGGAAGAGGACTTACCAAAAGAGGGAAACGAAAAGGGGGAGGTGCGGGGCTCTCAACGCGCCCACGGCCACCTCAACCACCACCATCACCACCTCTTCAGCCTCTCCTCAGCCTCCTCCTTTGCTGAAAATCAGGGGGGAAGGATCATGAGAAGGAGCTTGAGAGAAGAGAAGATCAACAACACAACACATGTACCAACCCTTCTCTTTTTCCTTCACCTCCTCCTTCCCTTCTCTTTGGGGAATAAACACAAACACTAGGGGGGCTTGAGAGAGAGGAAGAGGGAGCTCAAGATGTGTAGACGTGGGGAATGGGACGGGAAGAGAGAGAGAGAGAGAGAGAGAGAGAGAAGATATTTGTTTGCACACAAATATCTAAAGAGGGATGGAAAAGACCAAATCATCCTTTGACTTGAAATTCTGCGTATGCTTCACAAGAACAGCTATAACTTCCTCGATGTAGCTCCGAATTGCACAATTCCAATTCCGTTAGAAAGCCAAGAAGATTATCTACAACATTCATGTTCATGCCAAGATCAAATAATCTCTCCACCTATTCCGAAATTAGAGCTAAACATAGAGCAGGGCTGCTGCCAGAATTTCCCTCCCCGGGGTATACTTGGTAAAATACCCATAACTTTTAATACATGAATCCAGTTGATCCAATTCCACTTTTGTACGAAAGCTAACTCAAAACTGGACATCTCATAATAAAATCATATTTAAACCTCTTCATCTTGGATTTTAACAAAATCAAATCCAAATACCAAATTGGAAATACATAACTTCGAGGAGAAAGAAAAAAAATTATGTAACCAAATTTTCAATCAGAGTGCTCCAAATGACACAGGCACAACACCAACATAACGGAGCAAATGCTAAAATGGGAGATTGAATTATCCCCTTTTGATCTGCGGTACATCCCGAGAAATGCCATAAAAGGACAAGTGGTTATCGATGTATTGGCGGACCTAACCCTGCCATCAGTGGAAGTTTTTCTAGTGGACAACCAAGAAGCATGCAGTGGCTGGCCCCACCTGGACTTTGAATGTTGATGGAGCCTCTAATCGCAGGGGCGCAGGGGCTGGTCTGGTCTTGTGAAACAGCGATGGGCTTCTGTTTGAACTGTTATGCTTGTGTCATTTGGAGCCATTTCGGTTAAGCCTTGGTCACTTCTGGGTCATTCAGGGCCTTTTAATTTTTTTGATCGGAGTCGCTAAAATTTTGGCTTTTAGCTACCTGCGGGAGTTGTACTCTGATTGAAAATCTAATTGCATATTATGGGTCCTGGTACCGTTTAGTACTACTCATAAAAATTTCATCGAATTTCGATAATTTTTGAAAAATATGCAGTTCCGAATCGCATCCGGGTTTGGATGTTACCGGATTGTGGGTGACTTTTCTCACCTACCCACTTTTGTGGCATTAAATACCCACTCACACCCCTCTCTCTCCCACGTCAACCTTTCCTTGGGTCTCTCTTTCTCTCTTTTCACTCCCCCCATGTGTTTGTGTAAATCCCTCAAAGAGAAGAGAAGGAGAACAAGAAGCATGTAGTGCATGAAGAGGTGATCTTGAGGTGGGTTATGTGAGCTTGTGCTCCTAAATGGCTGTCCCTCTCTCTTTCCCCCCCGGTTTCAGCCATCAAGAAGAGCTCCCAAGGATGGAAGTGGTGGTAGTAGTGGTGGTGGTCGAGGTGGTCAAGGCGCTTGCGAGCCCTACATCTCCCCCTCCCCTTCCCCCTCTCTTTGGTGAGTTTCCCTCTTTCTTATTTAGGTTTTTATGCATGGTTAGGTGTTAGGGAGGTCATGCAAGGTAGATGAATGAGTTAGGGTGTGTGTGGAGGGGTTAAAAATGGCTGGGCGTGCGCAGGGGTCTGTCCGCGCGCGCGCACAGAGGGGCGCTGGCAGGCGCAGGTGGGTGCACAGGTGGGCACGTGCGCGTGCGCGCGGGCGCTGGCAGCGCGTGCAAGGCGTGCGCGCGCGGGGCAGTGCGCCTGGGCATGAGTTTGGGCGCGCGGCTGGTGGCCAGTGCACGCGTGCTGGGGCATGCGTGGGCTGCCAAGTGTCTCGGGTAGGTGCTGGGGCACTCAGGCATGCGTCCGTACGCGCGTGCTTGCATGCGTGCGAGCCCGTATGCATGCATGTCTAAGTTTTTGGCATTTCTAGTAAATTCTAAGTGTTAAATTGTGATGTTACTCATCAAGTTTGATGCCCTTACCTTGCAGATCTTGTTAGGTGGGATGCGCGAGGTCCCGGGTTGTATGGTGAGTGGTTCGATTCCAATCCCCCCCCCTCTCGGTATGCGCTCGACGCGGGTGGTCGCGCGTCGCGCATCGATGGGGACCCCTAGCTATACTACTTGTGTAGACAAGTAGTATGGCCATGCTTAAGCTATAATATGTAGATATCTTGCATGCTAGGCTTATATACATGTATTGTGTTCATGTATGAATGATTGTGTTGCATGAGCCCCTCTAGTATGGGCATGTATTTTTGGTAATGTGTATGGATGTATAGAATATGGCATGCCTTAGGTAGTATTGTAACAATACTCCCACCATATTAATTGGAATATCCAGCATGAATAAGTCTGGGTTAATAACGGGCACCTGCCTAATTAATATTCCCTTGTGATAAGACTCGAGGGCGTGGTGTAGTTGTTGCGCCCATGCTAATGGGGCAAAGCTATGACCAGCTCCATGAGATGATGATCTCTCCCGCCCTCTCCCTCTGAACGAACTGAGTAAGTACTCGACTCAGGTTCGTTTGGAATATTGGCATGCACCTGTTAGTGCACGAGATCGCGCTTGACCCTTTCTTTTAAGTTGGTGATATCCAACGCATGTTTAAGTTAGGCCTTGTGTGCTTATGTGATTAATGACCATGTATGCATGTTGTATGATTTATTATGATGTAAATCCATGTTAGGGAGTGTCCCTATAATTATTAGATGATTGTGCATATGGTTCATGCACATAGCTAGATATAAAATTCTCCTTGATATATTTATATGCACATGTTAAAAACTGATAGGCCTATCTAGGATAGGCGTGGGTATGACCCGCTGTCGGGTTGTACCTTATTAGTTAGAGCGCTAGCGATGTAATCGCCCCGTGCATCCGAGCGATGCACTCGTTTGGAATTCAGGAGAATTCATTATCTTATCGGATTGTTAAGCCGGTAGTTGGGGCGTGACACCCCCCCTGTGTCCGAGCGATGCAACGGTGTGGGAGTACAGTAGTATTCGATATCTCGATAAGTGATTATCGAGAGTAGTTGTTTTTCCATTGGGTTCGCTTTGCGAACATGGAATGTTTACTCCCAATGTCGTCCATGTTGAAGAGGGCTGGGTTGTAGCTGTCCTGACAGAGGGCTCCCATCCGTAGGTACCACCGATGCGTTCGGGAGCGTACTGATCGTGGGAGTGTACCAGGTAGAGGCTACCCGGGAGAGGGTTAACGAATGATATTGCGAGCATGGAATCGTTCTCCCCTTCGTTGGATCCGATGTAGGAACTTTCCGGCGTTGAAAAAGCTGTCCTGACAGAGGGCTCCCATCCGTAGGTACCACCGAGGCGTTCAGAAGCGTACTGATCGTGGGAGTATACCAGGTAGTGACTACCCGGGGAAAGGGCTACCGGTGGACCAAGGGTGTAGAGTAGTCTAAGTCTCTTCCAAAAGTCCCAAGAGTCTCCCTCCGGGAGTGAGGGTGAGGATGAGGTAAAGACACATCGTCTCGTGACCCATTCGTTGTTCGTCCGTTCCCATAGTTGTTGGGTCCGGTCTCGTATCGATGTTTAAAGACATCGTTGGGCAGTTATCTCGATGTAGATGATCCAGTAGTGTTGCGTAGACCAATAATCCCGGGTCTCCTCGACCAACGGTATGGTCACTCCCCAAAAGTCCCAAGAGCCTCCCTCCGGGAGTGAGGGTGAGGGTGAAGTTGGTGATCCAGTAGTGTTGTGTAGACCAGTAATCCCGGGTCTCCTCGACCAACGGTATGGTCTCTCCCCAAAAGTCCCAAGAGTCTCCCTCCGGGAGTGAGGGTGAGGGTGAGGTTGGTCGCGCCGCCGCGTGACCTTGTTATCCATTGGGTTTCTACCCATGTTTTCCTTGAAAGGAAATTGCTTTAGTATTGAACTGTTGTATGGTGATTGGTTTCCAGCCACTCACTGAGCTTCTAGATCACCTCTCGCATACTATTTCTTTTCAGGGGCAGTGTTGGGCGTGGAGCTGGAGCTTTCCTGTGGCGTGGTCTTATGGGCGTGGAGCGTTCTTCTGACAAGTGGGGAGTGCGAGGCTGTCAGCAGTCCTAGAGTCATTTTACGTATAGTAAATCGTGCATGTGGCACAAGTTGTATTTTCATTGGTCTAGACTTGGCTCTCACAGGACAGTGATTGTGTATTCGAGTATGTAATAATGTTTTTGGTTTACAGACATTGTTTATATATTATGCTTCCGCTTTTCAGTCAGTTATCATTATCCTTGCTTTGCCACCTTGTGTGTTGTTGTTGGAGTCTTTATTGACCTCAGGTATTGATAGCTGATATTTCATTATTGCCACGTCTCGGGGACGGCCGCCCTGGGGTGTGACATGAACACGCTATAAAGCTGGGCTTCCGAGCCTCCAACAATGAGGCAGAATGTGTAGTGCTTATTGCCAGACTGGAGCTCGTGATCCAACTAGGCGTAAGAATTGTTGACGTCTAAAGTGATTTACAGCTAGTGGTACTTCAAAGCACCGGGGAGTATGAGATTCAGGATGAGCGAATGGTGGCATACCAAGAGAAAGTGCAGTACCTACTTTCCCAATTCAAGTCGGCCACCATCCACTAGATAGAAAGGGAGCTTAATACTCAAGCAGATGCCTTGGCTAACTTGGCTTCATCGATCGGTGGAAAGCCAACTAGAAGCATAAAAATTGATTATCTAAAGTTCTCGAGCATTGAAAAGGTTGGAGAAGTTGAGAGGATCGCTTGCACCAAAGATTCTCCCAACTAGACGACGGACATTAAGTGACACCTTGTAGAAAGATTTCTGCCAGAAAACAAGTTTGAAGTGTCACGCCCCACAGCGACCGTCCCCGAGACGTGGCTATATAAATAATATCAGCTATCAATACCTGAGGTCAACAAAGACTCCAACAACAACATACAAGGTGGCAAAGCAACGATAAATGTTAGCTAACTAAAAAACGGAAGCATAAAATATCAACTATGTCTGTAAACTAAAATATTATTATAGACCCGAATACACAATCACTGTCCTATGAGAGCCAAATCATCTACCTTGCATGACCGCCCTTGCAAAAGAAACAATACGCGAGAGGTGAGCTACAGGCTTAATGAGTGGCTGGAAACCAAACACCATTACAACAATTTAATGTTAATGCAATTTCCTTCCGAGGAAAACATGGGTGGGGACCCAATGGATAACAAGGTCGCACGGCGGCGCGACCAACCTCACCCTCACCCTCACTCCTGGAGGGAGACTCTTAGGACTCTTGGGGAGAGACCATACCGTTTGTCAAAGAGACGTGGAATTACTGGTCCACACAACACTATTGGATTATCTACAGAGAGATATTTGCCCACCGATGTCTCTCAACATCGATACATAACTGGACCCAATAACTATGGGAACGGACGAACAAATGAATGGGTCATGTAGCGACGTGACTTCACCTCACCCCTGCCCTCACGCCCCAGGCGTCCCCGAGACGTGGCAATAATAATATAATATCAGCTATCAATACTTGAGGTCAATAAAGACACCAACAACAATACACAAGGTGGCAAAGCAAGATAATGATAACTGACTGAAAAGCGAAAGCATAATATATAACAATGTCTGTAAATCAAAAACATTATTACAGACCTGAATACACAATCAATGTCCTGTGGAAGCCAAGTCTAGACCAAAGAAAATACAACCTGTGCCACATGCACGATTTACAAAGCATAAAATGACTCTAGGAATGCTGACAGCCTCACACACGCCACCCGCCGGCAGAACGCTCCACGCCCATAAGACCACGCCACAGGAAGCTCCAGCTCCACGCCCAACACTGCCCCTGAAAAGAAACAGTATGCGAGGGGTGAGCTACAAGCTCAGTGAGTGGCTGGAAACCAATCACAAATCTACAGTTCAATACATAATTAATTCCCTTTTTCAAGGAAAAACATGGGTAGAAACCCAAGGATCACTGGGTCACGCGGCGGTGCGACCAACCTCACCCCCACCCTCACTCCCGGAGGGAGTCTTTTGGGACTTATGGGGAGAGACCATACCGTCGGTCGAAGAGACCCGGATTTACTGGTCTAGGGACCATGCCGTCGGTCGAAGAGACCCGGATTTACTGGTCTACTCAACACTACTGGATCATCTACATCTAGATAATCGCCCATCGATGTCCTTCAACATCCATCACGAGACCGGACCCAACATCTATGGGAACGGTCGAACAACGAATGGGTCATGAGGCGACGCGTCTTCGCCTCATCCACACCCTCACTCCTGAAAGGAGACATCTTGGGACTTTGGGAGAGACTTAGACTCCTCTACACCCCTGGTCCACCAGTAGCCTCTCCCCGCTCCGTAGCTTACCTGGTATACTCCCACCATCAGCACTGTCCGACACATCGGAGGTACCTACAGATGGGAGCCCTCTGTTAGGATAGCCTGTCTATCGCCGGGGATGTCACTACACGGATCTAACAAAGGGGAGAACGATTCCACGCTCGCGATGTTATACTTGTGTCACTTTTAGCCTGCTGGTAACCGTTGGAGCGTCCTGGCAGTTTTTAAAATTTTTAGGGTTTTCGATCGGAACCGCTTATTTTTGGACTGTTAGCTATCGTCCTGAGTTAGAGGACTCCGATTGGAAATCTAACTGCATATTTGGTGTCCTGGTGCCATTTTATGCCTCTCACGAAAATTTCATCGAATTCCGGTAACGTTCCCAAAATTTCGCAGTTCCGGGGCGTATCTGAGTTTTTAAGTGACTTGGTATAAATAGTGGGTGAGAAAATATCCCATGCACTATTCATCATCCCTACCAAATCCCTCTCTCTCCTCCCTCTCTCTTTTTCTTCCATTAGAGGCCCTTAGACCCCTCAAACCCAAAAACCTAAAGCATAGGAAGTGTAGATCGGGTCCCGATCTACCCTCCGGTGTTCTCAAATCCCTTTTCCGCCAAGTATAGCCACCCCGACCTCCTCTCTTTCTCCTCTGATTTGGCCCATATCGAAGGCCGTGGTAGATCCGGGCGAAAGAGAGCCGTTGAGAAAGGTTTCGGCGCGCGGAGAGCGTCCGGACTTCCCTTCCTCCCCTTGGTAAGCCCTATTTCCCCTCTTTTCTTGTTTAGATGGATGTTAGGAGGTGGATTTTGGGGTTGGGTGGAGGTCGGCGGCTGTGGGTGGCCGTCGGAGGGCGGTGGAGGTGGTCGGAGGTCGGTGGGTGGTGGTAGAGGTGCTCGGGTATGGGTGGGGGATGGTCTCGGGCAGTGGGGTGGGTGTCCCGGGAGTGCTGGCAGCAGGCGCAGTAGCGTGGGGCACCAGGTGGCCGGGCGCGCGGGTGCGTGCGTACAGGCGTGCGGGCGGCGTGCGCTCGGGTGGTGCTGCAGGCGTTGGGCGTGCTGGGCGCGCGGGCGCGTGCGCGCGGGTGCGCGCGCGGGCGTGCGCTCGGGGGGTGCAGGGGGAGGCGTGCAGCAGGGAGTGCTGGGCTCGAGTGGCTGCGGGCAGCCTGGCTGGGCAGGCCATGCTCGGGCGGCTGGCAGTGGTGCTCGGGTACCAGGCGGACAGTGCTCGGGTGGGTAGGCGAACAGGGCTCGGGCCACTCGACGACGCCCGCAGGCAGGCAGTGCGGGCAGCGGCGCGCGCAGACTGGCAGGCGCGCTGAGCGCGTGCTGCCAGGCGCGCTGGGTGCGTGCTGTGCGGGCGTGCGCATGGACGCTGGGTGAGGGTCCCGGGTGCTGGGCGCTGAGCACCAGGCGCTGGGCCGCGGGTACCGGGTGCTGGAGGTGATGGCCGTGAGGGCAGGGCGCAAGCGGGTGCTGCGCATGGGGCGCAGGGCACTCGGGCGTGCGGCGGGCAGCAGGGCACCAGTTTGTCGATCGCGCGAGGCCGTGCGCTCGGGGGGTGCAGTGGGTGCAGTGGTTAGAGGGTGGTAGGTGCGCGCGGAGTGCGTGCAGATGGGGGGCTGGAGATGCGCGCGGGGTGCGGGCGGGGCGTGCGGGGTGCTCGCGGGCCAGCGATGGCTTGCGGGGTGTGCGCGGGCGGCTGCGCTGGGGCGCAGGGGGCGCGCGGTGCACACGGGAAGCTCGGCGGCGTGTCTCGGCGGCGGGCAGGGGCCCGGCGGTGCGCGGAGTGCGCGGGCCGAGGCGCGGCGGTGCACCCGGGCGGTCGAGCGGCCGTGCGGGTGGTTGCCGGCCGTGCGGGTGGTTGCCGGAGTGCTCGGGGGAGCGTGCGTGCGGGTCGTATGCACGTTTGCCCGAGTGTTAGGTGTTTAGTTGTGGGTTTTGTGTGTTTGGGGTATTTTAGAGTATTTATGGATTTTAACTCACCATTTTGAATGTCTGTCTTGCTGATCTAGACGGACGGTCGCGCGACGACCCAGATACCGGTGAGTGGGACAATCCAACCCAGTAGAGAGGCGTTATACGCACTTGGGCGTATACCGACCTCTCCTGGGGCGTCATGGATGTATATTAACCTGTTAATATGTAATCCATGCTTGTATGATTAAATTGTAGAATGCATGCTATCCTAGACTTTGCATGTTAGGGACTTGCACCCTTAGGATATGTGTATGAGCCATGCACCATGCCTCCTGTTTCATGTTAGGAAACCTCGACCTGTGTATGCGTCCTACTAGTTTATTTATTCAATTAAATGCTAGTGTATGTTAAATCGCATGCCTTAGATAATATTATAGGGAGGGGCCTTGCGAAGACAGCGGTGAGACCCGGTTAAGGTACTCCGTGTTCCTTGTTTGGTTGTCGGGATGTCCTGTATCGGGACCTCATGCTGCTCTCCCAAGGTTTCTAGTCCCAATAATATTATAAGTAATGTTGTATGTTTGGTATGATTATTAGCATGAGTAGTGAATATTATAGGGGAGGGACCTTGCGAGGACAGCGGTGAGACCCGGGTTAGGGTACTCCGTGTTCCTTGTTTGGTTATCGGGGTATCCTATATCGGGAACTCGCGCTGCCCTCCCTAGTTTCTTTCCCCCAATGATATTCCAACCCTGCTTTTGATTGTACTTGTTTCCCTGCATCTTGGATATGCGCCCTGGAGGAACTCTGAAGAGTTCATGACATTTGAGTGGTAGAGATGTGTTGTCGGCGGATCCGAGTGGATCATATGCGTATGGATAGGCTGTTCTGTTCCCTGCGTTGGATCCGGTAGAGGCTACCTCCAGCGTTAGAAAGGTCGTCCTTCGGAGGACCCACATCAGTAGGCGCCTCCCGATATTTGTGACGGATTGTGCTAAAGTTGTGGGTGGAGACCAAGCGGCCTACGGAGTGGAGGAGGGACTACCGGTGGACTAAGGGTGACTAACAGCCTAGTCAGTCCCAAAATCCTATGTCACCTTTGGAAAGGTGAGGGTGAGGGTGTGGAGGGTTGGCGATGAGCGACCCGCTGGATTTGCTATGAATGATTGTTAGTCCCAAAATCCTGAGTCCCCTGTTGAGGGGTGAAGGTGAGGGTATGGTGGATATGGGTTATGGAAATTGTGGTTTAGGATGGATTAATGTTTATGTTGTTCCTGCCCCTTTGAGGCGGGACGAATAACTGGATTAATATGTTATGGTCAATATTGTCTGTGATGCATGGGTTGTGCCGTTCACTGAGCGTGTGGCTCACCCCTCGCATATGTTTTTCCCCAGTGGTCACTGAGCCTGAGCTAGATCCAGAGCAGCAGTTGGAGCTTTCCGAGGGATTTCTTCAGTAGCGGAGTAGCGCCACGTTCCGCGAGTGCCAGAGGCTATCAGCATCCCTTTTTCTTGACTATATGTACTCTATTTTCGTGCTTGGCACGCGTCTGTATATATATTCAGTTGTTTCTCTGTATATTGGCTCTCACAGGACGTATGATTGTGTATCGAGTCTGTAATATGTTTTGGGTTACAGACTCAGTTTTAGCTTCCGCTATATTGTGTATATATTATGTCAGCCTTGTTTGATCTGTGTTGTCATTTTTATCTGTGGTTTAGAGTATATGTATTTGACCTCATGTGTAGGCTTCTGATATGATATATACACCTGCCGCGTCCCGGGGACGGCCGCCCTGGGGCGTGACACGCGACATCATTCAATAACCCTCTCCCGGGTAGTATCTACAACCCGATCTCCTCAACTCACCGCTCTTACCCTTGGTTCACCGGTAGCCTCTCCCACCCTCGTGGCCTACGCCTAGTCCTCTGACAGGTATAGCCAACGCCGGGGAGTCCCTACATCGGATCCAAACGAAGGGGAGAACGATCCCATGTTCGCAAAGCGAAACCCAATGGAAAACAACCACTCTCGATACTCGCTCATCGAGATATCACACACATGCATAACAGTAACCAACATACTCATATTAACCTCAAAGTAGTCATAGTCCCTAAACGGGAGTAACTACACAATCCAGTGGGTCGTTACATCGCCGACCCACCACACCCTCACCCTCACCCTCACAGGGGTGACATGGTCTCTTGGGACTGACTAGACTACTATTCACCCTTGGTCTCACCGGGTAGCCTCTCCCACTCTCGTAGCCTCTACCTGGTCCACTCCCGCTATCAGTACTGTCCGACACATCGGAGGTACCTACGGACGGGAGTCCCCTGTCAGGTCGGCCATCGCCGGGGAGTTCCTACCTCGGATCCCAACCAATAAGGAGAAGACAGCCTACTCACGCGAAATGATCCCCTTGGATCCGTCGACAACGCTTCCTAACATTACTAATGTCATGAATTCTCCAGAATTCCTACAAGGCGCATAACTAAGATGCGGCTAGACATATATCATAACAACAAGGTTATAATATTCTCTAAGGCATGCTTACAACAATATACTCACATTTGATTTAAATAAATTAAACAAAACGGGAACATGCATAGGTCGAGGCTTTCAAATCAAGGGGCAAGGTGCCTGAACATGCATAGTCCGCAATACATGATATAAGGGTGCATATCCCTAACATACAAAGTCTAAGGAGGCATGGATACATCATATTAATCACGCATAGATCAAGGTTCTTAAGTACAGGACATGGTGTCCAGGCATGTACGGGCCTCTATATACAATACATGGATGTATATCCCTAGCATGCAATATATCTACATATTAGTTACGGAGCCCCATCAATGCGCGACGCACGTCTACGCGGGTCGAGCACATCCCTAGAGAGGGGGGGGGGATTGGAATCAAACCACTCACCTTACGACCCGGGACCTCGCGCATCCCATCCGACGAGATCAGCAAGGTAGGGGCATTCAACTGGTGAGAAACAACACAATTTACACAAAGAAAACATTAGAAACACCCAATACTCGGACAAGCATGCATAGGGACTCGCACGCATGCGAGCACGCGCGTACGCACGCGAGCCCGAGTTCCCCGACACCTACCCGAACCCTTGGGCAGCAACACGCATGGCCCCCCGCACGCGCACGCACGAATGCGCACGCACCCCAGCACCATCGACGCACTGCCGCGCGCCTGCCCGCACGCCCAGACGCGCTGCCGCACGCACGCGCACGCTCGCGCGCGCCCGCGCGCACTGCACGTCCAGCCCGCGCCTTGCACACGCCCCAGCACGTGCACGCACGCGCATGCACTGGTCCCCAGCCCCGCGCCCAGGTGCATGCCCATGCGCCTGCTCCGCGCACGCGCACGCCCGCGCGCACTTGCACGCACTCCCGCGCGCACCCCCGCTCGCACCGGCACCTGCGCGCACTCCCGCACGCACGCGCCCGCGCGCGTCTGCGCACCCGCCACCGCCCGCTAGTGTTCGCCTGCGCGCGCATGCGCGCCCAGCCCATCCTATCCTCATTTTAACCCTTCCCAACCCCTCACACACACCCTAACACATCTACCTAGCATGCATGACATCCCCAACAAACCCTAAGCCAAGAAAATCAAGAAAAGAAGGGGAGGAGCTCACCTTGGAGGGGGAACAAAAAGGGGGAGGTTCGGGGGCCCTCGACGCACCCGCGACCACCTCAACCGCCACCACCACCACCACCACCCCTCAGCCTCCTCCTCTTCAGCTGAAAATCAGGGGGGAAAGATCATGCAAAGAGAGCTTGAGAGAGGGAAGAACAAACAACAACAACACAAGAACCAACTTCCCCTTCTTCCTTCACCTCCACCTTCTCTTCTTCTCTTTGAGGATTAAAACCAAACACATGGGGGGTGTGTTTGAAAGAGAGAGGGACAGAAAAGAATGCAGTCGACGTGGGGGTTTGGGAGGGGAGAGAGAGAGGAGAAGATATTTTATCACAAAAGATATTTATGCACAAATATCTTAAGAGGGAATGACTAAGTCGCCCTTGACCGGAAATTCTGCGCATGCTTCACTGGAACAGCCATAACTTCCTCAATATAGCTCCGAATTGCACAATTCCAAGACCGTTGGAAAGCTAAGAAGATTATCTACAATTTTTATGTTTATGCCAAGATCAAATAATCTCTCCAACTATTCCGAAATTAGAGCTAAACATAGAACAGGGCTGCTGCCAGAATTTCCATCCCCGGGGTATACTTGGAAAAATACCCATAACTTTTACTACAAGAATCCAGTTGACCTAATTCCACTTCTGTGCGAAAGCTAACTCAAAACTGGACATCTCATAATAAACTCATATTTAAACCTTTTCATCTTGGATTTTAACAAAATCAAATCCAAATACCAAATTGGAAATACATTACTTCTTGGAAAAAACATTATGTACCCAATTTTTCAAACCGAGCGCTCCAAATGACACAGGCACAACATCCTTCCCTCCTTAGGATATTTAGTCCTCGAAATTTAAGGAAACCCAAAGGGAAGACCGAATGTATCATGCATAGACCTTTTTCTCCCAAGTGGCCTTCGCATGGGACTGGCGCTACCAACACACTATAATCAAAGGAATGGTCTTAGCGTGGAGCCTCTTCTCATGCTTTTCCTTGACCTCGATCCACTGCTCCACGAACGACAAATCCACCTGGAGGATGAGGCGGTCGAACAGAATGACATGAGCAAGATCGTGGACATAACGCCTCGGCCATTGCACAAGGACGACGTCGTGGGCATGAGCCAGCTGTGGGGAAAAGGCTACATGATAAGCCACCTCCCCAATCCACTCAATGACGAGAAATGGTCCCATTAAAGAGCAAACTCAGCTTGCCCCGAACGTCGAAACAGAGGGTGCCCTTTAACCAGGACACCTTCTTGAAAATTTTGTCGCCAAACCCAAAGGTAAGCCCCTGGCGACGATGACCTGCGTAGCCTTCTGTCGGTTCTGGGAGGTGCGGATGCACACATGAACCAACCTGGTTAGTGTAAGGTCAAACAACTAACTTATGGCCTCTCCAACTGGCGCTCCTCAACCGTCCCAACACAAAGGAGTTATAGAAATGCGCCCGTAGAGTGCCTTTCACAGATCCATCTGGGTGCTCGAATGGCAGTCGTCTTGCAGGCATACCCCAACAAATGGGTGGTGCCTCACCCAACTGCCCTCATCATCGAGCACGCAGGCACTTAGCATGTCCTCCAAGGTCTGAATCGTCCTCTTTGTCTGGCTATCCATCGGCGATGAAACGCTATACTTAAATGGAGGCTCGCGCCAAAGGCTGCGCCACAATCTCAAAGTAACCCCCGCGTCTCAACCGAAAATAGCGCCGACCGGAGTGCCATGAAGACGAACAATCGCGAAGGTGAAAACCCACGTCAAGGCATCCAGAGACTCAATCAGTCTGATAGGGAGGGAAGCGCGGACTTAGTCAGTCGGTCAATGATCACCTAGACGGCGTCGTGACCCGAACGTGACATTAGCGAGTCCGCAACAATCCCTGATAGCCCACTCCCACGTCCACTGAGGAATCTCGATGGACTGACGTTTTCCACCCAATGATGATTCTCGAACTTTGCCTGAGGGCATGCCAACCTGGGGAAACAAGGTCACCCACATCACCTTTTTCATCACACCACAGCAATCTCAATGAAGACTACCTCAAAGTAGTCCACGGAGGCCCAATAAAACTTTTGAGATCCATGCAGGCATCCGGCACATTCGTCAACCCCGACGGCAGTACTTAAAACTCGTAGTGCCTCAAAACGGTCACGAAAGGCCATCTACAGGATGTCTAACTCCCGGATTTCCAACTTGTGGTACCCTTGTGCGAAGATAGATCTACTAGCAGACACTCGCTCCTAGAGCTGGTCAAATAGATCATCGATTCGCGGCAAAGGTAATTGACCTTCAACCTCCACGGGGAGATCAAAACAATACCTCGAACGATTAAGTCCAGATTCTACTCCTCGAGCATGTCTGGTGCTCATGATGACACTTACATGCTTGGTAAGCCGCTCAACCTCACTTAATCCACAAGACACGCAATAAGGGGGGTCGTCGAACCTCGACAATGCCTATGCGACGTCATCTATCTGATAGGGCGGTTGAGTCCCATCACGAACGCTAGCATCGCGTCTCCTTATTCGCGACCAAAGTGAGGCACAACGCGATAGTATCCACAACTGTGCTTCACATGCCGCCAGAGATAGGTCGCTCATCTACAACCATTGGAACTCCAGCATCCTGCACTCCATGGGCATATTCATCACGGGGAGTCCACGCTCTCGCCATAATTTAGCAGCACTCTCCCAGTGTGGCCTCTACCTGGTAGCTTCCCAAGCCTACTATCTCCGCCATATGGGTGCACCACAAGCATAGTATCTGGGAGCACCTCACAGGGCTCCGGCCTCAACCGGGCAGCTACAATATAAAATGATATATCGAAGCGACTCCAGACGCCACTATGGAACCCTGTCCACTAGCGATCGCCCACTGAGCTGCAATAGGACGCACCCAATCCCGATCGTACGCATCACCACTCGCTACAGCACCTTCCAAGTGAGAGGAAAAAATCCACCATCAATTTGATGCTTCTAAGGTATTCCTTGACTGGGAAAAGAAACCTTGGCAGGGCACCATGAGGTCCCGATATACGACATCCCGACAACCAAACAAGGAACACGGAGTACCCTAGCCCGGGTCTCAACGCTGACCCTCCAAGGCCCCTTAATCCTGAGTAGGAAGTCTAAAAGAAGACATGATTCCTTAATGAGCAATACACCACATCCTCAAAACTTTACACTGGCACCGCACGCGAACTCCATGGTTACCAACGATACCGATACACAGGGAAGAAGTTCCATTATCGAGACGCAATCCATACCTTAGAGATTGCAACCAATTCATCACTATCACACTACTGGGCATAAATCTCCTACCCAAACCTTAATCCTGCACAAGAGATCTAACAACTGACCCTAATAAGTCGACAACTTAAGGGTGGGTCCAGGGGGTCACGTCCATGTCAACGGATGCGAGGAGGCATGTCAGCAACCTAAGATAACTTCTAAAACAAGAGTACTCGGATGACAATCCTACGACTCATCATCTATACGACTAGACTTAGGCTCTGACAGGACCAGGCTCTAATACCAACTTTTTTGTCACGCCCCAGGCTTCCCTGAGACGTGGCAAAATATAATAAATATAATATCAGCTATTAATACTGACTGAAAATGATGACTGACTGAAAAGCGGAAGCATAATATATAACAATGTCTGTAAATCAAAAATATTATTACAGACCCGCATACACAATCAATGTCCCGTGAAAGCCAAGTCTAGACCAAAGAAAATACAACCTGTGCCACATGCACGATTTACAAAGCATAAAATGACTCTAGGAATGCTGATAGCCTCACACTCGCCACCCGCCGGCAGAACGCTCCACGCCCATAAGACCACGCCACAGGAAGCTCCAGCTCCACGCCCAACACTGCCCCTGAAAAGAAACAGTATGCGAGGGGTGAGCTACAAGCTCAGTGAGTGGCTGGAAACCAATCACCAATCTACAGTTCAATACATAATCAATTCCCTTTTTCAAGGAAAAACATGGGTAGAAACCCAATGGATCACTGGGTCACGCGGCGGCGTGACCAACCTCACCCCCACCCTCACTCCCGGAGGGAGTCTTTTGGGACTTATGGGGAGAGACCATACCGTCGGTCGAAGAGACCCGGATTTACTGGTCTAGAGACCATGTCGTCGATCGAAAAGACCCGGACTTACTGGTCCACTCAACACTACTGGATCATCTACATCTAGATAATCGCCCATCGATGTCCTTCAACATCCATCACGAGACCGGACCCAACATCTATGGGAACGGTCGAACAACGAATGGGTCACGAGGCGACGCGTCTTCGCCTCATCCACACCCTCACTCCTGAAAGGAGACATCTTGGGACTTTGGGAGAGACTTAGAGTGCTCTACACCCCTGGTCCACCGGTAGCCTCTCCATGCTCCGTAGCTTATCTAGTATACTCCCACGATCAGCATTGGCCGAACACATCGGAGGTACCTACAGATGGGAGCCCTCTGTCAGGACAGCCTGTCTAACGCCGGGGATGTCACTACTCGGATCCAACGAAGGGGAGAACGATTCCACGCTCGCGACATCATTCAATAACCCTCTCCTGGGTAGTATCTACAACCCGATCTCCTCAACTCACCGCTCTTACCCTTGGTCCACCGGTAGCCTCTCCCACCCTCGTGGCCTCCGCCTAGTCCTCTGACAGGTATAGCCAACTCCGGGGAGTTCCTACATCTGATCCAAACGAAGTGGAGAACAATCCCATGTTCACAAGGCGAAACCCAATGGAAAACAACCACTCTCGATACTCGCTCATCGAGATATCACACACATGCATATCAGCAACCAACACACTCACATTAACCTCAAAGTAGTCATAGTCACTAAACGGGAGTAACTACACAATCCAGTGGGTCGTTACATCACCGACCCACCACACCCTCACCCTCACCCTCACCCTCGAAGGGGTGACATGGTCCACTCCCGCTATCAGTACTGTCCGACACATCGGAGGTACCTACAGACGGGAGTCCCCTGTCAAGTCGGCCATCGCCGGAGAGTTCCTACCTCGGATCCCAACCAATAAGGAGAAGACAGCCTACTCACGCGAAATGATTCCCTTGGATCCGTCGACAACGCTTACAACCATGTATCATAACTAAGATGCGGGGAGACATATATCATAAACACAAGGTTATAATATTTTCTAAGGCATGCTTACAACCATGTATTCACATTTGATTTAAATAAATTAAACTAAATGGGAACATGCATAGGTCGGGGCTTTCAAATCAAGGGGCAAGGTGCCTAAACATGCATAGTCCGCTATAGATGATATAAGGGTGCATATCCCTAGCATACAAAGTCTAAGGTGGCATGGATACATCATATTAATCACACATAGATCAAGGCTTTTAAGTACAGGACATGGTGTCCAGGTATATAAGGGCCTCTATACACGATACATGGATGTATATCCCTAGCATGCAAGATATCTACATATTATTTAGGGAGCCCCATCGATGCGCGACGCGCGTCTACGCGGGTCGAGCGCATCCCTAGAGAGGGGGGGGGATTGGAATCAAACCACTCACCTTACGACCCGGGACCTCGCGCATCCCATCTGACGAGATCTGCAAGGTAGGGGAATCCAACTGGTGAGAACAACACAATTTACACAAAGAAAACATTAGAAACACCCAATACTCGGACAAGCATGCATACGGACTCGCACACATGCGAGCACGCGCGTACGCACGCGAGCCCGAGTGCCCCGACACCTACCCGAACCCTCGGGCAGCCACACGCATGGCCCCCCGCACGCGCACGCACGAATGCGCACGCACGCACGCACCCCGGCACCATCAGTGCACTGCCGCACGCTCGCGCGCGCCCGCGCGCACTGCACGTCCAGCCCGCGCCCCTTGCACACTCCCCAGCACGCGCACGCACACGGACGCATGCATGCGCGCGCACTGGTCCCCAGCCCCGCGCCCAGGCGCCTGCTCCGCGCACGCGCACGCTCGCGCGCACCCCCGCTCGCGCCAGCACCCGCGCACCGGCGCGCACGCGCCCGCGCGCATCCGCGCACCGGCCAGCGCCCGCCTGCGCGCGCACGCACGCCCAGCCCATCCTAACTTCTTTTTAACCCTTCCCAACCCCTCACACACACCCTAACACCTCTACCTAGCATGCATGACCTCCCCAACAAACCCTAAGCCAAGAAAATCAAGAAAAGAAGGGGAGGAGCTCACCTTGGAGGGGGAACAAAAAGGGGGAGGTTCGGGGGCCCTCGACGCACCCACGACCACCTCAACCCCCACCACCACCACCACCACCCCTCAGCCTCCTCCTCTTCAGCTGAAAATCAGGGGGGAAAGATCATGCAAAGAGAGCTTGAGAGAGGGAAGAACAAACAACAACAACACAAGAACCGACTTCCCCTTCTTCCTTCACCTCCACCTTCTCCTCTTCTCTTTGAGGATTAAAAGCAAACACATGGGGGGTGTGTTTGAAAGAGAGAGGGACAGAAAAGAATGCAGTCGACGTGGGGGTTTGGGAGGGGAGAGAGAGAGGAGAAGATATTTTATCACAAATATCTAAGGGGGAATGACTAAGTCGTCCTTGACCAGAAATTCTGCGCATGCTTCACTGGAACAGCCATAACTTCCTCGATATAGCTCCGAATTGCACAATACCAAGTCCGTTGGAAAGCTACGAAGATGATCTACAACTTTCATGTTTATGCCAAGATCAAATAATCTATCGAGCTATTCCGAAATTAGAGCTAAACATAGGGCAGGGCTGCTGCCTGAATTTCCATCCCCGGGGTATACTTGGAAAAATACCCATAACTTTTACTACAAGAATCCAGTTGATCTAATTCCACTTCTGTGCGAAAGCTAACTCAAAACTGGACATCTCATAATAAACTCATATTTAAGCCTCTTCTTCTTGGATTTTAACAAAATCAAATCCAAATACCGAATAGGAAATACATAACTTCTTGGAAAAAAAAATTATGTACCCAATTTTTTCAAACAGAGCGCTCCAAATGACACAGGCACAACACCTGCCCCCATTGGAAAACTCCTGGGACACCCGGAGAGAAAACAAAGGTTAACCATAAAACCTGGTGTTATTGGATAACATAATACAACCAGTCCCTTTACTACGAGGTAGAGATGCCACTACGATACCTCAAAGCGTTAGGCACAACTTACCCGGAATATACTCGACGAGTATAAGAGTCACGTAACCACGTGACTCCCAACTCATCCTCACCCTAGCCCCCGGAGGGGTTACCCTAGGGATTTTTGGGATAAATCCATTAGCTCTACACCCTTCTTTATCAGGTTGCCCTCTCTTGGGTAGCCTCTACTTGGTATACTTCCATGATCAGTACATCTGCTGAACTCATCGGTAGTACCTACAGGTGGGAGCCCTCTGTAAGGACAGCTTCAACGCTGGGCATGTTGTGCCTGTGTCATTTGGAGCGCTCTGATCGAAAATTTGGCTACATAATTTTTCCTCGAAGTAATGTAACTCCAATTTCGTATTTGGATTTGATTTTGTTAAAATCCAAGATGAAGAGGTTTAAATCTGATTTTATTATGAGATGTCCAGTTTTTAGTTAGCTTTCGTACAGAAGTGGAATTAGATCAACTGGATTCTTGTAGTAAAAGTTATGGGTATTTTTCCAAGTATACCCCGGGGATGGAAATTCTGGCAGCAGCCCTGTTCGATGTTTAGCTCTAATTTCGGATTAGCTGGATAGGTTATTTGATCTTGGCATGAACATGAAAGTTGTAGATAATCTTCTTGGGTTTCGAACGGACTTAGAATTGTGCAATTCGGAGCTATATGGAGGAAGTTATGGCTTTTCTAATGAAGCATGCACAGAATTTCAAGTCCAAGGATGATTTGGTCATTTCCATCCCTCTTTAGATATTTATGTGCAAATAAATATCTTCCTTCTCTCTCTCTCCCTCTCACTTCCACGCCCATTTTCTTGCCCTCTCTTCTTCTCTTTCAAAGCCCCCCCATGTGTTTGTGAAAACTCCTCAAAGAGAAGAGAAGGAGAAGGTGCAAGTGCAAGTGAGTGCTTGTGTAGGTTTTGTTGTTGTTGTTGATCCTCTCTCTCTCAAGCTCCCTTTTCATGATCCTCCCCCCCTGATTTGCAGCCAAGGAGGAGGCTGAGGAGAGGCTGGGAAGGTGGTGGTGTTGGTGGTGGCGGTTGAGGTGGTCGCGGCGTCGAGGGACCCCGAACCTCCCCCTTTCTTTTCCCCTCCCAAGGTGAGCCTTTCCCCTTCTTTTCTTGGTTTTTATGGCTTAGGGATGGTTGGAAAGGTCATGCATGCTAGGTAGATGGGTTAGGGTGTGTGTGAGCGGTTGGGGAGGGTTAAAAAGGGGTAAGGGTTGGCTCGGCACGCGTTGGGGGCAGTCTGCGAGCGTGCGCGCGCAGGCGGGCGCTAGCAGGCACTGGCGGGAGCGCAGAGTGGGCACGCGAGTGCGCACGGGTGCTGGCGCGAGCGCGTGCGAGCGTGCGCGCGCGGGGCAGTGCGCCTGGGCATGCGCCTGGGCGCGGGGCTGGGGACCAGTGCGCGTGCTGGGGCGTGCGCGCAGGGTGCTGCGCGAGCGCGGCAGCGCGTCTGGGCGCGCGGGCAGGCGCGCGGTAGTGCGCCGAGGGTGCTGGTGCGTGCGCGTGCGGGGGGCCATGCGTGTGGCTGCCCGAGGGTTCGGGTAGGTGTCGGGGCACTCGGACTCGTGTGCGTACGTGCGTGCTCGCATGCGTGCGAGTCCTTATGCATGCTTGTCCGAGTATTGGGCATTTCTAATGATTTCTATGTGTAAATTGTGTTGTTACTCACCAAATTGGATGCCCCTATCTTGTAGATCTCGTCGGATGGGATGCGCGAGGTCCCGAGTTGTAAGGTGAGTGGTTTGATTCCAATCTCGCCCCCCCCCTCTCTAGGGATGCGCTCGACGCGCGTAGACGCGTGTCGCGCATCGATGGGGCCCCCTAGCTAATATGTAGAAACGATGTTAATGCATGTTATAATATGATGAAACCATGCCATATTAGACCTTGTATGCTAGGGATATGCATCCATATATCATGTATAGAGGCCTATGCATGCCTAGACACCATGTCCCTTGATTGGAAAGCCCCGAACTATGTATGTTCCCATCTAGTTTAATTTAATTAAATCAAAATGAGAGCATATTGTTATAAGCATGCCTTAGAGAATATTATAACCTTATTGTTATAATATATGTTTCCCCGCATCTTAGTTATGCGCCTTGGAGGAATTCTTAAGAATTCATAACATTAGTAGTGTTAGAAATCGTTGTCGACGGATCCAAGAGGATCGTATACGTGCGTGAGTAGGCTGTCTTCTCCTTTTGGTTGGATCCGATGTAGGGACTCCTTAGCGTTGGAAAGCTGACCTGACAGAGGGCTCCCATCTGTAGGTACCTTCGATGCGTCGGACAGTGCTGATCGTGGGAGTATACCAGGTAGAGGCTACGGAGTGTGGGAGAGGCTACCGGGTGGACCAAGGGTGGAGAGCGGTCTAGTCAGAAAAGGCCCATGACACCCCCTTAAAGGGTGAGGGTGGGGTGGGTCAGCGATGTTACGACCCTCTAACTTGTGTAGTTACTCCCGTATAGGGACTATGACTACTTTAAGGTTAATATGAGTGTGTTGATTGTTGTTATGCCTGTGTTTTGATATCTTGATAAGTGAGTATCGAGAGTAGTTGTTTTCCATTAGGTTTGCCTTGCGAACATGGGATCGTTTTCCCCTTCGTGGGATCCGATGTAGGAACTTCTCGGGTTTAGTTGTCCTGACAGAGGGCTCCCATCCGTAGGTACCACCGATGCATTCGAAAGAGTACTGATCGTGGGAGTATACCAGGTAGAGGCTATCCGGGGAAAGGGCTACTGGCGGACCAAGGGTGTAGAGCGGTGAGTTGAGAAGATCAGGTTGTAGATACTACCCAGGAGAGGGTTAACGAATGATGTTGCGGGCGTGGGAATCGTTCTCCCCTTCGTTGGATCCGAGTAGGGACTTTCCGGCGATTACAGCTGTCCTGACAGAGGGCTCCCATCCGTAGGTACCACCGACGCGTTCGAAAGGGTACTGATAGTGGGAGTATACCAGGTAGAGGCTACACGGGAGAGGCTACCGGTGGACCAAGGGTGTAGAGCAGTCTAAGCCTCTTCCAAAAGTCCCAATAGTCTCTGTTGTGCCTGTGTCATTTGGAGCGCTCTGTTTGAAAATTTGGGTACATAATTTTTTTTTTTGCGAGGGGTTATGTATTCCTGATTTGGTATTTGGATTTGATTTTGTTAAAGTCCAAGATGAAGAGGTTTAAATATGAGTTTACTATGAGATGTCCAGTTTTGAGTTAGCTTTCGTACAGAAGTGGAATTAGATCAACTGGATTTCTGTAGTAAAAGTTATGGGGATTATTTGATCTTGGCATAAACATGAAAGTTGTAGATAATCCTCTTGGCTTTCCAACGGACTTGGAATTGAGCAATTCGGAGCTATATTGAAGAAGTTATGGCTGTTCCAGTGAAGAATGCGCAGAATTTCTAGTCGAAGGGCGACTAGGTCATTTCTCCTTAAGATATTTGTGATAAATATCTCTCTCTCTCTCTCTCCCCTCTCACTTCCACGACAACCTCTGCTGACCTCTCTTTCTCTCTTTCACAAGCCACCCTAAGTCTTTGATAAAATGTCTCAAAGAGATGGTGAAGGATATGGTGCAAGTGCAAGTGAGGTTTGTGCTTATGTTGTTGTGGTTGTTCCCCTCTATCTCAAGATCTCTTTGTATGATCTTTCCCCCCCCCACTGATTGCAGCCATAGAGGGCAGAGGAGGCCGAGGAGGTGGTGGTGGTGGTGGTGGCGGTTGAGGTGGTCGCGGGTGCGTCGAGGGCCCCTGAACCTCCCCCTTTTGTTCCTCCTCCAAGGTGAGCTCCTCCCCTTATTTTCTTGGTTTTTATGGCTTAAGGGGTTGTGCGAAAGTCATGCATGCTAGGTAGATGGATTAGGGTGTGTGTGAGGGGTTGGGGAGGGTTAAAATGAGGTTAGGACGGGCTAGGCGCGCGCTGGCAGGCGAAGTAGGGTGCGCAGACGCGCGCGGGTGAGAGGGTGCACGCGGGTGCTGGCGCGAGCGGGGGTGCGCGTAGGAGTGCGCGCGAGGGTGTGAGCGCGCGGAGTAGGCGCCTGGGCATGCGCCTGGGCGCGGGGCTGGGGACCAGTGCCCGCGCGTGCGTGCGTGGGCGTGCTGGGGCGTGCGCGGGGTGCTGCGCGGGGGCGCGCAGGGCTTGACGCGCGGTGCGGCAGCGCGTCTGGGCGCGCGGGCAGGCGCGCTGCAGTGCGTTGATGGTGCTGGGGTGCGTGCGTGCGTGCGCATGCGGGGGGCCATGCGTGTGGCTGCCCGAGGGTTCGGGTAGGTGTCAGGGCACTCGGACTCGCGTGCGTACGTGGGTGCTCGCATGCGTGCGCGCCCGTATGCATGCTTGTCTGAGTATGGGGTATAAATTGTTTTGTTTCTCACCAATTGGATGCCCCTACCTTGCAGATCTCGTCGGATGGGATGCGCGAGGTCCCGGGTCGTAAGGTGAGTGGTTTGATTCCAATCCCCCCCCCCCTCTCAAGGGATGCGCTCGACCCGCGTAGATGCGCGTCGCGCATCGATGGGGCCCCCTTACTAATATGTAGATATTTTGCATGCTAGGGATATACATCCATGTATCGTGTATAGAAGCCCGTACATGCCTGGACACCATGTCCTGTACTTAAAATCCTTGATGCATGCATGATTATTATGATATATCCATGCCACCTTAGACTTTGTATGCTAGGGATATGCACCCTAATGTTGAGGATAGAGGCCTATGCATCATGATACCATGTTTTCATGCTAGGAAAGCCTTGACCTATGCATGTTCCCATTTAGTTAATTTATTTAAATCAAGATGGGCTTATGTGAGCATATAGTTGGAAGCATGCCTTAGAGAATATTATAATCTTGTGGTTATAATATATGTCTCCCCAGAGGAATTCTTGAGAATTCATGTCATTAGAAATGTTTGGAAGCGTTGTCGACGGATCCAAGAGGATCGCATGCGTGTGGGTAGGCTGTTCTCTTCCCTTCGTTGGATCCGTGTAGTACAGCCCCAGTGTTAGACAGGCTGTCCTGACAGAGGGCTCCCATCTATAGGTACCTCCGATGTGTTCGGACAGTGCTGATCGTGGGAGTATACCAGGTAAGCTACGGAGCGGGGAGAGGCTACCGGTGGACCAAGGGTGATTAACAGCCTAGTCAGTCCCAAAAGCCTATGTCACCCCCTTGAGGGTGAGGATGAGGGTGTGGTGGGTCGGCGATGTAACGACCCACTAGATTGTGTAGTTGCTCCCGTTTAGGGACTATGACTATTTTAAGGTTAATATGAGTGTGTTGGTTGTTGTTATGCATGTGTGTGATATCTCGATGAGCGAGTATCGAGAGTGGTTGTTTTCCATTGGGTTTCGCTTTGCGAACGTGGGATCGTTCTCCCCTTCGTTGGATCCGATGTAGGAACTCCCCGGCGTTGGCTATACCTGTCAGAGGACTAGGCGGAGGCCACGAGGGTGGGAGAGGCTACCGGAGGACCAAGGGTAAGAGCGGTGAGTTGAGGAGATCGGGTTGTAGATACTACCCGGGAGAGGGTTAACGAATGATGTCGCGAGCGTGGAATCGTTCTCCCCTTCGTTGGATCCGTGTAGTACAGCCCCGGCATTAGACAGGCTGTCCTGACAGAGGGCTCCCATCAGTAGGTACCTCCTATGTGTTCGGACAGTGCTGATCGTGGGAGTATACCAGGTAAGCTACGGAGCGGGGAGAGGCTACCGGTGGACCAGGGGTGTAGAGCAGTCTAAGTCTCTCCCAAAGTCCCAAGATGTCTCCTTTCAGGAGTGAGGGTGTGGATGAGGCGAAGACGCGTCGCCTCGTGACCCATTCGTTGTTCGACCATTCCCATAGATGTTGGGTCCGGTCTCATGATGGATGTTGAAGGACATCGTTGGGAGATTATGTAGATGTAGATGATCCAGTAGTGTTGAGTGGACCAGTAAATCCAGGTCTCTTCGACCGACGGCATGGTCTCTAGACTAGTAAATCCGGGTCTCTTCGACCGACGGTATGGTCTCTCCCCATAAGTCCCAAAAGACTCCCTTCGGGAGTGAGGGTGGGGGTGAGGTTGGTCGCGCTACCGCGTGACCCTGTTATCCATTGGGTTTCTACCCATGTTTTCCTTGAAAGGAAATTGATTATGTGTTGAACTGTAGAATGGTGATTGGTTTCCAGCCACTCCTTGAGCTTGTAGCTCACTCCTCGCATACTGTTTCTTTTCAGGGGAAGTGTTGGGCGTGGAGCTGGAGCTTTCCTGTGGTGTGGTCTTATGGGCGTGGAGCGTTCTGCCGGCGGGTGGCGAGTGTGAGGCTGTCAGCATTCCTAGAGTCATTTTATGCTTTGTAAATCGTGCATGTGGCACAGGTTGTATTTTCTTTGGTCTAGACTTGGCTTTCACAGAACATTGATTGTGTATTCGGGTCTGTAATAATGTTTTTGATTTACAGACATTGTTATATATTATGCTTCCGCTTTTCAATCAGTTATCATTATCTTGCTTTGCTGCCTTGTGTTTTTTTGTTGGTGTCCTTATTGACCTCAGGTATTGATAGCTGATATTATATTTTATTATTGCCACGTCTCGGGGACGCCTGGGGCGTGACAAAAAAGTTGGTATCAGAGCCTGGTCCTGTCAGAGCCTAAGTCTAGTCGTATAGATGGTGAGTCGTAGGATTGTCATCCGAGTACTCTTGTTTTAGAAGTTATCTTAGGTTGCTGACATGCCTCCTCGCATCCGTTGACGTATACGTGACCCCTTGGAACCACCCTTAAGTTGTCAACTGGGTCGACTGGTTAGGGTCAGTTGTTAGATCACTTGTTGTGGGATTAAGGTTTGGGTAGGAGAATTATGCCCAGTAGTGTGATAGTGATGAACTGGTTGCAATTTCTAAGATATGGATTGCGTCTCGATAATGGTGCTCTTTCCCGAGTATCGGTATCGCTGGTAATCATGGAGTTCGCGTGCGGCGCCTGTGTTAAGTGTTGAGGATGTGGCGTATTGCTCATGAAGGGATGATGTCTTCTTCTAGACTTCCTACTCAGGATTAAGGGGCCTTGCAGGGTCAGCGTTGAGACCCGGGCTAGGGTACTCCGTGTTCCTTGTTTGGTTGTCGGGATATCCTATATCAGGACCTCATGGTGCCCTGCCAAGGTTTCTTTTCCCAGTTAAGGAATACCTTAGAAGCATCAAATTGATGGTGGATTTTTCCCTCTCACTTGGAAGGTGTTGTAGCGAGTGGTGATGCGTACGATTGGGATTGGGTGCGTCCTATTGCAGCTCAGTGGGCGATCGCTAGTGGACAGGGTTCCATAGTGGCGTCTGGAGTCGCTTCGATATATCATTGTGCGTTGTAGCTGCCCGGTTGAGGCCAGAGCCCTGTGAGGTGCTCCCAGATACTATGCTTGTTGGTGCGCCCATATGGCAGAGATAGTAGGCTTGGGAGGCTACCAGGTAGAGGCCACACCGGGAGAGTGCTGCTAAATAATGTGGAGAGCGTGGACTCCCCGTGATGAATCTGCCCATGGAGTGCAGGATGCTGGAGTTCCAATGATTGTAGATGAGCGACCTATCTCTGGCGGCATGTGAAGCACAGTTGTGGATACTGTCGCGTTTTGCCCCACATTGGTCGCGAATAAGGAGACGCGATGCTAGCGTTCGTGATGGGACTCAACCGCCCTATAAGTTAGATGACGTTGCATAGACATTGTCGAGGTTCGATGACCCCTTATTGCGTGTCTTGTGGATTAAGTGCTGTTGAGCGGCTTATCAAACGTGTAAGTGTCACCATGAGCGCCAGCCATGCTCGAGGAGCAAAATCTGGACTTAATTGTTCGTGGTGTTGTTTTGATCTCCCCGTGGAGGTTGAAGATCAATTACCTTTGCCGCGAATCGATGATCTATTTGAATCTTCTGTTAGATCGATCTTCGCACAAAGGCACCACAAGTCGAAGATCCAAGAGTTGGACATCCCGTAGATAGCCTTTCATGACCGTTCAGGCTTTACGAGCTTTAAGTAGTCTTGTTGATCTCAAAAGTTTTATTGGGTTCCGGTGGACCAAGGGTGATTAACAGCCTAGTCAGTCCCAAAAGACCATGTCACCCCTTCGAGGGTGAGGGTGAGGGTGTGGTGGGTCGGCGATGTAACGACCCACTGGATTGTGTAGTTGCTCCCGTTTAGGGACTATGACTACTTTAAGGTTAATATGAGGGTGTTGGTTGCTGTTATGCATGTGTGTGATATCTCGATGAGCGAGTATCGAGAGTGGTTGTTTTCCTTTGGGTTTCGCTTTGCGAACATGGGATCGTTCTCCACTTCATTTGGATCCGATGTAGGAACTCCTCGGTGTTGGCTATACCTGTCAGAGGACTAGGCGGAGGCCACGAGGGTGGGAGAGGCTACCGGTGGACCAAGGGTAAGAGCGGTGAGTTGAGGAGATCGGGTTGTAGATACTACCCGGGAGAGGGTTATCGAATGATATCGTGAGCGTGGAATCGTTCTCCCCTTCGTTGGATCCGTGTAGTACAGTCCCGGCGTTAAACAGGCTGTCCTGACAAAGGGCTCCCATCTGTAGGTACCTCCGATGTGTTCGGACAGTGCTGATCGTGGGAGTATACCAGGTAAGCTACGGAGCGGGGAGAGGCTACCGGTGGACCAGGGGTGTAATGCAGTCTAAGTCTCTTCCCAAAGTCCCAAGATGTCTCCTTTCAGGAGTGAGGGTGTGGATGAGGCGAAGACGCGTCGCCTCATGACCCATTCATTGTTCGACCGTTCCCATAGATGTTGGGTCCGGTCTCGTGATGGATGTTGAAGGACATCGTTGGGAGATTGTGTAGATGTAGATGATCCAGTAGTGTTGAGTAGACTAGTAAATCCGGGTCTCTTCGACCGACGGTATAGTCTCTAGACCAGTAAATCCAGGTCTCTTTGACCGACGGTATGGTCTCTCCCCATAAGTCCCAAAAGACTCCCTCCGGGAGTGAGGGTGGGGGTGAGGTTGGTCGCGCTACCGCGTGACCCTGTTATCCATTGGGTTTCTACCCATGTTTTCCTTGAAAGGAAATTGATTATGTGTTGAACTGTAGAATGGTGATTGGTTTCCAGCCACTCACTGAGCTTGTAGCTCACCCCTCGCATACTGTTTCTTTTCAGGGGCAGTGTTGGGCGTGGAGCTGGAGCTTTCCTGTGGCGTGGTCTTATGGGCGTGGAGCGTTCTGCCGGCAGGTGGCGAGTGTGAGGCTGTCAGCATTCCTAGAGTCATTTTATGTTTTGTAAATCGTGCATGTGGCACAGGTTGTATTTTCTTTGGTCTAGACTTGGCTTTCACATGACATTGATTGTGTATTCGGGTCTGTAATAATGTTTTTGATTTACAGACATTGTTATATATTATGCTTCCGCTTTTCAGTCGGTTATCTTTATCTTACTTTGCCGCCTTGTGTATTGTTGTTGGTGTCCTTATTGACCTCAGGTATTGATAGCTGATATTATTTATTTATTATTGCCACGTCTCAGGGACGCCTGGGGCGTGACAGTCTCTCTCTTGGAGTGAGGGTAAGCATGAGGTGAAGACACATCGCCGTGTGACCCATTCGTTGTTTGACCATTCCCATAGTTGTTGGGTCCGGTCTTGTATCGATGTTGAAAGGCATCGTTTGAGCAATTATCTAGATGTAGATGATCCAGTAGTGTTGTGTGGACCAGTAAATTCGGCTCTCTTCGACCGACGGTATGGTCTCTCCCCAAAAGTCCCAAAAGACTCCCTCTGGGAGTGAGGGTGGGGGTGAGGTTGGTCGCGCCGCCGCGTGACCCAGTTATCCATGGGTTTCCACCCATGTTTTCCTTGAAAGAAAATTGGTTATGTATTGAACTGTAGTATGGTGATTGGTTTCCAGCCACTCACTGAGCTTGTAGCTCACCCCTCGCATACTGTTTCTTTTCAGGGGCAGTGTTGGGCGTGGAGCTGGAGCTTTCCTGTGGCGTGGTCTTATGGGCGTGGAGCGTTCTTCCAGCGGGTGGCGAGTGTGAGGCTGTCAGCATTCCTAGAGTCATTTTATGCTTTGTAAATCGTGCATGTGGCACAAGTTGTATTTTCTTTGGTTTAGACTTGGCTTTCACAGGACATTGATTGTGTATTCGGGTCTGTAATAATGTTTTTGATTTACAGATATTGTTTATATATTATGCTTCCGCTTTTTAGTCAGTTATCATTATCTTGCTTTGCCGCCTTGTGTATTGTTGTTGGAGTCTTTATTGACCTCAGGTTTTGATAGCTGATATTTTAATATTTGCCACGTCTTTGGGACGCCTGGGGCGTGACAGGGCAGCTTCAACGTGGATCCGATGAAGGGGAGAATGATTCCATGTTCACAATGAGAACCACATAGGTTGACTACTCTGGATAGTCATATACCGATGATATCGAATATGCTTGAACTCCCACGCAGATGTGTTGCTCGGACGCGAGGAGTTACCTCTGCTCTCGCGCAGAAATAAGACAAAGGCATATAACCCAACAGGCAGTTCATGCACGCACCTAGCATGGGTAGGCCTAGCTTAATGCCATAGCCACCGGTTTAACAAAATCGATACAACAATGAATTCTCCTGAATTCCATTCAAGTGCATCTCACAGATGCAGGGTGGCGATTACATTGCTCGCGCTCTAACTAATAAGGTACAACCTGACCGCGGGTCATACCCACGCCTATTATAGATATTCTCAATTAGTTTTAACATGCGCATAATTATTACAGGAGAATTCTATCACAATTATTTACATGAACCACATGCAAGATAACATAATAATTAACTATAGGGGTTCTCCTAACATGAATATACATCATAAACAAAATATAATGCCACATACATGTAAATCATAGCCTAACTACACATACATACGAAGCCATTAATCATGCAAGCATACCAGGTACAACCTAACATGCGTTGGATATCACCAACTTAAAAGGGGAAGGTTAAGCACGATCTCGCGCACCAGCAAGCGCATGCCAATATTCCAAAGCAAATCTGTGTCAAGTAGGAACCACATCTACCTACTCAGTTTGCACAAAGAGGGAGGGCGAGAGAGAGAGAAGGCCTCTTCGTCTCAGGAAGCTGGTCATAACTTTGCCTCAACAAGATGGGCGCAACAACTATACCACGCCCTCAAGTCTTATGACCAGGGAATATTAAGTATTCACCCGGTTATTAACCTAGGCTTAATCATGTTAGATATTACTAATATAGGGTAGCATTACAAACAAGGACTACCTCAGTCATGCCATATTTTATACATCCATATAAACACCTATAACACATGCTCATACAAGAAGGGCGCATGCAAACATAATCATTCATGCATGAATACAATAGGTGGTTTCTGCACAATATACGAGCTATACAGACCTAACATGCAATATCTAAAATAATACGAGTGCCAAGATGCGCCATGGAAGCGCGATGCACGACTATGTGCATCGGCGCTTTCGAAGGGTTGGATTGAACCAATTACCGCAACCCGAGACAGCACGCACGTGAGATGGCACGCGTGCGGGACAGGCAGGACGGCATGCACGCGGGCAGCACACACGCACGGGGAAGCTCGCACACACGGGGTAGCACCCGGGATGCACAAGCAGAGCACGGCGTGCTGGGCACGCTGTAGGGCACGCTGGGCATGCTGGGCGTGCTGGGCACAGGTACAGGGCACGCTGGGCACAGGCCCAGGGCATTGGCCCTGGTGTTGGCAGGGCAGCAAGTAGGGGTATACTGGGCTCGCTGGGCACGGGCGCTGGTGCTGGCAGGGCAGCAGGCAGGGCATGCTGGGCTCTTGGCAGCACGCACAGGGCAGCACGTACGCGGGCACACCGACACCCCTACACCCAAGCAACCATGCACACACACACCATTCAAACATAAACACGAACACATGGCATGCACCACCTCCCAACACACCCAAATGTGCAAAAAACTGAAAAAGAAGAGGGAAAACTCACCAAGAGAGGGGGGAAGGAAAGGGGAGAGGTGGGGGCTCGCAAGCACGCCATTGACCACCTCGACCGCCACCACCACTACCACCACCTCAACCTTGGATGCTCTTCTTCTTGCTGAACCAGAGGGGAGGGAGGATACCATTAGAGGCTAGGTGTTATATATGTGTCACTTTTTTTAGCCTTCTGGTAACCATTGGAACATTCTGGCAGTTTTTCAGTTTTTTTCATTTTTCGATTGGAACCGCTAAAATTTTGGATTGTTAGCTATCATCCTGAGTTTGAGGACTCCGATTGAAAATCTAACTGCATATTATGTGTCCTGGTGCCATTCCAAGCCACTCACGAAAATTTCATCGAATTCCGATAACGTTTCAGAATTTCGCAGTTCCGAAGCGTATCCGGGTTTTGACCGAGCGAAAAGTCATTGGGAGACTTGACTTGGTCAAGGTGGGCCCATGACTTAGTCAAATTGATTTGGATTTTAGTGTGGTTGGGTTGACTAGGGTCAAACCTCACTTAAACCTCACTTAAACCTAATCTAACCTAGCTTAACCTAATCTAATTTCAAGTTAAGTGGGTGTGAGAGTGTGTGGTGGGTGTGTGAGCATAAATAAATCCCACGACTACAAACAGCCCCTCCTATTCATCATCTTCTCCAAAATTTCTCTCTCTCTCTCCCTCTCTTTAATTCCCCCTTTTGACCTAGTTCTAGTGGTGGAAATCAAAAACCCTAAGAAGAGAAAAGATAGATATTGTCCTGATCTATCTTCCGGCGGTCTCGGATTCGAGTTCCCACATGTGTGACCCCTTCTCATGGTCTCTTCTCTGATCGCAGCCCTCTTAGGCTGAGTTGAAGGCTTGCTGGTGGTGGCCTTGGTGGAGGTATTTTCGGTTCGCGAAGAGCACCCGAGCTCCTTCCTTCCCATCCTCTCCTTTGGATGAGTTTCCTTTCCTTCCACTCTTGTTTAGATGCATGTTAGGAGGGTGTTTTTGGGTATGTATGGCTTCCATGGTGGTTTTGGTGGCTGTCGGTGGCCGTTGGTGGCGGTTGGGGGTTAGAGCCGGCTCGGGTAGTGCGGGCTCCTCGGCGCAGGCAGGCGGGCAGGCTGGCAGGCGCTGGGCGGGTGCTGCCAGGTGCGCTGGGCGCGTGCTGTCGGGCGTGCACGCGGGCGGCGCGTGCGGGTGCTGCGCAGGGGGCGTAGTGCGCGCAGGGTGAGCGGGCAGTGCGTGCGGGGCACTGCGGTGGGGCACAGTGCAGGCGGGTGCGCGTGCGGGGCGCTGCGCTGGGGCGCAGTGCGCGCTGGTGCACACGGGGCTGGACGCGCGGTGCGCGCGGGCACGCGCGAGCGTGCGCGCGGCGTGCGGCGGGTCTGGGCGTGCAGGCTGGGCTTGGCAGCGTGTCCGGGCATGCGGGAAGGGGGCTCGGCAGTGCGTCTGGGCGTGCGAGCTGGGGCGCGGCTGTGCGCCCAGGGCGGGTGGCCGTGCGGATGGTTGCCCGGGGGTTCGGGAGTGAGTCGGGGTGCTCGGACTCGCATGCGTACAGGCTGTATGTACGCTTGTCCGAGTGTTGGGTATTTTTAGTGTATTTTGTATATATTTGTGTATTTTACTCACCGAGTTGATTACCTTGTCTTGCAGATCTTGACAGACGGTCACGCAACGACCCGGGTGTTGGTGAGTGGGACAATCCAACCCAGTAGGGAGGCGCTATATGCACTTGGGCGTATACCATCCTCCCCTGGGGCACCATGGTTTAATATTGACTTGTGTAATATGTAATCCATGCAAGCATGAATTGTATGTAGTATGCATGCCACCCTAGACCTTGTATGTTAGGGACTTACACCCTTAGGATATGTGTAAGAGCCATGCATCCTCTCACCCTGTTTCATGCTAGGAAGCCTCTACTTATGCATGTGTCCTATTAGTTTAAATTATTAAATTAAATGTGAGCTTATGGTATTTTAGCATGCCTTAGGGAATATTATAAGGGGCCTTGAGAGGTCAGCATTGAGACCCGGGCTAGGGTACTCCGTGTTCCTTGTTTGGTTGCCGGGATATCCTATATCGGGACCTCATGGTGCCCTCCCAAGGTTTCTTTTCCTGATAATATTATAACCTCGTTATTATAATATATGTTTCCCCGCATCTTAGTTATGCGCCCTGGAGGAATTCTAAAGAATTCGTGGCATTTATAAGTTGAGATCGGTGTTGGCGGATCTGAGTAGATCGTATGCGTGTGGATAGGCTGTTTCTTTTCCCTTCGTTGGATCCGTATAGAGACTGCCCCAGCGTTAGACAGGCCTTCCTGACAGAGGGCTCCCATCAGTAGGCACCTCCTGATTTGGGTTCGGACTGTGCTGAATTGTGGGAGCGGACCAGGCGGCCTACGGAGTGGAGGAGAGACTATCGGTGGACCAAGGGTGATTAACAGCCTAGTCAGTCCCAATATCCTATGTCACCTATTGGAGGGTGAGGGTGAGGGTGTGGTGGGTCGGCGATGTAGCGACCCACTGGATTTGTGTATTTCCTGCCACTTAGAGGCTTTGATTATTTGTGGTTAATATGAATTGTGATGCATGGGTTGTGCTATTCACTGAGCGTGTGGCTCACCCCTCGCATATTTTTCTCCAGTTATCATGGAGTCGGATCTGAAGGAGGAGCTCCCCGAGGGATTTCATCAGTAGCGGAGTAGCGCCACGTCCCGCGAGTGTTAGAGGCCATCAGCATCCCTTTTTTATTGTATGTATTATATCTCCGTGCTTGGGCACCTGTTTGTATTATATTTGGATGTATTTGTGTATATTGGCTCTCACAGGATAGTTGATTATGTATCGAGTCTGTGATATGTTTTTGATTTACAGACTCAGTCTTTTAGCTTTCGCTATTTGTGTATATATCATGTCAGCCTTGCTTTTGTCTGTGTTGTCATTTTTGGTGTTGTTTAGAATATGTTATTGACCTCCTGTTTAGACAGTTGATATCATATATACACTTGCCGCGTCCCTGAGACGGCCGCCCAGGGGCATAACACTAGGGGAGGAGAGGGGGAAGACAACATCAACACATGTACACACTAACCCTGATCACTTCCTCTTCTTGCTCCTCCATCTTCTCCTTCATGTTCTCCTTCTCCTTCTCCTTCTTCTCCACCAAACACACAAGAGAGGGAGAGCAAAAAGAGAGAATGAGAGGCATTTTCGGATGGAGAGAGAGAGAGAGAGAGAGAGAGGGGTGCAAAGGGTGACAAAATTCACATTGGGGGGTGCACACAAGAGAAAATGGGGGGGGGGTGAGGTTAAGCATAAAATCACCCACACCCAACCACTTTTATTTGCTTTATTAGGAAGCGTGCGGAGAAGCACCACACACTCGAAAATATCCCACCCACCAAAACCCAGTAACGGCCAAACCCGGATATGATTCAGAACTGTATAATTTCTGAAACGTTACTAGAATTCAATGAAATTTTTAAGGGTAGTACAAAAAGGTACCAGAACCCATAATGTGCAGTTAGATTTTCAATCAGAGCACTCCAACTCCCGCATGTAGCTAAAATCTAAAATTTTAGTGACTCCGATCGAAAAAATAAAACTCCAAATAACACAAACACAACATGAAGATAGAAAGCTCAAGCAGAGGGTAGTTAGATTCTGGATGTCATCTATTAGAATCCTATGCAAAAGGAGTTTTCAAGACCCTACCTCTCAGATGCATCGGGGGGTGAGGTTAAGCATAAAATCACCCACACCCAACCACTTTTATTTGCTTTATTAGGAAGCGTGCGGAGAAGCACCACACACTCGAAAATATCCCACCCACCAAAACCCAGTAACGGCCAAACCCGGATATGATTCAGAACTGCATAATTTCTGAAACGTTACTAGAATTCAATGAAATTTTTAAGGGTAGTACAAAAAGGTACCAGAACCCATAATGTGCAGTTAGATTTTCAATCAGAGCACTCCAACTCCCGCATGTAGCTAAAATCCAAAATTTTAGCGACTCCGATCGAAAAAATAAAACTCCAAATAACACAAACACAACATGAAGATAGAAAGCTCAAGCAGAGGGTAGTTAGATTCTGGATGTCATCTATTAGAATCCTATGCAAAAGGAGTTTTCAAGACCCTACCTCTCAGATGCATCAGGCCACGAGAGGCGTAGCGTGTATTGAATACACTCCACTCGGGCTTATGCGGGTGGCACATCGGCTCTAGATCACTAGCCCTTCAGGCGATATCAAACGGCTATTTCTGGCCGAAGATGAAAATAGATTCTGCAGATCTCATTAAAGAATGTGAGAAATGTCAAAAGTTTGGCCCTTGCTTCACCAACTAGCCAGAGACCTCGTTCCGCTCAAGAGTCCCTGGCCTTTTGCCCAATGGGGGTTGGACATCATCGGACCTATGCCCATGGCACCCTGGCAGAAGCGCTTCCTTTTGGTCACAACTGATTACTTCACAAAAAGGGTCGAGGCGGTACCATTAGCAAGGATAAGAGATATTGAGGTTAAGACCTTCTCGTGGAGCGATATAGTTTGCCGATTTGAAGTTCCTCACTCTATAATTTCCGACAATGGAAAGCAATTTGACAACTCTCTAATAAAAAGAATTCGGCGAAGAATTGAGAATATAACATCACTTTTCAACTCCGCGTTATCCACAGAGCAACGGGTAGGCCGAAATCACAAACCGAACCATCTTGAACGATTTAAAGAAAAGGCTCGACAGTGCTAAGGGGAGGTGAGTCAAGGAACTCCCTTCAGTCCTCTGGTCCTATAGGATCATCTCAAGGAGGCCTATAGGAGAGACTCCATTTTTGCTGGCATTCGGAATCGAGGCCTTCCTACCAGTCGAGACTGACCTGCTTACACTCCGGAACTAGGATTTTGACCGAGCTGCGAATAATAGTCAAATGATGCAAGACCTAGAGGTCCGTGATGAAAGAAGGGAAATTGCAACCATAAGGACGGCAGACTATTAGAATAAAATATCTCGATACTATAACCAGCGAGTTTCAAGTAGAAGTTTCCGAGTTGGTGATTTAGTTCTCAGGGAAGTTTTTCCAGAGACCAAGAGCAAGAACAACAGCAAACTCAGTCTGAATTGGGAAGGCCCCTTCAAAGTCGCACAAGTCAGACCAAACAGGGCCTACCACATCGAAACTATGGAGGGAAACGAGATTCCCCGACCTTGGAATGTAATCCATCTAAAAAAATATTATCATTAATGAAGCATGTTGTCTTTTCTCCAACTTATATGTGTATGAGTAACATATCAAAGTTGAAAGTTGTTATGATGTAAGGGTGCTCGGATATTGAGTGTACACCTTATAACTCCGGGTGAATTAAAGATGGTCAAAGGGCATGCTTCCACCTGGGAAAACTAGTTGCACTCTGTCGTCAATAAGACCGGAGGACGCTAAGGGGAGTGCCCCACTAGTTCAACAGACAGCGCCTCAAATATTCCAAAAAAAAGAGGAACAATCACAGGAAATACATCTCCCGTAGGGTAAGACAAGCAGCACTCTGAACTTCCACAATAGGAAGAGTGGTCGCGAGGAGCATAGCTCCAACCTGTAAAGTAAATTGCAATCTCACGTTTGAAAACAGGAGGTCGCAAGGGGTTTCGGCCCTATTCGCTTAGCAGGTTAGCACTCTTTTACCCCTCAGAAGGAAGAGGTCGCGCGGGGCAGAGCCCCACTTACACCAAAATTTAGTCGCACTCTATGGGTTGGGACACGAGTGAGGTCGCAAGGAGCCATGCTCCACCTGTGAAAAGTGAACAACACCCTATTCCATTTACGGGGGATGTATTAGGAGATTTGCTATGTTCATTGATCATGTAGCACTCAACTATACTTAGACCAGAGGTCGCGCATTAGCCTTAACGTCAAAACAAACACAGATCACCCGCAATACATGTGTTCAAGGGGTGACGTCAGACGTAAAAAAAAGATTAATATATTAGGTCAGAAACAATCCATGACTTCTAAAACAAAAAAGGAGCATGGGTCTAAAACGCGTCCAAGGAAGGACGACAAACATCATCTCTAAGCAATGGCAGCATAACAAGATATGATAGAAATGGAATTATCAGAAGATGGGATAAAGAAGGAGTACCAAAGATTAAACCATAAGTCAAAAACAGAGAAAATTGTCCATATAAACCCACCATACAATAAACCAGCATTCACGCCATAAAATGATCAAACCATGAGTTTTTAAGGAAGAAAAATAAAAAAATAAAATAAAAACCCTTTCAAGATTCCGGATTAAACTCTCCCCGCATCACGCTTTGAAGAAGTTTGACGGATCAGGGCAGCAGAGATGTCCTCGGTGTCATCATGATCATCAACTCTATTTGCCAGAGTTACCAGGTCCTCATTCATATGAACTACAGTTTCGGGCGCTCGTATGGTGGAGGGGTGAACTTCTGCCTCCGTGACGTTCTCGGTAGGCTCTTTCTTTACCCCTACAACATGCGTAACCCCGACTTCATGGTAGAAGAATTATCAAGCCGACCAGGGGAAGGAAATTCATCAACATTGATTATATCCGATAAGGTACAACCGAGGAAACTGGTTACTTGACCGGGCATTTTTCTTTACAGGTATGTGACCAAAACTCCATTGGGAGGAGTTAAAAGAAATAAAAGGGGACAACAGGCTAAGAGATCAAAAGAAGTATCGAAAAAAGAACCCTAAAGATAATCAGTCTAAGCAAAAGGCCTCGCCACGCGACAGATGGTGGAAGAGCCTTTGGATGCTTCCCGAGTGGATGCTCCAGAATCAGTCCAATGCGTGAGAACGGTTGCCCAAGCAGCCGTTGATCTGGGCACATGGAACCCAAATCCGCCTAACGGCACTGGTCAGAGCCATCGACCTATCTGGGTCACAACAGTTGGCGAAACTTGCAGTGGCGCTCCTTCATTCGACTACACATGCTGTCCTTTGTCCCTGCCAGTGCCTGATTGATAGGAAAGGGGTGATGATGCCCCCTATGTGTTGTCTAAACACCATTGGCTCAAGAACTCTATAAATAGAGGCCATTGGTGAAAGGAAAGTGGGAGACAAGCAAGCAAGCAAGCAAGTAGAAGCAAGTAGGAACCTTTATTTTCGTAACCAGCCTTCCAATTACATTAAACTAGAGAGAAAGTGAGCATTTAGCATAAGCAAACGTCCTTTCATCTCCATAGTTTATCCTAGGTCACTTTGTTCTCTTTCTTTGTTTCCTTCACTGAGAGAGAGGAGCTTAGGCTTCTTTCATTGTGAAACATTGTAATCACTCCCTTGTAAACCAATTTAAGCTTAGGTTTTAAATAATCGGTGTGTGAAAACCATCCATTTGGAAATGAGATTCACTTGATGGACTGCCTTGCTTAAGGACATCGGTCAGTTGGTCTAGGGACCATTTGGAACACACCTTTGGCTCTCCATTAATTTTGGGTTTGAATCCCAAGGACTACTAACATTTTTTGCTTTATTTATTTTTACTATGTTTCATTACTACTTATTTCCTTTTATGCTCGTTTCTTTTACATTTACTGCTTTGAAGCTACTCTTACTTTTCTTTACTTGCATATTGACGGCTGCTACTGGTGCCATCGATCTGGGAAAGTTTTCATCAAATTTTATTCAGTTTCCTGCTTTATTTGCTTCTGTATTTTTTTGTTAAGTAATTTTACAACCTTTCCTTCGTTCAGTTGCATCCTTTGTTCAAATTTGAATACTTTCTTTTCTAAGTTAATCATTTTCTCAACTTTCTTTCTGTTTCGCCCGAAGAATCCCTCGGGTGCCGTTGATTTTCAAAACCCTGCTTTAAATTTTCATTTCGCTTAAGATCTTCAATCATTTTCTCAACCTTTTGATGTTTTCCCACCGACGGATCCTCCTGGTACCGTCGACTTGCAAACCATTACTTTGAAAGTTTGTTTTACTATGTTTCTTTAATTATTGTCTCAACTGTTTTTGGTCGACGAACCCTCCTGGTGCCGTTTATTTGCTTGTGTTGAAAGTCTATTTTTCACAATTTCTCCCTTAATAAAATCATTTTCTCAAACTCCTCATTTCCCTCACTCGACGGATCCTCCAGGAGCCGTCAATTTACAACTCCCTATTTTCAGAAGTTTGTTTCCACTATGACTCACTTAATTGCTTTCTCTTTTACTTGCAAGTTTTGCATTTAGTTGAGTTTTCACTCTTTTCAAACAAACTTTTGTTCATAATTCCCTTCTTCAGAGGCAACGGTGTCTGCAATAGCCGTCGGGTTCTTGTTTGGTCTACTTTCACAAATTTTTTTTTACTCACTGACCATCACTACTTTTTCTCCATTTTTTGTCTTTCATGAGCGACGGCTCTTGCAACAGTCGTCAAATTGTTATTTGGTTCGACTATCCCAAATCATTTTCTTACTGTTCATCACCATTATCTTGTTATTTTTTAGATTTACTTCTCTTATTATCAACTCTTTCAACTCTTTCTTTTTTGTTTTCATCTCTCTTCGGGTTTTCTACAGGACTAACCAAGAACTTCACATCACCTCAAGGCACAACTGGCTGTGATCCTTGAGAAGAGAGCTCATAATTTTTCCACAAAGGCGAACAATTCATTTTTTTGCTTTTGAGTAAAAGCAAGCGGTGATCACAATTTAAGTCCCAGTGAGCGGTCGAGCAAACTTGGACTATGTCTCGAATGGTGATTCGGTACGTTGCGTACGGACCGGATCCAAGTTCTAGAGAGCCGGATTACGACCAAACAACAGTAAAAATTCCACATCGACAAGATGGTGTGGAGGCTCCCCTCTGCATACAATTCTCACATTTTCAGCATTGCAGAAGATAAGGTGGGTCATGTTAATAATGCTTGGCAGAGAGAAGGCAAGAGGGAGACTAGGACCTACAATGGATTGAGAAGAGTAACAAATAAGAATTAAGTAAATGAGTGTGCCAGATTGATGCATTGCCTTTAGGACCAGGAGATTATATCAGAACAAGAAGATGCAGTGACCTGGGAGAATCAACCCCAATTTTGACCACTCAAAGAAAAGAAAATTATCTCAAGCGACGTTTAAAATAAACCACATTTGGACACATTAAAGAGAACTACTTAGGGAAATTAGAAGGAGAAAAGAAAAGAAGACCAGGACTAACACTTAGAAAAATTAAGGGGCTAAATACTAGGCGGCTACCCTGAACCAGCCACCTCCCTCAGACGGCTCACTTGAGCAAACCACCCTCAACTGCTTCACCCTTTAGAGTTTGGAAGAGGGTGTTAAATGTGAGATTATATATCAGTTTGTTATTATATTACTTTGTTATGACATTAGTTTGTTAGTGTATTACACGTGTAACATTATCATGCATGCACTATTATATAAAGGGCTTCAGTCCATTTCTAACAGAAAAAAGGGTTGTAGGGTTTCATTATTATTTTCTCTCTCTTATTCCTAATAGGGATAAAGAAAAATATTTGACTTCCTCTCTTTAGCTTTTCTCGATTGGGGATATCTGATGGGATCCAATCCCAATTTATATGCTAAGAGGGGGGCCAATTCTTAGTAATAAGATCTTAATGGAATCACACCCATCACAGACTCATTTCACTTAATCTCGGTATGTGGGTAATTACTGTAACAGAATTGGAATCACAATGATATCTAGTATTTCTTTGATGTGTGGGTCACTTTAAATGAGAGATTAATTAAGATGAAAAAGAAAATGTGTCCCACTACTTAAAAGATAGTCAAAATAACCACAATCACAATAACTGATTTTCAAAATAGTAGGATATTGATCATTATCTTTAATTGACTCATCCATATCTCCAAGGAGACTACCTCTCATATCATGGTGTAGTGCCCCATTGCGACACAAGTTTGGGCATCTACTTGGGCGGATGTCGGACTTTGATGATCATGCATCCTCAACCAATGAACTCTGGGAGGTGGGGAAGAATCTAGTCAGGAGCAGAAATCGGAGCTTGAAGGTCAAAGTAATGATGTCTCTCAACCCAGCTGTCACTTGGACTCTATGGCTCTCAAAGAACCACTTCGTTTTTCGGGGGACAAAGCTCTATGTGGAGAATGTGTAGGAGATGACGATGGGTTTCATCAAGGAAATGGGGGGTGCACTGCAAGGGGGCAAGTAGGGTGAGCTTCAACGGGGAAGATTGCTTACTGTAGATTAGCTTTTGGGGCTCGGATCTCGGGTGTATGTTGAAGATCCCTCCTCTGCTTGTACACGAATTCGAGGGGTTGTGATCACTACTTTTGTATGTTTTTGACACTGTTTTATCTTATATAACGTTTCCTAAAAAAAAATCATTATTTTAAAATATTATTTTTATCCATAAAATTCCCACATATATTTAATTTTTTTTAAAATATTATAATATCTAAAAAAAATTAAAATATATATTAGGGCCATAAAAGTGCTCCTGTAACATCTTTTCCTAACATTTCCTATAAATCCTTGACGCCTCACCTTCGTTGCATCATTTCCTCCACTGCACATGGGCGACGTTGCTTTACAGCATGCGCGCATGATGAGAATCCAATTTTACTTGTGGGTGGGTCCTCACAATTGAATACCTAATCAAAGAAGGGCAGTCATAAACTCAATCCGGTTTATAATTCATCCGCAATTCAACTGGTGCAATATTGTAGATGTTTTTAACTATCTATTAATAAAGTATATATTGTTTTAATATAAAGTATATATTGTATGAAAAAAAAAAAAAAATTAAATTTTTATAAAGAGAAATATGAACTGGCTTATCTTGATATGTGTTTTATTTTTTATAATAATATATTTAATTTATTAAATTGATATATTTATTTTATTTTAAAAAAAAAACGTTTAAATGATTAAACTGTAGACGGGACTGTACATTTAAAGCGTGGATGTATCATTTTCCATTAAAGAATGTTCACTTCGGACGGTTTCGACAACTTCCTTTCAAATTAATAATAATTCATGTATATTATAATACGCATGGTCAAACATGTTGTGCTGTCAGTCTCACAAGCTGTTTGAATGCAGCATAGTAGGTTTTCTTTTTTTCTTCCAGAGAACTATCTCAGACAAGTTAAAACTGCCCAAACCAACACATCACCACAGGATAAGGTGTACAACAAAGCTACCATTGTTTTTCAATATCCTTGATAACTCCGCCGGACTCTATAAATATCAGCCCTTTTGTTCTTCACAGCAAGCAAAGCATTTCAATTGAAGATGACAAGTCAATCTCTCCCAAAACTTTCACCTGCTTTCTTCACATTTTCATGCCTTCTCTCCTTATCAGTTGCTGCAAGGGCAACACCAAATTTTAAGGTCCGGGCTGTGAGCCTTGGTGGGTGGCTTGTCACTGAAGGGTGGATCAAACCATCTTTGTTTGATGGAATCATCAATAAAGATCTACTGGTATGTATGTCTGATTGAATTTCTCATGTTCTGATCCGAATATTTATACCATCATACTTATTTGAGATATATATTGTTATTAGGATGGAACACAAGTTCAATTCTTGTCTGTTAAGCAAGGGAAGTATGTATGCGCAGAAAGTGGTGGAGGGACCATAATTGTCGCTAATCGAACCAGTGCTTCCGGGTGGGAGACTTTCAAGGTGAGTTTTCTCTTTTTTTGGGATTACTTTCTTACTACATTAGTGTCCAATGAATAAGTAATTAAATTGAATAACTAATAAAATTTGCCTTTGTTCTTTCACTATGTGATATGCAGCTGTGGAGGGTAAGTGAGACAGAATTTCAGTTTAGAGTGTTCAACAGAGAGTTTGTGGGACTCCAAAATGGCACAACTGATGTGGTGGCAGTTTCAACAACACCCGGTGAGTCGGAAACGTTTCAGATTGTAAGGAAATCCGGTGATATGAATCGAGTACGGATCATGGCGTCTAATGGGTTCTTCTTACAGGTAACATCATTTGTTAGTTTTGCAATATTTTTTAGTATTACTAATGACTTAAAATTGTGGTCGTTCTATTAATACGTAGGTGAAGAAGACCCAGGATCTGGTGACTGCAGATTTTGAAAGCAAAAATACGACGTGGGGGAACGATGATCCATCAGTTTTTGTCATGAGTATTGTAGGGACCATGCAAGGAGAATTCCAGGTTACGAATGGCTATGGACCACTGAAAGCCCCTACAATTATGAGAGTAAGAATCATTGGCACTTTGAATATTAATTTGTAAGAACCAGATAATGTCAAACAAGCATCTCTTTTTTCTTTATACACATGAATTATTCTTATTCTTTGGGTAAAAGTTCCTCACTTGGGTGGGACATCAGCCTAGTGCCCTAAGGAATGCTTTATACACTCAACAGACAACTACTCTGTTTACCATACTGTGAATTTAGATTGTCCCTCTCAGTGATCTTGCACGAGCACGTAGGATGCATGCTAACATGTTGGTCCCCACGTAGTGTGTCTGTGTTTATGTTCAAATGGCCGTTTGCCAAACTGATTTTGTTTTTTCAAGGAAACAATATTTAGATACAACAATTATAAATTTTGACTTTTGCTTTTACAATATGAAAGTTTGTTTTTTCATCTCATGATATCAACAAGTCGCACGTACACCGTAGTACATGTTTCTCGATGCTAAGGATATTATCGAAGAGAGTAATATTGTATGACATTTCAGATTGACTCAAAACATTAAATGAATCAGTTGCTGGCTTAGAATTTCATCTGGTACGACTTAAACGGAACCAACCAAATATTAGTTACAACAGAAATAAAATAGAAATTATAACAAAACAACTTTTATAGAAAAGCTGGTTGAAATTAGCTTTTTAAGAAATTGATTATTTTAATCAATTTAGCACATAGATTGGTTTTTTTACATTGATTTTCAACTATTCTGGGACATATATTAGTCCAAATTAAATGCAGAGTTTGAACAGATGAGTCAAAGTCGCCTTAGTTTTAACATTTACTTTCGTTCTTGGACTACTCACCACTAAAAACAATGGACCACTTTGATTCTAGAAGCGCTTAAAGTTGAAAATACCAAATTTTAACAGAGCACGTTGGTTGTATTTTTTCTTTTTTTTGAAAATAAGTGTTTCTCTGTGTTTTATATCCTGACCTCCTTCACGGAGAGAGGAGTTGCTAACTAACTAACAAAGTATATGTTATAAATAAATTCATGTTATCTGTACTGATGACAGAAACATTGGGCAACGTTCATCACCGAACCTGATTTCCAATTCATATCATCGAGCGGCCTAAACGCTGTGAGAATTCCTGTCGGCTGGTGGATAGTGAGCGATCCCTCCCCACCACCACCTTTTGTTGGTGGATCTTTAGAAGCCCTTGACAATGCTTTTACATGGGCAGAGTAAGTCAAGTTATTACTCTCAATTTTTGATGACAAGGAATCCCATATTAGTTTATGAAAACCCAGATGCACAGAATCACTTAAATAACCCACCGGGGCGGAACCGGAATGCATCGATGATTAATGCATGGTGGACAATAAATGAAAGGGTTTTTGGCATATCAACCCTTCACATATCTTATATAATCAAATAACCCCTATTCATCAACACCCCTCAAAATTTGCGTCATACCCTTTTAAGGGGTATTTTTGCATAATAATTTTTTTTAAGGTTTACGAGAATACCCTTCGGAAAAACATTCACAAACATTTTAAACCCTTTTGAGGGGTATTGTTTCAAATAGTAATTCGCCTGGGTTATTTTCACAAAATGAAATCTTATGCAGTTTTATTTGTATCCCGGTTAGCATCTATATATTTGATATAAATGACGCACATGCGCACATGTAATAAATGCATATATTTTATTTACAATTTCCGTAATAGTGTATATAGAGATAGTGTAATATATATTACGTTAGCCAATATATATTAGTGCTCATTGAGACTTAGAGTCATCTCAGATATTTTGGATAGCATACCCAATTCTATATTGAGTCTTATCAAATTTTTTTGGAAGTTGGGTTTTAAAATTTATTTTTAAAATAGAGGTTTTAAAGGATATCCTGGTAATTTTTTTTATCAATTAATTTCTTCATATTCATTTTTTTTTAAATTTTGAAACTTCATTTTTTTCAGATCACTAAATACAACAAAGTAAATAAAAAATAACTTTCAATGTGCATTAATCGTCATTACTTCAAAGACTTAATCACTAACCAACTATCTTAATTTCGTCTTAACTTAACATATATCTATAAAAAAAATTATCTTACTCATTCTCTTGACTGTTTGCCCCCCCCCCCCCCCCCCCTCGCTCTAATTCCTGATTTTGCCTCTGATAACCCATACGGCAGGCAAATCTATGAGGATTCAAACTCAGGTCCTCCAGAAGCAAACACTAGACCCTGTTTGGATGGTAGAATATGGGAAGAATAGAGGGGAATAGAAAATAATAAGACCAAAAAGGTGTTTGATTTCAAGCGATAAGGGGGTATAACTATGCTCTAATAGGTGAGAATAAACTAGTATTGGTATTCTAGATCTCTCTCAAAATTGTGTTATTCCACACAATCTATTCTATTAGTATAAAGTAGCTCCACTTGTCAAATCACCTATCACCACCTTCTATAAATTAGATACCCACATGTTAAATCAATTTTTCAACTTTTATAAATTCTATTCACATCTTATTCACTTTTTATGCACAATTTATTGATTATCCATCAAACAAAAAAAAAATTATATTACATTTCTCAGTGAGAATAACTAAAAACAGCAACAAATAGAGAATGATTTTTTTTTTTTTTATCTAATAGTTTACATCCCTATTCAAACATGGGCTAATAACTCAGCCAATGAATAAGCATGTTGGTATAGTTGAAGGGACTTACATTTGAAATGTGTGGTAGAGCAGGAAATACAATGTGAAGATTGTGATTGATCTTCATGCAGCCCCGGGATCCCAGAACGGATACGAGCACAGCGGTTCCAGAGACGGCTCACAAGAATGGGGCCAATCCGATGAAAACATACAACAGACCGTGGCTGTTATAGATTTCCTTGCATCAAGGTTCAATAAGAGAAATCAACAAATTTGATGTCCTTAGCACATCTCATAATCTGACCAAATTCATCACAATAAAACACTTTGCAGGTACGCGAGTCGGCCAGGCCTTCTGGCAGTGGAGCTGATCAACGAGCCACTTTCGCCTGGCGTCTCGCTTGACAGCCTCACAAAATACTACAAGGCAGGGTATGACACGGTGCGAAAGTACACGACGAGCGCGTACGTTGTCATGTCCAACCGTTTGGGACTAATGGACCCCCAAGAGCTCTTCCCGCTCGCGAGCGGCCTCCAAGGCGTTGTCGTTGACGTCCACTACTACAATCTGTTCTCGAGCATCTTTTACAGCATGACTGTCCAGCAGAACATTGATTACGTCTACAACAACAGGACCAGTGAATTGAACTATGTGACAACGGCCAATGGACCACTAACCTTCGTTGGTAAGTGTGAATTGGTTGCTATTTGGAGTTTTTTTTTCTTCCTATGAACTGAATTTCGCAAAACAGTTTTATGAAAAATTGGTTGAGAATCACGGAGTAACGAGCAGAGGCCTCAGAGCGGGAAGAGGTGGAAATCTTTTATGCCAGTTTTCACGATCACTGGTCCCTGGGCAGGATTCCCTTTTCTGACTTGCTTCTTATGATTCTTATGTTTTATGTTTTTTTTTTGTACTCTCAACACCGATTTGAACATGGTCTATTTTACTTTTATATTGAAATAAAGGTGCCCACAATTTTCCAAAAAAAAAAAAAAAGTTTGACAACAAATTTTATGAGATTTTTTTTTAAAAAAAATTGATTCCAAACAGAATCTAATAACTTACTTTTGTAATGTAGGGGAATGGACAGCAGAATGGAGAGTGAGTGGGGCGACTAAAGAGGATTACCAGAGGTTCGCCGTGGCTCAGTTGGAGGTTTTTGGGAGGGCCTCGTTTGGGTGGTCGTACTGGACTCTCAAGAATGTGAGAGACCATTGGAGCATTGAGTGGATGATTCAGAATGGATACATTGCTTTGTAGATCCTTATGTTACCAATTGATCATCTTTTCATGCCTGTTTAATAAATGATGTTGAGATCCCTCAAAAGATCCATTTTGCGTTTCAACTTTCAATTCCCATGTAATGGCAATTATTATAATTTCCCAACTTTATTTTATAGACATTTTGAACAAACGTACTTTAAGCTCCGAACTAATGGACTTTTAATGCCCGCTTAAACATTAAAAAAACATTTAATCTTATGTGAATGTAGATCCACATATACCCAAATGGGTTCGGAACCCCTATTTCGGTATAACATAGGTTCTCTGTTTCGACCTATGGGAAGAGGACGTGTCGCAAAAGCATCACGTGCAATCATGTGCAACAACTTAACAGAAAACCCAAATGTAACATCTCCTTCCGTTTCCAAGAGATCTCACAACCATCTATCATCTTTGATTTGGATGGTCCAAATCCTCCCTCTCCATTTCCTTCTCTCTCCCATCTCACCCTCCTGACTTGAAATCAAATCGGGTTCATCAAAACCTTGAAACCCATAGCCGCCCCCCTTCAAAACCCCACTTACAACCATCGCCTTCCGACGCCGCTGCCTCTCAAGCCCGATGCCATCACTGCCTCCCGACTCCAATTTTCTGTGAGCACCTCAAAATGTCATATTGTGTTTTCATTTTTATTTTTCATGGATGATATAGATTTTTTGTGGATCTGTATTTATTTTTTTGTGGTTTCTAGATTTGTTCTGGTTTTATTTTTTTGTGGATGATATAGATTTTTTATGGATTTATTTATATTATTTTGTGGTTTCGAGATGTAATTTGTTTTTAATTTTTGATGCATTTATTTTTCTATTTTTGTGTTTCTAGATATGATTTGTTTTCCAATTATTTTTTTGTGGAGTTATTTTTATTTTCTGTGGATGACATAGATTTTTTATGGATTGATTTTTATATTTTTGTGGTTTCTAGATCTAATATGATATTTTTTGTGGAGTTATTTAATTTAATGCCAATATATAATTATGTTCTAAATTATTTCTTTTTCTTAAAAGGTGAACATTGATATTAATATGGAAGGGGACAATGAGTGTATTTATGAATGTAACTATAATGGTTTGCATGAAGTTGGTATGGCATTTGATTATGAAGATAGTGCATATCAATTTTACAACGCATATGCAAGATCAATTGGATTTAGCATCCGAAGAAGTGGCGTATTGAAGTCCAATGGCATAGTGAGAAAGCAAACATTTTGTTGTTCTAAAGAAGAGATGAAAGGGGTTGATAAGCAAAAAATCTTGTCCCCGCAGCCAGATACAAGAACATGGATGTGAGACACATATGGTTATCATTTATCAGTCTTCTGGTGCTTATAGTGTCACTAAATTTAAACAAAACCACAATCATGATCTTGTAACAACCCCTTTGCGTCATAATTTGAGGTCTCACATAAAAATTGAAAAGGCTCTAGCTGCTCAAGTTGATATCATAGATGGGTCTGGATTGGCACCTAAAACCGTTATGGATTTGATGAGTGGACAGTAGGAGGCAAAAGGTATGGGGGATGAAATTTGGTCCTCCACTCCTGGGCTAGATCAACATGGATCTGGGCTTTGATGTAGGTTCGAGAAGATGTTTTCGTTAACTTCTCCCCTCGTCGATTTGAAGCAAGCTTCTTCTACTCACAGTCTTCCTTCTTCTTCAACCTGCAAACACCTGAAACTCACGACAGTGTGGTACCGGCTAACGCCCCTCCAACGCTCAAGTCAGTTATTTCTCCCTGAGAAGAAGATATAACTTTTTAGCATAATTAGGGGAGAGAGAGTGCATACCTTGAGAAGGAGGAGATGTCCTCTTTTTATATTAGAGAAGGGGTGTGTCGAGCTTTGCCTTGGGGGGTGAGTATATCATGAAATGGAATCTCCACGTGGCTCCAGGATCTATGGACATGTGTCACCTAGGGATTGCCATATTGCAACTGATTCTCTGACATCTAGTCCTTTTTCTTGTGTCAGGGGATATTCATTTGGTTAACCGTTATTTTAGAAAGATGGATGTATAGCCGACCTGTATTCCAATTCGGGCATTGTGGTTTGGATAGCTCATACTTTTGGTCGGACCTTTTGTATTCGGCCATCTTGACTTGGTCGGGCAATATCATGTGTCCGTCCTTGGTTGGGCAATATTTGTCCATCTTGACCTGGTCAGGCAATATCATTTGTCTGACCTGACTTGGTCGGGCAACATCATTTGCCTGACCTAATGAGGAAGATGGGCCTATTTAACTCTTGTGGTAATTTGGGCCCTTGGGCCCTCCCATTCTAGATTACCTGCCAATCATAATGAACGTATCTATGCTTAACTCTCATACTTATGTAATCTTATCCCTTATCTAGTTTTGTGATGGATTTGGTCTCCTACAATGCCCTCTTCTTATGGTCTCTTGATTACTTGGGAGATCAGAAGAACCAAACTTCAGGAGACCCAATCAGCTTACAAGCTTGTCCGTCAAGCTTTCAGGACCGATTGGACTTAATCTTTGGGCCTAGTGATTTGTCGGTGTGACATTTGTCATTCTTCGTATGCCTTCCTCATTAAATGCCACGTGGAAGGTGTTATATGCCTGTGTCATTTGGAGCTTTATTTTTTTCGAATGGAGTCGCTAAAATTTTAATTTTTAGCTACCTGCGGGAGTTGGAGTGGTCTAATTGATTAAATAACTATATATTATGGGTCTTGGTACCGTTTTGTACTACCCAAAAATTTCATCAAATTCTGGTAACGTTTTGAAAAATATGCAGTTCCGAATTGCATCCGGGTTTAGCCATTACTGGGTTTCGGTCGATGAGATATTTTCCATGGATATGGTGCTCTAGGCACACACTCCTGGGTGGTTGGTTGGGTGTAGTGAGGTTAATCCTTAACCTCACCCCCACCTTTTTGCCCCCTTGATCTCCCCCCCCCCCTCTCTCTCTCTCTCTCTCTCTTTCACACTCCCCATGTGTTTGTTAAAATGCCACAAAGAAGAAAGAGATGGAGCATGAAGGAAAAGATAGAGGAGCAAGAAGAGAAAGCGATCAAGGTTAGTGTGTTTGTGTATGTTGTTGATGTTTCTCCTTCCTCTCCTCCTCCCCTAGCTGATCCCCTGGTTTCCCCTCCCCATTTGGTCCAGCCAAGAAGAAGTGAAGCAAGGATGGAGGTGTTGATAGTGGTGGTGGCGCTCGAGGTGGTTAAGGTTACGCTTGCGAGCCCCTACATCTCCCCCTTACCTTTCCCCACTCTCCTTTGGTGAGTTTTCCTCTTCTTTAGCGGATTTTTATGCACGCTTGGGTGTTTGGGAGGGCATGCATGTGAGGGGTTTGAGTTTGAGTGCATAAGGGGCTTGGGGGAGGGTTTGGGAGTCTGGGCGCGCGGGTCTGCACGTGCGTCTGCCCGTTGTCTGCAGGCAGTGCGAGCAGCGGGTGTGTGCGGGGTGCCCGGGGCTTCTTGCGAGGCTGCCCAGGGGCTGGTAGGGGTGTGCTGAGGGCCGGCACGCTTGGGTGTGGGTCCGGGGGCTCAGGCATGCGTGCGTGCGTGCATGCTTGCATGCGTGCGAGCTCGTATGCATGCATGTCTAAGCCCTTTGCCTGTTTAGCTATTTTAATTGTATTGTTATGTAGTTATACTCACCTTTTTGATGCCCTTGCCTTGCAGATCTCGTTGGATGGGATGCGCGACGATACGGGTATCGGTGAGTGGTTCGATCCAACCCTTCGGGAAGCGCTCGATGCATGTAGTCGTGCATTGCGCATCCATGGGGCATCCTTGCACCCTAAATATGTTAGATATCTTGCATGCTAGGCCGTATAGCTCGTATAATGTGTAGAACCCCTACTCTACCATATACTTGCCTATGTATTGTATTCATGTATAAATGAACATGTTTGCATGTATCTTGTGTGTTTATATGCGTGTATAGAATATGGCATGACTTAGGTAGTCCCTTTTAGTAATACTACCCTATTATTAGTAATATCCAGCATGATTAAGCCTGGGTTAATAAATGGGCAAATGCCTAATATTCCTTTACGATAAGACTTGAGGGCGTGGTGTAGTTGTTGTGCCCATACAAATGGGGCAAAGTGTTATGCCTGTGTCATTTGGAGCCTTATTTTTCGATCGGAGTCGCTAAAATTTTGGGTTTTAGCCACCTACAGGAGTTGGAGTGCTCTGATTGAAAATTTGGCTACATAATTTTTCTCCTAGAAGTTATGCATTTCCGATTTGGTATTTGAATTTAATTTTGTTAAAATCCAAGATGAAGAGGTTTAAATATGATTTTATCATGAGATGCTCAGTTTTGAGTTAGCTTTCATACAAAAGTGGAATTAGATCAACTGGATTCATGTAGTAAAAGTTATGGGTATTTTTCCAAGTATACCCCGGGGATGAGAAAATTCTGGCAGCAGCCCTGTTCAATGTTTAGCTCTCATTTCGGAATAGCTGGAGGGATTATTTGATCTTGGCATAAACATGAAGGTTGTAGATAATCTTCTTGGCTTTTCAAAGGATCTTGAATTGTGCAATTCGGAGCTATATTGTGGAAGTTATGGCTGTTCTAGTGAAGCCCGTCCAGAATTTCTGGTCAGGGACGATTTGGTCTTGTCCCCCCCCCCCCCCCCACCAACTCACTTTAATTCCATTTAAAGCCCCCCTTTTTGTGGAAACCTCTCACTCTCTCTCACTCTCATCTCCCTCTCCCTCTCTGTTTTTTTGGTTGTGTGTGATGTTAATGGAGGAAAGGATGAAGAAGAAGCTCAAGAAAGAGTGAGAAAGGGTGAGTATGTGTTGTTGTTGTTGTTGTTGTTTCTCTTCTCTCAATCCCCTTCTCATGCCCTTGCACCCCTGTTTTCTGCCATGAAGGGCTTGAGGAGATGCTGATGAGGTGGTGGTAGTGGTGGTGGTGGTTGAGGTGGTCGTGGGTGTGTCGAGAACCCCGCATCTCCCCATTTCCCTTCCCCTGTTTTGGTAAGGCAGCACTCTGTATTTTAAAGATCTCAGTGAATCTAGTATTTAGAGGCACATTTTTAGGATTATGTCTTCATAGGAATTGACCTGCTTCTGGAAATAATTTGTTTCGGGCTTGTAGAGGCAAAATTAGGTTCTAATGTCTTCATGGATTATGATCCCAGCATATCAGAGAATGTGCATGATTTATTTCATAATTTTTGGAAGTGTATTAGGTGCTGTGGAGACCAATTAGTAGGGCTGGTTGCAGCAGGTTTGGCAGTTTTGCTTGGTTGAGTGTCAAGGAGTTATTTGCATGTGTCTTGGGTGATAATATGGAAGTATCAGGGGTTAGGGCCTTCATGAAGTAGGCTTATATGTGTGATAGGAGGTTCCATATTTAATTGTGGATCATTGGTTGTGTTTTGCAGATCTTGTAGACCGGACGCGCGGCGATCCGGGTTGCGGTGAGTGGATTGATCCAACCCCTTGAGATGCGCTCAACGCACGTAGTCGTGCGTCGCGCATCGATGGGCCACCCTAGCTATACTACTTGTGTGGATAAGTAGTATGGCCTTGCTTAAACTATAATATGTTAGATATCTTGCATGCTAGGCTTATATTGCATGTATTGTATCCATGTATGAATGATTGTATCGCATGCGCCCCTCTAGTATGGGCATGTATTCTGTAATGCATTGGATGTATAGAATATGCCATGTCTTAGGTAGTATTGTAATACTACTCCTACCATATTAATTGGAATATCCAGCATGATTAAGTCTGGGTTAATAATGGGCACACGCCTAATATTCCCTTGCGATAAGACTCGAGGGCGTGGTGTAGTTTTGCACCCATGCTAATGGGGCAAAGCTATGACCAACTTCAAGAGATGATGATCTCTCTCTCGCCCTCTCCCTCTACACGAACTGAGTAAGCAGAGGCGATTTCCTACTCGACTCGGGTTCGTTTGGAATATTGGCATGCACCTGTTAGTGCGCGAGATTTGCGCTTGACCCTTACCTTTTAAGTTGGTGATATCCAACGCATGCTTAAGTTAGGCCTTGTGTGCTTATGTGATTAATGGCCATGTATGCATGTTGTATGATTTATTATGATGTAAATCCATGTTAGGGAGTATCCCTATAATTATTTGATAGGTTATCGTGCATGTAGTTCATGTACATAACTAGATATAATTCTCCTGGATATATATATGCGCATGTTAAAACTGATTAGGCCTATCTGAAATAGGTGTGGGTATGACCCGTTGTCGGGTTGTACCTTATTAGTTAGAGCGCTAGCGATGTAATCGCCCCCGTGCATCCGAGCGATGCACTCGTTTGGAATTCAGGAGAATTCATTATCTTATCAATTTTGTTAAGCCGGTAGTTGTGGCATTAAGCTAGGCCTACCCGTGCGAGGCGTGTATATGAACCGCCTGTTGGGTTATGTGCCTTGGGATTATTTCTGCATGAGAGCAGAGGCAACCCCCTTGTGTCCGAGCGACGCAACCGTGTGGGAGTACAATAGTATTCGATATCATCGATATGTGATTATCGAGAGTAGTTGTTTTTCCATTGGGTTCGCTTTGCAAACATGGAATGTTCCTCCCAATGTCGTCCGTGTTGAAGCGGCCCAGGTTGTAGCTGTCTTGACAGAGGGCCCCCACCTGTAGGTACTATCGATGCATGCGGCAAGATGTACTGATCATGGGGGTATACCAGGTAGAGGCTACCCGGGAGAGGGCTAACGAATGATATTGCGAGCGTGGAATCGTTCTCCCCTTTGTTGGATCCATGTAGGAACTCCCGGGCGTTCGTAAAGCTTTCCTGACAGAGGGCTCCCATCTGTAGGTACCACCGATGCGTTCGGGAGCGTATTGATCGTGGGAGTATACCAGGTAGAGACTACCCGGGGAAAGGGCTACAGGTGGACAAAGGGTGTAGAGGAGTCTAATCTCTCCAAAAGTCCTACGTCACCTCTAAAGGGTGAGGGTGAGGATGAGGTGAAGACACGTCGCCGCGTGACCATTCGTTGTTCGTCCGTTCCCATAGTTGTTGGGTCCGGTTGCGTATCGATGTTCAAAGACATCGTTGGGTAGTTATCTCGACGTAGATGATCTTGTAGTGTTGTGTAGACCAGTAATTCCGGGTCTTTTCGACCAACGGTATGGTCTCTCCCCAAGAGTCCCAAGAGTCTCCCTCTAGGAGTGAGGGTGAGGGTGAGGTTGGTGATCCAGTAGTGTTGTGTGGACCAGTAATTCCGCGTCTCTTCGACCAACGGTGTTATGCCTGTGTCATTTGGAGCCTTATTTTTTTTGGGAGTCGCTAAAATTTTGAGTTTTAGCCACCTACAGGAGCCCGAGAGCTCTAACTGAAAATTTGGCTACATAATTTTTCTCCTAGAAGTTATGCATTTCCGAATTGGTATTTGGATTTAATTTTGTTAAAATCCAAGATGAAGAGGTTTAAATATGATTTTATTATGAGATGCTCAGTTTTGAGTTAGATTTCATACAAAAGTGGAATTAGATCAACTGGATTCATATAGTAAAAGTTATGGGTATTTTTCCAAGTATACCCCGGGGATGAAAAATTCTGGCAGCAGCCCTGTTCAATGTTTAGCTCTCATTTCGGAATAGCTGGAGGGGTTATTTAATCTGAGCATAAACATGAAAGTTGTAGATAATCTTCTTGGCTTTCCAGTGGACTTTGAATTGTGCAATTCAGAGCTATATTGAGGAAGTTATGGCTGTTCTAGTGAAGCATGTACAGAATTTCGGGTCATGGACGATTTTGTCCTTTGAACCCCACTTTGTCTATATAATGTCATCCGACCCCCTTTTTTTTGTGTTTGCTCCCCTTTGTTGAGTGAGAAGGAAAGGAAGGAGAGGAAGAAGCACAAGAAGGAAGTGCAAGAAAGAAAGGTTGGTGGTTGTGTGTGCATATATGGTGTTGTTGCTTCTTCTTCTTCCTCCTCCTCTAGCTTTCTCATGCTCCCTCTCATGGATCCCCCCCTCCCCTCTGGTTCAGCAAGAAGAAGAGGAATGAAGGCTGAAGTGGTGGTAGTGGTGGTGGTGGTCGAGGTGGTCATGGGTGTGCTTGCGAGCTCCCACACCTCCCCCTTCCCTTTCCCCTTCTCTTGGTAAGCTTTCCCCTCTTCTTTTTCTGGTTTTTCAGCTCTTTGGGTGTGTTGGGAGGTGGTGCATGCTAAGTGTTTGTGTTTTGGTTTGTGTGTGCTTGGTTGCTTGGGTGTAGGAGTGTCGGCGTGCCCGAGTGTCTGCAACCCTGTGTGTGCTGCCTGTTCCCAGCATGATCTGTCTGCTGCCCTGCCAGCACCAGCACTCCTGCCCAGCAGCTGTGCCCAGCGTGCCCAGCGGCTGTGCCCAGCATGCCCTGCCTGCTGCCCTGCCAGCACCTACGTCTGTGCCAGGCGTGCCCTGCGCCTGTGCCCAGCGTGCCCTGCGCCTGTGCCCAGTGTGTCCTGCGGCGTGCCCTGCGTCTGTGCCCAGCGCGCCCAGCGACTGTGCCCAGTGCATCCTGCGACGTTCCCTGCGACTGTGCCCAGCGCGCCCAGCGACTGTGCCCAGTGCGTCCTGCGACGTTCCCTGCGACTGTGCCCAGCGCGCCCAGCGACTGTGCCCAGTGTGTCCTGCGACGTGCCCTGCGTCTGTGCCCAGCGGCTGTGCCCAGCCTGTCCTGCCTGTGCAACCCGAGTGCTGCCCCGCGTGTGCGTACCTCCCCCTGCATGCGTGCTGCCCCGCTTGCCCTGCTCGAGTGCTGCCTCGCGATGCGCGACGACCCGGGTTGCGGTGAGTGGTTCGAGACCGGACCCAACAACTATGGGAACGGACGAACAACGAATGGGTCACGAGGCGACGTGTCTTCACCTCATCCTCACCCTCACTCCCGGAGGGAGACTCTTGGGACTTTTGGAAGAGACTTAGACTGCTCTACACCCTTGGTCCACCGGTAGCCCTTTCCCCGGGTAGCCTCTACCTGGTATACACCCATGGTCAGTACGTTCCCGAATGCATCGGTAGTACCTACAAATGGGAGTCCTCTGTCAGGACAGCTTTTCCCAACCCGAGAAGTTCCTACATCGGATCCAACGAAGGGGAGAACGATTCCACGCTCGCAATATCATTCGTTAGCCCTCTCCCGGGTAGCCTCTACCTGGTACACTCCCACGATCAGTACGCTTCCGAACGCATCGGTGGTACCTATGGATGGGAGCCCTCTATCAGGACAGCTACAACCCGGCCCTCTTCAACACGGACGACATTGGGAGTAAACATTCCATGTTCGCAAAGCGAACCCAATGGAGAAACAACTACTCTCGATAATCACTTATCGAGATATCGAATACTACTGTACTCCCACACTGTTGCGTCGCTCGGACACAGGGGGGGTGTCATGCCCCAACTACCGGCTTAACAATCCAATAAGATAATGAATTCTCCTGAATTCCAAACGAGTGCATCGCTCGGATGCACGGGGCGATTACATCGCTAGCGCTCTAACTAATAAGGTACAACCCGACAGCGGGTCATACCCACGCCTATTCCAGATAGGCCTGATTAGTTTTAACATGCACATATATTTTATAGGAGAATTTAATCTTAGTTATGTGCATGAACCATATGCATGATAACATATCAATTAATCATAGGGATACTCCCTAATCATAGATTTACATCATAATAAATCATACAACATGCATACATGGTCATTAATCACATAAGCACACAAGGCCTAACTTAAGCATGCGTTGGATATCACCAACTTAAAAGAAAGGGTCAAGCGCGATCTCGCGCACTAACAGGTGCATGCCAATATTCCAAACGAACCTGAGTCGAGTAGGAATTCGCATCTACTTACTCAGTTCGTTCAGAGGGAGAGGGCGAGAGAGATCATCATCTCATGAAGTTGATCATAGCTTTGCCCCATTAGCATGGGCGCAACAACTACACCACGCCCTCGAGTCTTATCGCAAGGGAATATTAGGCAGGTGTCCGTTATTAACCCAGACTTAATCATACTGGATATTCCAACATATATAGTGGGAGTAGTATTACAATACTACCTAAGGCATGCCATATTCTATACATCATACACATTACCAAAAATACATGCCCATACTAGAGGGGCTCATGCAACACAATCATTCATACATGAATACAATACATGTATATAAGCATAGCATGCAAGATATCTACATATTATAGCTTAAGCATGGCCATACTACTTATCTACACAAGTAGTATAGCTAGGGGGCCCCATCGATGCGCGACGCGCGTCTACGCGTGTCAAGCGCATCCCGAGAGAGGGGGGGGATTGGATCGAACCACTCACCGATACCCGGATCGCCGTGCGTCCGGTCTACGAGATCTGCAAAACACAACCAATGATCCATAATTAAATTATGGAACCTCCTATCACACATATAATCTTACTTCATGAAGACCCTAACCCCTGATACTTCCATATTATCACCCAAGACACATGCTACCAACTCTTTGACACTCAACAAAGCAAAACTGCTAAACCTGCTGCAACCAGCCCTACTAATTGGTCTTCACAGCACCCAATACACTTCCAAAAATTATGAAATAAATCATGCACATTCTATGATATGCTGGGATCATAATCCATGAAGACATTAGAACCTAATTTGGCCTCTACAAGCCCGAAACAAATCATTTCCCGAAGCAGGTCAATTCCTACGCGAATCTGGACAGGTCATGCAAAACTGGTTCTAACTTACACCACAGATATCATAATGACCTCAAATTTCATATATAACATCTAAACACATAGCTGATAAAATCATATGCAGACATAATCCTAAACATATGCCTCTAAATACTAGATTCACTGAGATCTTTAAAAGACAGTAAGCTGCCTTACCGAAACATGGGGAGGGAATTGGGGAGATGCGGGGTTCTCGACACACCCACGACAACCTCAACCACGACCACCACTACCACCACCTCATCAGCCACTCCACCAGCCTTTAATGGCTGAAATCAGGGTTGGGGAAGAGGCATGAGAGGGAGTTAGAGAGAAGGGAAATCAAACACAACAACAACACTCAAAGCTTGCACACACATACCTTCTCTTTTCCTTTTAATGTTTCTTCTTCTTCTCCTTCTTTTTCTACTTCTCTTTAACACTCAAAACAAAGAAAACCAGGGAGTGAAGGAGAGAGAGGGAGAGGGTGTGAAGAAGGGGACGCCTACACCATCACTCACACTCAGACACACACACACACACACACACATTTATTAGAGAAAAAGGGGTATGGTGAGGCTTGACTTTGAGTCAACCTAGCCAAGCTAAAAAACAAAACTCAAAGACTTGTCAAAGTTCATCTTTGACCTGGGTCAAAGTCTTCATTGACTTGGTCAAAGTCTCCCCTTTGACAATCCAGTATCGACCAAAACCCAGATACGATTCAGAACTGCATATTTTTTCCAAACGTTACTGGAATTCGATGAAATTTTTATGGGTAGTACTAAACGGTACCAGGACCCATAATATGCAGTCAGATTTTCAATCAGAGTACTCTAACTCCCGCAGGTGGTTAAAAGCCAAAATTTTAGCGACTCCGATCGAAAAATTAAAGCCCTGAATGACCCATAAGTGACCAAGGCTTAACCGAAATGGCTCCAAATGACATAGGCATAACACTAGGCCTCCTCAATTCGTGCCCGAACAAGTTCAGAGCCCTAGTCCTCCTCGGTTCGTGTCTGACTCTCGCGTCAGGGGTGGTATCCCGTTCGTGGTGTACCCAGCCATTCCCCGTAGTGCTAGCAGCACAGCTTGGGACTCCATCCTCACCATCCAGGAAGTAGCTGAGCAGTTGAGGCTTTTAATCAAGGAGGAGGAAGAAGAAGAGAGGCCCAAAGACTTTTACACTGGGTTCTATGCTGGCTACCTCGTGGGACGTAGCGGAGAGCCTTTCCCATTGTCGGATCTGCTGGAAAATATTTACAGCACTTCCCACCATGAGAGGTGGTTCGGACGTTACACTGGTGCCATTCCGAGAACCTCTACTCAGCCAGCGGTTTTACCCCTAGCTCTATGCATTGAAGGGGTATTTTGTGGACTTTGATCCACTTTTATCTATATGTGAACAACAAAACATTTTTTTTTGTTTGCAATATTTATCTGGGTTGTGTCCCGCGTTTTGCTTGCCTTTTCTTTTTATTTAAACTCTTTATAGATTTAATTATGTGATGAATGTTTCTGGTTAACTTATATTATTGTGTGGTGAATGCTTAGAATGGTTTGACTTAACGTCGACGAAAGTGATTCATGCGTGTTTACGTATGTGTTATTTGTTTATTATTATTATTTTTTATTACATGCCCCTATTTTCCCGGTCTGGCTTTTCAAGTCAGGCTTTACAGGTTGGGTTCTCCAGGTCGGGCTTTATTTGTAGCCGTTGATTATCCTGCCTGGCAGCTTGATTTAATTGTGCAATCATGAACATGCAATCCTACGTATCTTCTTCTGTCAGGGGTCAGATAGACTTTACATGTGGCGCTAAGGCAGGATATATAAGGCTTTTGAATTTTGCTCCCATGATTAGGGTTTGCGCTTTTCCTTTAGAAACCCCAACCATCGTTCCTTGGTCAGTCGAAAAGATGTGCCGCATCTGCGGGGTTACCAGTGTCTCTTAAATAGGAGCCTAATCATTTCTGAGGAGAGAGATCATCAAGTCTTCCACCTTCGACAAGGTATTTGTCACGCCCCAGGGCGGTCATCCCCGAGACGTGGCAATAATGAAATATCAGCTATCAATACCTGAGGTCAATAAAGACTCCAACAACAACACACGAGGTGGCAAAGCAAGGATAATGAAAACTGACTGAAAAGCGGAAGCATAATATATAAACAATGTCTGTAAACCAAAAACATTATTACAGACTCGAATACACAATCACTGTCCTGTGAGAGCCAAGTCTAGACCAAAGAAAATACAACTTGTGCCACATGCACGATTTACAATACATACAATGACTCTAGGACTGCTGACAGCCTCGCACTCGCCACCCGCCGGAAGAACGCTCCACGCCCATAAGACCACGCCACAGGAAAGCTCCAGCTCCACGCCCAACACTGCCCCTGAAAAGAAACAGTATGCGAGGGGTGAGCTACAAGCTTAGTGAGTGGCTGGAAACCAATCACCATACAACAGTTCAATACATAAACAATTTCCTTTCAAGGTAAACATGGGTGGAAACCCATGGATAACAAGGTCACGCGGCGGCGCGACCAACCTCACCCTCACCCTCACTCCCGGAGGGAGACTCTTGGAACTTTTGGGGAGAGACCATACCGTTGGTCGAGGAGACCCGGGATTATTGGTCTACACAACACTACTGGATCATCTACATCGGGATAACTGCCCAACGATGTCTTTGAACATCGATACGCAACCGGACCCAACAACTATGGGAACGAACGAACAACGAATGGGTCATGCGGCGACGTGTCTTCACCTCATCCTCACCCTCACTCCCGGAGGGAGACTCTTGGGACTTTTGGAAGAGACCTAGACTGCTCTACACCCTTGGTCCACCGGTAGCCCTTTCCTCAGGTAGTCACTACCTGGTATACTCCACGATCATTACGCTTCCGAACGCCTCTGTCACCCCCCAGGGCGGCCGTCCCCGAGACGTGGCAATAATAAAATATCAGCTATCAATACCTGAGGTCAATAAAGACTCTAACAACAACACACAAGGTGGCAAAGCAAGGATAATGATAACTGACTGAAAAGCGGAAGCATAATATATAAACAATGTCTGTAAGCCAAAAACATTATTACAGACTCGAATACACAATCACTGTCCTGTGAGAGCCAAGTCTAGACCAAAGAAAAATACAACCTGTGCCACATGCATGATTTACAATACATACAATGACTCTAGGACTGCTGACAGCCTCGCAGTCACCACCCGCCGGAAGAACGCTCCACGCCCATAAGACCACGCCACAGGAAAGCTCGAGCTCCACGCCCAACAATGTCCCTGAAAAGAAACAGTATGAGAGGGGTGAGCTACAAGCTCAGTGAGTGGCTGGAAACCAATCACCACATACAACAGTTCAATGCTAACACAATTCCCTTTCAAGGAAAAACATGGGTAAAAACCCATGGATAACAGGGTCACGCGGCGGCGCGACCAACCTCACCCTCACCCTCACTCCCGAAGGAAGACTCTTTGGACTTTTGGGGAGAGACCATACCATTGGTCGACGAGACCCGAGATTACTGGTCTACACAATGCTACTGGATCACCAACCTCAAGATAACTGCCAAACGATGTTTTTGAACATTGATACGAGACCAGACCCAACAACTATGGGAACGGAAGAACAACGAATGGGTCACGAGGCGATATGTCTTCACCTCATCCTCACCCTCACTATCGGAGGGAGACTCTTGGGACTTTTGGAAGAGACTTAGACTGCTCTATACACCCTTGGTCCACCGGTAGCCCTTTCCCCACGTAGCCTCTACCTGGTATACTCCCACGATCAGTAGCTTCCGAACGCATCGGTAGTACCTACGGATGGGAGCCCTCTGTCAGGACAGCTTTTCCAACGCCGGAGAGTTCCTACATCGGATCCAACGAAGGGGAGAACGATTCCACGCTCGCAATATCATTCGTTAGCCCTCTCCCGGATAGCCTCTACCTGGTACACTCCCACGATCAGTAGGCTCCCGAACGCATCGATGGTACCTATGGATGGGAGTCGTCTGTCAGGACAGCTATATCCCGGGCCTCTTCAACACAGACAACATTGGGAGTAAACATTCCATGTTCGCAAAGCGAACCCAATGGAAAAACACTACACTCGATAATCACATATCGATGATAGCGAACACTATTGTACTCCCACGCGGTTGCGTCGCTCAGACACAAAGGGGTGACACGCCCCAACTACCGGCATAAAAAACCATTAAGATAATGAATCCTCCTGAATTCCAAACGAGTGCATCGCTCGGATGCACGGGCGATTTCATCGCTAGCGCTCTAACTAATAAGGTACAACCCGACAGCGGGTCATACCCACGCCTATTCCAGCTAGGCCTATCAGTTTTTAACATGCGCATATAAATATATCCGGGAGAATTTTATATCTAGCTATGTGCATGAACCATATGCACAATCATCTAATAATTATAGGGACACTCCCTAACATGGATTCATATCATAATAAATCATACAACATGCATACACGGTCATTAATTACATAAACATACAAAATTTACTCTAACATGCGTTGGATATCGCCAACTTAAAAGAAAGGGGTCAAGCGCGATCTCGCGCACTAACAGGTGCATGCCAATATTCCAAACGAACCTGAGTCGAGTAGGAAATCGCATCTACTTACTCAGTTCGTTCAGAGGGAGAGGGCGAGAGAGATCATCATCTCATGAAGCTGGTCATAGCCTTGCCCCATTAGCATGGGCACAATAACTACACCACGCCCTCTAGTCTTATCGCAAGGGAATATTAGGCAGGTGCCCGTTATTAACCCAGACTTAAACATATTCGATATTCCAATTAATATGGTGGGAGTAGTATTACAATACTACCTAAGGCATCATATTCTATACATCCATACACATTTCAAAAATACATGCCCATACTAGAGGGGCTCATGCAACACAATCATTCATACATGAATACAATACATGTATATATGCCTAGCATGCAAGATATCTACATATTATAGCTTAAGCATGGCCATACTACTTATCTACACAAGTAGTATAGCTAGGGGGCCCCATCGATGCGCGATGCGCGTCTACGCGGGTCGAGCGCATCCCGAGAGGGGGGGGATTGGATCGAACCACTCACCATACAACCCGGGACCTCGTGCATCCCATCCGACGAGATCTGCCCGCGCGCCCACTCTGCGCACACCCGCATGCTGGTGCGCACACGCCCACCCGCGTCTGCGAGCTCGCCTGCGCCTGCTAGCGCCCTTCTGCGCGCGTGCCAGTGCGCGCATGCGCGCAGACAACCCCCAGCGCGCGCCCAGCCAATCTTAACCCCTTTTTAACCCTCCCCAACCCCTCACACACACTCTAACCCATCTACCTAGCATGCATGACCTCCCCAACCATCCCAACAGCCCAAAAAAATCAAGAAGAAGGGGAAGAGGACTTACCAAAAGAGGGAAAGGGAAAGGGGGAGATGCGGGGCTCTCGACGCGCCCACGGCCACCTCAACCACCACCACCACCACGCCTCCTCTTCAGCCTCTCACCAGCCCTCTTTGGCTGCAAATCAGGGGGGGAATGGTCATGAAAAGGTGCTTGAGAGAGGGGAAACAACAACAACACCTACACAAACCTTTCTCTTCCTCCTTCACCTTCTCCTTCTCTTCTCTTTGAGGAAATAACACAAACACATGGGGGGAGTGAAAAGAGAGAAAGAGAGACCCAAAGAATCCCACGTGGGGAGTGGGAGGGAGAGAGAGAGAGAGAGAGATATTTTTTTGGGCAAATAAATATCCAAAAGAGGGATCCAAATGACCAATTCGTCCCTGACTAGAAATTCTGTACATGCTTCACTAGAACAGCCATAACTTCCTCAATATAGCTCCGAATTGCACAATTCAAAGTCCACTGGAAAGCCAAGAAGATTATCTACAACTTTCATGTTTATGCCAAGATCAAATAATCCCTCCAGCTATTCCAAAATGTGAGCTAAACATTGAACAGGGCTGCTGCCAGAATTTTTCATCCCCGAGGTATACTTGGAAAAATACTCATAACTTTTACTACATGAATCCAGTTGATCTAATTCCACTTTTGTATGAAAGCTAACTCAAAACTGAGCATCTCATAATAAAATCATATTTAAACCTCTTCATCTTGGATTTTAACAAAATTAAATTCAAATACCAAATCGGAAATACATAACTTCTAGGAGAAAATTTTGTAACTTAATTTTCAATCAGAGCGCTCCAACTCCTGCAGGTGGCTAAAAGCCAAAATTTTAGCGACTCCGATCAAAAAATAAGGCTCCAAATGACACAGGCATAACATTCTTCCCCCCTTAGGAAATTTAGTCCTCGAAATTTAAGGAAACCCAAAAGGAAGACCGAATATAGCAAGTATCATGCATAGACCTTTTGTTCCCAAGTGGTCTATGCACCAGACTGGCGCTACCGACACACTGCATTCTAAGGAACGGTCTTAGCGTGGAGCCTCTTCTCATGTTTGTCCTTGACCTCGATCCACTGCTCCATGAACGACAAATCCAGCTCGAGAATGAGACAGTCAAACTGAATGGCTTAGCAGGATCGTGGACATAACGCCTCAGCCACGAGACAAGGACGACGTCGTGGGCATGAGCCAGCTGTGGGGGAAAGGCTACATGACAAGCCACCTCCCCAATCCACTCAATGACGAGAAACAGTCCCATTGAAGAGCCAACTCAGCTTGCCCCGAACGTCGAAACAGAGGGTGCCCTTAAACTGGGACACCTTTAGGAAACATGGTCGCCAAACCCGAAGGTAAGCTCCTGGCGACGATGACCTGGGTAGCCCTTCTATCGGTTCTGGGAGGTGCAGATGCACACACGAACCAACCTGGCCACCGCAAGGTCAAACAACTAACTTATGGCCCCTCCAACTGGCGCTCCTCAACCGTCCCAACACAAGGGAGGTATAAAATTGCGCCTGTAGAGTGCCTTTCACAGATCCATTTGGATGCTCGAATGGTAGTCGTCTTGCAGGCATACCCCAACAAATGGGTGGTGCCTCACCCAACTGCCCTCATCATCGAGCACGCAGGCACTTAGCATGTCCTCCAAGGTCTGAATCGTCCTCTTTGTCTGGCTGTCCATCGACGATGAAACGCTATACTTAAATGGAGGCTCGCGCCAAAGCCTGCCAAGGCTGCGCCACAACCTCAAAGTAACCCTCGCGTCTCAACTGAAAATAGTGCCGACTGGAGTGCCATGAAGATGAACAATTGCAAAGGTGAAAACCCACGTCAAGGCGTCCAGAGACTCAATCAGTCGGATTAGGGAGGGAAGCGCGAACTTAGTTAGTCGGTTAGTGATCACCTAGACGGTGTCGTGACCCGAACGTGACATTAGCGAGTCCGCAACAATCCCTGATAACCCACTCCCACGTCCACTGAGGAATCTCCATGGACTGACGCTTTCCAACGCGATGATGATTCTCGAACTTTGCCTGAGGGCATGCCAACCTTTTCATCGCACTACTAGCAATCTCAATAAAGACTACCCCAACGTAGTCCACGGAACCCAATAAAACTTTTGAGATCCACGAAGGCATCCGACGCATTCGTCAACCCCGACAGCAGTCCTTAAAACTCGTAGTGCTTGAACGGTCACGAAAAACCATCTACGGAATGTCCAACTCCCGGATCTCCAACTTGTGGTACCCTCGTGCGAAGATTGATCTAACAGAGGACACTCGCTCCCAGAGCTGGTCAAATAGATCATCAATTCACAACAAGGGGTACCTGATCTTCAATCCTCATGGAAGATCAAAACAACACAACAAATAATTTAAGTCCCGATTCTGCTCCTCGAGCATGGCTGGCGCTCATGATGACACTTACGCGCTTGGTAAGCCGCTCAACCACACTTAATGCACAAGACACGCAATAAGGGGGGTCATCGAACCTCGACAATGTTTATGCGATGTCATCTATCTGATAAGGCGGTTGAGTCCCATCACGAACGCTAGCATCGCGTCTCCTCGTTTACGACCCATGTGGGGGCAAAATGCGACAGTATCGCGAACTGTGCTTCACATGCCGGCACCGACTGGTCGCCCTACCATAACCATTGGAACTCCAGCATCCTGCACTCAATGGGCAGATTCATCACGGGGAGTCCACGCTCTCGACATCATCCAGTAGCACTCTCCCAGTGTGGCCTCTACCTGGTAGCCTCCCAAGCCCACTATCTCTGCCATATGGGCGCACCAACAAGCATAGCATCTGGGAGAACCTCACAGGGCTCTAGCCTCAACCGGGCAGCTACAACGCACAATGATATATCGAAGCGACTCCAGATGCCACTATGGAACCCAGTCCACAAGCAATCGCCCACCAAGCTGCAATAGGATGCACCCAATCCCGATCGTACGCATCACCACTCGCTACAGCACCTTTCAAGTGAGAGGAAAAATCCATCATCAATTTGATGCTTCAAAGGTATTCCTTGACTGGGAAAAGAACCTTGGGAGGGCACCATGAGGTCCCGATATAGGATATCCCGACAACCAAACAAGGAACACGGAGTACCCTAGCCCGGGTCTCAACGCTGACCTTGCAAGGCCCCTTATCCTGAGTAGGAAGGCTGGAAGAAGACATCATCCCTTAATGAGCAATACACCACATCCTCAACACTTGAAACTGGCGCCGCACGCGAACTCCATGGTTACCAGCGATACCGATGCACGGGAAAGAAGCTCCATTATCGAGACGCAATCCATACCTTAGAAATTGCAACCAATTCATCACTATCATATTACTGGCTGGAATCTCCTACCCAAGCCTTAATCCCACCACAAGGGATCCAACAACTGACCCTATTCAGTCGACCCAGTCGACAACTTAAGGGTGGGTCCAGGGGGTCACGTCCACGTCAACGGATGCGAGGAGGCATGTCAGCAACCTAAGATAACTTCTAAAACAAGAGTACTCAGATGACAATCCTACGACTCATCATCTATACGACTAGACTTAGGCTCTGACAGGACCAGGCTCTGATACCAACTTTTGTCACGCCCTAGGGCGGCCATCCCCGAGACGTGGCAATAATAAAATATCAGCTATCAATACCTGAGGTCAATAAAGACTCTAACAACAACACACAAGGTGGCAAAGCAAGGATAATGATAACTGACTGAAAAGCAGAAGCATAATATATAAACAATGTCTGTAAACCAAAAACATTATTACAGACTCGAATACACAATCACTGTTCTGTGAGAGCCAAGTCTAGACCAAAGAAAAATACAACCTGTGCCACATGCACGATTTACAATACATACAATGACTCTAGGACTGCTGACAGCCTCGCACTCGCCACCCGCCGGAAGAACGCTCCACGCCAATAAGACCATGTCACAGGAATGCTCCAGCTCCACGCCCAACACTGCCCCTGAAAAGAAATAGTATGCGAGGGGTGAGCTACAAGCTCAGTGAGTGGCTGGAAACCAATCACCACATACAACAGTTCAATGCTAACACAATTCCCTTTCAAGGAAAAACATGGGTAGAAACCCATGGATAACAGGGTCACGCGGCGGCGCGACCAACCTCACCCTCACCCTCACTCCCGAAGGAAGACTCTTGGGACTTTTGGGGAGAGACCATACCGTTGGTCGGGGAGACCCGGGATTACTGGTCCACACAACACTACTGGATCACCAACCTCAAGATAACTGCCCAACGATGTCTTTGAACATCGATACGAGACCGGACCCAACAACTATGGGAACGGACGAACAACGAATGGGTCACGAGGCGATGTGTCTTCACCTCATCCTCACCCTCACTCCCGGAGGGAGACTCTTGGGACTTTTGGAAGAGACTTAGACTGCTCTACACCCTTGGTCCACCGGTAGCCCTTTCCCCACGTAGCCTCTACCTGGTATACTCCCACGATCAGTACGCTTCCGAACGCATCGGTAGTACCTACGGATGGGAGCCCTCTGTCAGGACAGCTTTTCCAACGCCGGGGAGTTCCTACATCGGATCCAACGAAGGGGAGAACGATTCCACGCTCGCAATATCATTCGTTAACCCTCTCCCGGGTAGCCTCTACCTGGTACACTCCCACGATTAGTACGCTCCCAAACGCATCGGTTGTACCTACGGATGGGAGCCCTCTGTCAGGACAGCTATATCCCGGGCCTTTCCAACACAGACGACATTGGGAGTAAACATTCTATGTTCGCAAAGCGAACCCAATGGAAAAACACTACACTAGATAATCACATATCGATGATAGCGAACACTATTGTACTCCCACACGGTTGTGTCGCTCAGACACAAAGGGGTGACACGCCCCAACTACCGGCTTAACAAACCGTTAAGATAATGAATTCTCCTGAATTCCAAACGAGTGCATCGCTCGGATGCACGGGCGATTTCATCGCTAGCGCTCTAACTAATAAGGTACAACCCGACAGCGGGTCATACCCACGCCTATTCCAGCTAGGCCTATCAGTTTTTAACATGCGCATATAAATATATCCGGGAGAATTTTATATCTAGCTATGTGCATGAACCATATGCACAATCATCTAATAATTATAGGGACACTCCCTAACATGGATTCACATCATAATAAATCATACAACATGCATACACGGTCATTAATCACATAAACATACAAAATATACTCTAACATGCGTTTGATATCGCCAACTTAAAAGAAAGGGGTCAAGCACGATCTCGCGCACTAACAGGTGCATGCCAATATTCCAAACGAACCTGAGTCGAGTAGGAAATCGCATCTACTTACTCAGTTCGTTCAGAGGGAGAGGGCGAGAGATCATCATCTCATGAAGCTGGTCATAGCTTTGCCCCATTAGCATGGGCACAACAACTACACCACGCCCTCGAGTCTTATCGCAAGGGAATATTAGGCAGGTGCCCGTTATTAACCCAGACTTAATCATATTCGATATTCCAATTAATATGGTGGGAGTAGTATTACAATACTACCTAAGGCATGCCATATTCTATACATCCATACACATTTCAAAAATACATGCCCATACTAGAGGGGCTCATGCAACACAATCATTCATACATGAATACAATACATGTATATATGCCTAGCATGCAAGATATCTACATATTATAGCTTAAGCATGGCCATACTACTTATCTACACAAGTAGTATAGCTAGGGGGCCCCATCGATGCGCGACGCGCGTCGAGCGCATCCCGAGAGGGGGGGGGGGATTGGATCGAACCACTCACCATACAACCCGGGACCTCGCGCATCCCATCCGACGAGATCTGCAAGGTAAGGGCATCAAATTTGGTGAGTAACATCACAATTTAACACTTAGAATTTACTAGAAATGCCAAAGACTTAGACATGCACGCATACGGGCTCGCACGCATGCAAGCACGCGCGTACGCACGCATGCCTGAGTGCCCCAGCACCTACCCGAGACCCTGGGCAGCCCCACGCATGCCCCAGCACGCGCACGCACGCGCACGCACGCGCGTGCACTGGCCCTCAGCCGCGCGCCCAGACACATGCCCAGGCGCACTGTCCCGCGCGCAACCCTGCTCGCGCCAGCGCCCGCGCGCACCCGCGCGCCCACTCCGCGGGCACCCGCGCGCTCGCGCGCACGCGCTGGCTCACGTCTGCGCGCCGGCCAGCACCCTTTTCCGCGCGCACCTGCGCGCGCAGATAGCCCCCACCGCGCGCCTAGCCAATCTTAACCCCTTTTTAACCCTCCCCAACCCCTCACACACTCTCTAACCCATCTACCTAGCATGCATGACCTCCCCAACCATCCCAACAGCCCAAAAAAATCAAGAAGAAGGGGAAGAGGACTTACCAAAAGAGGGAAAAGGAAAGGGGGAGATGCGGGGCTCTCGACGCGCCCACGGCCACCTCAACCACCACCACCACCACGCCTCCTCTTCAGCCTCTCACCAGCCCTCTTTGGCTGCAAATCAGGGGGGAATGGTCATGAAAAGGTGCTTGAGAGAGGGGAAACAATAACAACAACAACACCTACACAAACCTTTCTCTTTCTCCTTCACCTTCTCCTTCTCTTCTCTTTGAGGAAATAACACAAACACATGGGGGGAGTGAAAAGAGAGAAAGAGAGACCCAAAGAATCCCACGTGGGGAGTGGGAGGGAGAGAGAGAGAGAGAGAGAGATATTTTTTTTTGGGCAAATAAATATCCAAAAGAGGGATCCAAATGACCAATTCGTCCCTGACTAGAAATTCTGTACATGCTTCACTAGAACAGCCATAACTTCCTCAATATAGCTCCGAATTGCACAATTCAAAGTCCACTGGAAAGCCAAGAAGATTATCTACAACTTTCATGTTTATGCCAAGATCAAATAATCCCTCCAGCTATTCCGAAATGTGAGCTAAACATTGAACAGGGCTGCTGCCAGAATTTTTCATCCCCGAGGTATACTTGGAAAAATACCCATAACTTTTACTACATGAATCCAGTTGATCTAATTCCACTTTTGTACGAAAGCTAACTCAAAACTGAGCATCTCATGATAAAATCATATTTAAACCTCTTCATCTTGGATTTTAACAAAATTAAATCCAAATACCAAATCGGAAATACATAACTTCTAGGAGAAAATTTTGTAACTTAATTTTCAATCAGAGCGCTCCAACTCCTGCAAGTGGCTAAAAGCCAAAATTTTAGCGACTCCGATCGAAAAATAAGGCTCCAAATGACACAGGCATAACAGCATCGATGGTACCTACGGATGGGAGCCCTCTGTCAGGACAGCTTTTCCAACACCGGGGAGTTCCTACATCGGATCCAACGAAGGGGAGAACGATTCCACGCTCGCAATATCATTCGTTAACCCTCTCCCGGGTAGCCTCTACTTGGCACACTCCCACGATCCGTACGGTCCCGAACGCATCGGTGTTACCTATGGATAGGATCCCTCTGTCAGGACAACTACAACCCGGCCCTCTTCAACACGGACGACATTGGGAGTAAACATTCTATGTTTGCAAAGCGAACCCAATGGAAAAACAACTACTCTCGATAATCACTTATCGAGATATCGAATACTATTGTACTCCAACACCGTTGCGTCGCTCGGACACAGGGGGGGTGTCACACCCAACTACCGGCTTAATAATCCAATAAGATAATGAATTCTCCTGAATCACACGAGTGCATCGTTCGGATGCACGGGGTGATTACATCGCTAGCACTCTAACTAATAAGGTACAACCCGACAGTGGGTCATACCCACGCCTATTTCAGATAGGCCTGATTAGTTTTAACATGCGCATATATTTTATAGGAGAATTTAATCTTAGTTATGTGCATGAACCATATGCACGATAACATATCAATTAATCATAGGGATACTCCCTAATCATAGATTTACATCATAATAAATCATACATGTATATAAGCCTAGCATGCAAGATATTTACATATTATAGCTTAAGCATGGCCATACTACTTATCTACACAAGTAGTATAGCTAGGGGGCCCCATCGATGCGCGACGCGCGACTACGCGCGTCGAGCGCATCCCGAGGGGGGGGATTGGATCGAACCACTCACCTAACGAGCGCACGGCTCGCGAAACGCAAGAGGGCGAAAACAATTGAATCCGAAGCATGATACCAATCCGCCAAGAATCATCCAATCCCGAAATTGACCAATGGTTTGGATTGGGCTATAACAAGGTGCTCGATACCCCGAAACACACCCTGAACGGGTCCAAATACTGCAAGCACGCCCCCCAAGCACCACGTGCACGCGGCACTCCGTACGCATTGGCGAACGCCAAGCACGCCCTCGAGCACCTCGTGCACGCTGCTCATGCACTCCGCATGCATCGAACAACGCAATGCACGCCCTCGAGCACTTCGTGCACGCTGGCCACGCACTCCGCATGCATCAGACAACGCCAAGCATGCCCTCGAGCACTCCGTGCACGCTGCCCACGCACTCTACATGCATCGGACAATGCCAAGCACGCCCTTGAGCACTCCGTGCACGCTTCCCACGCGCTCCGCACACATGCGAGAATGCTAAGCATGCACTCGAGCACCCGATGTGCCAACCCTACGCCCCTTTTAGCCTATAAACACAAGTTCAAGTGATGCATGAGGAACCTCATTTGAAAGAAGAGAAGAAGAGGCATACAAGGTTCACTCACACATACTCACAAACGGGTGGCGTACACACATACGCAACACATAACGCATGAACATGGGCTTCTCTCCCTCATCCTCTTCAATTCCATGCATGCACAACAACAACACAAAGCAAGGGAGCTTCCACTCCTCCCCATCAGCTGCAAAAGACGTGGCTGAACCCAACACGGAGAGCGGGAGGTCCATACGCGGCTCCGGCACGCCCACACGCCACAGCTCCACCTTTATCACCATCGACGCCCCGAACCTCCCTTCAAACAACAAACATACCAAGACATCCGAAGAGGGGGCTTCAACACCACCTCCACTTTATCTTCTTCATTTTTCATAGATGGAAGGGCTGGTCGAGAGTGTTAGGCGAGAGAGACAATCGGGGATTAAATAGCCAAAAGAGGGATTTAAATGACCAAAACGTCCCTGACCAGAAATCTCTGGACAGGCTTCACTCGAACAGCCATAACTTCCACGATATAGCTTCGAATTGCACAATTCAAAATCCTTTGGAAAGCCAAGAAGATTATCTACAACTTTCATGTTTATGCCAAGATCAAATAATCCCTCCAGCTATTCCGAAATGTGAGCTAAACATTGAACAGGGCTGCTGCCAGAATTTTTCATCCTCGGGGTATACTTGGAAAAATACCCGTAACTTTTACTACATGAATCCAGTTGATCTAATTCCACTTTTGTATGAAAGCTAACTCAAAACTGAGCATCTCATGATAAAATCATATTTAAACCTCTTCATCTTGGATTTTAACAAAATTAAATCCAAATACCAAATCGGAAATGCATAACTTCTAGGAGACAATTATGTAGCCTAATTTTCAATCAGAGCTCTCCAACTCCTGTAGGTGGCTAAAACCCAAAATTTTAGCGACTCCGATCGAAAAATAAGGCTCCAAATGACACAGGCATAATAGTATTGCTCTCGTCTCCGTCCTCTGTTTTCTTCTCTAGCATACCCTTTTTTGTAATCAGTTTACGCTCTCGTTTATGCCCTTTTCGTCTACTAAGAGGAGATGGCATTTGTTTTTAGAAAACTCTTAACCCTCGTCTTCCACTTTCTCCTTTTTTTTGTTGTTTAGTCATCATGAGGATGTCAATCACTAAGTCTCTATCTGGCCTTAGGAGCATGTTGAACATTCCAGAGTCAGTAGTCATGACCTGGTCTTCCTTCAATAGATTTCCCATCCCCACAGATAGTTTTGATCACTCTTGTATGTACATATATCCTTCTCACATAGCCAAGGGTGCCCTAACTCTTCCATTTCCTCCCTTGGTGAGGAAGTTTTTGTCAACTTTCGAACTTCACCCGACCCAATGCAATCCCAATTTTTTTAGGATTTTAATGTGTTACGTAGCGTTCAATAGGGATTTCAATCTGGACTTAAGCGTTCCTGAGAAAATTTATACATACGAGCTTAGGAAGTCAAGCAGAGGTTATCATTTTCGGGCCAGGAACTCCAAAGAGAAGTTCATAGATGAACTGCCAGACTCCGATAAGAACTGGTCTGACAGCAAATTGATTATATTGTCAAGTAATTGAGAGTTTGGTGACGCTCCGAAGATATATGGAAGGTCCCCCGATTCATTCTGATGTCCTCAATAGGTCGGATAGTACTGCTCAGTCTATTCATATGTGATTTTTATCTCAGTCTTCCATGTTTATTGTTTCCTGTTTTCAAATTGCACTCTTTTTTTTTTGGTTCAGCTCATGCTGCAAATTCCCGTCCATCTAAGGAGTCGATGAAGTGGGAGCACATTCGAGTTGCTTAGAAGAGAAGTGAAAAGGTCTTTTTCATAATTCTTGGCTGGGAGAATCTGAACCCTAGTAGCACTGGCCGACTCGGGCCTTGCTTGGGTGACCTTTTCACAACCCCTCCTTCCCCTTTTGCCGAACAGCCCTCTCCTTCAACTCTACACGTTGGTCAGTCTTCAGAGGTGGGAGATTAGCCAGAGGAGGATCTGGAACCCCTATTTACTTTAGGTTTAAGTGATCCAATGGAAACTGAGAGCTCTTCTAGTGGTGCCAGACACGGTTCACAATCACACAGGGGTTTTAAGAGTAGCCCTAAGCCAAGGGAGAAGTTGGGCCCTAGCTCCTTCGGGAGGATAATCCTTAATTCCAATGAGAAGGAGAAAAGAGCCAGGCTGGCAGCACTTCAGTTTGACATAGACAGACGATCAGGAAATATTGGCAAGATTCCTGGTTCTGAGAAGACGAAACACTCGCCGACTAGGTAGGCTGCGAGTACCCCGACCAAAAAGAGCAAGCAAACCGTGGTTGGTCAATTGTCCTTGACTCTGAAGTCTCTGCCATCTGCCCCCAGCGCCCCTATTAGTAAAGGAAAAGAGGTTGTTCCGACCTTTCAATCACCACTCCCACCAAGCGTTCCCCTGGGCTCGGAGCTTTAGGTGTTTGTACCTGCCCCTAGGACCAAGATGTGACCTATTCGGGTTTCTGATCTTGGTCTGAAAGATCGCGAGGTTGCCATTGGCCTGATGCACTCTGTCATTCTTGAGAAGGACAGAACTCTTGCAAGCAATGTATCTGCCTCAGAGGGGGGGGGGGTGAATCCTTCAAAGCATGGACTACTAGGTATGTCTTCCTTGTTATGGCTCAGATTCCAAAAAGTTATATTTTATATATATTAATGTATTTCTCATGGTTTTTGTATTGTGGTGCAGCTTAATGTTTACTCTAGCATGGTAGGCTGTAAATACAACCAGGTCATCGGGGACGCCGTGAAGGCAATCCGAGAATGTGATGGAGAACGAGTGTCTCGGGAGAAGGCCAAGGCCAACCTGAAAACTGCCCAGGAATAACACTCTTGGTAAATTGAAAAATTCAAAAAGGATTTTAAAGAGATCTCTAAGGCCCTGGAGAAGGAAAAAATCTAAAAGGCTCATGTCATCTCTGAGGTCGAGTAGAAGAAGAAAGAGACGGGGCTAGATTTTGAAATCCAAATTCTTGAGAAAGTGCAGAGTCATTTGGACCGGATCAAAAGGAAGGCCGCGGAGGCCGTTGCAGTCAGATACAACAACGGTTATCGCAAGGGCTTCCAAGACTGTAGGGGTGGTGCGCCTGAGCCAGGCCCGGAGCGAGTTATTCAAGTGTTCGGGCCCCAACTTCTTGAATCCGATGCCGGTATCAACAAGGACGGACCCCCAGATTTGACTTCCGCTTCCTAGTAGAAAGAAATGTCCGGTTAGGTAACCAGTTTCCTTGGTTGTACCTTGTCGGATATAATCAATGTTGATGAATTTCCCTCTCCCGGTCAGCTTGATAATTCTTCTGCCATGAAGTCGGAGGTTAGGCTTGTTGCAGGGGTAAAGAAAGAGCCTATCGAGAACGTCACGGAGGCGAAAGCTCGCCTCTCCTCCATAGAAGCATCCGAAACCGTAGTTCATATGAATGAGGACCTGGTAACACTGGTAGGCAGAGTTGATGACCAAGATGACGCCGAGGACATCTTTGCTGTCCTGATTCGTCGAACTTCTTCAAGGCAAGACGCTGGGAGGGTTTAATCCGGAATCTTGAGAGGGTTTTTCTTTTTATTTCTCTTCCTTACAAACTCATGGTTTGATCGTTTTATGGCATGAATGCCAATTTATTGTATGATGGGCTTGTATGGACGATTTTCCCTACTTTTGACTTATGGTTTAATTTTTGATACTCCTTCTTTATCCCATCTTTTGATAATTCCATTTTTATAATATCTTGTAATGCTGCCATCTCTTAGAGATGATGTGTGTTGTCCTTCCTCGAACGCGTTTTGGACTTATGCTCCTTTTTTGTTTTGTAAGTTATGGATTGTTTCTCTCCTTCTATATTATATATATTTTTTTTACGTTTGACGTCATCCCTCAGCCGCATATATTGTGGGCAATCTGTGTTTGTTTTGCCGTTAAGACTAATGCACAACCTCTGGTTTGAGTAGTTGAGTGCTACTTGATCGATGAATAGAGCAAAGCCCCTAGTACACCCTCCTTAGATGGAATAGGGTGTTGTTCATCTTATACAGGTGGATCATGGCCCCTCGCGTCCTCACCCGTGTCCCAACCCATAGAGTGGAGCTAAGTTTGGGTGCAAGTGGGGCTCTGCCCCGCGCGACCTCTTTCTCCCGAGGGGTAGGAGAGTGCTAAGCTAGGCGAATAGGGTCGAAACCCCTCCTGACCTCCAGTTTTTTAACAACGGAGTGCAATTCACTTAACAGGTCAGAGCTATGCTCCTCGCGACCTCTCTCCCTGTCGCAGAAGTTCAGAGTGCTGCTTGTCTTACCCTACAGGAGATGTGTCTCCCTTGATTATTATTTTTTTTGAGAAATTTGAGGCGCTGCCTATTGAACCAGTGGAGCGCTCCCTTTAGCGATCTCCAGTTTTATTGACGACAGAATGCAACTAGTTTTCGCAAGTGGAAGCATGCTCTTTGTCCATCTTTTAATTCACCCAGAGTGATATGGTGTACATTCAATAACTGAGCACCCTTTCATCATAACAGCCTCCCACTTTAATATGCTAGTCATACACACACCAGTTGGAGAAAAGACAACGCATTTCACTAATGATAATATTTTTTGAGATGGATTACATTCCAAGGATGGGGAATCTCAATTCCCTCTATAGTTTCGAGGTGGTATGCCCCGTTCGGTCCAACTTGTGTGACTCTGAAGGGCCCTCCCAATTCGGACCGAGTTTGCCGTCCTTTTTGTTCTTGGTCTCTGGAAAAACTTCTATTAGAACTAAATCACCAGCCTGAAAACTTTTGCTTGAAACTCACCGGTTATAGTATCGTGATATTAGATTTTGATAGTCTGCCGTCCTTATCGCTGCAATTTCCCTTCTTTCATCACAGAGTTCTAGGTCTTGCATCATTTGACTGTCATTCGCAACTCTGTCAAAATCCTGAGTCCGGAGTGTGGGCAGGTCGGTCTCGACTGGTAGGACGGCCTTGATTCCGAATGTCAGCGAGAATGGAATCTCTCCTATAGACCTTCTTGAGGTGGTCCTGTAAGACCAGAGGACGGAGGGGAGTTCCTCGACCCACTTCCCCTTGGCACTGTCAAGCCTTTTCTTTAAACCGTTCAAGATGGTTCGGTTTGTGATTTCTGCCTGCCTGTTGCTCTGTGGATATCGCAGAGTTGAAAAGTGATGTTGTATTCTAAACTCTTCACATAATTCCTTTATCAGGGAGTTGTCAAATTGCTTTCCGTTGTCAGATATTATAGAGTGAGGGACTCCAAATTGGCATACTATATCCCTCCATAAGAAGGCCTTAACCTCGATATCTCTGATCCTTGCCAATGGTACCGCCTCGACCCACTTTGTAAAGTAATCAGCGGTGACCAAAAGGAAGCGCTTCTACCGAGGTTCCATGGGCATTGGTCCGATGATGTCATACCCCCATTGGGCAAAATGCCATGGACTTTTGAGCGGAACAAGGTCTCCGACTGGTTGGTAAATGAGTGTACCGAACTTTTGGCATTTCTCACATTTGCAGACGAGATCTGAAGAATCTCTCTTCATCTTTGGCCAGAAATAGCCGATTGATATTGCTCGAAGGGCTAGTGACCTAGAGCTGATGTGCCCCCCGCATAAGGCCTGAGTGGAGTGTATTCAATACACGCTGCACCTCTCGTGGTCCTATGCATCTGAGGTAGGGTCCTTGAAAACTCCTTTTGTACAGGGTTCCCGTAGATGACATCCAGAATCTAGCTGCCTTTTGCTTGAGCTTTCTAGATTCAAACTTGTTGTCTAGCAGAAATCCTTCTCCGAGGTCACTTAATGTCCGTCATCTAGTTGGGGGAATCTTCGGTGTAGGCAATCATCGCAACTTCGCCGACCTTTTCAATGCTCGGGAATTTCATATAATCAATTTGTATGTTCCTGGTCGGCTTTCCACTGATTGTTGATGTCAGGTTTGCCAAAGCATCTGTTTGAGCGTTCAACTCCCTTTCTATCTTGTGGATGGTGGCCAACTTGAATTGGGAGAGTAGGTGCTATACTTTCTCTTGGTATGCAGCCATTCATTCATCCCGGGTCTCTTACTGTGCTTTGAAACACCACTAACTGTGAATCACTGTAGACATCAACAATTCTTACGCCAAGGTGGATTGCAAGCTCCAGTCCGACAATAAGTGCTTCATATTCTGCCTCGTTGTTGGAGGCTCAGAAGCCTAGCTTTATAGTGTGTTCAAACAGAAGCCCATCGCTGTTTCACAAGACCAGACCAGCCCCTGCGCCCCTGCGATTAGAGGCTCCATCAACATTCAAAGTCCAGGTGAGGCAAGACATCGCTTCTTGGTCGTCGACCAGAAAAACTTTTAAGGACGGCGAGGTCAGGTTTGCCAACACATCGGCAACCACCTGTCCTTTTATGGCACTTCTCGAGATAATTGGAGATCAAAAGGGGACAACTCAATTGCCCATTTTAGAATCCGCTCTGTGATCTTGGTCTTCTTGAGAATGAGCTTGAGGGGATAGTCGGTCACCACGTTAATTGAATGGGCGACAAAGTAATGTTTGAGCTTCCACGAAGATATGAGAAGGGCATAAGCGATCTTTTCGAGGTAAAGGTATCTGGACTCTGGTCCGCACAAAGATTTGCTGATGTAGTAAACTGGTCGTTGCACCCCCTCATGCTCTTTTATAATGGCCGAGCTGACCGCGTGGTCGGAGGCTGCAATGTAAAGGTATAACGGCTAACCCGGGGCTGGTTTCATTAGCAACAGTGGTGACGCTGAGATACCTTTTGAGCTTGTCGAAGGCCGACTGACATTCGGGGGTCCAATCGAATTTTTTGGCCTTTCTAAGTAGCCTAAAAAATGGGAGGTTTCTCTCGGTGGCCTTTGAGATAAATCGGTTCAGGGCTGCCAGTCTCCCGGTCAGCTTCTGAACTTCCTTCCGGTTCCTCGGTGGGTCAATTTCCAATATGGCCTTGATCTGGTCGGGGTTGGCTTCTATTCCTCGGTGTGTGGTCAGAAAACCAAGGAACTTACCCGACTCAACCCCAAAGGAACACTTAGATGCATTCAATTTCGTCCGATAACTGTGGAGCACCTCGAAGGCCCTTTTAAGGTGTTCCAAATGATCTCTCTGTTTCTCACTCTTCACCAGCATGTTGTCTATATAGACTTCAACAGTCGTCCCGATCTGCTGCTTGAACATCTTCGTGATCAGCCGCTGATATGTTGCCCCCGCATTCTTCAACCCAAAGGGCATGACTGTGTAGCAATAGGTGTCCATTGGGGTGATGAATTCTATTTTTTCTAAGTCATGCTCGTACATTGGAATCTGATGGTATCCGGAGTATGCGTCCATGAAGCTCATCAGCTCATTGCCAGAGGAGGCGTCCACCAGCTGATCGATTTTAGGAAGGGGAAAGATATCCTTCAGGCACACACAGTTTAAGTCAGTGAAATCAACGCAAACTCGCCATTTATTATTCTTTTTAGGCACCACCACGGTATTGGCTATCCAGTCGGGGTATCGCACTTCTCAGATGAACCCTGCAGCCAAGTGCTTCTCCACCTCTTCCTTAGTTGCCTCGGCATGAACTGGGCTACTCGCCTTTAATGTTGCTTGACAGGTCGTACTAAGGGAGAGATGCACCACAGGTGGCAGACCACATCTGGGTCAATGCCTGGCATATCAGACGGCTTCCACAAGAAGACGTCAATGTGCTCACGGAGCAGACTGATCAAACTTTCTGTTTTGTTTTGACTTAATACTTCTTTGGCTCAAGGTGGTTAATAAAGATTTTCTCCAGGTCTTCCACCACCCTCTCAGTAGGATCAGGTCGGGCTTCATCGGCCTTGACCCGATCCACCAATAATTGCTATCTCTTCTGGTGTACGTCACCTACATCCCCGGCTTGCTCTTCAGCTAGAGCTTTACTGGAAGTGGCAATGGCATAACACCTTTTTGCAACAGATTGGTCGCCTCGCATCTCCATGATTCCACGGGAGGTCAGGAAACGCAATTTTTGGTGGTAAGTCGAGGGTATGGCCCTCATTTCCCCTTACCAGGTTGAGCCCATGATGGCGTTGTAGGGGGAGGGGAAGTCCATGATAGTGAACACCGTCATGACTGTCACGCCCCAGGGCGGCCGTCCCCGGGACGCGGCAAGTGTATATATGATATCAGCAGTCTAAACAGGAGGTCAATAATATACCCTAAACAACATAAAAAATTTCAACACAGACAACAATGAGGCTGACATGATATATACACAAATAGCGGAAGCTAAAAGACTGAATCTGTAACTCAAAGACATATTACAGACTCGATACATAATCAATTGTCCTGTGAGAGCCAATATATACAATGACATCCAAATATTATACAAACGTGTGCCCAAGCACAGAATACAATACATACAATCAAAAAGGGATGCTGATAGCCTCTAACACTCGCGGAATGTGGCGCTGCTCCGCTACTGCTGAAGTCCCTCGGGGAGCTCCTCCTGCTGATCCGACTCAGATAACACTAGAGAAAAAATATATATGCGAGGGGTGAGCCACACGCTCAGTGAATAGCACAACCCATGCATCACAATTTATATTAACCACAATTAATTATTCAAGCCTCAAAGTGGCAAGAACTACACAATCCAGTGGGTCGCTACATCGCCGACCCACCACACCCTCACCCTCACCCTCCAATAGGTGACATAGGATATTGGGATTGACTAGGCTGTTAATCACCCTTGGTCCACCATAGTCTCTCCTCCACTCCGTAGGCCGCCTGGTCTACTCCCACAATTCAGCACAGTCCGAACCCAAATCAGGAGGTGCCTACTGATGGGAGCCCTCTGTCAGGAAGGCCTGTCTAACGCTGGGGCAGTCTCTATACGGATCCAACAAAGGGAACAGAAACAGCCTATCCACACGTATACGATCCACCTGAATCCACGACATTCCCTTAACTGGAAAAAGAAACCTCGGGAGGGCACCATGAGGTCCCGATATAGGATATCCCGACAACCAAACAAGGAACACGGAGTACCCTAGCCCGGGTCTCAACGCTGACTTCGCAAGGCCCCTTAATCCAGAGAAGGAAGACTCTACTAATGTCATGAATTCTTCAGAATTCCTCTAGGGTGCATAACCAAGATGCGGGGAACATGTATAATAACCATCAAGTTATAATACTTACTAAGGCATGCATAAATACCATAAGTTCGCATTTAATTTAGTAAATTAAACTAATAGGACACATGCATAGGTCGAGGCTTTCCTAGCATGAAAACATGGTGACAGTATGCATGGCTCTTACACATATCCTAAGGGTACAAGTCCCTAACATACAAGGTCTGGGGTGTCATGCATACTACATATTAATCATGCTGCATAGGTTACATATTAGACAAGTTAATATTAAACTATGGTGCCCCAGGGGAGGACGGTATGCGCCCAAGTGCATATAGCGCCTCCCTACTGGGTTGGGTTGTCCCACTCACCAATAACCGGGTCGTCGCGCGACTGTCCGTCAAGATCTGCAAGATAGGGTAATCAACTCGGTGAGTAAAATACACAAATATATACAAAAATACACAAAAACACCCAACACTCGGACAAGCGTACATACGGCCTGTACGCACGTGAGTCCGAGCACCCCGACTCACTCCCGAACCCCCGGGCAGCCGTACGCACGGCCACCCGACCCAGGCGCACAGCCGCGCCCCAGTCCGCGCGCCCAGACACACGGCCGAGCCCCTGCCCGCATGCCAGGACACGCCGTCGAGCCCCCCGGGTGCACCGCGCGCTCACTGCGCCCCAGCGCAGCAACTCGCGCGCACACCCGCACGCCCTGCGCCCCAGCGCAGCACCCCGCGCGCACCACCCGCTCGCCTCACTGCGTGCGCACAGCACGCACTGCGCCTCTGCGCAGCGCTCCCCGCGCACGCCCCCGCACGGCCCCCTGTGCGCAGCACCCGCACGCGGCCCCGCGTGCACAGCATGCACTGCACCTCTGCGCAGCGCTCCACGCGCACACCCTCGCACGGTGCCCAGCGCGCAGCACCCGCACACCACCCGCGTACTGCGCCCCCTGCGCAGCACCCGCGCGCACGCGCGCGTGCCCTGCCAGCCTGCTCTGCCTGCCCTGCCTGCCCGCGCGCGCAGGCCCGATGAGCCCGCACTGCCCGAGCCGGCCTACCACCCCAACCGCCACCGACAGCCACCAAAACCACCATGGAAACCATACATACCCAAAAACACCTCCTAATCAAGCATCTAAACAAGAAAGGAAGGAAAGGAAAGCTTACCCTAGGAGAGGAAGAGAAGGGGAGGAAGAACGGGTGCTCTTCGCGCACCGAAACACCACCTCCAAGGCCACCACCACCAATCCTCCACTCAGCCAAAACAAGGCTGAAAACAGAGGAGAAAAGAGGGTATGAGAAGGGGTCACACATGTGGGAACTTGAATCCGAGACCACCGGAAGGTAGATCGGGTCCTAACCTATCCTTTCTCTTCTTAGGGTTTTTGATTTCAAGACCTCCTACTAGGTCATATGGGGGGGTTTTAAAGAGAGGGAAGAGAGAGGGATTGAGTGGAGAAGATGATGAATAGTGGGGGAAACAAAAGCTAGGCGTGGGATTTTATTTAAGTCCCCACACACACACACACACACTCACACACTCACCACCACTTGAAATTAGATTAGGCTTAGGTGGGATTTGACCCTAGTCAACCCAACCAAACTAAAACCCAAGACCTTTTGACCAAGTCAAAGGTTGACTTTGACCAAGTCAAGTCTCCCAATGACTTCTCGCTCGGTCAAAACCCGGATACGCTTCAGAACTGTAAAATTCTGAAACGTTACCGGAATTCGATGAAATTTTTGTGAGTGGCTTGGAATGGCACCAGGACACATAATATGCAGTTAGATTTTCAATCGGAGTCCTCAAGCTCAGGACGATAGCTAACAGTCCAAAATTTTAGCGGTTCCGATCGAAAAACGAAAAAACTGAAAGACTGCCAGAATGTTCCAATGGTTACCAGAAGGCTAAAAAGTGACACATATATAACAATGATTATTTCTTCTCTTGCCCGTACAGGTAGGCTTATTCGACCCGCTGGGACGGCTTGGCTTCCATTAAAAGCGATCAACGGATCTTTCATTGGCTCAAGACTTAAGTGCTTCAGACCCATTTTGAGATAGGGCTGCATGAACAAAAATGTTGGCCGAACTCCTTGTGTCAATTAGTATTCTTTTGACGTCATAATTTTCTATACGCAAAGTGATAACGAGAGCATCATTATGCGGTATGGAGACATCGGCCAAATCATCGTCGGGAAAGGTTATGAGCCCTGGGTCTTCTTCCTTTGTCCTCTTGGTAATTAATCGGGCTGTTTGATCGACTTGTAAAACTTTGCTATGGCCCAGGTTCTTTTTTTCAACCCGCTTGACCAATTTGGGATCTTTCAGAACCAGTAGCCCTCCAAAAATCATGTCAATAACTCCTGCCGCGTGTGACAGGGCTACGGCGATCACATGCTTTTCAAGACTTTTTCCCTCTTCAGTGTCTATAAACTCCTGGTGTTTTCCTCTGTGGACCATCGCTTCTAAGAATCCTTTTAGTGTTCGGCATTTCTCCGTCTGATGTCCACAGTCCCTGTGATAGTCGCACTTGAGGCCCTTATCCTTGGCAGCCAGATCGCCTTTCATCGGGGGCGCCCATTGAAAGAAGGGCGCGGCCTTTATCTTCTTGAGGATTTGGACGAGTGGTAGAGTAAACTTAGTGTACAGACATTCTCTGACCTCATTAGTCGTCGGGTTACTTTGGTGTCACCCCTCTAGATACCCTAATTTTGACCGTCCAAAAAAAAAAAATTTACTTCAAGTAACATTTTTAAATGACTACTTTTTTATCAAATAGAAAACTACATTAGGGAACTAGAGGAGAAAGCAAGAATAAAAACCTGGCCCAACACTTAGAAAATTTAACAGCCAGAAATAGGTCGGCTACTCCAAAGTAGCCGCCCCTCCTCCGACGGCTAGAACTAACAAACCGCCCCCAACCGCTTTCTAGAGATGGGACATAAAGTTGGCATTAAATGCTGATCATTGCGGCGGTTTGTTCCAATTAGCCACCCCTTCTCTGACGGTTCAACCTTAATCACCGCCTCAAGCCACCGCTTGTCAAAAATTGGACGTTTGGAAGGTCATCATAACGGCAGCGTCTCTTAACTAGCTGCCCCTCCCTGGGCGGCTAATTAAAACTAGTCGGCCTTGCCCGAACGGCTCACCTGGACACATCCATAAAGCATAAAGCAACTTTACTTTGTTGTGAAGTTACTTCATCACACCCTCTTGTCCAATCCATGCTATTACTCAATGGACCATTGAGTGCGTCTTTTTGCAATGATGTTTACTTAGCCTCACCCTCTTATCCAACTCATGCTATTGTCCAAGGAATAACCCTATGCATCCCTTTCTACTATAAAAAGAGGGGTGGGGGTGAGAAAGAGGGAGGTGGACAAATTCATTTCTAAAGTGTGTGTTAGAGAGAAGGAGAAAGAGAGAGGGAGAGAGTCTTAGTTGAGAGAGAAGGAAAGCCATTTCCCTACAAACTTCCACTCTCCATAAACCCCCCACTAACCATTGTCCTAAATCTCTAATAGCCCTAACCAAAACAAATCCAAATTCCTACCTAGGTGCTACCCAAATCTGGAAGAGGAAACCACCAACACAACTTTCAATCCTCACTACCACCACCCTAGCCAAAGCCAAAACACTTCCCTACCTATGTTCTACCCAAATCCATAAAAACCAAGAACCAGGTACTAGACGGCTAGTCCAAAACAGCCGTCGGACCCAGACGGCTAGGTTCAAGTAACTGGTTTACCCTCCCTCCCACGTGTTAGCAGCCCCTTTTTCAAGTTCTTATCTAGTTGAAAGGATTCCCCGTTTTCACCTCTGTGTGCGGCAGACCCGTAGCTCAGAGAGGAGAACCGACACAATTTTTCCATGAGGCAATCGACATCAAAACCAACTTTTCCTGCTTTTCGAGAAAGCAGGTGGCGATCACAACAAACCCCGTCTTTTTAAGAAGTTGTCAGGCGGCTCAGAAACGACTATCCGGACAGTGATCTGATCAGCCGCAAGATGGACCAGGACCAAGTTCGCAGAACCCCCAAGTTTTACATACCAACAACCCCGTGGTTTTCGTCCTTTATCCTCTTTTGCTGGAGGATTTTTGGAGACCGCCGCCATTGCTTGCGCCCGTGAAGAGGTGGCCTCGTCTTCTACCTCGCCATACTTCTCCACTCGGCACATCAGCTCGTTTAACGACTCCGGAACCTTCTTCACCAGTTAGTTCCTCAACTCATGCTTGGGAGGTAACCCATTCCGAAATGCCATGACAGCGGCATTGGGATCTCATTTGTCAACTTCGAACATGATGAGGTAGAAGCGGTCAACATAGCACCGAATTGATTCTCCAGGTTGCATGTGCACCTTCATATGGTCGCCCAAATCCTTTCCCTATTTTTGACTACATATAAAATGTTCGGCGAACAGAGTTTTGAGTTCCTCAAAACATCAGATTGATTCACCGGGAAGTTGATGGAACCAGCTTAGGGCTGGCCCCTCCAGACTAGAAGGGAACATTCTACACATGAGCTCGTCGTATTGTTCGTGCAGAGCCATGGCATGCCGGAAGCTCAGCACATGATCAAACGGGTCATTAGTCCCATTGTATAGTCAAAACTTGGGTTAGACAAACTTCTTGGGTGGAGTACTACGCATGATGTTTTGAATAAATGAGGATTCAAACCCCTTCAATGCTCTGGCGATGAAGTCACGATCACGGGTGTTTGTCATCTCGCTCTTGTACGTTCTCCTCATCTGACTAGGTCGTTCACCTTCGTAGTCGTCGTCTGACGATGCTGAGTAACGGCTGGGGCTTTGAAATCGCCCATGCCTAGATGGTTGTTGGGGTGGCATACGTTTGCTTCTTGGCTCCCGGTGTGGGGAGTGATTATGACGCTCTTCTTTGTCTGGCTTGGGTTGGATTCCCTCAGGTGGAAAGGCTGACCGGACAAGTTCTTTTTCTTGTCACCTATGTTCCCCTCCAAAGGAGTACATTGATTCACCACTCCTTCCGTTGGCTAGTCGACTCTGCCGGTCCTAATCTCGCAGGTCAGACTCCATTCCGATCGGAGCTTCCTGATTTTGAATTTCTGAGGGAGATGGTGGCGGTGTGACTCCTGGCCACTTCAGGACCTCCTCCATCAGGTTCTCGAGATGATGATATCTCTGATTCATCTCCTCAAGCTCCATAGTGAAGTTGCGGCCTCCCTCCGGTGTCGGGTGTTGCGAAGTAGATCCTCCTACAGCTTGGCCTTGTGGCACAGGTGGATCTGCAGGCGTCACATGGCCGTCATCTGTGACTTGCTCTTGAATCGTCGACCGGGTTCTAGTCATTACCATCTTCTCGGTTTTGAAGTTGGGAACGGATTCTCGTTCGTATCCCACAGACGGTGCCAATTTGTGGGGATTGAAATCTGGTCCTCCACTCCTGGGCTGGATCAACGTGGACCCGGGCTTTGATGTAGGTTCAAGAAGATGTTGCCGTTAACTTCTCCCCTCGTCGATCCGAAGCAAGCTTCTTCTGCTCACCGTCTTCCTTCTTCTTCAACCTACAATTACTTGAAACTCACACTAGTGTGGTGCCGGCTAACGCCCTTCCGACACTCAAGTCAGTTATTTCTCCCTAAGAAGAAGATAGAATTGTTGAGCATAAGTAGGGGAGAGAGAGTGCATACCTTGAGAAGGGGATGATGTCCGTTTTTTATATTATTGAAGGGCCGTGCCGACCTTTGCCTTGGGGGGTGAGTATATCAAGAAATGGAATCTCCACTTGGCTCCAGGATCTATGGACACGTGTCACCTAGGGATTGCCATATTGCAACTGATTCTCTGACATCTAGTCCTTTTTCCTGTGTCAGGAATATTCCTTTGTTTAACCGTTATTTTACAGAGATTGATGTATGGCCGACCTGTATTCCAATTCGGGTATTGTGGTTTGGACAGCTCATACTTCTTGTTGGACCTTTTGTATTCGACCATCTTGACTTGGTTGGGCAATATCATATGTCCGTCCTTGATCGGGCAATATTTGTCCATCCTGATTTGGTCAGGCAATATCATTTGTTCATCTTGACCTGTTCAAGCAACATCATTTGCCCGACCTGATGAGGAAGATGGGCCTGTTTAACTCTTGTGGTAATTTGGGCCCTTGGGCCCTCCCATTCTGGATTACCTGCCAATCATAATGAACGTATCTACGCTTAAATCTCATACTTATGCAATCTTATCCCTTATTCTGTTTTGTGGTGGATTTGATCTCCTAGAGAAGGAATCTTGGTTTTGTCTTAAATGATATGAAGTATTACTTGTGCACCAAAAGGGAAACAAGAATGGCAAATGGAATTGTGGGTGCTCTTATTCAGTATTTCAACAAGAAGAAAAAGTAAAATCCATCATTCTTTCACTCAATGCAACTTGATGCCGATGAACAAATAACCAATATGTTTTGGGCCGATTCTAGGTCTATTGTCGATTATGCACATTATGGTGATGTAATTTGTTTCGACACAATCTATCGCACAAATAATCATGGGAGACCATTTACACCATTCGTTGGAGTGAATAATCATAGACAAACAAGTATTTTTGGTGGTGTATTGCTTTACGATGAGACAGCTGACTCATTTATTTGGTTATTTGAAACTTTTCTTCAAGCAATATCTAGGAGTCGCCCCAAGATTATTCTAACAAATCAATCAGCGGCAATGGTCAAAGCTATTTCAGTTGTTCTACTAGACACTCATCATCGGATATGTGTGTCACAGTTGACCCAAAATGTAACAAAACATCTTGGACATTTTTATTCTATTGAAGGTTTTAGAAGTTCCTTCTATGTTTGTATTTTTGGGTACGAGACAGAGGATAAGTTCCTAGATGCTTTGGATAACATGTTACAAAAATACAATCTTTGAGATAATAAATGGCTACAACAAACTTTTGCTGAGAAGGAAAAATGGGCCCTAGTATATGGGAGAGACACATTTTGCGTGAACATGAAGAGTACACAATGTAGTGAAAGCTTCAATGCTCTTCTGAGACGTTATATGAACTGAAAGCATGATCCACTACGTTGCTTTCAGCATTTTGATTGGGTTATGGATGATCGGCGTTGTGGAGGTAAAAATCTACACTAGGACACGTGTCAAGACAAGACGGACATGGGCTATCTGACTTGAGGCCCACAAAGACCCGATCCAGGTCGGGCAATCTTATGATGACGTCCTCAGGTGTGCGGGCACGACTAGACTAAGGGTCTAGTTGGACAACCAAACACCTCGTGAGCAAATGTCACCTCGAGTAGTCTAAGGCACAACCAGACATGAGGCCTGGTCGATCGACCTTACTCCTCGAGAGTGAGCGGTCTAAGGCACGACCAGACATGAGGTCTGGTCGGTCGACCTTACTCCTTGGGAACGAGCAGTCTAAGGCACGACCAGACATGAGGTCTGGTCGGTCGACCTTACTCCTCGTATGCGTACTATGAAACGCACGGGTGAGCACATCAAGAAACCCATCGAGCAAAATGGAGAAACGGTCAGAAGACCACTAACGCCTGTAACTGCCAAGTTGGCACTTAAGGCCCATTACCAGCAGAACGTGGGTAATCAAGGTGTTATGCCTGTGTCATTTGGAGCGCTCTGATTGAAAATTTGGTTATATAATTTTTTTTCTCCTAGAAGTTATGTATTTCCGATTTGGTATTTGGATTTGATTTTGTTAAAATCCAAGATGAAGAGGTTTAAATATGATTTTATTATGAGATGCTCAGTTTTTAGTTAGCTTTCGTACAAAAGTGGAATTAGATCAACTGGATTCATGTAGTAAGAGTTTTGGGTATTTTTCCAAGTATATACCCTGGGGATGAAAAATTTTGGCAGCAGCCCTGTTCAATGTTTAGCTCTAATTTCGGAATAGCTAGAGGGATTATTTGATCTTGGCATAAACATGAAAGTTGTAGATAATCTTCTTGGCTTTCCAACGGATTTTGAATTGTGCAATTCGGAGCTATATTACGGAAGTTATGGCTGTTCTAGTGAAGCATGCTCAGAATTTCTAAGTCAGGGATGAAATGGTCATTTCCATCCCTCTTTAGATATTTATTTGGGCAAAATATCTTCTCTCTCTCTCTCTCCCTCCCATTCCCAACGTGGGATTCTTGGCCTCTCTTTCTCTCTTTCAAAGCCCCCCCATGTGTTTGTGATAAGTTCTCAAAGAGAAGAGAAGGAGAAGGTGCAAGTGCAAGAGAAAACTTTGTGTAGGTTTTGTTGTTGTTGTTGATCTCCTCTCTCTCAAGCACCCTCTCATATCTTGTTCTCCCCCCCTGATTTTCAGCCAAGAAGGAGGCTGAAGAGGTGGTGGTGGTTGAGGTGGCCGTGGGCGCGTCGAGAGCCCCGCATCTCCCCCTTTCCGTTTCCCTCTTTTGGTAAGTCCTCTTCCCCTTCTTTTTTATTTTTAGGGCTATTGGGATGGTTAGGGTGTTCATGCATGCTATGCATATGGGTTAGAGTGTGTGTGAGGGGTTGGGGAGGGTTAAAAAGGGGTAAGGGTTGGTTGGGCGTGCGTTTGGGGTTGTCTGCGCGGGCGCGTGCGCTGGAAGGCGCTGGCAGGCGCAGGCGGGCGCGCAGACGCGCGCGGGGAAGTGTGAGCGAGCGCGCGGGTGCATGCGGAGTGGGTGCGTGGGTGCGCGCGGGCGCTGGCGCAAGCGGGGGTGCGAGAGGGAGTGCGCGCGGGCGCGTGCGAGCGGGGCAGTGCGCCTGGGCATGCGTCTGGGCGTGGGGCTGGGGGCCAGTGCACGTGCGCGCTTGCGTGCGCGTGCTGGGGCATGCGCGGGGCTGCCCAGGGGCTCAGGTAGGTGCTGGGGCACCTGGGCATGCGTGCGTACGCGCGTTCTCCCATGCATGCGATCCCGTATGCATGCATGTCTATGTCTTTGGTATTTCTAATGATTTCTAAGTGTAAACTGTGATGTTACTCACCAAGTTGGATTCCCCTACCTTGCAGATCTCGTCGGATGAGATGCGCGAGGTCCCGGGCCGTATGGTGAGTGGTTCAATTCCAATCCCCCCCCCCCTCTCGGGATGCGCTCGACGCGCGTAGACGCGCGTCGCGCATCGATGGGGCCCCTTAGCTATACTACTTGTGTAGATAAGTAGTATGGCCATGCTTAAACTGTAATATATAGATATCTTGCATGCTAGGCTTATATACATGTTTTGTATCCATGTATGAATGATTGTGTTGCATGCGCCCCTCTAGTATGGGCATGTATGTTGTAAATGTGTATGGATGTATAGAATATGGCATGTCTTAGGTAGTATTGTAATACTACTCCCTCCATATTAATGGGAATATACAGTATGATTAAGTCTGGGTTAATAACGGGCACCTGCCTAATATTCCCTTGCGATAAGACTCGAGGGCGTGGTATAGCTGTTACGCCCATGCTAATGGGGCAAAGCTATGACCAGCTGCATGAGATGATGATCTCTCTCGCCCTCTCCCTCTGAACGAACTGAGTAAGTAGATGCGATTTCCTACTCGACTCAGGTTCGTTTGGAATATTGGCATGCACCTGTTAGTGCGCGAGATCGCGCTTGACCCTTTCTTTTAAGTTGGCGATATCCAACGGATATTAGAGTATATTTTGTATGTTTATGTGATTAATGACCATGTATGCATGTTGTATGATTTATTATGATGTAAATCGATGATTAGGGAGTATCCCTATGATTAATTGATATGTGATCGTGCATGTCGTTCATGCACATAACTAAGATTAAATTCTCCTCTAAAATATATGCGCATGTTAAAACTAATTAGGCCTAGCTGGAATAGGCGTGGGTATGACCCGCTGTCGGGTTGTACCTTATTAGTTAGAGCGCTAGCAATGTAATCGCCCCGTGCATCCGAGCGATGCCCTCGTTTGGAATTCAGGAGAATTCATTAGCTTATGGGTTTACTTCTACGTGAGAGCAGAGGTAACCCCTTTGTGTCTGAGCGACGCAACGGTGTGGGAGTACAGTAGTATTCTATATCTCGATAAGTGATTATCGAGAGTAGTTGTTTTTTCAATAGGTTCGCTTTGCGAACATGGGATCGTTCTCCCCTTCGTTGGATCCGATGTAGGAACTTCTCGGGATTACAGCTGTCCTGACAGAGGGCTCCCATCTGTAGGTACTACCGATGCATTCGGGAACGTACTGACCATGGGAGTATACCAGGTAGAGGCTACCCGGGGAAAGGGCTACCGGTGGACCAAGGGTGTAGAGCGGTGTGTTGAGGGGCCCCGGGTGTAGCTGTCCTGACAGAGGGCTCCCACCCGTAGGTACCACCGATGCATTCGGGAGTGTACTGATCGTGGGAGTATACCAGGTAGAGGCTACCCGGGAGAGGGTTAACGAATGATGTTGCGAGCGTGGGATCGTTCTCCCCTTCGTTGGATCCGATGTAGGGACTCCCCGGCCATTACAGCTGTCCTGACAGAGGGCTCCCATCCGTAGGTACCACCGACGCGGTCGGAAGCGTACTGATCGTGGGAGTATACCAGGTAGAGGCTACGCGGGGGAAAGGGCTACCGGTGGACCAAGGGTGTAGAGCAGTCTAAGTCTCTTCCAAAAGTCCCAAGAGTCTCCCTCCGGGGGTGAGGGTGAGGATGAGGTGAAGAAACATCGCCGCATGACCCATTCGTTGTTCGTCCGTTCCCATAGTTGTTGGGTCCGGTTGTGTATCGATGTAGATGATCCAGTAGTGTTGTGTAGACCAGTAATTCTGGGTCTCTTCGACCGACAGTATGGTCTCTCCCCAAAAGTCACAAGAGTCTCCCTTCGGTTGTGAGGGTGAGGGTGAGGTTGGTCGCGCCGCCGCGTGACCCAGTTATCCATGGGTTTCCACTCATGTTTTCCTTGAAAGGAAATTGATTATGTATTGAACTGTTGTATGGTGATTGGTTTCCAACCACTCACTGAGCTTGTAGCTCACCCCTCGCATACTGTTTCTTTTCAGGGGCAGTATTGGGCTTGGAGTTGGAGTTTACCTGTGGCGTGGTCTTATGGGCGTGGAGCGTTCTTCCGGCGGATGGCGAGTGCGAGGCTGTCAGCAGTCCTAGAGTCTTGTATGTATTGTAAATCGTGCATATGGCACAAGTTGTATTTTCTTTGGTCTAGAGTTGGCTCTCACAAGACAGTGATTGTGTATTCGAGTCTGTAATAATGTTTTTGATTTACAAACATTGTTTATATATTATGCTTTCACTTTTCAGTCAGTTATCATTATCTTTGCTTTGCCACCCTGTGTGTTGTTGTTGGAGTCCTTATTGACCTCAGGTATTGATAGCTGATATTCTATTATTGTCACGTCTCGGGGACGCCTGGGGCGTGACAAAAGTTGGTATCAGAGCCTGGTCCTGTCAGAGCCTAAGTCTAGTCGTATAGATGATGAGTCGTAGGATTGTCATCCGAGTACTCTTGTTTTAGAAGTTATCTTAGGTTGCTGACATGCCTCCTCGCATCCGTTGACGTGGACGTGACCCCCTGGACCCACCCTTAAGTTGTCGACTGGGTCGACTAGTTAGGGTCAGTTGTTGGATCCCTTGTGGTGGGATTAAGGCTTGGGTAGGAGATTCCAGCCCAGTAGTATGATAGTGATGAATTGGTTGCAATTTCTAAGGTATGGATTGCGTCTCGATAATGGAGCTTCTTTCCCGTGCATCGATATCGCTGGTAACCATGGAGTTCGCGTGCGACGCCAGTTTCAAGTGTTGAGGATGTGGCGTATTGCTCATTACGGGATGATGTCTTCTTCCAGTCTTCCTACTCAGGATAAGGGGCCTTGCAGGGTCAGCGTTGAGACCCGGGCTAGGGTACTCCGTGTTCCTTGTTTGGTTGTCGGGATATCCTATATCGGGACCTCATGGTGCCCTCCCAAGGTTCTTTTCCCAGTCAAGGAATACCTTTGAAGCATCAAATTGATGGTGAATTTTTCCTCTCACTTGGAAGGTGCTGTAGCGAGTGGTAATGCGTACGATCGGGATTGGGTGCATCCTATTGCAGCTTGGTGGGCGATTGTTTGTGGACTGGGTTCCATAGTGGCATCTGGAGTCGTTTCGATATATCATTGTGCGTTGTAGCTGCCCGGTTGAGGCCAGAAACGGTCAAAAGACAACTAACGCCTGTAACTGCCAAGTTGACACTTAAGGTCCACTACCAGCAGAACGTGGGTAATTAAGGTGTTATGCCTGTGTCATTTGGAGCGCTCTGATTAAAATTTGGTTACATAATTTTTTTTCTCCTAGAAGTTATGTATTTCCCATTTGGTATTTCGATTTGATTTTGTTAAAATCCAAGACGAAGAGGTTTAAATATGATTTTATTATGAGATGCCCAGTTTTGAGTTAGCTTTCATACAAAAGTGGAATTACATCAACTGGATTCTTGTAGTAAGAGTTAAGGGTATTTTTCCAAGTATAACCTGGGGATGAAAAATTCTGGCAGCAGCCCTGTTCAATGTTTATGTTATATATGTGTCACTTTTATCCTTCTGGTCACCATTGGAGCATTCTGGCAGTTTTTCAACTTTTCCTTTTTTCGATCGGAACCGCTAAAATTTTAGACTTTTGGCTATCATCCTGAGCCTGAGGACTCCGATTGAAAATCTGACTGCATATTATGTGTCCTGGTGCCATTCCAAGCCACTCACAAAAATTTCATCGAATTCCGGTAACATTCAGAATTTTGCAGTTCCGAATCGTATTCGGGTTTTGACCAATCGAAAAGTCATTGGGAGACTTGACTTGGTCAATGTTGACCCTTGACTTGGTCAATTGGTTTTGTTTGGTAGTGTGGTTGGGTTGACTAGGGTCAAAGCTCACCTAAACCTAACTAAACCTAGCTTAACCTAATTAGTGCTAAGTGTAAGTGGTGAGTGTGTGAGGTGTGTGTGTGTGGTGACTTAATGTCCACGCCCAAGCATAGTGTTTCCCCCCTATTCATCATCTTCTCTCTCAAGCTCTCTCAAAAGCTCTCCCATCCCTCTCTTTATTTCCCACATTTGATCTAGCTAGGGTGGTTAAAAAGAAAAGCCATTGAAGGAGAAAAGGAAGGTATTGCCCCGATCTATCTTTCCATGGTCTCGGATCTCCATTCCCCTTTGTTTTTCCTCCTCCCTTAGTGTCACGCCCCAGGGCGGCCGTCCCCGGGACGCGGCAAGTGTATATAAAATATCAAAATCTACACAGGAGGTCAATAATATATCATACACAAGCAACCAGAATGACACACAGACAACAAAGGGGCTGACATGATATATACACCAAATGCGGAAGCAAAAGACTGAATCTGTAAATTAACATACTACAGACTTGACACTCAATCATCTGTCCTGTGAGAGCCAATATACACAAATACAACTGAATATATACAAACGCGTGCCAAGCACGGAAATAAAATACATACAGTCAAGAAGGGATGCTGATAGCCTCTGGCACTCGCGGAACGTAGCGCTGCTCCGCTACTGAAGGAATCCCTCGGACGGCTCCAACTGCTCCTCTGGCTCAGTGACAACTGGGGGAAAACATATGCGAGGGGTGAGCCACACGCTCAGTGAACAGCACAACCCATGCATCACAAACAATATTGACCACAATTCAATCTTTATAACCCACAATCTCTTATTAACAACCACAAAATGGTAACAAATAGTCAAACCAGTGGGTCGCTCAATCGCCAACCCACTACACCCTCACCCTCACCCTTCAATAGGTGACATAAGCTCTTGGGACTGACTAGGCTGTTGGTCACCCTTGGTCCACCGATAGTCTCTCCTCCACTCCGTAGGCCGCTTGGCTTTCACCCACAACTTCAGCACAGTCCGAAACCAAAATCAGGAGGCGCCTACTGATGGGAACCCTTGGAAGGGACGGCCTTTCTAACGCTGGGGCAGCCTCTACCGGATCCAACGAAGGGGACAAAACAGCCTATCCATACGCATATGATCCACTCAGATCCGCCGACTACACATCTCAACGACTCTAATGTCATGAATTCTTCAGAATTCCTCCAGGGCGCATAACCAAGATGCGGGGAACATACACAATAATTAGCAAGGGTGGAATATCATTGGGGGAAAGAAACTTGGGAGGGCAGCGTGAGTTCCCGATATAGGACACCCCGACAACCAAACAAGGAATACGGAGTACCCTAACCCGGGTCTCACCGCTGTCCTCGCAAGGCCCCTCCCCTATAATATTCACTAAGCTGCTAATAATCACACAAGGGATAAATAAATAATTATCAACTAGAGATATAATATTATTGGGACAAGAACCTTGGGAGGGCAGCATGAGGTCCCGATACAGGACATCCCGACAACCAAACAAGAAACACGGAGTACCCTAACCCGGGTCTCAGTGTTGACCTCGCAAGGCCCCTCCCTATAATATTACAAGCATGCAATTAAGCATATACTAGCATTTAATTTAATAAATAAACTAGTAGGACACATGCATAGGCCAAGGCTTCCTAGCATGAGAACAGGGGGACATGATGCATGGCTCTTACACATATCCTAAGGGTGCAAGTCCCTAACATGCAAAGTCTAGGGTAGCATGCATTCTACATTTAAATCATGCTCGCATGAAATATACATTACAACAGGTTAATATAATCCGTGGTGCCCCAGGAGAGGTTGGTATACGCCCAAGTGCGTATAACACCTCTCTACTGGGTTGGATTGTCCCACTCACCGGAATCCGGGTCGTCGCGCGACCGTCCGTCAAGATCTGCAAGACAGGCATTTATACGGTGAGTTAAATACACAAATACATCAAAATACTCAAAATACACCGAAAGAACCCAACACTCGGGCAAACGTACATACGGCCCGTACGCACGTTAGCCCGAGCACCCTGACTCACTCCCGAACACACGGCAACCACTCGCACGGCCACCCGCCCTCGGACGCGCCGCCGCGCCTCAGCCCGCGCACCCAGGCGCACCGCCGGGCCCCTGCCCGCACGCCTGGACCCGCAGCCGAGCCACCCGGTGCGTCGTGCGCCCACTGCGCGCCGCCGCAGCAGCCCGCACGCACCCCGCACGCCCCGCGCTGACCCGCGAGCACACCACACTCCCCGCACGTCCAGCGCCTCGCCCCGCGCGCACCCCGCGTGCACCACCAGCTCCGTCCCGCGCGCACTCCGCGCGCACCACCAGCCTCTACCGGCGCACACGCCTGTGCTTCTGCCCAGCGCCTCGCGCGCATGCTCCTCTGCAGTGCCCAACGCCCAGCGCCCCAGCACCCGGTATCCGCGACCCAGCGCCCGACGTTCAGCGCCCAGTACCCGGGACCCTCACCCAGTGCCCACGCGCACGCCCGCGCAACACGGGCCCAGCGCGCCTGCCAGCCTGCCCGCGCTGCCTGCCTGCGCGCATCACCGAGTGGCCCGAGCACCGCTCGCCTGCACGCCTGGGCACTGCCCGCCTGATGCCCGAGCGCCCCCTGCCAGCTGCCCGAGCATGGCCTGCCCAGCCGACCTGCCCTACTAGCACAGCCCGCAGCCATCCTACCCGAGCTAGCCCTACCCAGCGCGCCCAGCACGCTTGTAGCACTACCCGAGTGCACGCCGCGCGCACGCCTGCGCGCACGCACTTGCGCGCCCGGCCACCTGGTGCCCCAGCTTGCTGCGTCCGCTGCCAACCCTCCTGGGACAGCCACCCAACCTGCCTGGACCGCCTAGCTCCCACCACCGGCCACCAATGGCCTCCGACCACCCCCACAGCCCTCCGACGGCAACCCACCGCCGCCGACCACCACCCAACCTCATTTCCACCCCCCTAACATACATCTAGGCATAAAAAGAGAGAAAAACGGGCTTACCAAGGGAAAGAAAGGATGTTCGGTTGCTCTCCGCGCACCGAAACCTCTCCCAAAAGGCTTCCAACACCGAGATCTACTCCCACCTCCGAAATGGCTCTGATCTGAGGAGAAGAGAGGGTGGATGAAAGGGCTAGGTAGGCCGGAATCCGGATTTGAAAGCACCGGGGTGTAGATCGGGACCCGATCTACACTTTCTATGCTTTGGGTTTTTGGGTTTGAGGGCTCTAAGGGGCTCAAATCAAAGAAAAGGAGAGAGGGGAGAGAGAGATTTCATTTGGTAGGGATGATGAATAGTGACAATCTAATTTTAGATTTCCTTTATATAGCAAGTCACTTAAAATACCCGGATACGCCCCGGAACTGTGAAATTTCAGAAACGTTACTGGAATTCGACGAAATTTTCATGAGTGGCTTAAAATAGCACCAGGACACCAAATATGCAGTTAGATTTCCAATCGGAGTCCTCTAACTCCGGACGATAGCTAACAGTCCAAAAATTAGCGGTTCCGATCGAAAACCGAAAAAAAAATGAAAAACTGCCAGAACACTCCAACGGTTACCAGCAGGCTAAAAGTGATACATATATAACACTTAGCCCCTTTTCTCCTCTGTTGTCAGCCCCTCTTTGGCTGAGAAGAGGCCTTGGTGGTGGTGGCTTTGGTGGTGGAAAATCGGTGCGCGAAGAGCACCCGAAGATCTCCCCTTTGTCTTTCCTCCTTTGGGTAAGCTTTCTTCCTTCCTTTTTCTTGTGTAGATGCTTGTTTAGGGTTGCATATGGGTATGCATGGCATGCATGGTGGTTAGGGGGTTGGAGGGGGGGCTGTTGGGGGCAGTTGGGGATGTGGGAGTGGCTCGGGCGCGCGTGCGGGGTCATCCCTGCGCTTACCTGCACGGATGACCACGCGCGTGCGGGGTCATCGATGCAGGTAAGCGCAGGCGCGCAGTCGGGCGCGCTGGCGGGCATGCGCGAGTACGCGCGGGCTGTACGCGCGGGCGTGCGAGCGGGTACTGCGCAGGGGGCGCAGTGCGCGCGGGGGTAATGTGTTGGGGCGCAGTGCGTGCAGGTGTGCGCGCGAGGTGCTGCGCTGGGGCGCAGTGCGCGTGGATGCACCCGGGGCTGGACGCGCGGTGCGCGCGGGCCAGCTCGAGATTGCGCGCGAGCGTGCGGCGTGTCTGGGCCTGCGGGCGGAGGCGCGGCAGCGCGCCTGGGCGCGCGGGCTGGGGCGCGGTAGTGCGCCCGAGGCGCGGGGCTGCGTGCGTGCGTGCGCAACCGTGCGCGTGCGTGCGGGTGGCTGTGCACATGGCTGCCGTGGGTGCGGGAGTGTGTCGGGACACTCGGACTCGCGTGCATACGGGCCGTATGCATGTTTGACCGAGTGTTGGGTATTTCTAGCGTATTTATTGTGTATTTGTGTATTTTACTCACCATTTTGATTCCCATGTCTTACAGATCTCGACGGGCGGTCACGCGATGACCCGGGTATTGGTGAGTGGGACAATCCAACCCAGTAGGGAGGCGTTCGATGCACGTAGGTGTGCATTGCCCTCCCCTGGGGCACCATAATTGCATATTAGATAGTATTAAGTATAACTATGCATGCATGATTATTATGTAGCATCTATGCCACCCTAGGCCTTGCATGTTAGGGATATGCACCCTTATGATATGTGTAAAGGCCCAAGCTTCCTGATACCATGTTTTCATGCTAGGGAAGCCTAGACCTAAGCATGCGTCCCATTTAGTTTAATTTATTTAAATCAAATGTGAGTTTTGTAATTAGCATGCCTTAGAGAATATTATAACCTCGTGGTTATAATATATGCTTCCCTGCATCTTAGTTATGCGCCCTGGAGGAATTCTGAAGAATTCATGACATTTGTAGAGTTGAGATCGGTGTCGGCGGATCCAAGTGAATCGTATCTGTGTGGGTAGGCTGTTTCTCTTCCCTTCGTTGGATCCGTGTAGGGACTCCTCAGCGTTAGACAGGCCGTCCTGACAGAGGGCTCCCATCAGTAGGCACCTCCTGATTTGGTTACGGACTATGCTGAATCGTGGGAGTAGACCAGGCGAGCTACGGAGTGGAGGAGAGGCTATCGGTGGACCAAGGGTGATTAATAGCCTAGTCAGTCCCAAAAGACCATGTCACCAGTTTGAGGGTGAGGGTGAGGGTGTAGTGGGTTGGCGATGAGCAACCCACTGGTTTGTGTAGTTGTTGCCACTTAGAGGCTATGAATGATTTGAGGTTAATATGAATTGTGATGCATGGGTTGTGCTATTCACTGAGCGTGTGGCTCACCCCTCGCATATATTTTTCTCCAGTGATATCTGAGTCGGATTTGAAGGAGGAGCTCCGCGAGGCGCATCAGCAGTAGCGGAGCAGCGTCACGCTCCGATTGTGAGAGGCCATTCAGCATCCCCCCCCCTTTTATTGTATGTATTGTATTCTGTGCTTGGGCACACGTTTGTATTATATTTGGATGTCATGTATATATTGGCTCTCACAGGACAGTTGATTATGTATCGAGTCTGTAATATGTCTTGAATTACAGATTCAGTCTTTTAGCTTCCGCTATTTGTGTATATATCATGTCAGCCTCATTGTTGTCTGTGTTGTCGTTGTTGATATTGTTTGAGTATATAATTGACCCCTTGTATAGACTGCTGATATCATATATACCATGCCGCGTCCCGGGGACTGCCGCCCTGGGGCGTGACAGTTTAGCTCAAATTTTGGATTATCTAGAGGGATTATTTGATCTTGGCATAAACATAAAAGTTGTAGATAATCTTCTTGGCTTTCCAACGGATTTTGAATTGTGCAATGCGAAGCTATATTGAGGAAGTTATGGCTGTTCTACTAAAGCATGCTCAGAATTTCTAAGTCAGGGATGAAATGGTCATTTCCATCCCTCTTTAGATATTTATTTGGGCAAAATATCTTCTCTCTCTCTCTCTCTCCCTCCCATCCCCAACGTGGGATTCTTGGCCTCTCTTTCTCTCTTTCAAAGCCTCCCCATGTGTTTGTGTAAATTCCTCAAAGAGAAGAGAAGGAGAAGGTGCAAGTGCAAGAGAAAACTTTGTGTAGGCTTTGTTGTTGTTGTTGATCTCCTCTCTCTCAAGCACCCTCTCATATCTTGTTCTCCCCCCCCCCCTGATTTTCAGCCAAGAAGGAGGCTGAAGAGGTGGTGGTGGTTGAGGTGGCCGTGGGCGCGTCGAGAGCCCCGCATCTCCCCCTTTTTTTTCCCCCTTTTGGTAAGTCCTCTTCCCCTTCTTTTTGATTTTTAGGGCTATTGGGATGGTTAGGGTGTTCATGCATGCTATGCATAGGGATTACAGTGTGTGTGAGGGGTTGGAGAGGGTTAAAAAGGGGTAAGGGTTGGCTGGGCACGCATTTGGGGAGTCTTTATCGACCTCAGGTATTGATAGCTGATATTTTATTATTGCCACGTCTCGGGGACGCCTGGGGCGTGACACAAGGGCCGATGTGGAGCATAAATACTAGGGACGTTTCCCTGGAAAAAAAGCCCACTAAACACTTAGTGGCAAGGCAGTTACAAGGGTAATAAAGGAACTACGTGTGACCTGATCCCCAAGGGGTACGTAGGCAGCCTATAAAGAGGTCGCGAGATAGCACTCTAAAGGCATAGTCAGTGAAAGGAACTACGTGTGACTTGATCCCCAAGAGGTACGTAGGCAGCCTATAAAGAGGTCAAGAGATAGCACTCTAAAGACACAGTCAGTGAGTCAGTCAAACATAGTCAATCATCGAGTAAAATACAGTCATAAATTCTTATAGTTCAAGTTTATTTTACTACAAAAAGATTTACAAATTTAACTAAAGGGGGAAAATATCCACCTCAGGCGTGAAAGTGAATTAAATGCTGATTTCAAGATGATGAATACTGTATTGGTAATTCCATTTTACACATTGATGATGTCATGTGCCGCAAAGGTTTACATGCCAGAGATCTTTGAGTTGTTTCAACCAGAGTATGAAAAATCTCTTAATTGTTTTATCTACATTCATCGGGAGGTTTGACATGTGATAGAGTACAAAGTTCGCAGAGATTGTTGGAGTGAAAGAACCATTTTTTATAATTCATCTAATGAGATGGTCACTTGTACTTGCAAGAAATTTGAATTTATGGGTATCCAATGTTGTCATGTTCTAAAAGTTCTTGATCATAGAAACATCAAGGAGCATCCACAACAATATCAAATGAGAACATGTAGTAGTGGAATATCATACATATTGGATATCAAATGAGAGAGGAAAGACAGTAGTCACATAGAGATCACAAAATACATTACAAAAAGGAAATAGAGGGAGAGAGACATAACAGAAAAAAATAAACATATATTACAAACACAAATGGGAGAAAAAAATAACAGTGGAAGAGGAAAGGAAACAAAAGAGAGAATTTCTTGTGTGAAAGAGAGAGACTTAAGAATAAGACCCATTTCTCACTGTCCCCAAAAGAGTTTTTTTCCCCTCTATTTTTCAATCTCTCTAAAACCCCAAATCCCATCAACTCCTACTCTACTTCAGACACATACTCTAACAATCTCAACCAACCTACCAAATCTCTCTCTCTCTCTCTCTCTCTCTCTACTCTACTTGTTCATTTGTTTCGACCCACAACGCCTTCATGGATTCCTAGCGACCAGGCCAACCCTGGCAACCGCTGGAGGCCTCCCCCTTTAGAATTTGCAAATCATCCTCCCCCATGTCAAAAGCAGCGGATGCTATGGAACGTTTACCCTTTCTCCTAGAGGTTGGTTCACCTTCATCAGGTATCTCAATTGTTGTGGTGGTTCTGTTGGGAAAAAATTAATCCCGACTGCCAAGATCCGTCGATCAAGGTATAGATCAGATAACAAAAAAAAATTATTAAATTGTTTTCATGCAAACCCTGCAAGACGGAATTAGGGTTTACCTTCAGAACTCATATCAGAGTTCTGCCGAAGAGGAAGATCGAATCTAAAAGACGATGACCGATCGCTCGATCAGAGCCTTCAGATCTTCTGCCGTATGTCCTTCCTATGTTGTAGATTCGCGGCAGAGTATGGTTGTCACGCCCCAGGGCGGCCATCCCCGGGACGCGGCAAAGGGTATATATGATATCAGTAGTCTATACAGGAGGTCAATAATATACCCTAAACAACATCAAAATGACAACACTGACAACAATGAGGCTGACATGATATATACACAAATAGCGGAAGCTAAAAGACTGAATCTGTAACTCAAAGACATATTACAGACTCGATACACAATCAACTGTCCTGTGAGAGCCAATATATACAAAGACATCGAAATATAATACAAACACGTGCCCAAGCACGGAATATAATACATACAAATCAAAAGGGATGTTGATAGCCTCTAAAACTCGCGGGACGTGGCGCTGCTCCGCTACTCATGAAGTCACTCGGGGAGCTCCTCCTCTAGATCCGACTCAGATAACACTGGAGAATAATATATGCGAGGGGGTGAGCCACACGCTCAGTGAACAACACAACCCATGCATCACAATTTATATTAACCACAAATAATCATTAAAAGCCTCAAAGTGGCAGGAACTAAACAATCCAGTGGGTCGCTACATCGCCGACCCACCACACCCTCACCCTCACCCCTCAATATGGTGACATAGGATATTGGGACTGGCTACTACACAAATCCAGTGGGTCACTACATCGCCGACCCACCACACCCTCACCCTCACCCCTCAATATGGTGACATAGGATATTGGGACTGACTAGGCTGTTGGTCACCCTTGGTCCACCGATAGTCTCTCCTCCACTCCGTAGCCGCTTGGCCACTCCCACATTCAGCACAGTCCGTCCCAAATCAGGAGGTGCCTACTGATGGGAGCCCTCTCACGGGACGGCCTTTCTAACGCTGGGGCAGTCTCTACACGGATCCAACGAAGGGAACAGAACAGCCTATCCATACGCATATGATCCACTCGGATCCGCCGACAACACATCTCAACAACTCTAATGACATGAATTCTTCAGAATTCCTCCAGGGCGCATAACCAAGATGCGGGGAACATATATAATAATAATAAAGAGGTTATAATATTATTGGGAAAAGAAACCTTGGGAGGGCAGCATGAGGTCCCGATATAGGACATCCCGACAACCAAACAAGGAACACGGAGCACCCTAGCCCGGGTCTCAATGTTGACCTCGCAAGGCCCCTCCCTATAATATTATCTAAGACATGCTAATAATCATATGCTAGCATTTAATTTAATAAATTAAACTAGTAGGACACATGCATGGTCGAGGCTTCCTAGCATGAGAACAGGGTAACAAGATGCATGGCTCTTACACATATCCTAAGGGTGCAAGTCCCTAACATACAAGGTCTAGGGTAGCATGCATACTACATATTAATCATGCTTGCATGGATTACATATTACACAAGTTAATATTGACCATGGTGCCCCAGGGGAGGACGGTATACGCCCAAGTGCATATAGCGCCTCCCTACTGGGTTGGATTGTACCACTCACCAATAGCCGGGTCGTCGCACGACCGTCCGTCAAGATCTGCAAAATAGGGTACTCAAATCGGTGAGTAAAATACACAAATAAACCCAAAATACTCTAAAAATACACAACACTCGGGCAAACGTACATACGGCCCGCACGCACGCGAGCCTGAGCACCCCAACTCAATCTCGAACCCCCGGGCAGCCGTACACACGGCCACCTGCCCCGGGCACACAGCCGAGCCCCGGCCCACGCTGCGCAGCGCTCCGCGCGTACGCCCTCGCACGGCGCCCAGCACGCAGCATCCGCACACTCCAGCTCCACCCGAGCGTACGCCCACGCTGCGCAGCGCTCCGCGCGTACGCCCACGCTGCGCAGCGCTCCGCGCGTACGCCCTCGCACGGCGCCCAGCACGTACGCCCTCGCACGGCGCCCAGCACGCAGCATCCGCACACTCCAGCTCCACCCGAGCGCACGCCCGCGCTGCCCTGCCAGCATGCCCGACAGCGCCCAGCTCTGCGCCTGCCTGCGCTGCCCTGCCTGCCTGCCAGCCAACCCGGGACAGCCCTACCACCTCCCCGATGGCCACCCATGGCCACCAACCGCCACCGACCGCCACCAACGGCCACCCACCGCCACCCTGTTGTGTCTGTGTCATTTGGAGCGCTCTGTTTGAAGTTTTGGGTACATAATTTTTTTTCTAAGTTATGTATTCCTGATTTGGTATTTGGATTTGATTTTGTTAAAATCCAAGATGATGAGGTTTAATTGGGATTTTATTATGAGATGTCCAGTTTTGAGTTAGCTTTCGCACAGAAGTGGAATTAGATCAACTGGATTCTTGTAGTAAAAGTTATGGGTATTTTTCCAAGTATACCCCGGGGATGGAAATTCTGGCAGCAGCCCTGCTCGATGTTTAGCTCTAATTTCGGATTAGCTGGAGGGATTATCTGATCTTGGCATGAACATGAAAGTTGTAGATAATCTTCTTAGCTTTCCATCGGTCTAGAAATCAAGCTATTCAGAGCTGTATCGGAGAAGTTATGGCTGTTCCAGTGAAGCTTGCGCAGAATTTCTAGTCGAAGGGCGACTTAGTAATTCCCCCTTAAGATATTTTGATAAATATCTCTCTCTCTCTCTCTCTCTTCCCCTCTCACTTCCTCGTCAGCGACTTCATCTGAGGCTCTCTCTTTCACCTTTTCAAGCCCCCAAGTGTTTGAGGAAAAGCCTCAATGAGAAGGAGAGGGTGGTGGAGGAAGTGGTGGTGGATCTTTGTGTTTGTGTGTTGTTTGTTTGTTCCTCTCTCTCTTAAGCTCTCTTTGCATGATCTCCCCCCCTTGTTTTGCTGCTGAAGAGGAGGCTGAGGAGAGGCTAGAGGCGGTGGTGGTGGTTGAGGTGGTCGCGGGTGCGTCGAGGGCCCCCGAACCTCCCCCTTTTGTTCCCCCTCCAAGGTGAGCTCCTCCCCTCCTTTTTTTGATATTTTTGGCTTAAGGGGATGTTGGGAAGGTCATGCATGTTGGGTAGATGTGTTAGGGTGTGTGTGAGGGGTTGGGGTGGGTGAAAATGTGGTTAGAATGGGCTAGGCGCGTGCTGGGAGTCATCTGCGCGCGTGCGCGCGTAGGAGGACGCAGGCGAGAGCTGGCGGGCTCGCAGACGTGCGCGGGGGTGCGAGCGAGGGTGCGCGCGCGGGCAGGGCGCCTGGGCACTGTGCCTGGGTGCGGGGCAGGGCGCCTGGGCACGGAGCTGGAGACCAGTGCGCGCGCGTGCGTGCGCGTGCGTGCGTGCGCATGCTGGGGCGTGCGCGGGGTGCTGCGCGTGGGGCGCGGGCTGGACGCGCGGGCAAGCGCGCGGCAGTGCGCCAATGGTGCCGGGGTGTGTGCGCGCGTGCGCATGCGGGGGGCCATGCAAATGGCTGCCCGGGGGTTCGGGATTGAGTTGGGGTGCTCGGGCTTGCGTGCGTACGGGCCGTATGTACGTTTGCCCGAGTGTTGTGTATTTTTAGAGTATTTTTGGTATATATGGTGTATTTTACTCACCGAATTGACTACCCTATTTTGTAGATCTTGGCGAACGGTCGCGCGACGACCCGACTATCGGTGAGTGGGACAACCCAATCCAGTTGGGAAGCGCTATATGCACTTGGGCGTATACTGTCCTCCCCTGGGGCACCGCAGTTGATATTAACTTGTTAATATGTAATCCATGCAAGCATGATTAGTGTGTAGAATGCATGTCACCCTAGACTTTGTATGTTAGGGACTTGCACCCTTAGGATATGTGTAAGAGCCGTGCATCCTGTCACCTTGTTATCATGCTAGGAAAGCCTCGACCTATGCATGCGTCCTAATAGTTTGATTTATTAAATTAAATGCAAGCTTATGATATCTTTAGCATGCCTTAAGGAATATTAAGGGGGCCTTGCGAGTTTAACATTGAGACCCGGGCTAGGGTACTCCGTGTTCCTTGTTTGGTTGGCGGGATGTCCTATATCGGGACCTCAGGTTGCCCTCCCAAGGTTTCTTTTCCTCATTGTTAGCTTATATGTTCCCCGCATCTTGGTTATGCGCCCTGGAGGAATTCTGAAGAATTCATGACGTTAGAGTTGTTGAGATGTGTTGTCGGCGGATCCGAGGGGATCATATGCGCATGGATAGGCTGTTCAGTTCCCTTCGTTGGATCCGTGTAGAGACTGCCCCGGCGTTAGAAAGGTTGTCCCGTGGAGGGCTCCCATCAGTAGGCACCTCCTGATTTGGGAAGGACTGTGCTGAGTGTGGGAGTGGCCAAGCGGCCTACGGAGTGGGGAGAGACTATCGGTGGACCAAGGGTGACCAACAGCCTAGTCAGTCCCAATATCCTATTTCACCTATTGAGGGGTGAGGGTGAGGGTGTGGTGGGTCGGCGATGTAGCGACCCACTGGTTTGTGTAGTTGTGGACCAAGGATGATTAACAGCTTAGTAAGTCCCAATATCCTATGTCACCTATTGAGGGGTGAGGGTGAGGGTGTGGTGGGTCGGCGATGTAGCGACCCACTAGATTGTGGAGCTCTTGCCACTTTGGGGCTTGAATAAATAATTGTGGTTAATATGAACTGTGATGCATGGGTTGTGCTGTTCACTGAGCGTGTGGCTCACCCCTCGCATAATATTTTTCTCCAGTGCTATCTGAGTCGGGTCAGGAGGAGGAGCTCCCCGAGGGACCTCAGTAGTAGCGGTGCAGCGCCACATTTCCGCGAGTGTTAGAGCTATCAACATCCTTTTTTGATTTGTATGTATTGTATTCTATGCTTGGGAACATGTTTGTATTATATTTGGATGTCATTGTATATATTGGCTCTCACAGGACAGTTGATTATGTATCGAGTCTGTAATATGTTTTTGAGTTACAGACTCAGTCTTTTAGCTTCCGCTATTTGTGTATATATCTTGTCAGCTTCATTGTTGTCTGTGTTGTCATATTGATGTTGTTTAGGGTATGTTATTGACCTCCTGTTTAGACTGCTGATATCATATATACACTTGCCGCGTCCCGGGGACGCCCGGGGCGTGACAAAAGTTGGTATCAGAGCCTGGTCCTGTCAGAGCCAATGGTCTTCTTTTTCGTAGAGATGAGTCCTAGGATTTCTATATGAGTATTCTGATCCTAGTGTCTGGTTTTCTTAGGTTGCTGATATGCCTTCTCGCAGAGGATGGCGTGGACGTGGACCCTCTCAACCTTTGGAGGTTTCCGGACCTACCAGAGGTGAGGATGCTACTGGAGAGTCTTCGGCCGTGAGGCTAGGATCGGCGTAGGAGCCTCCTGCATGGGAGCGTGTTTACACTCGGTTAGCGGATTTGGTGGAGACTCAGACGAGAGCATTAGAGGCCCAGATGAGTGGGTTGGTTGCTGTTATGCAAGTGTGTGGTATCTCGATAAGCGAGTATCGAGAGTGGTTATCCAAGTTGAAGAGGCCGGGTTGTAGCTGTCCTGGCATAGGGTTCCCATCCGTAGGTACCACCGATGCAGTCGGAGGGGCACTGATCATGGGAGTATGCCAGGTAGAGGCTACCGGTAGACCAGGGGTGGAGAGCAGTCTAAGTCTCTCCCCATAAGTCCGAAAAGGCTCCCTTCGAGAGTGAGGGTGGGGGGTGAGGTTGGTCGCGCCGCTGCGTGACCCAGTGATCATTGGGTTTCTACCCATGCTTTTCCTTGAAAAAGGGAACTAATTTTGTGCGGTGATGGTTGCGGAGCATGAGTTTCTAGTGGAGTTGGTGGAGCTCGCGATGACGGACTTTGATGCCATCCTAGGAATGGATTGGCTTGCAGCTAGTCACGCCAGCATCGACTGTTTTGCCAAGTCGGTGTCTTTCCACCTTCCGGGTCGGAGGTCTTTCCAGTTCGTGGGCGATCGTGACGTAGCCCCTTTGGGGTTCCTGTCGTCCATGCAGGCGTAGAGACTCCTTCAGGGAGGATGTGAGGGCTTTATAGAGTATATTGCTCAGGAGGATGCACCACTGCAGGCAGATATCAGTTAGACTCCGGTCGTGGCAGAGTATCCCGAGGTTTTCCCCGATGATCTTCCGGGATTACCGCCGGATCGCGCGATCGAGTTTGAGATCAATCTGATTCCGGGGACCGAGCCAATTTTGAGAGCTCCGTACCGGATGGCCCCTGCAGAGCTGAGGGTGCTCAAGGAGCAGTTGGAGGAGTTGCTGGAGAAGGGCTTCGCACGTCCGAGTGTTTCTCCGTGGGGAGCCCTTGTTCTGTTCGTCCAGAAGAAGGACGGTTCGCTGCGGCTTTGTATCGATTACAGGCAGCTGAACAAGCGGACAGTAAAGAACAAGTACCCATTGCCGCGGATCGACGATCTGTTTGACCAGCTCCAGGGAGCGCGTGTCTTTTCCAAGATCGATCTCCGTTCGGGGTACTATCAGCTGAAGATCCGGGAGTCAGACATTCCGAAGACGGCCTTTCGTACCCGGTATGGGCACTACGAGTTCAGAGTACTGCCATTCGGGTTGACGAATGCGCCGACGGCCTTCATGGATCTGATGAACCGGGTGTTTCGGCCCTTCCTCGACTCCTTTGTGGTAGTATTCATCGATGACATATTGGTGTACTCGAGGAGTCTTGAGGAGCACGCTCACCATCTTCGCACTGTCTTGGAGACTTTGGCCAGACATCAGTTGTTCACCAAGTTCAGCAAGTGCGAGTTTTGGTTGGAGCTTCTTCCCCGTGTATCGGTATCGCTGGTAACCATGGAGTTCGCGTGCGGCGCCAGTGTAAAGTGTTGAGGATGTGGTGTATTGCTCATTAAGGGATGATGTCTTCTTCTAGACTTCCTACTACGGATTAAGGGGCCTTGCAGGGTCAGCGTTGAGACCCGGGCTAGGGTACTCCGTGTTCCTTGTTTGGTTGTCGGGGTATCCTATATTGGGACCTCATGGTTCCCTGCCAGGGTTTCTTTTCCCAGTCAAGGAATACCTTAGAAGCATCAAATTGATGGTGGATTTTTCCCTCTCACTTGGAAGGTGCTGTAGCGAGTGGTGATGCGTACGATCGGGATTGGGTGCGTCCTATTGCAGCTTAGTGGGCGATCGCTTGTGGACTGGGTTCCATAGTGACACCTGGAGTCGCTTCGATATATCATTGTGTGTTGTAGCTGCCCGATTGAGGCCAGAGCCCTGTGGGGTGCTCCCAGATGCTGTGCTTGTTGGTGCGCCAATATGGCAGAGATAGCGGGCGGGGGAGGCTACCAGGTAGAGGCCACACCGGGAGAGTGCTGCTAAATGATGTCGAGAGCGTGGACTCCCCGTGATGAATCTGCCCATGGAGTGCAGGATGCCGGAGTTCCAATGGTTATAGATGAGCGACCTATCTCTGACGGCATGTGAAGCACAGTTGTGGATACTATCGCGTTTTGCCCCACATTGGTCGTAAATAAGGAGACGCGAAGCTAGCATTCATGATGGGACTCAACCGCCTATCAGATAGATGACGTCGCATAGGCATTGTCGAGGTTCGACGACCCCTTAATGCGTGTCTTGTGGATTAAGTGCGATTGAGCGGCTTACCTAGTGTGTAAGTGTTATCATGGGCGCCAGCCATGCTCGAGGAACAGAATCTGAACTTAACTGTTCGTGGTGTTGTTTTGATCTCCCCGTGGAGGTTGAAGATCAATTACCTTTGCCGCGAATCGATGATCTATTTGACCAGCTCTGGGAACGAGTGTCTGCTGTTAGATCGATCTTCGCACAAGGGTATCGCAAGTTGGAGATCCGAGAGTTGGACATCCCGTAGATGGCCTTTCGTGACCGTTCAGGCACTACGAGTTTTAAGTACTGCCGTCGAGGTTGACGAATGCGCCGGATGCCTTCGTGGATCTCAAAAGTTTTATTGGGTTTCCGAGGACTACTTTGAGGTAGTCCTTGTTGAGTTTGCTGTGGTGTGATGAAAAGGTGATGTGGGTGACCTTGTTTTCCCCAGGATTGCATGCCCTCAGGCAAGTTCGATAATCATCATCGCGTTGGAACGCGTCAGTCCATCGAGATTCCTCAGTGGACGTGGGAGTGGGTTATCAGGGATTGTTACGGACTCGCTAATGTCACGTTCGGGTCACGACGCCGTCTAGGTGATCATTGACCGACTGACTAAGTTCGCGCTTCCCTCCCTATCCGACTGGTGGAGTCTCTGGACGCCTTGACGTGAGTTTTCACCTTCGCGATTGTTCGTCTTCATGGCACTCCAGTCGGCGCTATTTTTCGGTGAGACGCGAGGGTTACTTTGAGGTTGTGGCGCAGCTTTTGGCGCGAGCCTCCATTTAAGTATAGCGTTTCATCGTTGATGGACAGCCAGTCAAAGAGGATGATTCAAACCTTGGAGGACATGCTATGTGCCTGCGTGCTCGATGATGAGGGCAGTTGGGTGAGGCACCACCCATTAGTTGGGGTATGCCTGCAAGCGACTGCCATTCGAGCACCCAGATGGATCTGTGAAAGGCACTCTACAGGCGCAGTTTCATACCTCCCTTGTGTTGGGACGGTTGAGGAGCGCCAGTTGGAGGGGCCATAAGTTAGTTGTTTGACCTTGCGGTGGCCCGGTTGGTTCGTGTGTACATCTGCACCTCCCAGAACCGACAGAAGGCTATGTAGGTCATCATCGCCAGGGGCTTCCCTTTGGGTTTGGCGACCATAATTTTCAAGAAGGTGTCCTAGTTTAGGGGCACCCTTTGTTTCGACGTTCGGGGAATATCTGTGGACCCGGTCAAGATGCTCGCCGCGTCAAATTGACGTCGACCGTCGAACCCCATTGAGATTCGGAGCTTCCTGGACTTGGCGGGTTATTGCGGGAGGTTGTCGAGGGTTTCTCGAAGATAGTTGTACCTCCTAACCGCCTCGCTCGGAAGGATGTCCGGTTCGAATGGTCCCCGTCTTGCGAGGAGAGCTTCCTGGAGTTTAAGCGAAGGCTCACCTCAGCGCCAGTTCTTACCCTTCCGTCTGGGAGGGGTGGGTTCGCAGTGTGCTCCGAGGCATCGCGGTTGGGTGTGGGTTGTGTCCACGATCCTGCTCACGTCATCCCGTTCGAGCCGCTCGTCTTCGAGCCGGGCTTGTCATTCGTTGAGCAGCCGATTGAGATCCTGGACCGCCGCGAGAAGAGGCTCCACGCTAAGACCGTTCCTTTGATTATAGTGTGTTAGTAGCGCCAGTCCGGTGCGAAGACCACTTGGGAGCAAAAGGTCTATGCATGATACTTTTGGTCTTCCCTTTGGGTTTCCTTAAATTTTGAGGACTAAATTTCCTAAGGGGGGAAGAATGTTGTGTCTGTGTCATTTGGAGCGCTCTGTTTGAAGATTTGGGTACATAATTTTTTTTCTAAGTTATGTATTCCTGATTTGGTATTTGGATTTAATTTTGTTAAAATCCAAGATGATGAGGTTTAATTGGGATTTTATTATGAGATGTCCAGTTTTGAGTTAGCTTTCGCACAGAAGTGGAATTAGATCAACTGAATTCTTGTAGTAAAAGTTATGGGTATTTTTCCAAGTATACCCCGGGGATGGAAATTCTGGCAGCAGCCCTGCTCGATGTTTAGCTCTAATTTCGGATTAGCTGGAGGGATTATCTGATCTTGGCATGAACATGAAAGTTGTAGATAATCTTCTTAGCTTTCCATCGGTCTTCGAATCAAGCAATTCGGAGCTGTATCGGATAAGTTATGGCTGTTCCAGTGAAGCTTGCGCAGAATTTCTAGTCGAAGGGCGACTTAGTAATTCCCCCTTAAGATATTTTGATAAATATCTCTCTCTCTCTCTCTCTCTCTCTCCCTCTCACTTCCTCGTCAGCGACTTCATCTGAGGCTCTCTCTTTCACCTTTCCAAGCCCCCAAGTGTTTGAAGAAAAGCCTCAATGAGAAAGAGAGGGTGGTGGAGGAAGGGGTGGTGGATCTTTGTGTTTGTGTGTTGTTTGTTTGTTCCTCTCTCTCTCAAGCTCTCTTTGCATGATCTCCCCCCCCCCTGTTTTGCTGCTGAAGAGGAGGCTGAGGAGAGGCTAGAGGCGGTGGTGGTGGTTGAGGTGGTCGCGGGTGCGTCGAGGGCCCCCGAACCTCCCCCTTTTGTTCCCCGTCCAAGGTGAGCACCTCCCCTCCTTTTCTTCATATTTTTGGCTTAAGGGGATGTTGGGAAGGTCATGCATGTTGGGTAGATGTGTTAGGGTGTGTGTGAGGGGTTGGGGTGGGTGAAAATGTGGTTAGAATGGGCTGGGCGCGTGCTGGGCGTCGTCTGCGCGCGTGCGCGCGCAGGCGGGCGCAGGCGAGCGCTGGCGGGCGCGTGCGCATGTAATAAATGTAAAGCTATGCATGCATGATAAATATGATATATCCATGCCACCTTAGACTTTGTATGCTAGGGATATGCACCCTTATATCATGTATAGCGGCCTATGCATGCCTAGACACCTTACCTTGAACTATGCATGTTCCCATCTAGTTTAATTTAATTAAATCAAATGTGAGCATATAGTTACAAGCATGCCTTAGAGAATATTATAACCTTGTTGTTATAATATGTGTCTCCCCGCATCTTAGTTATGCGCCCTGGAGGAATTCTTGAGAATTCATGACATTATTAGCGTTACAATCGGTGTCGACGGATCCATGAGGATCGTATCCGTGTGAGTAGGCTGTCTTCTCCTTATTGGTTGGATCCGATGTAGGAACTCCCCGGCGATGGCTGACCTGACAGAGGGCTTCCGTCCGGTACCTCCGATGTGTTCGGACAGTACTGGTAGTTGGAGTGGACTAGGTCGAGGCTACGAGGGTGGGAGAGGCTACCGGGTGGACCAGGGGTGGAGAGCGGTCTAGTATGCCCCAAGAGGCCCATGTCACCCCCCGGAAAGGGTGAGGGTGAGGGGGGGGGAGGTGGGTTGGCGATGAAACGACCCATTAGAATGTGTTGTTGCTCCCGTGTTAGGGGCTATAAATTATTTGAGGTTGATATGAATTGTGATGCATGGGTTGTGCTATTCACTGAACGTGTGGCTCACCCCTCGCATATATTTTTCTCCAGTGATATCTGAGTCGGATCTGAAGGAGGAGCTCCCCGAGGCACATCAGCAGTAGCGGAGCAGCGTCACGTTCTGCGAGTGAGAGGCCATCAGCATCCCCCTTTGATTGTATGTATTGTATTCCGTGCTTGGGCACATGTTTGTATTATATTTGGATGTCGTTGTATATATTGGCTCTCACAGGACAGTTGATTATGTATCGGGTCTGTAATATGTCTTTTGAATTACAGACTCAGTCTTTTAGCTTCCGCTATTTGTATATATTATGTCAGCCACCTTTCTGTCTGTGTTGTCATTTTCGATGTTGTATAGAGTATTTTATTGATCTCCTGTATAGACAGTTGATATCATATATATAATACTCTAAACAACGTCGAAAATGACAACACAGACAATAAGGTAGCTGACATAATATATACAAATAGCGGAAGCTTAAACGACTGAGTCTGTAATTCAAAGACATATTACAGACCCGATACATAATCAACTGTCCTGTGAGAGCCAATATACACAATGACATCCAAATACAAGTGTGTGCCAAGCACGGATAACAATACATACAATAAAAAAGGGGATGCTGATGGCCTCTCACTCGCAGAACGTGACGCTGCTCCGCTACTGCTGTGGTGCCTCGGGGAGCTCCTCCTTCAGATCCGACTCAGATATAACTGGAGGAAAAGAAAATGTGAGGGGTGAGCCACACGCTCAGTGAATAGCACAACCCATGCATCACAATTCATATTAACCTTAAATAATTTATAGTCCCTAAAACGGGAGCAACAACACATTCTAGTGGGTCATTTCATCGCCAACCCACCTCCCCCCCTCACCCTCACCCTCACCCTTTACTGGGGGTGACATGGGCCTCTTGGGGCATACTAGACCGCTCTCCACCCCTGGTCCACCCGGTAGCCTCTCCCACACTCCGTAGCCTCCACCTGGTATACTCCCACTATCAGTACTGTCCGACGCATCGGAGGTACCTACGGACGGGAGCCCTCTGTCAGGCCAGCTTTCCAACGCCGGGGAGTCCCTACATCGGATCCAACCAAAAGGAGAAGACAGCCTACTCATACGAATACGATCCTCTTGGATCCATCGACACCGATTTGTAACACTAATAATGTCATGAATTCTCAAGAATTCCTCCAGGGCGCATAACTAAGATGCGGGGAAACATATATTATAACAACAAGGTTATAATATTCTCTACGGCATGCTTATAACTATACTCTCTCATTTTGATTTAATTAGATTAAACTAGATGGGAACTTACATAGTTCGGGGCATGGTGTCTAGGCATGCATAGGCCTCTATACATGATATATGGGTGCATATCCCTAGCATACAAAGTCTAATGTGGCATGGATACATCATATTAATCATGCATTGCATAGTTTTACATTTATTACAAGTTAATACACAATTATGGTGCCCCAGGGGAGGGCAATGCACGCCTACGTGCATCAAACGCCTCCCTACTGGGTTGGATTGTCCCACTCACCGAAACCCGGGTCGTTGCGTGACCGTCCGTCAAGATCTGCAAGACATGGGCATTCAATATGGTGAGTAAACTACACAAATACATAAGAAATTTACTAGAAATACCCAATACTCGGACAAGCATGCATACGGACCCGCACGCATGCGAGCACGCGCGTATGCACGCGAGTCCGAGTGCCCCGACACCCTCCCGAACCCTCGGGCAGCCATACGCATGGCCCCCCGCATGCGCACTCACGAATGCGCACGCCTGCACGCGCCCCTTCGCCCCTGGCGCACTGCCGCGCCCCTGCCCGTGCGCCCAGACGCACTACCGCGCGCACCGCGTGCCCAGCCAGCGCGTACCCGCGCGCACTGCCCGCCGCGCAGCACCCCGCGCGCACGCCCGCGCGTCTGAGCGCTCCAGTGCCTCACTGCGCGCGCGTACGCGCGCGCACGCTGGCGGATGGCTCCGCGTGCGCGCCCGAGTCCCTTCCACCCCCTCCTCAGCCCAGCCACACCCCCTAACACCCATGCATAGCATGCATACCCAAATACAAACCCTAAACAAGCATCTAAGCAAGCTAAGGGAGGAGGAAGGCTTACCCAAAGAGAGGAGAGGCCACCCCCCTCCTCGCCTGCTGCACTGGCTGCCTCCTCTGATCAGCACGGCCACCCTGTGGCTGCTGCTGCTGACGCTGAGGCTGCTGCTGCGGCTGGCGCTGAGGCTGCTGCTGCTGCTGGCGCTGCTGAAACGGCTGCTGGAACGGCTGCTGCTGCAACTGCTGCTGCTGCTGCTGAGGCATCACTTTGGGTCGGCCAGCGTCGGGGCAATTATACAGAATATGCCCGACGCGCTGACAGTGATAACAGCGCCTCGTCTCCGGTCGCCTCGTCTGGACTGGCACTGCTGCGATGGGTGCCGGACCTCGCACTGGCACCGCATCTGCTGGAGGAGAGGCAGCCGCTGACTGCTCAAAGCGGGCCCTCTTCTTCTTGCGCTGCCCTCTGTCCTGACTCCTGGGTGGCCTCTGGTCTGTCGACGGGGTCGAAGCCCTCACCTGGATCCCGAGATCTCTCTCGACGGTCTTCGCTCGAGACACTAGGTCGGAGTACCTCGAGAAGGCCTGGGAGGTGATTTGCACTCTGATGGCACTGCTGAGACCGAGCTCGAATCGACGGCATCTCGTCGCCTCGTCCATCACCAGAGCTGGGGCGAAACGGGACAGCCTCGTGAACTGCGTGGAGTAGTCAGCGACGGACATGGTGCCCTGAGTCAGCTGCTCAAACTCCTGCATCACTATCTGTCGCGTCGAGAAGGGGAAATACTCCTCCAAGAAATATCTCCTGAATCCCGCCCATGTGAGCTGCTCCAATCCCTCTGGGATGTCCACTGATCTAGTAGCCCACCAGTCGGCGGCGCTACCCTTCAGCATAAATGTGGCCAGGGAGACTCGCTGGCGGTCTATGCAAAGCATCGTCGAGAAGATGGTATCCACCTCCATCAACCATCTCTCTGGAGCAAGGGGATCCTCTGTCTGACCCTGGAACTCGGGAGGATGGAGCTTCAGAAAGGCTGAGAGTCCACTCTGCTGAACCCTCGCTGCAGCCTCTAGCCCTGCCTCCCTCTCCTGAGGATCCTGAGCTCTGACCGCTGGGACCGCCACGGGAACTGGGGGTGTATCGGGTACCACAGGTGGATCCGCCACCAAGGGAACCTGCGGAACTGCCTCGCGGGCTGCCCGCAGCTCCTGTATCTCCCGTGCCTGATCTGCTAGCACTCTGGTCTGGGCCTCCAACGCCCTGGTCTGCGTCTCCACTAAATCAGCTATCCGCGCAAACGCGCGCTCCCAGGCAGGAGGCTCCTGCGCTGGTCCTGGCCTCTCGGCTGAGGACTCACCAATAGCATCCTCGACTCTGGCAGGTCCGGAGACCTCCAAGGGTCGAGAGGGACCACGTCCGCGTCGTCCTCTGCGAGGAGGCATATCAGCAACCTAAGAAAACCAGACACTAGGATCAGAATACGCATATAGAAATCCTAGGACTCATCTCTACGAAAAAAGAAGACAATTGGCTCTGACAGGACCAGGCTCTGATACCAACTTTTGTCACGCCCCAGGGCGGCCGTCCCCGGGACGCGGCAAGTGTATATATGATATCAGTAAACAGGAGATCAATAATATACTCACACAACAACTAAAATGACAACACAGATAAAAGCAGGGCTGACATAATATATACACCAAATGCGGAAGCTAAAAAGACTGAATCTGTAATCAAAACATACTACAGACTCGATACATAATCATATGTCCTGTGAGAGCCAACATGTCCATATACACACAAATACAATCCATACATAATCCAAACTAGGTGCCCAAGCACAGAAATATATACATACAACAAAGAGAAGGATGCTGATGGCCTCAAAACTCGAGGGACGTGGCGCTACTCCGCTACTGGTGTAGTCGCTCGGGAAGCTCCTCCTTCAAGTCCTCCTCAGTGATCACTGAAAAAGATTTTATGCGAGGGGTGAGCCACACGCTCAGTGAATAGCACAACCCATGCATACAGTTCATATTAACCATATTTAATCAAATCACTAGCCTCAAAGTGGCATAAACATCACAAATCCGGGGGTTCGTCACATCGCCGAACCCCATACCCTCACCCTCACCCTCACCCTCCATAGGTGACCAAGGATGTTGGGACTTAATAGGTTGATAATCATCCTTACACAATCCTGTGGGTCGTCGCATCGCCGGCCCACCATACCCTCACCCTCACCTCTCAATAGGTGACATAGGCTCTTGGGACTGACTAGGCTGTTGGTCACCCTTGGTCCACCGATAGTCTCTCCCCACTCCGTAGGTCGTTTGGCCACTCCCACATTCAGCGCAGTCCTTCTACCAAATCAGGAGGCACCTACTGATGGGAGCCCCTGCACGGGACAACCTTTCTAACGCTGAGGTAGTCTCTACACGGATCCAACGAAGGGAACAGAACAGCCTATCCATCGCATATGATCCACTCGGATCCGCTGACAGCACATCTCTACAACTCTAATGTCTTGAATTCATTCAGAATTCCACCAGCGCATAACCAAGATACGGGGAAATAAATAAGACATAAATGGGGAAAAGTGACCTTGGGAGGGTAACCTGAGGTCCCGATGTAGGACACCCCGCCAACCAAACAAGGAACACGGAGTACCCTAACCCGGGTCTCAATGTTAACCTCTCAAGGCCCCCTTATATTCCCCAAAACATGCTAATAATTATCACAGTTTGCATTTAAATAAATAAATCAAACTAATAGGACGCATGCATAGGTCAGGGCTTTCCTAGCATGATAGCGGGGTGACAGGATGCACGGCTCATGCACAAATCCTAAGGGTGCAAGTCCCTAACATACAAGTCTAGGGTGGCATGCATTCTACACATAGATCATGCTTGCATGGATTATAATAAAACAGTTAATACTAACTATGTGCCCCAGGGGAGGACGGTACACGCCCAAGTGCATGTAGCGCCTCCCAACTGGGTTGGATTGTCCCACTCACCGGAAGTCGGATCGACGCGCGACCGTCCTTCGAGATCTGCAAGACAGGATATTAACTGGGTGAGTATAATCCACAAGTACCCAAAATACACAATTAAATACCCAACACTCGGGCAAACGTGCATACGACCCGCACGCACGCTAGCCCGAGCACCCCGGCAACCACCCGCACCCCCGGCAGCCACCCGCACGGCCACCCGACCGCCCGGGTGCACCGCCGGCCCCTGCCCGCGCGACTAGACCCGCAGCCGCACCACCCGGGGTACCGCGCGCCCACTGCGCCCTGCCGCAGCAGCCCGCGCGCACCCCGCACTGGCCCGCGAGCACACTGCACGCCCCGCACGCACAGCGCCTCGCCCCACGCGCGCACCTCCCCTGCCTCGCCCCGCGCACACTCCACGCGCACAGCTCTCCACACCAGCCGCTCGACCAGCACCTCGCATCAGCCGCTCGACCAGATCCTCCCGGGTGCGCGCACTGCCCCCCTGCACGCGCGCCCAGCACACCCGGCACGCCAGCAACCAGCACGTCCAGCGCTCCACCGACTCCCGCGCGCGCAGAGCGTGCCTGCGCCCCTGCGCAGCGCTCCTTGCACGATGCCCTGCACTCACCTCCGCTCGGCCAGCACCCAGCACCGCCCAGCGCCCTGCACGCCCCGCGCCCGCACGTCCAGCATCCGCACGCCCAGCACACCCGCGCATAGCACGCGCGCCCTGCTGGCCACCAGCTCCCCCCGAGCGCACGCCCACGCGCGTCCAGCCTGCTGCGCTGCCTGTGTTGCTACCGGTGCTGCCTGCTGCCCGAACCAGCAACCCCCATGCCCGAGCACCTCCACCACCCACCCAATGGCCTCCGACGGCCTCCGACAGCCGCCGACCACCACCCAAACTCAAAACCCCCATCCTAGCATACATCTAAGCCAAAAAGAAGAGGAAAAGGAGCTTACCAAGGGGAGGAAGAGGCGTCCGGTTGCTCTCCACGCACCGAAACGCTTCCCCAACGGTCTCTACCACCGGGATCTACTCCCACCTCCGATTTGGCTCAGATCTGAGGAGAAAAGGGGACGGATGGGAGGGCTAGGTTGGTCGAAATCGGGATTTGAAAGCACCGGGGTGTAGATCGGGACCCGATCTACACTTCTTGTGCTTTAGGTTTTTGGGTTTGAGGGCTCTAAGGGCCTCAAATGGGAGAAAAGGAGAGAGGGGAGAGAGAGAAATCAATTGGTAGGGATGATGAATAGTGGCAAATCTAATTTTAGATCTCACTATATATAGCAAGTCACTTAAAAACCCGGATACGCCCCGGAACTGTGAAATTTCGGAAACGTTGCCGGAATTCGATGAAATTTTCATGAGTGGCTTAAAATGGCACCAGGACACATAATATGCAGTTAGATTTTCAATCGGAGTCCTCTAGCTCAGGACGATAGCTAACAGTTCAAAATTTTGCGGTTCCGATCGAAAAATGAAAAATTTCAAAAACTGCTAAAATGCTCCAATGGTTACCAACAGGCCAAAAGTGACACATATATAACATTCTCCCCCCCTTAGGAAATTTTGTCCTCAAAATAAATACAAGAACATCTAAGAAGGGAAAAGATGCGGATACGCGTCACGCATGGCGTCCTCGAGCTCCCAAGTGGCCTCGGCACCGGAACGGTGCTGCCATCGCACCTTGACCAGCTGGACGGTCTTGGTGCGGAGCCTCTTCTCGCGGCGGTCCAGAATCTCAATCGGCTGCTCCACGAAAGACAAGTCCGGCTCGAAGACGAGCGGCTCGAACGGGATGATGTGAGCAGGATCGTGGACGTATCGCCTCAGCTGCGAGACATGGAAGACGTCATGGGCCTGAGCCAACTGTGGGGGCAGAGCTATGCGATAGGCCACCTCCCCAACTCGCTCGAGGATGAGGAACGGCCCAATGAAACGCGGACTCAGCTTGCCCCGCACACCGAATCGGAAGATGCCCTTCATCGGGGACACCTTCAAGAACACATGGTCACCGACCTCGAAGGTGAGCTCACGGCGACGGCGGTCGGCGTAGCACTTCTGACGACTCTGAGCGACTCGGATACGCTCGCGAATCGTCTTCACCATCTCGGAGGTCTGGTGAACGATCTCTGGTCCCTCTAACTGGCGCTCTCCGACCTCATCCCAACACAGGGGGGACCTGCAGCTGCGGCCATAAAGTGCCTCGTAGGGAGCCATCCGGATGCTCGAGTGGTAGCTGTTGTTGTAGGCAAACTCCACCAACGGAAGGTGCCTCTCCCAACTGCCCCCAAAATCGAGTACACAGGCCCGCAGCATGTCCTCAAGGGTCTGGATCGTCCTCTCTGACTGGCCGTCCGTCTGAGGATGAAACGCTGTACTGAAATGGAGGTTCGTACCAAGGGCGTGCTGGAGGCTACGCCAGAACCTCGAAGTAAAACGCGCGTCTCGATCAGAAATGATGCTGACTGGAGTGCCATGGAGACGGACAATCTCGGAGACGAATAACTGCGCCAGAGTGTCCAGAGAATCGGTGAGTCGGATGGGGAGGAAATGAGCAGACTTCGTCAGCCGGTCGACGATCACCCAGATGGCATCGCGACCCGAACGTGACCTCGGCAGACCCGAGACGAAGTCCATGGTGATCTGCTCCCACTTCCACTGAGGGATCTCAATGGACTGCAGCTTCCCCGCAGGGCGCTGATGCTCCGACTTCACCTGCTGGCATACTAGGCATCGGGCAACGAAACGGGCAATATCCGTCTTCATCCCGCGCCACCAGTAGCCGCGACGAAGGCCCCTGTACATCTTCGTGCCACCAGGGTGCACTGTGTACCTCGAGCGATGGGCCTCGTCCAGAATCTTCCGCCTCAGCTCTGCGTCGTCGGGAATGCACACTCGGCCTCTGAATCTCAGGATCCCGTCTGCACGAATCTGGTAGTCCCGGCGCTCGCCCCGGGCGACGCCTTCAGAAAGGACTATAAAATGCGGGTCCTGAGCCTGAGCCGTGCGGATCTCGTCGAGAAGAATCGGCTGCACCACTAGCCTGGCCAGAAAGCCACTAGCAGGAGTCTCTCGAACACTGATCCAGCAAGCGGCCTCCTCCAGAAGCCTCCAACGACGGACAGCCATGTGGGCGGCCATGCCCAGGGGCTGCCTACTGAGCGCATCTGCAACGACATTCGCCTTACCCGGATGGTAAGCGATGTCACAATCGTAGTCTGTCAGGAACTCAACCCAACGCCTCTGACGCATGTTGAGCTCCGGCTGAGACTGCAGATATGTCAAGCTCTTATGATCAGTAAAGAGCTCGAACTCCTCTCCATAGAGGTAATGCCTCCACATCTTCAGCGCAAATATGATCGCAGCCAACTCGAGGTCATGGGTGGGGTAATTCTGCTCATGGGGCTTCAACTGACGAGACGCGTAAGCCACCACCTTACCGTGCTGCATCAGGACGCAACCCACACCCAACTGCGATGCATCTGTGTAAACTGCGAACCCACCACTCCCAGATGGAAGGGTAAGAACTGGCGCTGAGGTGAGCCTTCGCTTCAGCTCCTGGAAGCTCTCCTCACAAGAAGGGGACCACTCGAACCGAACATCTTTCCGAGTGAGGCGGGTAAGAGGAACGGCTATCTTGGAGAAACCCTCCACAAACCTCCTGTAATAACCCGCCAAGCCCAAGAAGCTCCGAATCTCAGTGGGGTTCGACGGTCGACGCCAATTCGACACGGCGAGCGTCTTCTCCGGGTCCACAGCTATACCCTCACCGGAAATCACATGGCCCAGAAAGGCCATCCGCTCCAACCAGAACTCGCACTTGCTGAACTTGGCGAACAACTGATGTCTGGCCAAAGTCTCCAAGACAGTGCGAAGATGGTGAGCGTGCTCCTCCAGACTCCTCGAGTACACCAATATGTCATCGATGAATACTACCACAAAGGAGTCGAGGAAGGGTCGAAATACCCGGTTCATCAGATCCATGAAGGCCGCCGGCGCGTTCGTCAACCCGAATGGCAGTACTCTGAACTCGTAGTGCCCATACCGGGTGCGAAAGGCCGTCTTCGAGATGTCTGACTCCCGGATCTTCAACTGGTAGTACCCCGAGCGGAGATCGATCTTGGTAGACACACGCTCCCTGGAGCTGGTCAAACAGATCGTCGATCCGCGGCAACGGGTACTTGTTCTTCACTGTCCGTTTATTCAGCTGCCTGTAATCAATACACAGCCGCAGTGAACCGTCCTTCTTCCGGACGAACAGGACAGGGGCTCCCCACGGAGACACACTCGGACGTGCGAAGCCCTTCTCCAGCAACTCCTCTAACTGCTCCTTCAGCACCCTCAGCTCTGCAGGGGCCATCCGGTACGGAGCCCTCGAAACCGGCTCGGTCCCCGGAATCAGATTGATCTCAAACTCGATCGCGCGATCCGGCGGTAATCCCGGAAGATCATCGGGGAAAACCTCGGGATACTCTGCCACGACCGGAGTCTGACTGATATCTGCCCGCAGCGGTGCATCCTCCAGAGCAATATAAGCTAGAAAGCCCTCGCATCCACCCTGAAGGAGTCTCCACGCCTGCATGGACGACACGAACCCCAGAGGAGCTACGTCTCGATCGCCCACGAACTGGAAGGACCTCCGACCAGGAAGGTGGAACGACACCGACTTGGCAAAAATGTCGATGCTGGCATGACTAGCTGCAAGCCAATCCATCCCCAGGATGGCATCAAAATCCGCCATCGCAAGCTCCACCAGCTCCACCGGAAACTCATGCTCCGCGATCTCTACCGTACACCCTCGGTACACAACTGAGGAGAATACGGTCTCCCACGGGCAATGATACCTCTAATACAGCATCTAGAGGTGCGGACGCCACACCCGTCCGTCTCGCAAAAGCGGGAGACACGAACGAGTGGGTGGCTCCGGAATCAAACAGTACATAAGCAGGAAACTGGGAGATCTGAACAGTACCTCTGACCACGCTGCCTGATGCCTGGGCCTCCTCTGCCGAAAGCGCTGCCACTCGGCCCTGGACGAACTGAGGCTGAGGAGCAGGGGCACGCCTCGCCTGCTGCGCTGGCTGCCTCCTCTGATCAGCACGGCCACCCTGTGGCTGCTGCTGCTGACGCTGAGGCTGCTGCTGCGGCTGGCGCTGAGGCTGCTGCTGCTGCTGGCGCTGCTGCTGAAACGGCTGCTGGAACGGCTGCTGCTGCAACTGCTGCTGCTGCTGCTGAGGCATCACTCTGGGTCGGCCAGCGTCGGGGCAATTATACAGGATATGCCCGACGCGCTGACAGTGATAACAGCGCCTCGTCTCCGGTCGCCTCGACTGGACTGGCACGGCTGCGATGGGTGCTGGACCTCGCGCTGGCACCACATCTGCTGGAAGAGAGGAAGCCGCTGACTGCTCAAAGCGGGCCCTCTTCTTCTTGCGCTGCCCTCTGTCCTGACTCCTGGGTGGCCTCTGGTCTGTCGACGGGGTCGGAGCCCTCACCTGGATCCCGAGGTCTCTCTCGACGGTCTTCGCTCGAGACACTAAGTCGGAGTACCTCGTGAAAGCGTGGGAGGTGACGTGCACTCTAATGGCACTGCTGAGACCGAGCTCGAATCGACGGCACCTCGTCTCCTCGTCCATCACCAGAGCTGGAGCGAATCTGGACAGCCTCGTGAACCGCGTGGAGTAGTCAGCGACGGACATAGTGCCCTGAGTCAGCTGCTCAAACTCCTGCATCACTATCTGTCGCGTCGAGAAGGGGAAATACTCCTCCAAGAAATATCTCCTGAATCCCGCCCATGTGAGCTGCTCCAATCCCTCTGGGATGTCCACTGATCTAGTAGCCCACCAGTCGGCGGCGCTACCCTTCAGCATAAATGTGGCCAGGGAGACTCGCTGGCGGTCTGTGCAAAGCATCGTCGAGAAGATGGTATCCACCTCCATCAACCATCTCTCTGGAGCAAGGGGGTCCTCCGTCTGACCCTGGAACTCGGGAGGATGGAGCTTCAGAAAGGCTGAGAGGCCACTCTGCTGCACCCTCGCTGCTGCCTCTAGCCCCATCTCCCTCTCCTGCGGGTCCTGAACTCTGACCGCTGGGACCGCCACGGGAACTGGGGGTGTATCGGGTACCACAGGTGGATCCGCCACCAAGGGAACCTGCGGAACTGCCTCGCGGGCTGCCCGCAGCTCCTGTATCTCCCGTGCCTGATCTGCTAATACTCTGGTCTGGGCCTCCAACGCCCTGGTCTGCGTCTCCACTAAATCAGCTATCCGCGCAAACGCGCGCTCCCAGGCAGGAGGCTCCTGCGCTGGTCCTGACCTCTCGGCTGAGGACTCACCAATAGCATCCTCGACTCTGGCAGGTCCGGAGACCTCCAAGGGTCGAGAGGGACCACGTCCGCGCCGTCCTCTGCGAGGAGGCATATCAGCAACCTAAGAAAACCAGACACTAGGATCAGAATACGCATATAGAAATCCTAGGACTCATCTCTACGAAAAAGAAGATAATTGGCTCTGACAGGACCAGGCTCTGATACCAACTTTTGTCACGCCCCAGGGCGGCCGTCCCCGGGACGCGGCAAGTGTATATATGATATCAGTAAACAGAAGTTCAATAATATACTCACACAACAACTAAAATGACAACACAGATAAAAGCAGGGCTGACATAATATATACACCAAATGCGGAAGCTAAAAAGACTGAATCTGTAATCAAAACATACTACAGACTCGATACATAATCATATGTCCTGTGAGAGCCAACATGTCCATATACACACAAATACAATCCATACATAATCCAAACTAGGTGCCCAAGCACAGAAATATATACATACAACAAAGAGAAGGATGCTGATGGCCTCAAAACTCGAGGGACGTGGCGCTACTCCGCTACTGGTGTAGTCGCTCGGGAAGCTCCTCCTTCAAGTCCTCCACAGTGATCACTGAAAAAGATTTTATGCGAGGGGTGAGCCACACGCTCAGTGAATAGCACAACCCATGCATACAGTTCATATTAACCACATTTAATCAAATCAGTAGCCTCAAAGTGGCATAAATATCACAAATCCGGGGGTTCGTTACATCGCCGAACCGCCATACCCTCACCCTCACCCTCACCCTCCATAGGTGACAAAGGATGTTGGGACTTAATAGGTTGATAATCATCCTTACACAATCCTGTGGGTCGTCGCATCGCCGGCCCACCATACCCTCACCCTCACCTCTCAACAGGTGACCTAGGCTCTTGGGACTGACTAGGCTGTTGGTCACCCTTGGTCCACCGATAGTCTCTCCCCACTCCGTAGGTCGTTTGGCCACTCCCACATTCAGCGCAGTCCTTCTACCAAATCAGGAGGCGCCTACTAATGGGAGCCCCTGCACGGGACAACCTTTCCAACGCCGAGGTAGTCTCTACACGGATCCAACGAAGGGAACAGAACAGCCTATCCATCGCATATGATCCACTCGGATCCGCTGACAGCACATCTCTACAACTCTAATGTCTTGAATTCATTCAGAATTCCACCAGCGCGCATAACCAAGATGCGGGGAAATAAATAAGACATAAATGGGGAAAAGAGACCTTGGGAGGGTAACCTGAGGTCCCGATGTAGGACACCCCGCCAACCAAACAAGGAACACGGAGTACCCTAACCCGGGTCTCAATGTTAACCTCGCAAGGCCCCCTTATATTCCCCAAAGCATGCTAATAATTATCACAGTTTGCATTTAAATAAATAAATCAAACTAATAGGACGCATGCATAGGTCAGGGCTTTCCTAGCATGATAGCGGGGTGACAGGATGCACGGCTCATGCACAAATCCTAAGGGTGCAAGTCCCTAACATACAAGTCTAGGGTGGCATGCATTCTACACATAGATCATGCTTGCATGGATTATAAATAAACAGTTAATACTAACTATGTGCCCCAGGGGAGGACGGTACACGCCCAAGTGCATGTAGCGCCTCCCAAACTGGGTTGGGTTGTCCCACTCACCGGAAGTCGGGTCGACGCGCGACCGTCCGTCGAGATCTGCAAGACAGGGTATTAACTGGTGAGTATAATCCACAAGTACCCAAAATACACAATTAAATACCCAACACTCGGGCAAACGTGCATACGACCCGCACGCACGCTAGCCCGAGCACCCCGGCAACCATTCGCATGGCCACCCGACCGCCCGGGCGCACCGCCGGCCCCTGCCCGCGCGCCTGGACCCACAGCCGCACCACCCGGGGCACCGCGCCCCCACTACGCCCTGCCGCAGCAGCCCGCGCACACCCCGCACTGGCCCGCGAGCACACTGCACGCCCCGCGCGCACAGCGCCTCGCCCCCCGCACGCACCCCGCGCGCACCTCCCCTGCCTCGCCCCGCGCGCACTCCGCCCGCACAGCTCTCCGCACCAGTCGCTCGACCAGCACCTCGCACCAGCCGCTCGACCAGATCCTCCCGGGTGCACCCGCGCGAACTGCGTCCCTGCACGCGCGCCCAGCACACCCGGCACGCCAGCAACCAGCACGTCCAGCGCTCCACCGACTCCCGCGCGCGCACAGCGTGCCTGCGCCCCTGCGCAGTGCTCCGCGCGCACCTTGCACGATGCCCTGCACGCACCTGCGCTCGGCCAGCACCCAGCACCGCCTAGCGCCCTGCACGCCCCGCGCCCGCACGTCCAGCATCCGCACGCCCAGCACACCCGCGCATAGCACGCCCAGCGCCCGCACGCTGCTGGCCACCAGCTCCCCCCGAGCGCACGCCCGCGCGCGCCCAGCCTGCTGCGCTGCCTGTGCTGCTGCCGGTGCTGCCTGCTGCCCGAACCAGCAACCCCCATGCCCGAGCACCTCCACCACCCACCCAATGTCCTCCGACGGCCTCCGACCGCCGCCGACCACCACCCAAACTCAAAACCCCCATCCTAGCATACATCTAAGCCAAAAAGAAGAGGAAAAAGAGCTTACCAAGGGGGAGGAAGGGATGTCCGGTTGCTCTCCGCGCACCGAAACGCTTCCCCAACGGTCTCTACCACCAAGACCTACCCCTACCTCCGATTTGGCTCGGATCTGAGGAGAAAAGGGGACGGATGGGAGGGCTAGGTTGGTCGAAATCGGGATTTGAAAGCACCGGGGTGTAGATCGGGACCCGATCTACACTTCTTGTGCTTTAGGTTTTTAGGTTTGAGGGCTCTAAGGGGCTCAAAAGAGAGAAAAGGAGAGTGGGGAGAGAGAGAAATCAAGTGGTAGGGATGATGAATAGTGACATCTGATTTTTAGATCTCATATATATATAGCAAGTCACTTAAAAACCCGGATACGCCCCGGAACTGTGAAATTTCAGAAACATTGCCGGAATTCGATGAAATTTTCATGAGTGGCTTAAAATGGCACCAGGACACATAATATGCAGTTAGATTTTCAATCGGAGTCCTCTAGCTCATGACGATAGCTAACAGTCCAAAATTTTACGGTTCCGATCGAAAAATGAAAAATTTCAAAAACTGCGAAAATGCTCCAATGGTTACCAACAGGCCAAAAAGTGACACATATATAACAGCGGCAGTGCGCCCGGGGCGCGGGCGTGCGTGCGTGCGTGCGCACCCGTGCGTGCGCGTGCGGGTGGCCGTGCGCATGGCTGCCCGTGGGTGCGGAAGGGTGTCGGGGCACTCGGGCTCGGGTGCGTGCGGGCCGTATGCTTGCTTGTCCGAGTGTGGGGTATTTCTAGTGTATTTATTATGTATTTGTGTGATTACTCACCATTTTGATTACCCATGTCTTGCAGATATTGACGGGCGGTCACGCGACGACCCGGGTTTTTGTGAGTGGGACAATCCAACCCAGTGGGGAGGCGTTCGATGCACGTAGGCGTGCATTGCCCTCCCGTGGGGCACCATAGTTGCATATTAGCTAGTATTAAATGTAAACTGTGCTATGCATGATCATTATGTTGTATCCATGCCCCCCTTAGACTTTGTATGCTAGGGATATGCACCCTTATATTATGTATAGAGGCCTACGCATCCTAATACCATGTTTTCATGCTAGGAAAGCCTTGACCTACGCATGTTTCCCATTTAGTTTAACTTATTTAAATCAAATGCGAGCATATGGTTATTAGCATGCCTTAGAGAATATTATAACCTCGTTGTTATAATATGTGTCTCCCCGCATCTTAGTTATGCGCCCTGGAGGAATTCTTGTGAATTCATGGCATTAGTAGAGTTGCAATCGATGTCGGCGGATCCAAGAGGATCGTATCCGTGTGGGTAGGTTGTTTCTCTTCCCTTCGTTGGATCCGTGTAGGGACTCCTCAGCGTTAGACAGGCTGTCCTGACAGAGGGCTCCCATCTGTAGGTACCTTCGATGCGTCAGATTGTGCTGATCGTGGGAGTAGACCAGGCGAGGTACGGAGTGGGGGAGAGGCTATCGGTGGACCAAGGGTGATTAACAGCCTAGTCAGTCCCAAGAGACCATGTCACCCCTTCGAGGGTGAGGGTGAGGGTGTGGTGGGTGGGCGATGTAACGACCCACTGGATTGTGTAGTTACTCCCATCTGGGGGCTATGAATTGTATAAGGTTGATATGAATTGTGATGCATGGGTTGTGCTATTCACTGAGCGTGTGGCTCACCCCTCACATATTTTTCTCCAGTGATATCTGAGTCGGATTTGAAGGAGGAGCACCCCGAGGCACATCAGCAGTAGCGGAGCAGCGTCACGTTTTGCGAGAGAGGCCATCAGCAACCCCTGTTTATTGTATGTATTGCATTCTGTGCTTGGGCACACGTTTGTGTATTTGGATGTCGTTGTATATATTGGCTCTCACAGGACAGTTGATTATGTATCGGGTCTGTAATATGTCTTTTGAATTACAGACTCAGTCGTTTGAAGCTTCCGCTATTTGTATGTATATTATGTCAGCCACCTTTGGTCTGTGTTGTCATTTTCGGTGTTGTGTAGAGTATTTATTGAACTCCTGTTTAGACTGCTGATATCATATATATACTTGCCGCATCTCGGGGACGGCCGCCCTGGGGCGTGACAGCAGTACTCGAAACTCGTAGTGCCCATAACGGGTACGAAAGGCCGTCTTCAGAATATCTGACTCCCGGATCTTCAGCTGATAGTAGCCCGAACGGAGATCGATCTTAGAAAAGACACGCGCTCCCTGGAGCTGGTCAAACAGATCGTCAATCCGTGGCAAGGGGTACTTGTTCTTCACGGTCCGCTTGTTCAGCTGTCGGTAATCAATACAAAGACGCAGCGAACCGTCCTTCTTCCGCACGAACAAAACAGGGGCTCCCCACGGAGAAACACTCGGACGTGCAAAGCCCTTCTTGAGCAACTCCTCCAACTGCTCCTTGAGCACCTTCAGCTCTGCTGGGGCCATCCGGTACGGAGCTCTCGAAATCGGCTCGGTCCCCGGAATTAGATTAATCTCAAACTCGATCGCGCGATCCGGCGGTAATCCTGGAAGATCATCGGGGAAAACCTCTAGATATTCCGCCACGATCGGAGTCTGACTGATATCTGCCCGCAGTGGTGCGTCCTCCTCAGCAATATACGCCAGGAAGCCCTCACATCCTCCCTGAAGGAGTCTCCACGCCTGGATAGATGACACGAACCCCAAAGGGGCTATGTCACGATCGCCCACGAACTGGAAAGATCTCCGACCCGGAAGGTGGAAAGACACCGACTTCGCAAAACAGTCGATGCTGGCGTGACTAGCTGAGAGCCAATCCATTCCCAGGATGGCATCGAAGTCCGTCATGGCGAGCTCTACCAACTCTACTGGAAACTCATGCTCCGCAATCACCACGGTACACCCTCGGTAAACAGAACAGAGGAGAATACGGTCTCCGATGGGCAATGATATCTCCAGCATAACATCAAGAGGGGCGGATGCCACGCCCATCCGTCTCGCAAAAACGGGAGACACGAACGAGTGCGTGGCTCCGGAATCAAATAACACATATGCAGGGAGCTGGGAGATCAAAACAATACCTCGGACCACGCTACCCGAAGCCTGCGCCTCCTCGGCTGAAAGTGCTGCAACTCGACCCTGAACAAACTGCGGTTGAGGAGCAGGGGCACGCCTCGCAGGCTGCACTGGCTGCCTCCTCTGGTCAACTCGGCCACCCTGTGGCTGCTGCTGCTGACGCTGTGGCTGCTGCTGCTGGCGTGGCTGCTGCTGCGGGTGCAGCACACGGGGTCGGCCAGCATCAGGGCAATTATATAAAATATGCCCGACGCGCTGACAATGGAAACAGCGCCGCTTCTCTGGTTGCCTGGCCTGGACTGGTACTGCCACAATGGGTGCTGGACCTCGCGCTGGCACCACATCGACTGGAGTAGCGGCGGCCGCTGACTGATCAAAGCGGGGCCGCTTCTTCTTGCGATGTCCCTGGTCCTGGCTCCTGGGGGGTCTCTGGTCTGCAGAAGGGGTTGGAACCCCCAAAGGGACCCCAAGGTCTCACTCGACTGTCTTCGCCCGAGACACCAAGTCTGAGTACCTCGTGAACGCCTGAGAAGTGACATGCACCCGGATGGTGCTAATGAGGCCCGAAACGACGGCATCGTGTCTCGTCATCCATCACCAAGGTGGCGGCGAACCTGGAAAGCCTCGTGATGCGTGTGGAGTAGTCAGCGACTAACATGGAGCCCTGCGTCAGCTGCTCGAACTCTCGCATCACGATCTGGCGTGTCGAAAATGGGAAGTACTCCTCCAAGAAGTATCTCCGGAACCCAGCCCATAGAAGTCGCTCCACTCCCTCGGGGATGTCCACCGATCGGGTAGCCCACCAGTCAGCGGCGCTACCCTTCAGCATGAAGGTGGCCAGGGAGACACACTGGCGGTCGGTGCAGTGCATGGTCGAGAAGATCTTGTCTACCTCCATCAACCAACGCTCAGGGGCAAGGGGGTCCGCCGTCTGGCCATGGAACTCGGGAGGGTGGAGCTTCAGAAAGGCAGTGAGGCCGCTCTGATGCACTCGTGCTGCAGCCTCTAGCTCCACCTCCCTCTCCAGGGGATCCTGAACTCCCACCACCGGAATCACCACGGGGACAGGGGGTACGTCGGGCACCACCGGTGGATCTGCCACCAAGGGGACCTATGGAACTGCCTCGCGGGCCGCCCGCAGCTCCTGGATCTCTCGTGCCTGATCAGCTAACACCCTAGTCTGGGCCTCCAGTGCCCTAGTATGAGTCTCCACCAGATCTGCGATACGACCGTAAGCACGCTCGCCTCCTACGCCGGTCCTGGCCCCATAGCCGAGGACCCTCCACGCCTCTGGTAGGTCCGGGAACCTCCAAGGGCCGAGGGGGACCACGTCCACGCATTCCTCTGCGAGGAGGCATATCAGCAACCTAAGAAAACAGACACTAGGATCAGAATACTCATATAGAAATCCTAGGACTCATCTCTAAGAAAACAATTGGCTCTGATAGGACCAGGCTCTGATACCAACTTTTGTCACGCCCCAGGGCGGCCGTCCCCGATACGTGGCAAATATATATAATATCAGCAGTCTATACAGGAGATCAATAAAATACTCTAAACTACGTCGAAAATGACAACACAGACAATAAGGTGGCTGACATAATATATACAAATAGCGGAAGCTTAAACGACTGAGTCTGTAATTCAAAGACATATTACAGACCCGATACATAATCAACTGTCCTGTGAGAGCCAATATACACAATGACATCCAAATACAAGTGTGTGCCCAAGCACAGATAACAATACATACAATCAAGAAGGGGATACTGATGGCCTCTCACTCACAGAACGTGACTCTGCTCCGCTACTGCTGTGGTGCCTCGGGGAGCTCCTCCTTCAGATCCGACTCAGATATAACTGGAGGAAAAGAATATGCGAGGGGTGAGCCACACGCTCAGTGAATAGCACAACCCATGCATCACAATTTATATTAACCTTAAATAATTTATAGTCCCTAAAACGGGAGCAACTACACATTCTAGTGGGTCGTTTCATCGCCAACCCACCTCCCCCCTCACCCTCACCCTCACCCTTTCCGGGGGGTGACATGGGCCTCTTGGGGCATACTAGACCGCTCTCCACCCCTGGTCCACCCGGTAGCCTCTCCCACACTCCGTAGCCTCCACCTGGTATACTCCCACTATCAGTACTGTCCGACGCATCGGAGGTACCTACGGACGGGAGCCCTCTGTCAGGTCAGCTTTCCAACGCCGGGGAGTCCCTACATCGGATCCAACCAAAAGGAGAAGACAGCCTACTCACACGGATACGATCCTCTTGGATCCGTCGACACCGATTTGTAATGCTAATAATGTCATGAATTCTCAAGAATTCCTCACCGAAACCCGGGTCGTTGCGTAACCGTCCGTCAAGATCTGCAAGACATGAGCATTCAATGTGGTGAGTAAACTACACAAATACATAAGAAATTTACTAGAAATACCCGACACTCGGACAAGCATGCATACGGACCCGCACGCATGTGAGCACGTGCGTACGCACGCGAGTCCGAGTGCCCCGACACCCTCCCGAACCCTCGGGCAGCCATACGCATGCCCCCCTGCATGTGCACGGACGAATGCGCACGCCCGCACGCGCCCCTGCGCCTCTGGCGCACTGCCGCGCCCCTGCTCGCGCGCCCAGCCAGCGCGTACCCGAGCGCACTGCGCGCCCGTGCAGCACCCCGCGCCCACGCCCGCGCGACTGCGTGTACGCGCGCGCGCCCGCCAGCGCGCCCGTCTGCGTGCGCCAGCGCCTGACTGCGCGCCCAGACGCGCGTGCGCCCGGTCCCCTTCCACCCCCTCCTCAGGCCACCCACACCCCCTAACACCCATGCATAGCATGCATACCCAAATACACCCCCTAAACGAGCATCTAAGCAAGCTAAGGGAGGAGGAAGACTTACCCAAAGAGAGGAAAAGCAAGGGAGGAAGCTCGGGTGCCCTTCGCGCACCAAATCGCCACCACCAAAACCACCACCACCTCAGCCACTCTCAGCCCTAATAATGGCTGAAAACAGGGGGGAGGGGAAGCCATGAGAGGGAGGTAAACAAAGGGGAAAACAAAACAAAAACCATGGAGAGGTAGATCAAGCCCTTACCACTCTTTTTCCCGTCTACGGTTTTTCTTTTCTTTTCCTTCTACTACCTCTAATGGGGGAAATAAAGAGAAGGGAAAGATGGATTTTTGTGTGTGAGAGAGAGAAGAAGAGAAGAGAAGAGAAGGGAAGGGAAGGGGACGCCTAAAGTGGTTGCACACACACACACACTCACACACACTCACACACTTAGGGTTTTTGGTGTTTGACTTTGAGTCAACCCAACCACACAAACAAACAAAACCAATTGACCAAGTCAATGGTCAAACTTGACTTGGTCAAAGTCTTCTTTGACTTGGTCAAGTCCCCCTTTGACATTCCCACTTGGTCAAAACCCGGATACGATTCAGAACTGCCAAATTCTGAACGTTACCGGAATTCGATGAAATTTTCGTGAGTGCTTTGAAATGGCACCATGACACATAATGTACAGTTAGATTTGCAATCGGAGTTCTCAAGCTCATGATGATAGCTAAAAGTCCAAAATTTTAGCGGTTCCGATCGAAAAAAGAAAAAGTTGAAAAACTGCAAAAAATATCCCAAAGGTGACCAGAAGGTAAAAAGTGACACATATATAATAGTTCTAGTACAAGAGATGGTGGTGGGTCTTCATATGCATGAGTATGTGAGTTTTCAAGGGAGTGACGACTTTTGAAATAGATATGCTTTGATGTGATAATGGCTTAGAAAGGCAGGTAAGCATGTGTTGACGATTACTGTGGGAGTTTTATAAGCATGCTTTATGGGGATGAAAAGAAAATGCGTTTGTGTAGTTTTTAAGAAGGGTAAATTTTGAACAGTCTTCGATTGTCTTGAGGGATAGGTCATGGTGGGATATATTTTTTTTTTGGGGTAAGTAGAGATGTATTTCGTGCTTTGACTATTTCCATGCTTTGTTCAATTTGAATATTTTTCTAAGCATGATTTAGAATGAAAATTTCGTTTTAGGATTCTTACTTTTCGGATGTCTTTTATTTTGGGCTAACTCCCCTTCTTGTATTGTTCCAGCGGCCGAATCGCATTCGAGCCTTGTGGCACGGGACAAAGAAATGGTACTCCGCTTTGGGACAAAGGGAGAGGGATTTGGCGGATGGAGCGGGCTTCCGCTCCTTTTTTATTGAGCCCTTCCATGTTCATCGCCCATATCTAGAGGCGTTGGCAGAGCGATGGGATACAGAGAGTTGTACATTCATCCTCCCCACCGGTGATGTGATGCCGACGTTCGAGGATGTGGAGCGGATCACATGCCTCCTAGCCTTGGGTGAGGTGGTGGTAGCGGCTACCAGTCTGGACTACAAGGCGCTCTTCCGAGAGTTGATTGTGGAGTGGGAGTTCATGGAGTGCGAGAGGAAGTTGAACCGGATCCCTCTCGGACAGCTTTCGAGGCAGTACGGCCTCGGTTCATTCACGGGCTATCAGAAGGGCGAGGCTGCGGCCAGTTTTGAGAGGAGGAGGCTGATGATCAAGGCTAGGGAGGCCGCTGCATGCCAACAGAGGGCTCGGAGGGAGATGAGGGCGTTCTTCCTCTATTTCTTCAGCCGGGTCCTTTTCTCGACGGCTTCGGATAAGGTCTCCTCTCACTCTCTACTGCTAATGAGGGACTTAACAACGACGGGTTGCTTCGCTTGGGGGGTGGCCATGCTGGCTCATCTCTTCATGGAGCTGTCGAAGAAGGTGAAGAGAGCTGGGGGCAAGAATCTCAGTGACTTCCCAGCGTTTCTACAAGTATAATTAGTGAAGATAGAAGTGGTTTGATTTAAGTTCATTAACTTCACCTAACTTTGGATTTTTACTCTCTTTCTGTAGATTTTCGGGTATAAGCACTTTGCCATTACTCGTCCGACCCAACTGGTCTTCGATCGTGCCTTCCCTTGGGCCATGAGATGGGCGCCTCCAGGGGCTTCTCGCTTGCGTCGCCTCGCTCAGTTCCGGGAGGCTTTCCGCGCTTTGAAGGAAGAAGAGGTATATTTTTTGAATTTTCTAGTTTGTACTTGATTTTCTTTTGACTAAGCTCTTTTCTCATTTTGTGGTATTCTTTGTTGTAGATGACCTAGAGGCCCTATACCGAGGAGGCAGTCCCCGAGGAGCTTTCGCAGGATATCTGGCTGATCTTTTTCAACGAGGTGGTCTTTCACGCGATCAGCTGGGTCGTCCACCAGCTTGGGTACCACCAGTGGGTGCCCGATCCTTTGCCGAAGCGTCCTCTGATCCCGGTGACCGGAATTCCTCGGGATACGAACCTCCCAAGGAATTACGCCGTGTATTTGCAGGGATGGGTCGAGATGGGGACCTTGGTTGAGGGTCGTCCCTAGGTGGTTAGCAGCGAGGAGTACATGGCCTGGTTCCGCCAAGAAGTATGTCAACATCCTCGGGACTATGGAGGAGGAGATCCCGGACGCCTATGTAAAAAATCCTTTCTCTTTTCTCTCCTTGCTTCTTCTCTTTGTGTTCTAAAGGATGCCTTCTTTTGTAGGTTGAGCTGAATGAGTTGGAGAAGAAGCTTGAGACCGCCAACGAGCACCTCCAAGCACGGGTCGAGCAAGTAGAACGGTTGCGGGCATAGAGGCGATGCTTGTAGGACCAGGTTCGGATCCTTGAGGCTCAGGGTGGATGCTCTGTCGAGAGCGAGAGCCGACGGTGCTTCCTACTCCTCTGCTCCTCCTCCAACCAGTTCCACCGATCGAGAGCTCGAGTTGATGAACGAGTTGGGATTGGTCCGTAGCAAGCTCCTGGCTACTCGGATGGAGTTCGATCAGGTGAGGGGGAGTGTTATGCCTGTGTCATTTGGTTCCATTTTGGTTAAGCCTTGGTCGAATCTGGGTCATTCAGGGCCTTTTTCTTTTTCTATTGGAGTTGCTAAAATTTTGGCTTTTAGCTACCTGCGGGAGTTGGAGTACTCTGATTGGAAATCTAACTGCATATTATGGGTCCTGGTACTGTTTCGTACTACCCATAAAAATTTCATCGAATTCCGATAACGTTTTGAAAAATATGCAGTTCCGAACCGTATCCGGGTTTTGAGAGTTCCTGGTTGGTCGAATAGTGTGAGATATTTTGGGGATGTGGTGACCCTTGGTAACCTTACCCCCACCTTGCTTGGGGATGAAGAAACCATTGGTTATTTGATATGTGAGTGGGTGAGCCTAACCCTAACCTCACCCCCCCCCCTTAAGGTCACCCCTAGGCACTATTTGGGCATGAAAATGACTTTTTTGCCCTCTCTCTCTCTCCCCCTCTCTCCCATTTCATGGAACACCTTCTCTCCCTCTCTTGGTCTCTTTTTTTCTCCTCTTTGTGTGTGAAGAAGGAGGAGGAAGAAGCAATTGAAGGAAAAGATGAAGAAGAAGCACAAGAAAGAGTGAGAAAGGGTGAGTATGTGTTGTTGTTGTTGTTGTTGTTGTTGTTGTTTCTCTTCTCTCTATCCCCTTCTCATGCCCCTTTGCACCCCTGTTTTCTGCCATGAAGGGCTTGAGGAGATGCTGATGAGGTGGTGGTAGTGGTGGTGGTGGTTGAGGTGGTCGTGGGTGTGTCGAGAACCCCGCATCTCCCCATTTCCCTCCCCCTGTTTTGGTAAGGCAGCACTCTGTATTTTAAAGATCTCAGTGCATCTAGTATTTAGAGACACATTTTTAGGATTATGTATTCATATGATATGATCATCTATGTGTCTAGTTGTTATATATGAAATTTGGGCTCATTATGATATCTGTGGTGTAAGTTAGAACCTGTTTTGCATGGCCTGTCCAGATTCGCGTAGGAATTGACCTGCTTCTGGAAATAATTTATTTCGGGCTTGTAGAGGCAAAATTAGGTTCTAATGTCTTTATGGATTATGAGCCTAGCATAGCATAGAATGTGCACGTTTTATTTCATAATATTTGGAAGTGTATTGGGTGCTGTGGAGATCAATTAGTAGGGCTGGTTGCAGCAGGTTTGGCAGTTTTGTTTGGTTGAGTGTCAAGGAGTTGTTTGCATGTGTCTTGTGTGATAATATGGAAGTATCAGGGGTTAGGGTCTACATGAAGTAGGCTTATATGTGTGATAGGAGGTTCCATAATTTAATTATGGATCATTGGTTGTGTTTTGCAGATCTCGTAGACCGGACGCGTGGCGATCCGGGTATCTGTGAGTGGTTTGATCCAATCCCCCCCCCCCCCTCGAGATGCGCTCGACGCGCGTAGTCGTGCGTCGCGCATCGATGGGGCATCCTAGCTATACTACTTGTGTAGATAAGTAGTATGGCCATGCTTAAACTATAATATGTTAGATATCTTGCACGCTAGGATTATATGGCATGTATTGTATCCATGTATGAATGATTGTATTGCATGCGCCCCTCTAGTATGGGCATGTATTAATGTGTATAGAATATGGCATGCCTTAGGTAGTATTGTAATACTACTCCCACTATATTAATTGGAATATCCAGCATGATTAAGTCTGGGTTAATAACGGGCACCTGCCTAATATTCCCTTGCGATAAGACTCGAGGGCGTGGTGTAGTTGTTGCGCCCATGCTAATGGGGCAAAGCTATGACCAGCTTCATGAGATGATGATCTCTCTCGCCCTCTCCCTCTGAACGAACTGAGTAAGTAGATGCGATTTCCTACTCGACTCAGGTTCGTTTGGAATATTGGCATGCACCTATTAGTGCGCGAGATCGCGCTTGACCCTTTCTTTTAAGTTGGTGATATCCAACGCATGCTTAAGTTATGCCTTGTGTGCTTATATGATTAATGGCCATGTATGCATGTTTAAGTGGGCCATACCATGTATGAATGTTGTATGAATTGTTGTTTATGATGTAAATCCATGTTAGGGGTCACCCTTATGGTCAATTATTAGATGATTGTGCATATGGTTCATGCACATAGCTAGATATAATTCTCCTCGATATATATATATGCGCATGTTAAAACTGATAGGCCTATCTGAAATAGGCGTGGGTATGACCCGCTGTCGGGTTATACCTTATTAGTTAGAGCGCTAGCGATGTAATCGCCCCGTGCATCCGAGCGATGCACTCGTTTGGAATTCAGGAGAATTCATTATCTTATCGGTTTTGTTAAGCCGGTAGTTGGGGCATTAAGCTAGGCCTACCCGTGCTAGGCGTGTATATGAACCGCCTGTTGGGTTATGTGCCTTGGGATTATTTCTGTGTGAGAGCAAAGGCAACCCCCTTGTGTCCGAGCGACGCAACCGTGTGGGAGTACAATAGTATTTGATATTATCGATATGTGATTATCGAGAGTAGTTGTTTTTCCATTGGGTTCGCTTTGCGAACATGGAGTGTTTCCTCCCAATGTCGTCCGTGTTGAAGTGGCCCGGGTTGTAGCTGTCCTGACAGAGGGCCCCCACCTGGAGGTACTATTGATGTATGCGGCAAGATGTACTGATCATGGGGGGTATACCAGGTAGAGGCTACCCGGGAGAGGGCTAACGAATGATATTGCGAGCGTGGAATCGTTCTCCCCTTCGTTGGATCCGATGTAGGAACTTCCCGGCGTTAGAAAAGCTGTCCTGACAGAGGGCTCCCATCCGTAGGTACCACCGAGGCGTTCGGAAGCGTACTGATCGTGGGAGTATACCAGGTAGTGACTACCCGGGGAAAGGGCTACCAGTGGACCAAGGGTGTAGAGGAGTCTAATCTCTCCAAAAGTCCTATGTCACCTGTAAAGGGTGAGGGTGAGGATGAGGTGAAGACACATTGCCGCGTGACCCATTCGTGGTTCGTCCGTTCCCATAGTTGTTGGGTCCGATTGCGTATCGATGTTCAAAGACATCATTGGGCAGTTATCTCGATGTAGATGATCCAGTAGTGTTGTGTAGACCAGTAATTCCGGGTCTCGTCGACCAACGGTATGGTCTCTCCCCAAGAGACCCAAGAGTCTCCCTCCGGGAGTGAGGGTGAGGGTGAGGTTGGTGATCCAGTAGTGTTGTGTGGACCAGTAATTCCACGTCTCTTCGACCAACGGTATGGTCTCTCCCCAAAAGTCCCAAGAGTCTTCCTCCGGGAGTGAGGGTGAGGGTGAGGTTGGTCGCGCCGCCGCGTGACCTTGTTATCCATTGGATTTCTACCCATGTTTTTCCTTGAAAGGAAATTGTGTTAGCATTGAACTGTTGTAATGGTGATTGGTTTCCAGCCACTCACTAAGCTTGTAGCTCACCCCTCACATACTGTTTCTTTTCAGGGGCAGTGTTGGGCGTGGAGCTGGAGCTTCCCTGTGGCGTGGTCTTATGGGCGTGGAGCGTTCTTCCAGCGGGTGGCGAGTGCGAGGCTGTCAGCAGTCCTAGAGACATTTTATGTATTGTAAATCGTGCATGTGGCACAGGTTGTATTTTATTTAAACTAGACTTGGCTCTCACAGGACAGTGATTGTGTATTCGAGTCTGTAATAATGTTTTTGGTTTACAGACATTGTTTATATATTATGCTTCCGCTTTTCTGTCAGTTATCATTATCCTTGCTTTGCCACCTTGTGTGTTGTTGTTGGAGTCTTTATTGACCTCAGGTATTGATAGCTGATATTTCATTATTGTCACGTCTCGGGGACGGCCGCAATGGGGCGTGTCAGGGAGGGCCGCAAGGGCTGAGGACGAGGTGGACCAGTTTCGGTCCGAGAGGGTTCGGAGAGAGGGAGAGATGGATTACCTGCGGTCCCACATCGTACGGAGGAAGGAGGAGTCTTCCATTCCGAGCCGTGAGCGAGACTCCCTCTAGGCTAGAGTGTCGGAGTTGGAGGTGTCGGCTGGTGTGCCTGGGGGATTGATGGGAGATTTGGTTCGTTCTCCCCAGGCAGCCGGGGATAGGGATCGGGAGGCTCTTAGGATCTCGGAGGCGAGGGCACAGGAGTTGGAAGAGAGGTTGAGGGCAGCCGAGGACCGATCCAAGAGCATGGAGGGTCATCTTGGCTAGAGGCTGGAGAGAAGAGATCGGGACATGCAGTAAGTCCACCTCTGGGAGGCCACCATGAAGGGGAAGCTGGTCAGGGGAGGGTCCATGATAGAGGCGGACCTTGACCTTCTCCCTCTCGAGCCCGGCCATTAGATATCTGCCTCCCTGGCAACCAGAGCTTCTTTGAATAGAGCTTCTCGCCCATCAGCGACTCAGAGCCGAGGGAGACACGCGAGGGCTGCTTCTTCGGTGAGGGAGACCCCTGCTGCTCCAGATCCTACAGAGGTTCAATCTTCTCCTCAGCTACCATCTCCTTTTCAGCTGAGTCAGGGTGCTCCTCCTACTCGGCCTTCCGGGGATGACGATACTCCGAGGTATAATTTTGTTGTGTCTTGGTTTTGTTAGAAGAAATGTATATATGCAAGGAATTCATGCTTACCTTCCTTTCTTTTGGCTCAGGTTATTATTTTGATGATGCACAGCTCAAGACATTGGAGTTGGAGCTCTTTTGGTGGACCTATCCCTCTTTTTTATAGTCTTTGGTCCTAACTTAGGTTTTCTTCTTGTTTTATGAACAATTTATCCTTTCTTTTGGGTTTATGGATAGACATGGATGGTCTGATTTGGTTTGAAAGTTTTGTTTGATTTGAATTAGTGGGTGTATGTATAGCATGGTTTTAATATGGTTTTGGCATGAGAGTAGATGAATGTGTTAGTGTGTGGATGGATTGGTGTGTGGATGCATGGGTTGGTATATGTTTTGGTTTTGGTTGCTGTTTGATTCGTATTTATACAGGTTTTGAGAGTGTATATGTGCATGGAATGTGTATGTACAGGTTTTTGGATGAAAATATTTTTGACAGGTCGTTACAAAGGTCGAAGAGTTGATTGAACTGGACTGATAGGAACAAGTGGGGCAGTAGGTGAGGGGCGGCTAGTTTAGACTAGCTGCCTAGTGAGGGGCGGCTAGTTGTGTTTAGCCGCCCCAGGACTGGTAGAATTTACCTGTAGGGCGACGGCTAGTCTATTTCAGCCGTCGGATGGCAGGCGGCTAGTCAGGTTTAGCCGCCCCTAGCGTGGGATAATTTTCTGATTCTCCCTTTTGTCTGCTGCTGCTGAAAGTCCTCGTGAGTGTTTGTTCAACATTCATGACTTGTAAAAACATTCTTTCCATGGATCAAGTGTTAAATCTATCCGGATTGTGCCCCTTCACTAACTTTCGAGTCCTTCTTGTTCGAATTGTCAAGGGCTACAACCCATCTAAGGTAAGTAAGGAAAAAAGTGCGAGAAACCATGCTTGGCATAAAAAGGGAGGGAGCCTAGATGGCTCTGAGTGTGATTTTGTGAGAATAAAATACACTCTCAGGTGGGTATGAGAGTGGGGCAATTTTTGTTTCTCAAATGTGTGTGGGAGGGTATGAAATGAAAGTAATAGGAGCAATTTTTTTTTGGGTATGGGAGTTTAATTGTGGTATTTTGAGAAAATTGAATGCCTAAATGTTTTGAAAAGGAAAATACAACCTTATGCCTAAGTAAGCCTGTCAATCGGACGGATACGGATCGGATAGGCCCATATCCGTATCCGTATCCGAATTGGATATCCGAAAAAATATCCGTATCCGATATCCGACGGATATTCCAAAACCCATATCCGTATCCGATCCGAAAATTCGGATACGGATTCGGATAATATCCGAAATATCCGAACCAGATTAAAATATAAAAAATTTATAAAATCTTAAGTCCTAACATGGTTAAATAGGTATCCACTAAAGACATAAAAACACAAATCTTAATATAGTTAAATAAGTATTCAACATGGTTAAATAGGTTTGTGTTTTGTCCTAGATCATGAGCCATTGGATTTTTATCTAAGGGTTGAAACTAATTCTAACATATATAAATAAAATAACAGTTCGGATACGGATATTTTTCGGATCGGATATAGGCTATATCCGATCCGATCCGAAAATTTTTGGATACGGATTATTTGGTTCGGATACGGATACGGATTTTTGGATATCGGATATTTTCTGCATTTTCGGATACGGATTCGGATCGGATATGGATATTTTTTCGGATAATTGACAGGCTTATGCCTAAGTGTGAGTGATATAAGGGAGTATTTTAGTTCTTCAAAAGATTTTTCATGTAAGAGGGCAGTGTTTCCAACTTTCTAAATTAAAAGACACCATCAAAGTCCTTGAAGAGGGGGTCCTTGTGGTCATCCATGTCCAGACTAGGATTGTATTTGAAAGGTTTTAGCCTCAGATGTCAATTCCTCAAGTTCATGGTTCTTAAATGCTTGATCATATTATTCTAAACATGCTGGGAAATCCATGAATGCACCAAGATTTAAGTCAAGCAAGCTTCCTTTAGATATGCAAGTATTTTAAGTGAACTCATGTGAGTATGTGCTGTTGTAAATGTTATATATGTGTCACTTTTAGCCTGCTGGTAACCGTTAGAGCGTTCTGGCAGTTTTTCGGTTTTTACCGGTTTTTGATCGGAACCGCTTATTTTTGGACTGTTAGCTATCGTCCTGAGTTAGAGGACTCCGATTGGAAATCTAACTGCATATTTGGTGTCCTGGTGCCATTTTAGACCTCTCACGAAAATTTCATCGAATTCCGGCACCGTTTACAAAAATTTCGTAGTTCCGGGACGTATCCGGGTTTTTAAGTCGCGCACTATAAATAAGTGGGATCTAAAATCCCGAGTTACTGTTCATCATCTTCCCCAAACTCATTTTCTCTCTCCCTCTCTCTTTTTCTCCCATTAGAGGCCCTTAGACCCCTCAAAGCTTAAAACCTAAAGCACGGGAAGTGTAGATCGGGTCCCGATCTACACTCCGGTGTCTTCAAATCCCGATTCCGACGACTCTAGCCACTCCGTCCCCCTCTCTTTGTCCTCTGATTCGGGCCGTTTCGAGGGCCGTGGTAGATCGGGGCGTAAGAGAGCCTTTGGGAAAGGTTTCGGCGCGTGGAGAGCGTCCGGACTTCGCTTCCTCCCCTTGGTAAGGCCTTTTTCTTCACTTTTCTTGCATAGATGTATGCTAGGAGGTGGATTTTGGGGTTGGGTGGAGGTCGGCGGCTGTGGGTGGCCGTCGGAGGGCGGTGGAGGTGGTCGGAGGTCGGTGGGTGGTGGTGGAGGTGCTCGGGAATGGGTGGGAGGTGGCCTCGGGCAGTGGTGGTGGCTGTCTTGGGCAGGGCAGCAGCAGCTGGCGCGGCTGGCAGGGCAGTTTGGCAGGCGCCCGCGTGCGTGCGCGCGGGCATGCGCGCGGGCGTGCGCGCGGGCATGCAGTCGGGGGGGAGATGGTGGCCAGCAGGCGCGAGTGCTGGGCGTGCTGCGCGCAGGCATGCTGGGCGCGCTGGGTGGGGCTGGCCGGGTAGTCAGGAGCAGGTGCACCAGTTTGCTGGGCGCGCGAGCGCGTGCGCGCGGGTGCGCGCGCGGGCGTGCGCTCGGGGGGTGCAGGGCGAGGCGTGCGGAGCTGGCAGGCTGCGGGCTACGCGAGCAGGGCAGGCCAGCTGGGCAGGCCATGCTCGGGCAGCTGGCAGGGGGTGCTCGGGCACCAGGCGGACGGTTCTCGGGTGGGTAGGCGAGCGGTGCTCGGGCCACTCGGCGACGCGCGCAGGCAGGCAGCGCGGGCAGCAGCGCGCGCAGGCTGGCAGGCGCGCTGAGCGCGTGCTGCCAGGCGCGCTGGGTGCGTGCTGCGCGGGCGTGCGCGTGGACGCTGGGTGACGGTCCCGGGTGCTGGGCGCTGAGCGCCGGGGTGCTGGGCTGCGGGTGCTGGGTGCTGGGTGCTGGGTCAGGGCCCGGGGCGCTGGGCGCCAGGCGGGCAGGGCGCGCGCGGGTGCTGCGCGTGGGGCGCGGGGCACTCGGGCGTGCGGCAGGCAGTCTTGGGCGCTGCGCTGGGGCGCAGTGCAGGCGGGGGTGCGCGCGGGCGGTGCGCGCGGGGCGCGGCGAGGTCGTGGTGGTGCGCGCGAGGCGAGGCGCCGCGCGCGGGGGCGCGCGGGGTGCTCGCGGGCGGCGCGAGGCGTGCGGGGTGCGCGGGCTGAGGCGCGGCGGCGCGTCCGGGCGGTCGGGTGGCCGTGCGGGTGGTGGCCGGCCGTGCGGGTGGTTGTCGGAGTGCTCGGGCTAGCGTGCGTGCGGGTCGTATGCACGTTTGCCCGAGTGTTGGGTTTTGTTATGGGTTTGGTGTATTTTTGGTTGTCTCTTGTGGTAGGTATGGATTTTAACTCACCATATTGATTGTCTGTCTAGCAGATCTAGACGGACGGTCGCGCGACGACCCCGATTCTGGTGTGTGGGACAATCCAACCCAGTAGAGAGGCGTTGTACGCACTTGGGGCGTATACCGACCTCTCCTGGGGCGCCATGGATAAATATTACCTGCAATAATATGTAATCCATGCTTGTGTGAATTATGTGTAGAATGCATGCTACCCTAGTCCTTGCATGTTAGGGACTTGCACCCTTAGGATATGCGTATGAGCCATGCAGCATGTCCCCTGGTTTTCATGCTAGGAAACCCCGGCCTATGCATGCGTCCTACTAGTTTATTTATTCAATTAAATGCTGGTATCTGTTAAATCGCATGCCTTAGGATAATATTATAGGGAGGAGCCTTGCGAGGTCAACGCTGAGACCCGTGTTAGGGTACTCCGTGTTCCTTGTTTGGTTGTCGGGATGTCCTGTATCGGGACCTCGGGCTGCCCTCCCAAGGTTCTAGTCCCAATAATATTATATGTAATGATTGTATGATTGGTATAATTATTAGCATAGTTGGTGGATATTATAGGGGAGGGGCCTTGCAAGGACAGCGGTGAGACCCGGGTTAGGGTACTCCGTGTTCCTTGTTTGGTTGTCGGGGTATCCTATAACGGGAACTCACGCCGCCCTTCCGAGTTTCTTTCCCCCAATGATATTCCAGCCTTGCTGATTTTTGTACATGTTCCCGCATCTTGATGATGCACCTGGTTGAATTCAGAGGAATTCATGACATTTGAGTTGTAATGTTATGTTGTCGGCGGATCCGAGTGGATCATATGCGTATGGATAGGCTGTTCTGTTCCCTGCGTTGGATCCGGTAGAGGCTACCCCCAGCGTTAGACAGGGCCTTCCTGATAGAGGGCTCCCATTAGTAGGCACCTCCTGATTTGGTTTCAGACTGTGCTGAATGTGGGAGTAGACCAGGCGGCCTACAGAGTGGAGGGAGAGACTATCGGTGGACCAAGGGTGACCAACAGCCTAGTCAGTCCCAAAATCCTATGTCACCCATTGATGGGTGAGGGTGAGGGTGTAGTGGGTTGGCGATGAGCGACCTACTGGATTTGTGAATAGATGATTATCAGTCCCAATAGCCTATGTCATCCATTGATGGGTGAGGGTGAGGGTGTGGTGGTTCGGCGAAGTACGAACCACTGGATTATGTTGTTATGTCTTGGAGACTGGATAAATAATGGAATTGTGGTAAATATTGTCTGTGATGCATGGGTTGTGCTGTTCACTGAGCGTGTGGCTCACCCCTCGCACATGTTTTTCCCCAGTGGTCACTGAGCCTGAGCTAGAGCCGGAGCAGCAGTTGGAGCTTTCCGAGGGATTCCTTCAGTAGCGGAGCAGCGCCACGTTCCGCGAGTGCCATAGGTTATCAGCATCCCTTCTTGACTGTATGTATTTGATTTCCGTGCTTGGCACGTGTTTGTATATGTTCAGTTGTATTTGTGTATATTGGCTCTCACAGGACAGATGATTGAGTATCGAGTCTGTAGAATGTTTATTCACAGATTCAGTCTTTTGCTTCCGCATTTGGTGTATATATCATGTCAGCCCCTTTTGTTGCATGTGTGTCGTCCTAGTTGTCTGTGTATGATATATATATTATTGACCTCCTGTGTAGGCTTCTGATATGATACATACACTTGCCGCGTCCCTGGGTTGGCCGCCCTGGGGCGTGACAGTAAACATAGAAAAGGTCTATCTTTGGTTGAGATCTTGCTTTTTCGAGTGGACATGGTTCAATTCCAACTCCATAGCAGGAAATAAAAGGGTGGGGGGTGAATGGCGGTAAGAGTAATATCTTCCTCTGGGACAATATTGTAGAATTGTCCAAATTTGGCATATGTCTTTACTTCCTAGGTCCCTCTGGCTTTCTTCTTTTTTACCACTTCTTTATTCGGGTGGAGAGTACAGCTTGCTGGGCGTATACCCATGTTTTGAGTGGAGAGTACAATCCGTTTGCTTGGATGTGTACTAGTATAGCCTTTTGTTCAGCATATACTGTGCGTAAAGGCGTTCATGCCTGCTAAAGTAGAGAGTTTAACCCGTTGTCTGGGTGTTGTTTTGATCTTTGGCCTCTCATTGCCTTTCTTTTGTTTTGTTTTGTTTTGAGGGGGGCTTTTCTGTTTTTCACCCCTGTTCTTTTCTGCTTCCCCTCTAGAAGTGTTTATATAGTGCCAGAGCCAGTTTTGGGACATATGCCAGGTCCGGGTAATCCCTCATTTTGTCTTTGGGTTGATACGAGTGGGGGCGAAAATAAGGGGAGATGCTTTGGGTTTATAAAATTGTCCCAGTCTACAGGGTAGGCAATTTCTCCTTTTATCAGATAAACCAGTTCCTAAGTCATACTAGTGTGATGGAGGTGGCATGAGTGGTGAATATATGAGTTCAAGTAAAATACAAGTTTATCTTTGAGAGTCTTGCAATTCTATCATCAGGTTTAAACACTGGAAATTACAGGAAGGAAGAATAATATTTCTCAAGTATCGAGAGTTTCTATGCATGGAATTTCTTTAGATAAAGTGCATTCCACGAACTTGAGACTTCGACTCCTTCGACATCCACCAAGCGGTAGGCATTCTTAGAATAGGCATGGGTGATCACATAGGGTCCCTCCCATTTGGGTTGCAGCTTGCCTTTGGGGTGGGGCTGCCTTGATGGCATGATTTGCTTAAGTACAAGCTCCCCATTTTGAATTTTCTCTCTATTACTTTCTTTTCAAATGCCCTTGCCACCCTCCTCTGGTAGGACATGGTCCGCGGCTCTTAATTTCTTTTCGTTTTCCTTTTTTTGTTTTGTTTTGTGGGTTTTAGGAAAGTATGTAAACCAAAATGTATGTAAACAAGTATGTGCATGAATGAGGAATGAAAGCTGTTTAGCATTGTTTTGGATTTTCCTTTTTGGAAAGCTGGAAACAAATATATAAAGGATTTGGAAGCATAAGCTGATAAACAAATCCGTTTTTATTTTGTTTTTGTTGAAAGCATGTAAACAAATATGTACAGGATTTGAATGAAAGCTGTTTAGCATTTTTTTTTTTTGGATTTTTTCTGTTTTTAGGAAAGCATGGAAACAAATATATACATGACTGTGGAATTAAAGTTGTTTAGCATTTTTTTTTTTTGGAAAGCTGGAAATAAATATTTACAGGAATTTCTAGCTAAATAGAGGCTTACTTGGGCGGATCGGTTCCTGGTTCATGGACCTGCGCCGCTTCTTCGAGTCGGCTGGCCTTTGGAGGCTGACTTATATCCGGAGGTGGTTCCCTGTTACTGGATTCTTCCTCCCTCAGCCTCTTTAGGGGCCTTCCTTGTTGTAGCAAGTCTCCATCGGTGGAGTCTGGTTTTCAGCATGCAAGCACTTCTAGCCGGATGCGCATTGCACAGATGCTCCAATTTCAGACTTGTGCCCCGTCGAAGCGTGCTTCTCCCCAGATGGACATCACCCCTCCATGGTATGGGAAGCGAAGGCACTAGTGCCGGGTGGATGACACGACTTCGATGCTGTCGAGCCACATCCTTCCGACAATTAGGGGGTGTGATCGGATGTCCATTACCATGCAATTGACGATGGTGGAGGCCGGGTAGATCTTTAGCAGGAGCGTGACCAGTCTGCGTATGTTCTTGCGTGTGCTGTCAAAGGCGTAAATGAATTCGTTCGATGGCTCCAGCTTGGGGATTCTGCCTTCAAGCTTCTGGTAAGCAGAATATGTAAGAACGTTGGTTTCCGCTCCCGTGTCAACGGGAATATGCTTGAACTCCCTCCCTCCGAGCTTGGCGGTGATTGCGAGGGGTGCGGAGCATGCTCCGGTCTTGGCGACTTCATGGGGGAGGAAGGCGATCAGATGGGGCTCTACGTGGTTGTTTATCAAGTTCATGGTCCCGACCGTCCCCTCCGAGGGGTATTGATTGTTGTAGGGGGATCTAGGTGGGCTGTCACCTCCATGTTCTGTACCTGGGTGCAAGGTTAGTGCGAATGTTATATATGTGTCACTTTTAGCCTTCTGGTCACCATTGGAGCATTTCTGGCAGTTTTTCAACTTTTTCTTTTTTCGATCGGAACCGCTAAAATTTTGGACTTTTGGCTATCATCCTGAGCTTGAGAACTCCGATTGAAAATCTAACTGCACATTATGTGTCCCGGTGCCATTTCAAGCCACTCCCGAAAATTTCATCGAATTCCGGTAACGTTTTAGAATTTCGCAGTTCCGAATCGTATCCGGGTTTTGACCAAGCGGAAAGTCATGGGGAGACTTGACCAAGTCAAAGATGACTTTGACCAAGTCAAGTTTGACCCTTGACTTGGTCAAAAAATTTTGTTTGTTTGTGTGGTTAGGTTGACTCAAAGTCAAACCACCAAATGTGTGTGTGTGTGAGTGTGTGAGTGTGTATGTGTGAGTGTGGGTGCCCTAAAGTGGGCGCCCACTTCTTCTTCCTCTCCTCTTCATCTCTCTCTCTCACACACAAATCCACCATTTCCTCTTCTCTTTATTCCACCATTAGAGCTAGTAGAAGTAGTTGAACAAGAAAACCCTAGAAGGGAAAAAGATTGGTAAGGGCTTGATCTACCTTCCCATGGTTTTTGTTTTGGATTTCCCCTTTGTTGACCTCCTCTCATGGTCTCCCTTCTCCCCTGATTTCAGCCTTTGTTAGGCCTTGCTAGAGGCTTGGTGGGGGTGGTCTTGGTGGTGGCATTTCGGTGCGCGAAGGGCACCCGAACTTCCTCCCTTTGTTCTCCTCTCCTTGGGTAGGTCCTTCTCCTCCCTATGCTTGCTTAAATGTTTGATTTGGGTGTGTAAATGGTTATGCATGTATGCATGGGTGCGGGGGGGTGTGGGAGGGCTGAGGAGGGGGTGGAAGGGGCTCGGGCGTGCTTGCGGGGTCATCCACGCGCGTGCGTGCGAGTCTGCTCGCGCAGGCAGGCGCTGGCGCGCGCAGACGGACGCCCGCGCGTACGCGCGCGCGTACGCACGGAGTGCTGCGCAAGGGCGCAGTGCGCGCGGGGGTGCGCGCGGGGTGCTGCGCGGGGGCGCAGTGTGCACGGGTACGCTAGGGCTGGACGCGCGGTGTGCGCGGGCGCGCGCGAGCGTGCGTGCGCGCGCGGTAGCGTGCCTGGGCGCGTGGGCAGGGGCGCGTGCGTGCGTGCGCGTGCGGGTGGCCGTGCGTATGGCTGCCCGTGGGTTCGGGAGGGTGTTGGGGCACTCTGACTCGCGTGCGTACGCGCGTGCTCGGGTGCGTGCGGGCCCGTATGCATGCTTGTCCCAGTGTTGGATATTTCTAGTAAATGTTCTTATGTATTTGTGAAGTTTACTCACCCTATTGAATGCCTATGTCTTGCAGATCTTGACGGACAGTCACGCAACGACCCGGGCTTCGGTGAGTGGGACAATCCAACCCAGTAGGGAGGCGTTCAATGCACGTAGGCGTGCATTGCCCTCCCCTGGGGCACCATAATTGTGTATTATCTAGTAATAATGTAAAACCTATGCATGCATGATTAATATGATATATCCATGCCACCTCAGACTTTGTATGCTAGGGATACGCACCCTTATATCATGTATAGCGGCCAATGCATGTTTAGTCACCTTGTCCTTTAATTGGAAAGCCCCGAACTATGCATGTTCCCATCTAGTTTAATTTAATTAAATCAAATGTGAGCATATAGTTACAAGCATGCCTTAGAGGATATTATAACCTTGTTGTTATAATATATGTCTCCCCGCATCTTAGTTATGCGCCCTGGAGGAATTCTTGAGAATTCATGACATTAGTAGAGTTACAAATCGGTGTCGACGGATCCATGAGGATCGTATCCGTGTGAGTAGGCTGTCTTCTCCTTATTGGTTGGATCCGATGTAGGAACTCCTCGGCGTTGGCTATACCTGACAGAGGGCTCCCGTCCGTAGGTACCTCCGATGTGTCGGACAGTATTGATAGCGGGAGTATACCAGGCGGAGGCCCGAGGGTGGGAGAGGCTACCGGGTGGACCAGGGGCGGAGAGCGGTCTAGTATGCCCCAAGAGGCCCATGTCACCCCCCGGAAAGGGTGAGGGTGAGGGGGGAGGTGGGTTGGCGATGAAACGACCCACTAGAATGTGTAGTTGCTCCCGTGTTAGGGGCTATAAATTATTTGTGGATAATATGAATTGTGATGCATGGGTTGTGCTATTCACTGAGCGTGTGGCTCACCCCTCGCATATATTTTTCTCCAGTGATATCTGAGTCGGATCTGAAGGAGGAGCTCCCCGAGGCACTACAGCAATAGCGGAGCAGCGTCACGTTCTGCGAGTGAGAGGCCATCAGCATCCCCTTTTGATTGTATGTATTGTTATCCGTGCTTGGGCACACGTTTGTATTTTGATGTCGTTGTATATATTGGCTCTCACAGGACAGTTGATTATGTATCGGGTCTGTAATATGTCTTTGAATTACAGACTCAGTCATTTGAGCTTCCGCTATTTTATATATTATGCCAGCCACCTTATGGTCTGTGTTGTCATTTTGATGTTGTTTAGAGTATTTTATTGATCTCCTATTTAGACTGCTGATATTATATATACTTGCAACGTCTCGGGGACGGCCGCCCTGGGGCGTGACATCGAACATGTTGTGTAACACCTAGTTGTCTTCGTTTTCATATCGGAGGCGTGCCTCCCCCCAAATGGTCAGTACATGACATTCAAAGGGCAACCGGAGGCATTGGTGTCGGGGAGAGTAGATGGCTTGAATACTATCGAGCCATGGATGCCTAGCATCAAAGGGTATCTCGTGTCAATGTCGGCCACGAAACACTCCATCTCGCAAACCAGGGGGCCGACGGCCAACTTGAATAATCCAGGGCTGCAGATGGTCTTCCCAGAATGGTTGAAAGCTTGGATGGAGGAGTGTACTGGTTGGACGAAAGGGCGACCTCGTCTAGGCATTTCCTGGTAGGTGGAGCAGGTCATCATATTCATCCATGATCCTGGATCGACAAAGATGTTGTTTAGCGAGATGGCCTGGAGTCGCCCGCGAACATGGAGGGGGTATACCTGCAGTCTTGGGTCGGGGAGGTCTTTGTCGGTAAATGATATGGTCATTGGGCAGCAGTGGCCATCGACTGTATCAGTGCTTTTGGAGGACCCGTTGTCGTCCGGATGCAGATCATCCGAGGTACACTCCCCCCCCCTTGCTCGGGTCCTTCGCTTGCCCCCTCGGGAACCTCTTCGAATGGTTCCTCCTCTTCTTCTTCTCCCAGATTGTCTAGTCCGCTTTCATCGGACTCTATGTTGATGACTTTAGGTAGGGCAGGGAGTACTTGTTCTTCCTCGCCATATAGTATGGTGAGGTCGTGGTCATCGAGGTTCAGCTGGAAAGGCTCATCTTGCCCTTCCTCCTCAGATTCTTCGGATAGACTGCCATCTGTGGTGTCTTCTGAGCTGCTTAGCTCCGGTGACGGACGTCTCCCCCTTCTGACCATATTGACAGTGTGGGCTCCGGAAGTGGAGGCTTGATCGTGATCTGGCATAGGGTTAGTGAATATGCCAAGTGGCTTGGATGCTTGGGAATTGCGCATGTCATCATTCAAATTGTAAACAACGTCCCGAAAAACAATGCATTGTTCTACAGTGTGACCATGCTGTTGATGGTACTGACAATAACGCGTCGTGCTGGCTCCAGGGAGTGAAGGCCTAGCAACAGGAAGGGAGATACTATTTGTGTCCATCATTACCCTAAAAATCCTCGCTAAGGTTTCTGGGAGAGGTGGGTAAGAGTCTCTCTTTCCCATTCATCTTGGGCCATAGGACGTTGGAGGGGAGACTTCATTGTAAGAGCTTTGTGGCGGCTGCCTAGCGGTTAGGTTTTGCGCTCTTGGGGGGGCGGGATAAGCAGGGGGAGTCCTAGTTTGGCCGTGGCTTTGAATTATGGGGCTCTGGACTAGAGGACTACGGGCTATTGGGTTTTGTCGTATCGGTACGGGGGCAGGTACTGATTGAGGAAAGTTTTGATTGGCTTGCCGAGTCGGCACATATCCGGATGAACTGGGTGTGTACTGTCTCGGAGCTGATCCTCGATCAGGGACTCGTGCTCCGTTCGGGTAGAGTGCTGAGACTTGTGTGATCCCCTCTACCGTGGGGTTTGTGCACCTTTCTCGGCGGTTGTCCAACCCTATGGCTGATAGGTGGGGACTGGGTTTGGGGTGTTGGGGCTGAACAACGGGAATCCTGTTGTGGCGGTCAATCAGAAGATGGTACGTAGTACAGTCTCTATACGAAAGACTCGTACGGAGTTTTGGACTCAGGCTTTGCAACATCATGTCAATTTCTTGGCATTCTGTGAGTTGCAGGCCGGTTCGGTTGACTAGTGTGCGCCACCTGGACACGTACTGTTCGAATTCCTCCCTAGGCGTCATTCTTTCTACGGTTAAGTCTAAAATAGAGGGGATCCTAATCCTCTAATAACCGTAGCGGCCTAAAAACATCTCGCTTATAACCGAGAAGTTTGACAAATGATCTATGGGTGGCGAAGCATTGTAGTGCTTCTCCCTCCAATGATTTTTGGAAGAGGAATACTAGTAGAGGTTGCTTATCTAGAAACGGTCGGGCATCTACGTAAAAGGCGGTCAAATGAACGTCTGGATCTCCACGACCGTTGTACCGGTGAAATTTTAGGATTTTCAATCCTTCCGGTAGGTGGACTGACGGGATCTGTCTCAGGTATCACGCCCCAGGGCTGCCGTCCCCGAGACGTGGCAATAATGAAGTATCAGCTATCAATACCTGAGGTCAACAAAGACTCCAACAACAACACACAAGGTGGCAAAGCAAAGATAAATGATAACTGACTGAAAAGCGGAAGCATAAGATATCAACAATGTCTGTAAACCAAAAACATTATTACAGACTCGAATACACAATCACTGTCCTGTGAGAGCCAAGTCTAGTCCAAATAAAATACAACCTGTGCCACATGCACGATTTACAATACATAATATGACTCTAGGACTGCTGATAGCCTCGCACTCGCCACCCGTCGGAAGAACGCTCCACGCCCATAAGACCACGCCACAGGGAAGCTCCAGCTCCATGCCCAACACTGCCCCTGAAAAGAAACAGTATGCGAGGGGTGAGCTACAAGCTCAGTGAGTGGCTGGAAACCAATCACCATTACAACAGTTCAATGTTAAGGCAATTTCCTTTTTAAGGAAAACATGGGTGGAAACCCAATGGATAACAAGGTCACGCGGCGGCGCGACCAACCTCACCCTCACCCTCACTCCTGGAGGAAGACTCTTGGGACTTTTGGGGAGAGACCATACCATTCATCGAAGAGATGCGAAATTACTGGTCTACATAACACTACTGGATCACCTACATTGAGATAACTGCCCAACGATGTCTTTGAACATCGCTACACAACCGAACCCAACACACTATGGGAACGGACGAACAACGAATAGGTCACGCGGCGATGTGTCTTCACCTCATCCTCATCCTCACCCTCACCCTTTAGGGGTGACATAGGACTTTTGGAAGAGTAAATGGTGAAAAAGGGGGTGGGTGGGGATTGACTTTGAGTCAACCCAACCAAACTACCAAACAAAAACCCTTGACTAGTCAAAGGTCATCTTTGACTAGTCAAGGTCTTCGTTGACTTGGTCAAAGTCATCCTTGACACTTCAAAATCGGTCAAAACCCGGATACGATTCAGAACTGCATATTTTTCCAAACGTTACTAGAATTCAATGAAATTTTTATGGGAAGTACTAAACGGTACCATGACCCATAATATGCAGTCAGATTTCCAATCAGAGTACTCTAACTCCCGCAGGTGGCTAAAAGCCAAAATTTTAGCGGCTCCAATCGAAAAATTAAAAAGGCCCTGAATGACCCAGAAGTGACCAAGGCTTAACCGAAATGGCTCCAAATGACACAGGCATAACATTCTCCCCCCCTTAGGAAATTTAGTCCTCAAAATTTAAGGAAACCCAAAGGGAAGACCGAATGTAGCAAGTATCACGCATAGACCTTTTGCTTCCAAGTGGTCTATGCACCAGACTGGCGCTACCGACACACTCTAATCAAAGGAACGGTCTTAGCGTGGAGCCTCTTCTCATGCTGGTCTCTGACCTCGATCCACTGCTCCACGAACGACAAATCCAGCTCAAGAATGAGACGGTCGAACGGAGTGACATGAGCAGGATCTTGGACATAACACTCAGCCCTGAGATAAGGACGACGTCATGGGCATGAGCCAGTTGTGGGGGAAAGGCCAGATGACAAGCCACCTCCCCAATCCACTCAATGACGAGAAACAGTCCCATTAAAGAGCCAACTCAGCTTGCCCCGAACGTCGACACATAGGATGCCCTTAAACCCGGACACCTTCACGAAAACATGGTCGCCAAACCCAAAGGTAAGCATCCTGGCGACGATGACCTGCGTAGCCCTTCTGTCGGTTCTGGGAGGTGCAGATGCACACACGAACCAACCTGGCCACCGCAAGGTCAAACAACTAACTTGTGGCCCCTCCAACTGGCGCTCCTCAACCGTCCCAACACAAGGGAGGTATAAAACTGCGCCTGTAGAGTGCCTTTCACAGATCCATCTGGATGCTCGAATGGCAGTCGTCTTGCAGGCATACCCCAACAAATGGGTGGCGCCTCACCCAACTGCCCTCATCATCGAGCACGCAGGCACTTAGCATGTCCTCCAAGGTCTGAATCGTCCTCTTTGTCTGGCTGTCCATCGGCGATGAAACGCTATACTTAAATGGAGGCTCGCGCCAAAGCCTGCCAAGGCTGCGCCACAACCTCAAAGTAACCCTCGCGTCTCAACCGAAATAGCGCCGACCGGAGTGCCATGAAGATGAACAATCGCGAAGGTGAAAACCCACGTCAAGGCGTCCAGAGACTCAATCAGTCAGATTAGGGAGGGAAGCGCGGACTTAGTCAGTCGGTCATTTATCACCTAGATGGTGTCGCGACCCGAACGTGACATTAGCGAGTCCGCAACAATCCCCGATAACCCACTCCCACGTCCACTGAGGAATCTCCATGGACTGACGCTTTCCAACGCGATGATGACTCTCGAACTTTGCCTGAGGGCATGCCAACCTGGGGAAACAAGGTCACCCATATCGCCTTTTCATCGCACTACTAGCAATCTCAATGAAGACTACTCCAAAGTAGTCCACGGAAGCCCAATAAAACTTTTGAGATCCACGAAGGCATCCGGCGCATTCGTCAACCCCGACGGCAGTACTTAAAACTCGTAGTGCCCGAAACGGTCATGAAAGGCCATCTACAGGATGTCCAACTCCCGGATCTCCAACTTGTGGTACCCTTGTGCGAAGATTGATCTAACAGAAGACACTCGCTCCCAGAGCTGGTCAAATAGATCATCAATTCACAGCAAGGGGGTACCTGATCTTCAATCCTCACGGGAAGATCAAAACAACACCTCGAACAATTTAGTCCAGATTCAGCTCCTCGAGCATGGCTGGCGCTCATGATGACACTTACACGCTTGGTAAGCTACTCAACCGCACTCAATCCACAAGACACGCAATAAGGGGTCGTCGGACCTCGACAATGCCTATGCGACGTCATCTATCTGATAAGGCGGTTGAGTCCCATCACGAACGTTAGCATCGCGTCTCCTTATTTGCGACCAATGTGGGGCTTCTCATGCCGCCAGAGATAGGTCGCTCAACTATAACCATTGGAACTCCAGCATCCTGCACTCCATGGGCAGATTCATCACAGGGAGTCCACGCTCTCGACATCATCCAGTAGCACTCTCCTGGTGTGGCCTCTACCTGGTAGCCTCCCAAGCCCACTATCTCTGTCATATGGGCCCACCAACAAGCATAGTACCTGGGAGCACCTCATAGGGCTCTGGCCTCAACCGGGCAGCTACAACGCACAATGATATATCGAAGCGACTCCAGATGCCACTATGGAACCCTGTCCACAAGCGATCGCCCACCAAGCTGCAATAGGACGCACCCAATCCCGATCGTATGCATCACCACTCGCTACAGCACCTTCCAAGTGAGAGGAAAAATCCATCATCAATTTGATGCTTCAAAGGTATTCCTTGACTGGGAAAAGAACCTTGGGAGGGCACCATGAGGTCCCGATATAGGATATCCCGACAACCAAACAAGGAACACGGAGTACCCTAGCCCGGGTCTCAACGCTTACCCTGCAAGGCCCCTTAGTCCTGAGTAGGAAGGCTGGAAGAAGACATCATCCCTTAATGAGCAATACGCCATATCCTCAACACTTGAAACTGGCGCCGCACGCGAACTCCATGGTTACCAGTGATACCGATGCACGGGAAAGAAGCTCCATTATCGAGACGCAATCCATACCTTAGAAATTGCAACCAATTCATCACTATCATATTACTGGTTGGAATCTCCTACCCAAGCCTTAATCCCACCACAAGGGATCCAACAACTGACCCTATTCAGTCGACCCAGTCGACAACTTAAGGGTGGGTCCAGGGCGGTCACGTCCACGTCAACGGGTGCGAGGAGGCATGTCAGCAACCTAAGATAACTTCTAAAACAAGAGTACTCAGATGACAATCCTACGACTCATCATCTATACGACTAGACTTAGGCTCTGACAGGACCAGGCTCTGATACCAACTTTTGTCACACCCCAGGGCGGCCGTCCCCGAGACGTGGCAATAATAAAATATATGCTATCAATACCTGAGGTCAATAAAGACTCCAACAACAATACACAAGGTGGCAAAGCAAAGATAATGATAACTGACTGAAAAGCGGAAGCATAATATATAAACAATGTCTGTAAATCAAAAACATTATTACAGACTCAAATACACAATCACTGTCCTGTGAGAGCCAAGTCTAGACCAAAGAAAATACAACCTGTGCCACATGCATGATTTACAATACATACAATGACTCTAGGACTGCTGACAGCCTCGCACTCGCCACCCGCCGGAAGAACGCTCCATGCCCATAAGACCACGCCATAGGGAAGCTCCAACTCCACGCCCAACACTGCCCCTGAAAAGAAATAGTATGCGAGGGGTGAGCTACAAGCTCAGTGAGTGGCTGGAAACCAATCAACAAAACAACAGTTCAATACTCAAAAGATTTCCTCTCAAGGAAAACATGGGTGGAAACCCATGGATAACAGGGTCACGCGGCGGCGCGACCAACCTCACCCTCACCCTCACTCCCGGAGGGAGTCTCTTGGGTCTCTTGGGGAGAGACCATACCGTTGCTCGAGGAGACCCGGGATTACTGGTCTACACAACAGTACTGAATCACCAACCTCACCCTCACTCCCAGAGGGAGGCTCTTGGGTCTCTTGGGGAGAGACCATACCGTTGGTCGAGGAGACCGGGGATTACTGGTCTACGCAACACTACTAGATCATCTACATCGAGATAACTGCCCAACGATGTCTTTGAACATCGATACGAGACCGGACCCAACAACTATGGGAACGGACGAACAACGAATGGGTCGCGAGGTGACGTGTCTTCACCTCATCCTCACCCTCACTCCCGGAGGGAGACTCTTGGGACTTTTGGAAGAGACTTAGACTGCTCTACACCCTTGGTCCACCAGTAGCCCTTTCCCCACGTAGCCTCTACCTGGTATACTCCCACGATCAGTACGCTTCCGAACGCATCGGTGGTACCTATGGATGGGAGCCCTCTGTCAGGACAGCTACAACCCGGCCCTCTTCAACACGGACGACATTGGGAGTAAACATTCCATGTTCGCAAAGGAAACCCAATGAAGAAAAAACTACTCTCTATAATCTCTTATCGAGATATCGAATACTACTGTACTCCCACACGGTTGCGTCGCTCGAACACAGGGGGGGTGTCACGCCTTGACTACCGGCTTAACAATCCGATAAGATAATAAATTCTCCTGAATTCCAAACGAGTGCATCGCTCGGATGCACGGGGCGATTACATCGCTAGCGCTCTAACTAATAAGGTACAACCTGATAGCGGGTCATACCCACGCCTATCCCAGATAGGCCTATCAGTTTTTAACATGCGCATATAAATATATCCAGGAGAATTTTATATTAGCTATGTGCATGAACCATATGCACAATCATCTAATAATTATAGGGACACTCCCTAACATGGATTTACATCATAATAATTCATACAACATGCATACATGGTCATTAATCACATAAACATACAAAATATACTCTAATATCCGTGGGATATCGCCAAATTAAAAGAAAGGGCAAGCGCAATCTCACGCACTAACAGGTGCATGCCAATATTCCAAACGAACCTGAGTCGAGTAGGAAATCGCATCTACTTACTCAGTTCGTTCAGAGGGAGAGGGCGGGAGAGATCATCATCTCATAAAGCTGGTCATAGCTTTGCCCCATTAGCATGGGCGCAACAGCTACACCACGCCCTCGAGTCTTATCGCAAGGGAATATTAGGCCGGTGCCCGTTTTTAACCCAGACTTAATCCTGTTCGATATTCCAATTAATATGGTGGGAGTATTATTACAATACTACCTAAGGCATGCCATATTCTATACATCCATACACATTTCAAAAATACATGCCCATACTAGAGGGGCTCATGCAACACAATCATTCATACATGAATACAATACATGTATATAAGCCTAGCATGCAAGATATCTACATATTATAGCTTAAGCATGGCCATACTACTTATCTACACAAATAGTATAGCTAGGAGGGCCCCATCGATGCGCGACGCACGACTACGCGCGTCGAGCGCATCCCGAGAGGGGGGGGATTGGATCTATCAAACCACTCACCGATACCCGAATCGCCGGGCGTCCGGTCTACGAGATCTGCAAAACACAACCAATGATCCATAATTAAATTATGGAACCTCCTATCACACATATAAGCTTACTTCATGAAGACCCTAACCCCTGATACTTCCATATTATCACCCAAGACACATGCAACCAACTCTTTGACACTCAACCATGCAAAACTGCTAAACCTGCTGCAACCAGCCCTACTAATTGGTCTTCACAGCACCCAATACACTTCCAAAAATTATGAAATAAATCATGCACATTCTATGATATGCTGGGATCATAATCCATGAAGACATTAGAACCTAATTGTGCTTCTACAAGCCCGAAACATATCATTTCCCGAAGCAGGTCAATTCCTACGCGAATCTGGACAGGTCATGCAAAACTGGTTCTAACTTACACCACAGATATCATAATGACCCCAAATTTCATATATAACATCTAGACACATAGCTGATCAAATAATAAGAAGACATAATCCTAAAATTATGCATCTAAATACTAGATTCACTGAGATCTTTAAAAGACAGTGAGCTGCCTTACCGAAACAGGGGGAGGGAATTGGGGAGATGCGGGGTTCTCGACACACCCACGACCACCTCAACCACCACCACCACTACCACCACCTCCTCAGCCACTCCTCAAGCCTTTATTGGCTGAAATCAGGGGTGGGGAAGAGGCATGAGAGGGAGTTAGAGAGAAGGGAATCAAGGACAAACAACAACACCTAAAGCTTGCACACACATACCTTCTCTTTTCCTTTTAAGTCTTTCTTCTTCTCCTTCTTGTTCTTCTTTTATTTAACACACAACACAAAGAAAACCAGGGAGTGAAGGAGAGAGTGAGAGGGAGAGGATGTGAAGGGGACGCCCAAACATAGTGTACACACACACACACGATCAGTACGCCCCCGAACGCATCGGTGGTACCTATGGATTGGAGCCCTCTGTCAGGATAGCTACAACCCGGGCCTCTTCAACACGGACGACATTGGGAGTAAACATTCCATGTTCGCAAAGCGAACCCAATGGAAAACAACTACTCTCGATAATCACTTATCGAGATAACGAATACTACTGTACTCCCACACCGTTGCGTCGCTTAGACACAAGGGGGGGGTGTCACGCCCCAACTACCGGCTTAACAATCCGATAAGATAATGAATTCTCCTGAATTCCAAACGAGTGCATCGCTCGGATGCACGGGGCGATTACATCGCTAGCACTCTAACTAATAAGGTACAACCCGACAGCAGGTCATACCCACGCCTATTCCAGCTAGGCCTAATTAGTTTTAACATGCGCATATATTTTATAGGAGAATTTAATCTTAGTTATGTGCATGAACCATATGCACGATAACATATCAATTAATCATAGGGATACTCCCTAATCATAGATTTACATCATAATAAATCATACAACATGCATACATGGTCATTAATCACATAAGCACACAAGGCCTAACTTAACCATGCGTTGGATATCACCAACTTAAAAGAAAGGGTCAAGCGCGATCTCGCGCACTAACAGGTGCATGCCAATATTCCAAACGAACCTGAGTCGAGTAGGAAATTGCATCTACTTACTTAGTTCGTTCAGAGGGAGAGGGCGAGAGAGATCATCATCTCATAAAGCTGGTCATAGCTTTACCCCATTAGCATGGGCGCAACAACTACACCACGCCTTCGAGTCTTATCGCAAGGAAATATTAGGCAGGTGCCCATTATTAACCTAGACTTAATCATGCTGGATATTCCAATTAATATGGTGGGAGTAGTATTACAATACTACCTAAGGCATGCCATATTCTATACATCCATAAACATTACCAAAAATACATGCCCATACTAGAGGGGCTCATGCAACACAATCATTCATACAATTATATAAGCCTAGCATGCAAGATATCTACATATTATAGCTTAAGCATGGCCATACTACTTATCTACACAAGTAGTATAGCTAGGGGGGGGCCATCGATGCGCGACGCGCGTCTACGCGCGTCGAGCGCATCCCGAGAGAGGGTGGGATTGGATCGAACCACTCACCGATACCCGGATCGCCGCGCATCCGGTCTACGAGATCTGCAAAGCACAACCAATGATCCATAATTAAATTATGGAACCTCCTATCACACATATAAGCTTACTTCATGAAGACCCTAACCCCTGATACTTCCATATTATCACCCAAGACACATGCAACCAACTCCTTGACACTAAACCAAGCAAAACTGCTAAACCTGCTGCAACCAACCCTACTAATTGGTCTTCACAACACCCAATACACTTCCACAAATTATGAAATAAATCATGCACATTCTATGATATGCTGGGATCATAATCCATGAAGACATTAGAACCTAATTTTGCCTCTACAAGCCCGAAACAAATCATTTCCCGAAGCAGGTCAATTCCTACGCGAATCTGGACAGGTCATGCGAAAATGGTTCTAACTTACACCACAGATATCATAATGACCCCAATTTTCATATATAACATCTAGACACATAGCGGATCAAATCATAAGAAGACATAATCCTAAAATTATGCGTCTAAATACTAGATTCACTGAGATCTTTAAAAGACAGTGAGCTGCCTTACCGAAACAGGGGGAGGGAATTTGGGAGATGCGGGGTTCTCGACACACCCACGACCACCTCAACCACCATCACCACTACCACCACATCCTCAGCCACTCCTCAAGCCTTTATTGGCTGAAATCAGGAGTGGGGAAGAGGCATGAGAGGGAGTTAGAGAGAAGGGAATCAAGGACAAACAACAACACCTAAAGCTTGCACACACATACCTTCTCTTTTCCTTTTAAGTCTTTCTTCTTCTCCTTCTTGTTCTTCTTTTATTTAACACACAACACAAAGAAAACCAGGGAGTGAAGGAGAGAGTGAGAGGGAGAGGATGTGAAGGGGACGCCCAAACATAGTGTACACACACACACACGATCAGTACGCCCCCGAACGCATCGGTGGTACCTATGGATTGGAGCCCTCTGTCAAGACAGCTACAACCCGGGCCTCTTCAACACGGACGACATTGGGAGTAAACATTCCATGTTCGCAAAGCGAACCCAATGGAAAACAACTACTCTCGATAATCACTTATCGAGATATCGAATACTACTGTACTCCCACACCGTTGCGTCGCTCAGACACAAGGGGGGGAGTGTCACGCCCCAACTACCGGCTTAACAATCCGATAAGATAATGGATTCTCCTGAATTCCAAAAGAGTGCATCGCTCGGATGCACGGGGCGATTACATCGCTAGCCCTCTAACTAATAAGGTACAACCCGACAGCGGGTCATACCCACGCTTATCCCAGATAGGCCTGATTAGTTTTAACATGCGCATATATTTTATAGGAGAATTTAATCTTAGTTATGTGCATGAACCATATGCACGATAACATATCAATTAATCATAGGGATACTCCCTAATCATAGATTTACATCATAATAAATCATACAACATGCATACATGGTCATTAATCACATAAGCACACAAGGCCTAACTTAAGCATGCGTTGGATATCACCAACTTAAAAGAAAGGGTCAAGCGCGATCTCGCGCACTAACAGGTGCATGCCAATATTCCAAACGAACCTGAGTCGAGTAGGAAATTGCATCTACTTACTTAGTTCGTTCAGAGGGAGAGGGCGAGAGAGATCATCATCTCATAAAGCTGGTCATAGCTTTTCCCCATTAGCATGGGCGCAAAAACTACACCACGCCCTCGAGTCTTATCGCAAGGGAATATTAGGCAGGTGCCCGTTATTAACCAAGACTTAATCATGCTGGATATTCCAATTAATATGGTGGGAGTATTATTACAATACTACCTAAGGCATGCCATATTCTATACATCCATACACATTACCAAAAATACATGCCCATACTAGAGGGGCTCATGCAACACAATCATTCATACATTTATATAAGCCTAGCATGCCAGATATCTACATATTATAGCTTAAGCATGGCCATACTACTTATCCACACAAGTAGTATAGCTAGGGGGGGGCCATCGATGCGCGACGCACGTCTACGCGCGTCGAGCGCATCCCGAGAGAGGGTGGGATTGGATCGAACCACTCACCGATACCCGGATCGCCGCGCATCCGGTCTACGAGATCTGCAAAGCACAACCAATGATCCATAATTAAATTATGGAACCTCCTATCACACATATAAGCTTACTTCATGAAGACCCTAACCCCTGATACTTCCATATTATCACCCAAGACACATGCAACCAACTCCTTGACACTAAACCAAGCAAAACTGCTAAACCTGCTGCAACCAGCCCTACTAATTGGTCTTCACAGCACCCAATACACTTCCACAAATTATGAAATAAATCATGCACATTCTATGATATGCTGGGATCATAATCCATGAAGACATTAGAACCTAATTGTGCTTCTACAAGCCCGAAACATATCATTTCCCGAAGCAGGTCAATTCCTACGCGAATCTGGACAGGTCATGCAAAACTGGTTCTAACTTACACCACAGATATCATAATGACCCCAAATTTCATATATAACATCTAGACACATAGCTGATCAAATCATAAGAAGACATAATCCTAAAATTATGCCTCTAAATACTAGATTCACTGAGATCTTTAAAAGACAGTGAGCTGCCTTACCGAAACAGGGGGAGGGAATTTGGGAGATGCGGGGTTCTCGACACACCCACGACCACCTCAACCACCACCACCACTACCACCACCTCCTCAGCCACTCCTCAAGCCTTTATTGGCTGAAATCAGGAGTGGGGAAGAGGCATGAGAGGGAGTTAGAGAGAAGGGAATCAAGGACAAACAACAACACCTAAAGCTTGCACACACATACCTTCTCTTTTCCTTTTAAGTCTTTCTTCTTCTCCTTCTTGTTCTTCTTTTATTTAACACACAACACAAAGAAAACCAGGGAGTGAAGGAGAGAGTGAGAGGGAGAGGATGTGAAGGGGACACCCAAACATAGTGTACACACACACACACGATCAGTACGCCCCCGAACGCATCGGTGGTACCTATGGATTGGAGCCCTCTGTCAAGATAGCTACAACCCGGGCCTCTTCAACACGGACGCCATTGGGAGTAAACATTTCATGTTCGCAAAGCGAACCCAATGGAAAACAACTACTCTCGATAATCACTTATCGAGATATCGAATACTACCGTACTCCCACACCGTTGCGTCGCTCAGACACAAGGGGGGGAGTGTCACGCCCCAACTACCGGCTTAACAATCCGATAAGATAATGGTTTCTCCTGAATTCCAAACGATTGCATCGCTCATATGCACGGGGCGATTACATCGCTAGCACTCTAACTAATAAGGTACAACCCGACAGCGGGTCATACCCACGCCTATCCCAGATAGGCCTGATTAGTTTTAACATGCGCATATATTTTATAAGAGAATTTTGATCTTAGTTATGTGCATGAACCATATGCACGATAACATATCAATTAATCATAGGGATACTCCCTAATCATAGATTTACATCATAATAAATCATACAACACGCATACATGGTCATTAATCACATAAGCACACAAGGCCAAACTTAAGCATGCGTTGGATATCACCAACTTAAAAGAAAGAGTCAAGCGCGATCTCGCGCACTAACAGGTGCATGCCAATATTCCAAACGAACCTGAGTCGAGTAGGAAATTGCATCTACTTACTCAGTTCGTTCAGAGGGAGAGGGCGAGAGAGATCATCATCTCATAAAGCTAGTCATAGCTTTGCCCCATTAGCATGGGCGCAACAACTACACCACGCCCACGAGTCTTATCGCAAGGAAATATTAGGTAGGTGCCCATTATTAACCAAGACTTAATCATGCTGGATATTCCAATTAATATGGTGGGAGTATTATTACAATACTACCTAAGGCATGCCATATTCTATACATCCATACACATTACCAAAAATACATGCCCATACTAGAGGGGCTCATGCAACACAATCATTCATACATTTATATAAGCCTAGCATGCCAGATATCTACATATTATAGCTTAAGCATGGCCATACTACTTATCCACACAAGTAGTATAGCTAGGGGGGGGGCCCATCGATGCGCGACGTGCGTCGAGCGCATCCCGAGAGAGGGGGGATTGGATCGAACCACTCACCGATACCCGGATCGCCGCGCATCCCGTCTACGAGATCTGCAAAACACATCCAATGATCCATAATTAAATTATGGAACCTCCTATCACACATATAAGCTTACTTCATGAAGACCCTAACCCCTGATACTTCCATATTATCACCCAAGACACATGCAACCAACTCCTTGACACTAAACCAAGCAAAACTGCTAAACCTGCTGCAACCAACCCTACTATTGGTCTTCACAACACCCAATACACTTCCACAAATTATGAAATAAATCATGCACATTCTATGATGTGCTGGGATCATAATCCATGAATACATTAGAACCTAATTTTTCCTCTACAAGCCCGAAACAAATCATTTCCCGAAGCAGGTCAATTCCTACGCGAATCTGGATAGGTCATGCAAAAATGGTTCTAACTTACACCACACAGATATCATAATGCCCCCAACTTTCATATATAACATCTAGACCCATAGATGATCAAATCATAAGAAGACATAATCCTACAAATATGCCTCTAAATACTAGATTCACTGAGATCTTTAAAAGACAGTGAGCTGCCTTACTGAAACAGGGGGAGGGAAATGGGGAGATGCGGGGTTATCGACACACCCACGACCACCTCAACCACTACCACCATCTCTTCAGCCTCTCCACCAGCCCTTCTTGGCTGAAAAACAGAGGAAAACATGAGGGGAGGCATGAGAGGGTTGGAGATGGAGAAGGGAAAGAAACAACAACACATACACACACCCAAACTCACCTTAGCTAGATCATCCCTTCATACACTATTCATCTTCTCCTTCACCTTCTCCACCCAATACACACAAATGAGAGGGAGAGAGGGTGTTCCACGAAATGGGACAGGGGGAGAGAGAGAGAGAGGGCAAAAATGACTTTTTCATGCCCAAATAATGCCTAGGGGTGACCATAAGGGGGGGGGTGAGGTTAGGGTTAGGCTCACCCTCACTCAACCACTTTTTTTTATTGGGAAGCGTGTGGAGAAGCACCACACACTCAAAAATATCTCGCCCACCAAAACCCAGTAACGGCCAAACCTGGATGCGATTCGGAACTGCATATTTTTCAAAACGTTACCGGAATTCGATGAAATTTTTATGGGTAGTACTAAACGGTACCAAGACCCATAATATGTAGTTAGATTTCCAATCAGAGTACTCTAACTCCCGCAGGTGGCTAAAAGCCAAAATTTTAGCGGTTCCGATCGAAAAATTAAAAAGCCCCTGAATGACCCAGAAGTGACCAAGGCTTAACCGAAATGGCTCCAAATGACACAAGCATAACATTCTCCCCCCCTTAGGAAATTTAGTCCTCGAAATTTAAGGAAACCCAAAGGGAAGACCGAATATAGCAAGTATCTCGCATAGACCTTTTGCTCCCAAGTGGTCCATGCACCAAACTGGCGCTACCGACACACTGTAATCAAAGGAACGGTCTTAGCGTGGAGCCTCTTCTCATGCTGGTCCTTGACCTCGATCCACTGCTCCACGAACGACAAATCCAGCTCGAGGATGAGACGGTCAAACAGAATGACATGAGCTGGATCGTGGGCATATCGCCTCGGCCATGAGACAAGGACGACGTCGTGGGCATGAGCCAGCTGTGGGGGAAAGGCTACATGACAAGCCACCTCCCCAATCCACTCAATGACAAGAAACAGTCCCATTAAAGAGCCAACTCAGCTTGCCCCGAACGTCGACACATAGGATGCCCTTAAACTGGGACACCTTCACGAAAACATGGTCGCCAAACCCAAAGGTAAGCCCCTGGCGACGATGACCTGCGTAGCCCTTCTGTCGGTTCTGGGAGGTGCAGATGCACACATGAACCAACCTGGCCACCGCAAGGTCAAACAACTAACTTATGGCCCCTCCAACTTGCGCTCCTCAACCGTCCCAACACAAGGGAGGTATAAAACTGTGCCTGTAGAGTGCCTTTTTCAGATCCATCTGGATGCTCGAATGGCAGTCGTCTTGCAGGCATACCCCAACAAATGGGTGGTGCCTCACCCAACTGCCCTCATCATCGAGCACGCAGGCACTTAGCATGTCCTCCAAGGTCTGAATCGTCCCCTTTGTCTGGCTGTCCATCGGTGATGAAACGCTATACTTAAATGGAGGCTCGCGCCAAAGCCTGCCAAGGCTACACCACAACCTCAAAGTAACCCTCGCGTCTCAACCAAAAATAGCGCCGACCGGAGTGCCATGAAGACGAACAATCGTGAAGGTGAAAACCCACGTCAAAGCGTCCAGAGACTCAATCAGTCGGATTTGGGAGGGAAGCACGGACTTAGTCAGTCGGTCAATGATCACCTAGACGGCGTCGTGACCCGAACGTGACATTAGCGAGTCCGCAACAATTCCTGATAACCCACTCCCACGTCCACTGAGGAATCTCCATGGACTGACGCTTTCCAACGCGATGATGATTCTCGAACTTTGCCTAAGGGCATGCCAACCTGGGGAAACAAGGTCACCCATATCACCCTTTCATCGCACTAGCAATCTCAATGAAGACTACCCCAAAGTAGTCCACGGAAGCCCAATAAAACTTTTGAGATCCATGAAGGCATTCGGCGCATTCGTCAACCCCGACAGCAGTACTTAAAACTCGTAGTGCCCGAAACGGTCACGAAAGGCCATCTACAGGATGTCCAACTCCCGGATCTCCAACTTGTGGTACCCTTGTGCGAAGATCGATCTAACAGCAGACACCCGCTCCCAGAGCTGGTCAAATAGATCATCAATTCACAGCAAGGGGTACCTGATCTTCAACCCTCACGGGAAGATCAAAACAACACCTCGAACAATTAAGTCCAGATTCTGCTCCTCGAGCATGGCTGGCGCTCATGATGACACTTACACGCTTGGTAAGCCGCTCAACCGCACTTAATCCACAAGACATGTGATAAGGGGTCATCGAACCTCGACAATGCCTATGCGACGTCATCTATCTGATAAGGCGGTTGAGTCCCATCACGAACGTTAGCATCGCGTCTCCTTATTTGTGACCAATGTGGGGCAAAACGCGACAGTATCCACAACTGTGTTTCACATGCCGCCAGAGATAGGTCACTCATCTATAACCATTGGAACTCCAGCATCCTGCACTCCATGGGCAGATTCATCACAGGGAGTCCACGCTCTCGACATCATCCAGTAGCACTCTCCCAGTGTGGCCTCTACCTGGTAGCCTCCCAAGCCCACTATCTCTGCCATATGGGCGCACCAACAAGCATAGTATCTGGGAGCACCTCACAGGGCTCTAGCCTCAACCGGGCAGCTACAACGCACAATGATATATCGAAGCGACTCCAGATGCCACTATGGAACCCTGTCCACAAGCGATCGCCCACCAAGCTGCAATAGGACGCACCCAATCCCGATCGTATGCATCACCACTCGCTATAGCACCTTCCAAGTGAGAGGAAAAATCCATCATCAATTTGATGCTTCAAAGGTATTCCTTGACTGGGAAAAGAACCTTGGGAGGGCACCATGAGGTCCCGATATAGGATATCCTGACAACCAAACAAGGAACACGGAGTACCCTAGCCCGGGTCTCAACGATGACCCCGCAAGGCCCCTTAATCCTGAGTAGGAAGGCTGGAAGAAGACATCACCCCTTAATGAGCAATACGCCACATCCTCAAAACTTGAAACTGGCGCTGCACGCGAACTCAATGGTTACCAGCAATACCGATGCACGGGAAAGAAGCTCCATTATCGAGACACAATTCATACCTTAGAAATTGCGACCAAATCGTCATTATCACACTATTAGGCTAGAATCTCCTACCCAAGCCTTAATCCCACCACAAGGGATCCAACAACTGACCCTATTCAGTCGACCCAGTCAACAACTTAAGGGTGGGTCCAGGGGGGTCACGTCCACGTCAACGGATGCGAGGAGGCATGTCAGCAACCTAAGATAACTTCTAAAACAAGAGTACTCGGATGACAATCCTACGACTCATCATCTATACGACTAGACTTAGGCTCTGACAGGACCAGGCTCTGATACCAACTTTTGTCACACCCCAGGGTGGCCGTCCCCAAGGCGTGGGAATAATAAAATATTAGCTATCAATACCTGAGGTCAATAAAGACTCCAACAACAACACAGGAGGTGGCAAAGCAAGGATAATGATAACTGACTGAAAAGAAGAAGCATAATATATAAACAATGTCTGTAAACCAAAAACATTATTACAGACTTGAATACACAATCACTGTCCTGTGAGAGCCAAGTCTAGACCAAAGAAAATACAACCTGTGTCACATGCACGATTTACAATACATACAATGACTCTAGGACTACAGATAGACTCGCACTCACCACCTGCCGGAAGAACGCTCCACGCCCAAAAGACCACGCCACTGGAAAGCTCCAGCTCCACACCCAACACTGCCCCTGAAAAGAAACAGTATGCGAGGGGTGAGCTACAAGCTCAGTGAGTGGCTGGAAACCAATCACCATACAACAGTTCAATACTAAGGCAATTTCCTTTCAAGGAAAACATGGGTGGAAACCCATGGATAACAGGGTCACGTGGTGGTGCGACCAACCTCACCCTCACCCTCACCCTCACCCTCACTCCCGGAGGGAGACTCTTGGGACTTTTGGGGAGAGACCATACCGTTGGTCGAGGAGACCCGGGATTACTGGTCTACACAACACTACTGGATCATCTACATCGGGATAACTGCCCAACGATGTCTTTGAACATCGATACGAGACCGGACCCAACAACTATGGGAACAGACGAACAACGAATGGGTCACGCGGAGACGTGTCTTCACCTCATCCTCACCCTCACTCCCGGAGGGAGACTCTTGGGACTTTTGGAAGAGACCTAGACTGCTCTACACCCTTGGTCCACCGGTAGCCCTTTCCCCAGGTAGTCACTACCTGGTATACTCCCACGATCAGTACGCTTCCGAACGCCTCGGTGGTACCTACGGATGGGAGCCCTCTGTCAGGACAGCTTTTCCAACGCCGGGAAGTTCCTACATCGGATCCAACGAAGGGGAGAACGATTCCACGCTCGCAATATCATTCGTTAACCCTCTCCCGGGTAGCCTCTACCTGGTACACTCTCACGATCAGTACGCCCCCGAACGCATCGGTGGTACCTACGGATGGGAGCCCTCTGTCAGGACAGCTACAACCTGGGCCTCTTCAACATGGACGACATTGGGAGTAAACATTCCATGTTCGCAAAGCGAACCCAATGGAAAACAACTACTCTCGATAATCACTTATCGAGATATCGAATACTACTGTACTCCCACACCGTTGCGTCGCTCAGACACAAGGGGGGGGTGTCACGCCCCAACTACCGGCTTAACAATCCGATAAGATAATGAATTCTCCTGAATTCCAAACGAGTGCATCGCTCAGATGCACGGGGCGATTACATCGCTAGCACTCTAACTAATAAGGTACAACCCGACAGCGGGTCATACCCACGCCTATCCCAGATAGGCCTGATTAGTTTTAACATGCGCATATATTTTATAGGAGAATTTAATCTTAGTTATGTGCATGAACCATATGCACGATAACATATCAATTAATCATAGGGATACTCCCTAATCATAGATTTACATCATAATAAATCATACAACATGCATACATGGTCATTAATCACATAAGCACACAAGGCCTAACTTAAGCATGCGTTGGATATCACCAACTTAAAAGAAAGGGTCAAGCGCGATCTCGCGCACTAACAGGTGCATGCCAATATTCCAAACGAACCTGAGTCGAGTAGGAAATTGCATCTACTTACTCAGTTCGTTCAGAGGGAGAGGGCGAGAGAGATCATCATCTCATAAAGCTGGTCATAGCTTTTCCCCATTAGCATGGGCGCAACAACTACACCACGCCCTCGAGTCTTATCGCAAGGGAATATTAGGCAGGTGCCCGTTATTAACCAAGACTTAATCATGCTGGATATTCCAATTAATATGGTGGGAGTATTATTACAATACTACCTAAGGCATGCCATATTCTATACATCCATACACATTACCAAAAATACATGCCCATACTAGAGGGGCTCATGCAACACAATCATTCATACATGTATATAAGCCTAGCATGCAAGATATCTACATATTATAGCTTAAGCCTGGCCATACTATCTATCTACACAAGTAGTATAGCTAGGGGGGGGCCATCGATGCGCGACGCGCGTCTACGCGCGTCGAGCGCATCCCGAGAGAGGGGGGATTGGATCGAACCACTCACCGATACCCGGATCACCGCGCATCCGGTCTACGAGATCTGCAAAACACAACCAATGATCCATAATTAAATTATGGAACCTCCTATCACACATATAAGCTTACTTCATGAAGACCCTAACCCCTGATACTTCCATATTATCACCCAAGACACATGCAACCAACTCCTTGAGGTTGCAGAGGGGGTCGCTGATGGGGTTGCACCAGGGGAGGTGGAAGGGGTTGCCGAGGGGGATGTCCGGGGGTCGTCCAAGTGGTCGCCAATGTGGTTGCAGTAGGGGACGTGGAGGGGGTAGCAAGGGGGACGTCAGATGATCATCGAGGTGGTTGTGGATGGGGTTACAGAAAGGAACGTGGAGGGGGCCGGAAGGGGGACGTCGAGGGGTCACAGATCGACGTGAAAGGGCTCACCAGGGGTTCGCAGTCACCCGGGGTCGGCATAGCCGAGGGTTTTTTATTTTCAGATCTAAAAAAAGAGGGGGGGGAGAGAGAGAGAGAGAGATGTACGAGAGAGAGAGACTCACAAGGGGTTTTGATTTATTTTTTTATATAAAAAAAAAGACGCGGGGTCGAAACAGAGGGCGCACGATGGGATGCACGGAGGGAGAGAGAGATGTACGAGAGAGAGATGGGTCACCCGTTTTATTTTTTTTATAAAACGGGTGACCCATCTCTCTCTTCCTCGCGCATCTCTCTCTCTCTCTCTCTCCCCCATCTTTTTTCAGATCTGAAAATCAAAAACCCCCGGTGACGCCGACCCCCTTCACGTCCATCTGTGACCCCCTCAACGACCCTCCGACGTCCCCCTTGCGATCCCCTCCACTTCCCCTGCTACAACCCCATCGGTGATCACCTCGACGACCACCTCATGAAGAAGCCCTCCCGTCCGATCATCCTCCGGTCATTCCTCTCTCTGCATCAAATAGCTTTTTCAATCATAGCAATCTCTCTCTCTTTGAATCTTGTTGAACCCATTAGAGCAGTCGATCATTATCCCCATTAAATCTCTTTGTGAAGATTTCTTCTTCCTTATCTTATCTGTTATTTGTTTTTTTGGGTTTATTTAAGTTCAGATGAGTGAAGATGGTCAAAAGGGAGGAGAAGATGAAGCTGTTATTCAGGTTTGATTTTTTGATCCGCAGCTCCTTATTTGATCAATGTGAAATGGGTTTGTTTAGATTCAATGACTTAGGCATAAAACAATTATGGTTTATTTATTTTTTTTATCAATGTGAGATATGGGAATTTTTAGATTCAATGATTTAGGCATAAAAAAATTCTATAATTGATGGACTTGTTTATTATGAGATGATCTTATTTTCCCTTCTTTACTTCCGAAAAAGACCCATCCTTGAAAATCAACAAGGGAAACCCAGATTTCTGGCTAAGGGGATTGTGAAGAGGTTTATTTATTAAATGATCAATATGTTTCTTTTTAGGTGTTTAGAGGTTGATTCATTAAATGTTCAACCTGTTCTAAAGAAAACAAATCATATGAATCAATCTTTCTTTAGAAGTTGATTCATCAATTATTTTTTTCACAATTCTATTTTTTTTTCATAATATTTGTGGCATATTGGGATTTTTTATATGATTGTTGTATGTTTACTTTCGATTCTTTGTTCTCTGTCATTCATATGATTACTAGGACATATGACATGTTAATCTGTATATGTATCTGCTCTTGTGGCTTTTTTAATTTCATCTTTCTGTGAGTCTGTGAATATTTTTGTATGAATATGTTTGAATGTGTATGATTTTTGTTGAATTTCATGTTTCTGAATGTGTGTGACCGTGTATGATTTTTGTTGAATTTCATATGGCTGAATATGCGTGTTTTTTTAACAGGGATTTTTTTATTGAATGAATTTCTCGGGGTGTGTCTGTCTGTGTTTTTTTTTTACTGAATCTGTTTAAATCACGAACATGATCCTTCAGTTTTTTTCCTTTCGTTTGAAGCTTGATTTCATGCAATTCTTGATTCCATAGTTGGTCTTCATTTACACCAAGTTATTAACCTATTGTTCTTCCCTTTATATAACTTGTATTCTCTGTAGGGCGTGCTTTCTAAGAGAAGGATGAATCTTAATGGGACTCAGTTGCCCTTGACAGCAAAATTTGCAGGGAAGGCTGCTGCTGTCCCTGTTCAGAGAAAAGTGGTGAATAGGAACAGGCCAAGGTATACCTAGATAGATGGATGATATTGGGAATTTTTTTGGGTCCTGGTATTCTAATTCCTTATCGATGGATTTGGCAAATGTTCTAATATTGTTTCATATATCTCTTTATCCCATGACAATTTTTGATGGTGCAGGATCATGGCTCTGCTTGTACGCGAGGTGGGTTCTTCAGGAAGGTAGATTCAATCTCACCCTCTTTTTTGCTAGTTGAGAGTGCTTCTACTGCTTCAAATAACATTGATGATGCTTTGGTATGTATATTATGTGCTAATCATTAATTTAAAGACATCAGCTCTAGTCTTGGATTTAGTCCTTCTAAAACATGCTTAATTGGATGCCTGGAAAACTGAGTTGTTTTTTTGCTCAGTATATCATATAATTAACAAAATAATCCTTGTATATTTTGGGTTTTTGATGGTGTACCTTCCTTAGCGGTAGGCTAATCTGATTGGTGATTTTTTGTTGCAACTATAAATAATCTTTATTTGTATTAATTGATTCAAATTTTCTGCAGTGAGTCGATTTTTAGAAGATCTCATAGCCAATCTGACACTCGGCTATTGTCCAAGCTGAGGAAATCAACGTTAAAAATTTTATCTGCCATTTATTCCGAGATCTGGGTGAGACAATAGTCATTGGTTTCAAGCCATAACATAGCTGTCATTGAAACTTAATCAGAAGTCCCAGGCTTGTTTGTTCCCTAGAGTCTCACTTCTGTTGCATCTGATTTGGCTGGGGAAAAATGAATATATGATGACAAAGCATGGGTTTATTTATATGTTATTTTCCACATATCAGGCCATTGAGAAATGATTATCACAATTTGGACCTCTTTGATTGTGTTTTAGGTTTGGAATCATAATTTTATTTTATTTTTTATTTGAACTCCATTTAACTATTTTAATGAAAGAGTCATCGCAATCATATTTTGTGATGGTGGCAGATGAACCAGGAGACTACACCACCACAAACTATGGATGCTCTATTTGCTGGCATGAAAGAACAGAGGACGAAATTCATAGCAGGGTGTATCCATGCAAATGTTAGTGGTGGTCGAGGCGCTACCAACAATAGCAACTCCCAGAGGCAACGACAGCGACGAGCGGGCATACGGTTGTAGGTTGGTGATTCACCTCAAAAACCCATCGAATCAATATATAGAACCCATTCTCCCTTCTTTCCTTGACTAATAGCCCTTTGGGGGATTAAGCGAGATGGATCTGCTTCTGGCCGTTAGTTTGGCAACTTTGTTCAGTAGAAGAGATTATGTAGATGATGCAATAACAGGGTTTGTCGATTATGGTTTTGCTTGCATTCGCACATAGGACTAGTTGGAGATTTCAATTGTTAGATGGACTGCAGTGGTTTGGTTCATTCCACTTTGTTTTTCTTTCTAAGGCCAAAAAGTTGTGGATAAACGTGTACATGTGCAAATAATGGTCAGCTTTTTAGAAAAACTGATTTGATTACAGTTTTACAGCGTTATTAGTTTCAGTTTATATGCTTATTGGATATGTATAACTCTTCTTGATGATGTGTGTTATTTTGCGTCAGTGTAAGTATATCTCTTCAAAGAAATGCAAAGCATGTTGTGGGGAGAACCTGTATGTGTAACTGCAGGATTGAGTTGTCCCTGAATATGCATGGTGACTTGCACTCCTTTTTTTCACAGAAGAACCCTTATATGACTTTAGAAAATTCTTGGTTCACTAAATAACTCATATTTTATTTCATACAGAATATGAATTGTGACTTGCACTCCTTTTTTGCTTTTAAAGAAAACACAAAGGATCCTGCTGTCTATTAGAAACTATGAAAAAAAAATTAACATCTTTCATTTATGCCCCATTTATTCAGTACATCAACCTCAACCTGTTTAATATATCAACTTGTTTAATTCAGTACATCAACCTCAACCTGTTTAATATATCAACTTGTTTAATACATCAACATGTTCAGTACATCATCAACTAATCTAATACATTAACATCAACATGTTTTAATACATTGACATCAACCTATTTTAAACAAAACTAAAATCCTCAGGTGAAACAAAATCTAAAGCAACACCCTTTTTCTAAATAGCACCATGTGAGAAGAACCACCATTTTTCAAGAAATAACAAATGAAACATCACCGACAATGGAACAATAGGATAAGGAAATTAAACTCTAAAGTACAACAACCGTGAAGCATATTTACCACAAAATCAATCAATAGAAGCTTGAGTTTCATTAAAATGATGAAGAAAGTCTCATAAAACAAGAGACTCTCCTAAAACAAGAGATTATAAATGAAAAAATGTGAAAAATGTTGCAACTACACACAAAATGTGAAAAATGTCCTTGAATGAAGATATTACCTTGTTTAGATTCGAAGATTCACCTCATCTTGGACTGCAAGCACGCCTCGTCTATCTCATCTACTCTAAAGCTGTTCCCTGGTAAAGTAACCAAAATCATTAGTCTCAATAATACCAAAAGGTAAAGAATGCTCCAACAACATACACAAAATAAAGCACAAGAGATTTATGTTTATCTATATCACCTAAGATAAACTACTTTAATGATTCGAACCGCACCAAATAAGCATGTTATGGTATGTTGAGTCAATGAAGAAAAAGGTCCTCATTCAAATTATGCTCTTGATAAAATATATGCACAAGTTCATAAAAAGAGAACTCTATGAGCACATACAAGGGAAGGTTACGCTATGGGTTTGAAAAAATACAACTGAAATCCCACATGAACAAAAGGAGTCTATCTAAACAAGAGAGACTCCAAATCCCATAATTTCTTCAAGACGGAAAAAAAAATGTGATCCATGAGGCTTAAATCCAAACAACCAAATCTATTGTTGGACAAATTCAAGCATCACAGTGAGTCCATATGGAGGATGTCCTGGTAACCATATGTCATATGTCTATCAACCAAAAAAATCAAAAGCCACAAGAGCAGTTACATATACGGATTAACATGTCATATGTCCTAGTAATCATATGAATGACAGAGAACAAAGAATTGAAAGTAAACAAACAACAATCATATAAAAAATCCCAATATGCCACAAATATTATGAAAAAAAAACAGAATTGTGAAACAAATAATTGATGAATCAACCTCTAAAGAAAAAATGATTCATATGATGTGTTTTCTTTAGAACAGGTTGAACATTTAATGAATCAACCTCTAAACACCTAAAAAGAAACATATTGATCATTTAATAAATCAACCTCTTCACAATCCCCTGAGTCAGAAATCTGGGTTTCCCATGTTGATTTTCAAGGATGGGTCTTTTTCCGAAGTAAAGAAGGAAAAATAAGATCATCTCATAATAAACAAGTCCATCAATTATAGAATTTTTTTATGCCTAAATCATTGAATCTAAAAATTCCCATATCTCACATTGATAAAAATAAATAAATAAACCATAATTGTTTTATGCCTAAGTCATTGAATCTAAACAAACCCATTTCACATTGATCAAATAAGGAGCTACGGATCAAAAAATCAAACGTGAATAATAGCTTCATCTTCTCCTCCCTTTTGACCATCTTCACTCATCTGAACTTAAATAAACCCAAAAAAACAAATAACAGATAAGATAAGGAAGAAGAAATCTTCACAAAGAGATTTAATGGGGATAATGATCGACTGCTCTGATGGGTTTAACAAGATTCAAAGAGAGAGAGATTGCTATGATTAAAAAAGCTATTTGATGCAGAGAGAGGAATGACCAGAGGATGATTGCAAGGGAGGGCTTCTTCGTGAGGTGGTCGCCGATGGGGATGTAGCAGGGGACGTGGAGGGGGTCACAAGGGGGATGTCGGGGGGTCGTCGAGGGGCTCACATGTTATATATGTGTCACTTTTAACCTTCTGGTAACCATTGGACTATTCTGGCAGTTTTTCGGTTTTTTTTCGTTTTTCGGTCGGAACCGCTAAAATTTCGGGCTGTTAGCTATTTACCTAAGATTGAGGGCTCCGATTGAAAATCTAACTGCATATTATGTGTCCTGGTGCCATTTCAAGCCGCTCACGAAAATTTCATCGAATTCCGGTAACGTCTCAGAATATCGCAGTTCCGGGGCGTATCCGGGTTTTGACCGAGCGAGAAGTCATTGGGAGAGTTGACTCGGTCAAAGTGGGCCCATGACTTGGTCAACCCTTTTTGTTTTTTTGTGTGGTTGGGTTGACCCAAGTCAAATCCCACTTAAAGCCTCACTTAAGCCAAATTAATCCTTCTTAACCCTAATCTAAGTGTTGACTATTTAAGTGAGAGCTAAAAGTTTGCCCTACACTATTCATCATCTTCTCCAACACATTTTCTCTCTCCCCCTCTCTCCTTTTCAAGCTTTTGAGCCACCTAGGGTTCTCAAAACTTAAAACTCAAAACATAGAAAGGATAGATCCGGTCCCGATCTACACCCCGGTGTTTTCGGATTCGAATTCCGGCGTGTCTTGCCCTTTCTCCCGCCCTCTCTTCTCCTCAGATCTGAGCCCTTTCGGAGGTGGGAAGAGGTCTTGGTGGTGGAGACCCTTGGAGAGGTGTTTCGGTGCGCGGAGAGCAACCGAACTTCCCTTCCTTCCCTTGGTAAGCTCTTTTTCCTTCTTTTTTTGGCTTAGATGCTTGTTAGGAGGGTGGTTTTGAGGTTGGGTTGTGGTCGGCGGCTGTGGGTGGCTGTTGGTGGTGGTTGGGAGGCGGTTGGAGGCCATTGGTGGCCGGAGAGAGGAGGTTGGGTTGCTCGGGCAGGGTGGTTGGCTGTCCCGGGTAGGATGGCAGCGGGCGCAGCAGGCAGCGCATCAGGTGGCCGGGCGCGCGAGCGCGTGCGCGCGGGCGTGCGCTCGGGTGGTGCAGGGGGCGTGCTGGGTGCGCTGGGTAGGCTGGCGAGGCGGGCAGTGCTCGGGCAGCAGGCGGGCAGTGCTTGGGCGGGCAGGCGAGCGGTGCTCGGGCCACTCGGTGATGCGCGTAGGCAGGCAGCGCGGGCAAGCAGCGTGGGCAGGCTGGCAGGCGCGCTGGGCGCGTGCTGCCAGGCGCGCTGGGCGCGCGTTGCCGAGCGTGCACGTGGGCGCTGGGTGAGGGTCCCGGGTGCTGGGCGCTAGGTCGCAGATGCTGGTCGCGGGCGCTGGGTGCCGTGAGGGCAGAGAGCGCGCGCGGGGCGAGTAGGGTGCGAGCGTGGAGTGGTGAGCGGGTGGTGTGCGGGTGCTGCGCGGAGGGCGCGGTGCGCGCGGGGCGAGTAGGATGCGAGCGGGGAGTGTGAGCGGGCAGGTGTGCGGGCGCTGCACTGGGGCGCGGTGCGGGAGGGCGCATGTGCGGGGCGCTGCGCTGGGGCGCAGTGCGCGCTGGTGCACCCGGGGCTGGTCGAGCCGGTGGTACGCGCGGGGTGCGCGCGGAGCGAGGCGGTGGCGCGCAGGGTGTGCGGGTGTGCGCGCGGGTTGCTGCGCTGGGGCGTAGTGAGCGCGCGGTACACCCGGGAGGTCTCAGCAGGGTGTCCGGGCGTGCAGGCTGGGCTCGGCAAGGCGTCTGGGGGCGCGGGCCGGGGCTCGGCTGTGCGCCCGGGGCGGGTGGCCGTGCGTGCGGCTGCCCGAGGGTTCGTGAGTGAGTCGGGGTGCTCGGGCTCGCGTGCGTACAGGCCGTATGTACGCTTGTCCGAGTGTTGTATATTTTAATGTATTCTTGGGTTTATTTGTGTGTTATACTCACCGATTTAATTACCCTATCTTGCAGATCTTGACGGACGGTCGCGCGACGACCCGACTACCGGTGAGTGGGACAATCCAACCCGGCAGGGAGGCGTTACATGCATTTGGGCGTGTACCGTCCTCCCCCGGAGCACCATAATTAATGTTAACTTGTGTAATATGAAAACTATGTAAGCATGATAATGTGTAGTATGCATGCCACCCTAGACTTTGTATGCTAGGGACTTGTACCCTTAGGACCCGTATAAGAACCATGCATCCTATTATCATGTTTCCCTACTAGGAAAACCTTGTCTGATGCATGTTCCCACTTAGTTTAATTTGGATATATCAACTACGAGCATGTGATTGTTGGCATGTCTTAGTGAATATTATAGGGGAGGGGCCTCGCGAGGACAGCGGTGAGACCCGGGCTAGGGTACTCCGTGTTCCTTGTTTGGTTGTCGGGATGTCCTATATCGGGACCTCACGCTGCCCTCCCAAGGTTCTTTCCCCCGGTAATATTCCAACCTCTTTATTATGCATGTTCCCCGCATCCTGGTTATGCGCCCTGGAGGAATTCTGAGGAATTCATGACATTAGAGTTGTTGAGATGTGTTTGTCAGCGGATCCGAGTGGATCATATGCGTGTGGGTAGGTTGTTTCTCTCCCCTTCGTTGGATCCGTGTAGGGACTCCTCAGCATAGACAGACTATCCTGACAGAGGGCTCCCATCAGTAGGCACCTCCTGATCTTGGACTCGGACTGTGCTGAATGTGGGAGTAGACCAGGCAATAGCAGGCTACCCTGACAGAGGGCTCCCATCAGTAGGCACCTCCTGATCTTGGACTCGGACTGTGCTGAATGTGGGAGTAGACCAGGCAAGCTACGGTGTGGAGGAGAGGCTATCGGTGGACCAAGGGTGATTAACAACCTAGTCAGTCCCAATATCCTATGTCACCCATTGAGGGGTGAGGGTGAGGGTGTGGTGGGTTGGCGATGTAGCGACCCACTGGATTGTTAGTCCCAATATCCTATGTCACCTATTGAGGGGTGAGGGTGAGGGTGTAGTGGGTTGGCGATAGCGACCCACTGGCCTGTATAGCTGTTGCCATTTTGTGGCTTTTAATAATGTGATTGTGGAATAATAGGATCTGGTGGTTAATATATATTGTGATGTATGGGTCGTGCTGTTCACTGAGCGTGTGGCTCACCCCTCGCATAATATTTTCTCCAGTGTCATCTGAGTCGGATCTGGAGGAGGAGCTCCCCGAGGGACTTCATCAGTAGCAGAGTAGCGCCACGTCCCGCGAGTATCAGAGGCTATCAGCATCCCTTTTGCTTGTATGTATTATATTCCGTGCTTGGGCATGCGTTTGTATTGTATTTGGATGTCTTTGTATATATTGGCTCTCACAGGACAGTTGATTATGTATTGAGTCTGTAATATGTTTTTGAATTACAGATTCAGTCTTTTAGCTTCCGCATTTGGTGTATATATCATGTCAGCCCTGCTTTTATCTGTGTTGTCATTTTTAGCTGTTGTGTGAGTATGTTATTGAACTCCTGTTTACTGATATCATATATACACTTGCCGCGTCCCGGGGTCGGCCGGCCCTGGGGCGTGACATCACAGATGGACGTGAAGGGGGTCGGCGTCGCCGGGGGTTTTTGATTTTCAGATCTGAAAAGAGGGGGGGGGGGGGGAGAGAGAGATGTACGAGGGAGAGAGATGTACGAGAGAGAGATGGGTCACCCGTTTTTTTTCCCACTGAAAAAAAAAACGTGGACGGTTGCAAGAGCAGTGATCGCACGGTCGACGTCACGGGAGCATGATGGGGTGAACGGTCGCAACGACCACACCCCATCGGCCCCCTATATATATATATATATATATATATATATATATATATATATATATATATATATATATATATATATATTCCACGCTAGTCTATCATTGAATTAGATGGTTAATTATATTCTTCGGAAGGAGATTTTGGATCATACATATACTTTCAAATCCTGATTTTGGCATTCACCCTGAGGGGTTTGTACGCCGATTTTCGAGGATTAAGAACTACATATATCAGAATAGCTTCTCAAAAGTTCTATGTGTCTTCTTTTTTACATGAACATTATAAATTTAAATATTGTAAATCATTTTTTTTATTTAAAAGATGTAAAAATACCTTTAATTGAATTAGATAATATTTTCTAAAATTTAAAATTATTATTTACAATTTAATAATAGCTTTTTAATATTAATTAGATATTGTAAATTTTAAAAATTATGTCCTATGATATTATAATATGTCCTATAATAAATTTTAATATAAATTCAAAATTATATGGAACCCATGGGTTGTTAGATTTGAAAATAACATGCAGAACCTTAAAAATATCTAGATTTATTTAAATCTTAACAGATTTTGTTATTTATGATAAATATTTTGATTTAAATTAGAGATATTTTAGGATATATATATATATGAAAAAATATATAAAATGATTTATATCTCATAAATCATATTTGATATCCCATAAATAGGAGTTTTTGTGACTAAAAACTTTTTTTTGTGAATTTTTTAATATTAAAAAATGTGTAACTAAAACATTTTTTATAATTTAAGAATAGTTTTTGTAACTAAAAATCAAAATTCAAAAATTTTAAAAATGTGTCCAGTGTAAATTTAACCCATCAAATTTATCTCAACATAATCCAAAGTAACTACATGAAATCTAAAGATATGATATTTGTTCTAGTTTAATCTCAATTTTGCAATTTAAATTTGAATTTTAAATTCAAATTTTAATTTTTAAATTGTAATTTTTAAATTCGGATTTACATAGTACTTGAACTTTTTTATATTAGACATTTTTCATGAGTAAGGTAAAATAGTGCGAGTATCTTTATTTTGAATAAATGTAATGCAAAAACAATTTTTATAATGAACTTCATTAATGATTTCGATTTGTTTATGGTTATTATATTTTTTTTATTCATAATTTGATATTAATGCCTATATATGAAAAATAAGATTTTCCAAATTTATAGAACCAAACACTAGAAAAAAATATCATGTTAACATTTTATGGAAAAACAAATGACGGAAATCATTTTCCATAAAATAATTTCAATACAGTTAAATGCCAGAAATAATTTTCATTTTGCGAGAAAACTTTTTCCACGTAAAAAAAAAAGCCCTAAGAAATCAAACTACATGAAACCAAATGTACCATGTGTCCTTCAACCACTGTAATTGATTGTGGTTCGTTGCTATCAAATTTGAGCATATTCATTTTTACATTATATACAATTTGCTTGCTCTTGTCTTTAAGGATTCCAATACCATGTTAGATTTTCAGTTATCGCTCTCTAGCTGCTTTGTTCTTGACATCACATCCTGCCAAACCTCATTTCTCTGTGCCCCATGCTTATAGGATAATCAAGGCACACCACTATTTCAAACAAGATGTCATCATTACAATCATATGTTCAATGCATCGTCCAACCCCAAAACACCGCATCTCCATTGTTTGAGCGAATTGAATATCGTCTTTTTATATATCATACATTTAGTTAGGAGTAAAATTATTATTTTAAAAAAAACATGCACATGTTATGTTAAATTCCAGTCAAAGATAAAATGATTATTCATATAACATGACTAATTTATTAGTTTTTATAGAGATAAATGGAAAATTCAGGGGCATTAATTACAATACCCGATATTATAATACTCCTTATTGTTGAATGCTTTGGCAAAAAAAAAAGGCTTATATTTTAATCAAAAAATTAGGAAAGCTATACACCCACCCCCATCAAATGATAAACCCATCCCACTTAAAAAATAAAAAATGTGTTTTTATAAACTTCTTAAATAACCACAACCCACCCCTACCAGTCCCACCCCTCATATTCATTAAACATACACACCCCATCTTGAAAAGTGGCGGCCGAAGGAGCAGGCGGAGTAGATGTGAGAAAGGTCGCGGTGTCGGAGTACCGTCTGAGTGACTACGCGATCTGTCCGAGGTTATTGATGTAGACCAGACCGACGGTGACGGCGTAGTAGAGTCAGAAACCGATCCGATGGACGAGCTTCGACGCGCCGTACGTGCTCCTCCCCGAGCATTGCCATCCGATCGTTGTCCTAGCAACACCGCCTGTTCTCCTCCTCGTCTGCTTTAGAGAGGAGGCTCTTGTGGAGCTCGATCTTGTCAATGTCGACGAGGCTGAGCCCGGACGCGCCGCCGTTGATGTGGAAGCTCGAGGTGATGGTGCGGCGGGCTCATTCCATGGCGCAGATGAGGAGGATGAGGGAGGATAAGGAGGATGGCCCCACTGAAGAAGAGGGGGCGGCGGAAGACGCGTCGAGGAGGTAGAGGCTGGTGAGGTAGGCGAAGGTTGAGGAGGAGGAGGAAGAGAACGGAGTCGTGGGCGGCAGTCTCCTACGGGATCCGGTGGGGGGCTGCCGCTGCTCCTGGCCGAGGATGGGAAGGAGGGCAGCGTCGGAGACGAGGAGGGGGAGGGCCACGTTGAGGAGGAGGTAGGTGGGGCCCGATGCGGAGGCGGTGGAGGTGCTGAAGGCGTCGGCGACGAGGGTGTAGAGGGGACATTTGAAGGGGTGGGTTAGGGTGGTAGTGTGATATATATATATGGGTTAAAGACATTTAAGTCCCTACAAACATGGAAAAATCCATGTAAGTCCCTATTAAAATTGGGACAGACGTACGAGTCCCTGAAAACTCAGAAAAACCCAATTATCATCCCTAATTTAAATTTCCATCCAAACTTAACAGAATATTTTCAGAATATTCCATCACATATAATTGTGTAAATATTGAAGTCCTTATAAACAGTTATAAAGACAAATTAAACATTGCGAAAGATAAAATTGCTTTTAAAAAACTTTTATATTAAATTGTGTAAACATTGCAGTCCCTATAAATAATCATAAAGATAAATTAGTCACCGCAAAAGATAAAATTGCTCTTGAAATACTTTTACATTTAATTGAATAGACATTACAGTTCTTATAAACAATCGTAAAGACAAATAATATAATGTCTACATAATTAAATGTAAAAATCCTTTAGGGACATTTTTATCTTTTACAGGGACCAATTTGTCTTTACGATTATTTATAAGGACTGTAATGTCTATCCAAATAAATGTAAAAATCTTTCAGGGACAATTTTATCTTTTGCAAGGACTAATTTATCTTTATGATTGTTTATAAGTACTGCAATATGTACACAATTTAATGTAAAAGTCTTTCAGGGGCAATTTTATCTTTTATAGGGACTAATTTGTCTTTATGACTGTTTATAAGGACTTCAATGTCTACACAATTATATGTGATGGAATATTCTGGGAATATTCTGTTAAGTTTGAAAGGAAATTTAACTAAGGGATGATAATTGGGTTTTTCTTAGTTTTCAGGGACTCGTACGTCTGTCCCAATTTTAGTAGGGACTTATATGGGTTTTTCCATGTTTGTAGGGACTTAGATGTCTTTAAACCTTATATATATATACAGGGGTGGGATTACATTTCATGAATTTGAAATGAGGTGGATATTCTAACGGGGTGGGATGAAAAATAAATGGGATTAAAATAACCGCACCCAAAAAAAAATTCTTAGTGTATATTTTAGGATCAAACACAAATAATATCCAGCCAAATTATATAGTGTGTATATATATATCCATATAATGCAAAAAGTCTATGTTGCCCTTGTTCAATACACATTTTTACATGAACTATATAAGTAGGGGCGTGTCAAGAACTCTATTTTTGGGTGGGCTGAACTAATTTTTTGATACTATGTTTATTTTTTTATTTGTGTTTTGATAAATGATGAACTCAATAAAAACAAATTCATTAAAGTATTAAGTAAATTTTTTAAAAGTAAGCAAATTAAAATGAGCTCGAAATAAAAATAAATCCATCAAAAGATCAAGTAAAATAAAACAAATTCATTAAATCAAATGCATAGATTTAAAATTGTTAATTTTTGTTTTTATTGGTTTATTATGAAATATTGTTTAAATGGGGTCTAAGTTACACCTAAAACCAAACCAAAACGAACCTAAAATAGCGATCCGCGTGTCTACATTAAAACTGAATCTTCACCTTCCATTTTCACAAAAGAGTCATGATACCCAGGCCCTAAAATATAAGCCTCACTCACAAGCCCCATAATGTGTTATCATCTTATTGATTGGCTTTTTGACTTTTCAAAAAGGGTAAAATGGTAAAATATAAATCTGTCATTCATTTAAAATTTCTCTCATTAACCCAAATCCCCTTTTTTCTCTAATCAGTTACTAATTTTCCACGGTTACACATAAAATTTATGTATTTCAAAATTTGTTTGAAGTCCTTACCTAGTAACTAAATTGCTATTTCAGTTACACCCAAAACTTACCTAAATTACACCAAAACTTGCCTAAATTGATTTTTTTTTTTTCAAAATCCTTCAACTGGCTACTCTTTTTTTTTTTCAAATTACATTCGCACTATATATATATATTTTTGAAGAATATTATTAACTAAACATTATAACATTTAACAAACATCTTTTCGATTTACATAAATAAGATACATCTCTGAAAATACAAATACATTTCCTAAATGTTTACATCATTTACAACTATTTGTTATATTTACATAAACACTGTTACATTTACATAAATGTAACATAACAATTACATTTACATAACTGTTTTATATTCCATGCAATGTTTAAACAATTTTAAAACAAATTATCTCTTCAATAGTCAGTTACATTTTATAAAAAATATCAAACATCTTTTTTGTTGTGAGTTACATTTAACAAATATTACATGAACTATTTTATTCATTTTCATAAAAACTGTTACATTTACATAAATGTATCATAACAGTTACATTTACCTAAATAGTTTGCATTCCATGCAATTTTTCCTATAGTTGACTGTTATATATAGGATCTAACAAATATAAATCAATACACGCATTTGGTTGACTATTACATTTACAAATATAACAAAAATAACACAGATTTAAAAATGACTATTTACATTGTCGATAATATAACAGTAACATCATACAAACTATTCATATCTCAAATGTAACAATATCGAGTGTTACATTTAAAATATTGGGACAAAAACAAATCAAACTGTGGAAAATGACATTCAATACATAAAAAAAAATTCGTGTTTAAATTTAAAACAATAAACAAAACACAACTCGATTACAAATCTAATAATGCCAAATCTGATTCGAGAGACATTGAGGTAACATCCAAATCCAAAAAAAGGGGTTGTTCTGGGCGTCGATCTACGGCGGAGGCGGTGGGAGAGGCGGCGGAGGAGGGGGAGCAAGGGAGGAGGTCTCAGAGGCTCATGTACGCCGATGGCTTCCAGGAGACCATCTCGAAATTCTCCGCCGCCATCGCCGCCGACGACGGCAGGGGGTGGAGCTCGAGGTGGGACGGCAGGGTGTTGCGGCGACGGAGGGTGGGGGGTTTGCCGTCGACGTCGGATTTTTTGTCTTCATCAGTGACCATCGAACCCATTAAGAGAGAGTTTTGATTTTGATCTTATTTGAAAGGTTTTGAAGAGATAAGGGAGAGAGGGGGGTTTTAATTAGTCAAGTTAATTATGGTTATTAAATTAATTAAGAATTGGGAGATGAAATCTAGGCCATTGATTGTTTTTTATATATTTTTATTTTTGAGGGGTTTTGACAGTTACTTGAAGAGAATGAGAGAAGGAGAAAAGCATTAAGGGTATAATAGACAATGTACATTTAGCATGACCTGTAAAATTGAGGCTCGAAAAGACTTCAAAGTTCCCCCCAAACAGATCCTTCTAAACCCTAAATCGTCGTCCCGCCCAAACCTTATATCTGTCTCCCCCACACACACTGACACACGCCCAATGTCTTTTTTTTTTTTTCTTTCTCCTGAGGGACCCTTGTGGCTAATCTTACGATTGAGCTAGGAAGGCTACCTCCGCCTGTTTGCACCGGTCCCACATAAAATTCTTTTAAATAATAGATAACAAAGAGGTGGATAAGTCAACGCTAAGACGGTAACATAGTTAAGCTCTGAACCATTGTGCTATGACCCTGGAACGACACACGCCCAATGTCGATGATCGAAGCGTTGATGGATGGAGAGAAGAAGATGGAAGTGGAAGCGCGAGGGAGTGCGTCTGTACCTCCCGATCATCACAATCCTTTTCATTCTCTCCGACGGTCCGGCGGGGGAAAAGAAGAAGAAAGAACCCACCCCGACACAGCGAATACAGGGACATGGATCCGTCACAGAACAACACGGGAACAATGACGACAGCGGCGGCGAGCAGTAACGGAGGGAGCAACGAGGGAGACATGGAGGCAAAGCGGAGCCTTGGCCGGGTCACGGACTCGATCAAGAATACACTCGGTCTCCTCCACTTGCTCCACCTCACCGTCTCCTCCTACAACGTCTCTTCCCAGCTAATCCTCCTCCAACGCCTGTAATTCACGACATCCAATCTTCTTCTTTGTTTTTTTTTATATTTCCATTTGAAGATGTCTAGGGTTTTGATTTTTCTGTCTTGATTTGTAGGAATGCCCTCGTGACTGAGCTTGATAACATGAAGATGTTGGCGGGGAAGTGTGACATTCAGGTTCCGATGGAGGTCGTGAAGTGAGTTTCTATCGAATTTCTGTAGTTTATGTTGTTCTTGGTTTGGTTAGGTGTTTATTGTGTGGTGTTTTTTGTTTTTCAGTCTGATCGATGATGGGAAGAATCCAGACGAGTTCACGAAGGATGTCCTTAACAGTTGCATCGCAAGGAACCAGATCACTAAGGGCAAGACCGATGCATTCAAGGTGGGTCATTTTCCATCATTTTTTTTTTTTTAAATTTTGATGTGGTACTGCACAATTTTAATTATTATTAAGAATGCAAAATCTATTGAGGAGGAGAAAAGGATAAACCCAAATTTAAGGATGAGAAATCTCCCCAACACAATTTCAAGGATTGGAATTAAGCACTGAAAGAGATATTTTCAGTTTACGCCTCTAGAGTTATATAATATGCTTGTTCTGATTCATGGAATCCCAAATCCTAACTTAATCGCCAATGAATTACAACTCCAATCAAACACATTAGATTATCATAATTGGACCTCTAAATATTCCTGACAATATTTTGTTGAGATCTTAAGAGGGTTTAGATGAATGAGTCATGAATGAGCTAGAAATGGTCGTGTTTACAGGTATTCTTTTGTTGAATTTTTGCTTGTTGATTTAAAAAGCAAAGAAAATTGCAGAAGAAGAAGAAGAGTTGAGCTGCTTTTTTTATTGTTTACTGGTTTGCAATTGATATCTTTGTGTTGTCTTTTGAAATTTTATCACGATAGCTAAAAACACAACAAAGGAAGAACCAAAATGGCTAGCAAATTCACATGATTCATGTTCCACCCACTTAAATTGAATGAGCAACATTGTTTTGTGATTTAAGGTATGTAAATTATATTCTATTTCTTTGGAATGTCGGATTTGGTAAATCTTGATCATGTTTGTTGTGGAGATGAGCCCTGTTTTCCTCATCTTTTTGTACATTTTTTCTTCTTTTTGGTAGTGTATAAGCATGGTCTTCAAAATTTCATTATGTTGACTAGCATGGTTCTGCAAATTGTCTTCTTTAATGTACAGCATATACCCTTTCTGTGGATTTTGGAGAAATTAATGATATAAAAATGGAATATTTTGTCTTAGCATTTGATTGTGTGGGCTTAGTTGTTTACCTGGAATTTGCTACTTTGCAATGGATGTGGCAGAGTATGAGAAAGCACCTTCTGGAAGAACTTGAACAAGCATTTCCTGATGAAGTAGAAGCTTATAGAGGTGCACGAACAACATTGATCAAGTTGATTATTATAAGACCAAATCTTACATCAAATCTTTCAAGAAAGATAAACCAACCATGGAAAATGATTGGTGGAGCTCAATAGGAAACCCAGTACACAAAAGTTCCATATAACATGATGACTAGATACCCCTCAATTGAAACTGCTTTATTCATATACAGATATGTGACATGAAAATCTGAGCCTATTGGATAACCGGATGCAAAACATCCATCCTTTCAAGAAAAAGATTTCGCATCTAAAATGAAAGTGATATTCTTGGTTATAATAAACATCTGAATTGCTTTAAAGTATATATTAGTTTGTAGTAATAGGTGTGTAATTGAAGCTTTAAAAAAACTGGCCATAACATTTTGTGTGTGTCTGTGTTTCTATCCTTTTACCTTATATTGTCACATGGTTAGAATTAATTTTGAACAAATCTAACCAATTTTTAAGTTGACTGGTTTTCATGGTTGTAGGAATCCTTTCCTCGTCATCTTTGGCGAGCTTCTCCAATTTAAAGTTCATATTCTGTTCTGTTGCTGCAGACACACACCAAGAAGCATGTTAAAAAAAAAAAAAACAATGAAAATTTACTATTTCTGATTTGGATGTTTAACTAATTCAAGTTGGATTCATTTGAAAAATGGACTGACACTTCCATTATAAAACTAATATGTGCCTTTCTATCACATCAACATTCTCATTCTAGTGATCTATACATGACAGTTGAGATCACAAATTAGAATTTCAAATCTACACTTAGTTTCAAGTTGGATTCATTTTTGCATGCTTTCCCCTTAATCTTTTTAATTACGGACATTGAAGGCGAGTATGTAGGGAATCATCCAATTAAGCTGTAACAAAGCACATCGAAGGAGAGGGCAGACCTTCAAGATTTGAAAAAACCAAAGGTTTTTTTCCTTCTTGCTTTTTTTTAAATCTATATATCCTCTTTATGATGATTGGCTTTTTTTCACATCTTGCAGAATTAAATTCAAAGAATCCAAAGCTGCCAAAGAAGATAATTTTGCACAAGTGATTTTGCCATGTGTGACATCTTTATATATTCATTAACAAGGTATGTATCTTGACTGACTACCAGACCAGTTACTTGACCATCTGCCATTCCCATTCTCTATTATTTTTTTGTCATTGTTAGGAGGTACTACCACAATTCTTACTCCTTTGCAATGGAGGCTAACAACATCACTTGTTAGGCAATAATTAGTTAAAGGTGAGTTATTTAAGTAGTCATGTTGTTACTTTCACTGTGTTGCCATCACAAATAGGTAAATACATATGTTGTGCATGCATTGAAGGCAACCCTACTGTTTATTCTCCAATTATTTATGCTCAAAAGGATATACTTCTATGTGACACTAGACATAAACAGACCCATACAGTGATCCGAGCTTTTATTGTCTTTTTGGTATGGTTGTGAGTTTTTTTTGGTAATCTATTTCCCTTATGACATTGTCATATCTTAATGTTATTTAATATTTGTTTTAATAGAAGACGAAATTATTTGAGCTACAGAGATTTGGATTTGTATCCACTTCGAATCGGGCATTTGATTGAGATTTGAGAGCCTTGCTGCTTTCTTTTTCTAGTGTGCGGGTGAGGGGTACATGATGCCACCTTTATGGCCCTGAAAGCCTTCCCATTGTTGTTATGTCACCATCCAAAAGCAGAAAGAAGTGGTAAAATATTTTTAATGTCAAAACACATTTTTTGTAAGTTATTGTACTCAATTAGCGTTTATTTATTTGGTTATGTCACTTGGACAACTACAGGGGCCGGTGCATGGTGGACTTGTTTAGGGACACCCACTTCAACGAGAGTAAAGGGTGGATTAGCGACAAGGCAGCTGCCTTACATGTAAGCACTTGATTCCATTCTTAGATATTAGAAGTCCATGGATTTTAGAACCCAACAAATAAAAACTTTTTTGTTGGTTGGAATTACTGTGAACTCACACTGGCTTAAGAGAAGCAGCAGTTGTTTGATTAATAAACACCTTATAAAGAGTGATTCACATATAATTTTAAGATGTCTGGTTGTGTGCCCATGCTTCACTGTTCAATAACCAATCTGTGCCTTGTAGACATACCTCTAGAATTTCTAGAGAATGTATGTGCATTCAATTCTTCGTATAGCGTAGAGGAAATATTTTAGTAATATGTAACTTATAGAAAATCTTGACTTGTGGCATATCAGGATTTATAAAGATAGTGGAAACCATTAGGATACAAACTAGGATGTGTTGTGTTGTGTTGTGTTGTTCATCCATTGGCTAATAATTAGTACAGTTGTTTGTCAAGAAAGTACCCCTAATTATGAATTGTTTTTTTTTAGGAGAGCTCTATTCATTTTATTAAAAACTGAGCCATAAACTGTGTGGTTGCTGAGACAGTGGGACTACTCGAAGGCTGATTGAGAATTGTCAAATGGATATTTATATCCATCTTTTGGGGTCAACTTGTTAGGATGTGTATTTTCTCTTTGGGTTTTTGTAAAGCAGTTCATCTGTAATCTGTGGGGTTTCTAGAGGGTAGATTGCTCATTGACTTGAATCAATACCATCCGACTCTTTTAGATATCATTTCTGTCATCAGATCCATGAGTCGAGTCTCTTGTTGTATTTTCATCTAAAAGATGTTAAAAAAAAGGGAAAAATTGATCTAGCTTCCTGAAAATTTATGAAAATCAGAAAAAGTCCCTGTAAAATTGATAAATCCCCTCAGGTCCCTATCTTATTAGATAATATCTATTTTAGTCCCTATAACTAACCAGATGTGTGGTTAACCCTAACCATGTACTGTTATACCCTTTTAAATTTTATTTTCTTTGTTAGAAAAAAATTGATATAACTCCCTGAAAACTTATGAAAATCAAATTAAGTCCCTGTAAAATTTAAAAATCGTCTTAACTCTCTGAAATCTTTCAAAAATCATAAAAAATCCATGCGATTATTTAAAAATATATACTGATTTATTTAAATTTTATTAAACAAATTATAATTTTATAGTCAAGGTGTTATGCTTTTTATTGCTAGTAATTTTGAGTTAAGAATGTATTATAGAATTTTGATTTGGTTTTTAAATTGTTTTCTCTACTGATTTTGTAATGGAGTTAATGAAACTGTAATTTTTTTTTGTTCAGCCTTTGTAATGAGATTGAGGAAGAAAAAATGTTGAAAAATGACTCAATTTTGTAGGTTAATTTAGGTTTGATGGATATATATATATATATATTTTTTTACAGATGAAGATGACATTTCAGGACATGAGAATGTTAAAAAATGACGGGGGTATTTTTGTCTTACAAAATAACTAAATCTGATTTTATAAAGTTTGTAGAGACTAAATCCAATTTTAGTAATTTTTTGAGGACTTATTTCAATATACTCTTGACCGGGAGACTAAATTCGTTAACAATATATATTTTATGGGGATTTATGATGATTTTCTGATTTTAGAGGGACTTTTTGTGATTTCAAAAAGATTTCAGAGAGTTAAAGAAGATTTTTTCCTAAAAAAAAAAAATCTGTAATGCATACAATTAGTTTTTATTAGAAACTTGGGAATGTTTTTATTATTATTATCATCATTAAATATTTATTTAATTTATTTAATTGTAATGTATAAATATTTAAAAAATATGAAAAATGTTTTTTCAAAGAAAATGTGACCTTTTCTATGAAATATGGGTCTGTATTTTTTTAATTAAATTTATTTACCTTTAGCTGCGAAACAATATCGTGGCAAAAGGTCGGCTTTGCGACGAAATAATTTTTAGCGAAAGGATCAATAATAGTTTATTAATTAAATTAATACACTTTTAGCTGCGAATACATTTCGTCTCAAAAGGTCATATTTTGCAACGAACATTTTGCTCGTCGCAAAACAGAACTTTTTGCAACGATTGTGATTTCGTCACAAACAATCATCTTTTGCAACGAAATTATTTCCTCGCTAAAGATTAACTTTCCCTGCGAAATAATATGCGTTGCAAAAGATAAGTTTTGCTACGAATGATTATCTTTTGCGATTCAATTATTTTCGTCGCAATAGATAGCTTTTTGCTACAACATTGGAATTTTGTAGCAAAAAGTCTTGGGCACCGATAGCCGCACCCCGAGTTACAAGAAACCCACCCCGAGGTCGGCATTCCCACTGGTGACGGTGGTAAATGAAGGTCACCAGAGATTCCAACAAGTATACCAACCCAGGTCAGCATTCCTTCTGACGATGGTGTTGAAGTGTGGTCGTCCGAAGGCCCGGCGAGTTAAAGTAAGAGAAAATAAATTCACATTTTTACAAATTTCAAATCAAATAGACAAATTTCACATTTAAACACATATAACAAACAACCATAGCAGCATTTAAAACACATCAAAATATGACGTTCACATTCCATAACCAATCATTCACGTGACTACACAACAAAATATATGTTCAAATTTCACAACCATTCGTGTGACTATATTGATTTTTTCATATATAAAAATAAATAACATATCCAATAAAAACAATTACTCCTTTTTTCAAAAAATAAAAATAAACATAAAAATAATTTGAACATGTATTTTGTAGTGTAGTCATATGAATGATTCGTTATGGAATGCTAACATCGTATTTTGATGTGTTATAAATGCTATCATATTTTGATGTGTTTTAAATGCTGCTATGTATGTATGTTATATGTATTTAAATGTGAAATTTGTTTATTTGGTTTGAAACTTGTAAAAATGTGAATTTATTCTCTCTTACTTTAGCTCGCCAGGCTTTCGGGCGATCACACTTCAACACCGTCGTTAGAAGGAATGCCGACCTAGGCTGGTACACTCGCCGGAACCTCTGGCGACCATCATTCACCAGCATCGCCAGGGGGAATGCCGACCTCGGGGTGGGTTTCCATTTATTGCTACAGTACATAAAAAAAATTAAAAAAAAAGGCTAATCCATACGAGACAGATAATTGCTACGAAATGATTTCGTCGAGAAAGGCTATTTGCTGCTAAAATGCACCTTTTTGCTACAAAATATTTGCAGCTAATGCACATATTTCTTGTAGTGACAGTGTCTAACAGGCTAATCCAATATGGGCGAAATCATATCTTACATTGAAAGCTGTCGATATGCATGTAGAGAACTCTACTATTTGCAGCAGTCCTAGTTATAAGTCTGAAGAATGCATCAATCACCTAAGACATAGGAAAAGCGTATACCATATAATAATAGTCATATACCTTAAAGAAGGAGCACGTAACTATGAAGTAGGGGAAAAAAAATTACATGTCATCTACCTCAGCTCTTCTCAAGCCGTTGATTGAAAATTACTTCGAATAGATGCTTCTGAGTGACCAGAAAGTGGACAGCGCTCCCATCATCCGCTACCTCCCCAGCTGGAGAATCATCCATGATTAGATTCTCCAAAAATTTGTCTATGATAGCCCTCTGCTTTGGGGTGCATCTTCTTTCCCCATATATTTTTATATAAGAAGTATCAGTGTTTTAAAAAGCGTTAGGCGCTAGTCAGGCGGTTGAGGTAGTACTATTAACCAGCTAGGCGGGGATTAATCGACTACTATTTTAATAATCCAAAATAATATGCGCGCGCGTGTGTGTGTATGAGTGTGCATGCGCATAGAGTGATTTGTTCTCATATCCATTCATCATTCACCATCCTCATCCGAATATCTCATATGCATTCACAATAAGTTCAAACATGGATTTACGTAAATTTGATATTTTGAGTGAAATTATAGAAATCCAAAGACCGTAATTAAACATATATAAAATTATAATCAAAACCTTCCCAAAAAATATATACTAAAAATGCAACAATGTAAACATACAAATTACAACCCCCTACACTCTCACTTGAATCTTATGTGAATACAAAGATAAAGGTTCTCCACATTTAAACACTCAAGTGCTTTCATATTTTTTATTTTTTTTTAAAAGCCCCACCATTTAGAAAAAGCAAATACAGCTCAATCAAGTCATCCCTTTCACTCTGTCAGCTCCTCCAATTAAGTCATCCTACCAAAAAATAAAAAAAGAAATAAAAGCAAACACAAAACTCAAGCATGGTGAAGCTGGCGGAGTGTTACGAGAAGATGGGGGAGTTCATGGAGAAGGTCGTGTCCTCCAACTCCGCGTTCGAATAGCTCTTTGTCTCCTCGATCGAGATGGAGGAGTCCCACGACAACTTTGGCCACGTCTCGTTCATCGTCGATCTGCGTCGGGATCCTCGATTTGAGGCTCATCCCGCCAACCTCGTTCAAGATCGGACCCCGACTAGGCCCACCTAGGCGGTCGATTAGGCCCATCCACCTAGGAAGCCCACTTATGGCCTAGGTGATGCAAGCAAAACCCTCCGCCTAGGAAGCCCTCCGCCTAAAGCGCTACCTAGGCACCACTTTTTCTTGATTTTTAGAACACTGAGAAGGATGCTTTTATGTTATGTATGTGAAATGCATTTTCTTTCATGAAAAATTATATGTTATGTATGTTATGAATGTATATATACTAACCTGTCTAACGACATTAGTGACCGATATATAAACCCATTGAAGTTCCTCTGCCTCCATCTTAGACAAATAAATGGCCAATGCAACCTGATCCTCCCCTATCATCTGGTGCTTCTCCGTCGCTACCTGTTTGTATTTTTTTTCACATTGGGTTTATTCAAATTCTTCGGTTCAGTGGGTTTTTTCAGTTGTTGATGTTGCACCTATAGTCTGTCCCTTGTTGTCAGTCCGACAGTCTCCCCTATGCAGGTCATTGATCTTGGTAACCTACCTGCTTTTAGGAAATAATAAACTAATATTATTACATTATCCAATAAACCAAATATACATATATATGTCGTTCAATAGACATACTTCAATAGCTATATCATAAACATTAAACTAAGCTGTGAGAATTAGAAAAGTATACTTGTGGAACATTGATAGGTCCCTTCTTCATTATCAGTGTTCTCCTCCTCTTCTGACCAGGAAAGGATTTGTTGTCGAGAATCAAGACATCATCATTCAGTATCTTCTCTTTCATTGACCCCTCCACCTCCACTTTCTTCTCTTCCACTGATTTCTCTTTGATTGCTACCTCCTCTTCCACCAATTTCTCTTTCAATGATACCTTCTCCTCCACCGTGTTCGCTTCAACTGAATTCTCTTTCACCGCTACCTCTTCCTCGACCGTCTTCTCGTCCTCGACTCCCCTTTCCACACTCTCCTCCACCAAATGTTCTCCCATTGTCTCCTCCCTCTCTCTGTCCTCCTCGCCCCTTTTCCCCTCCTACATAGGGATGTTAAGAATGTCATCAAGGAATGTCTCAGCCTCTTGAGCATCCATCAAATGATCTCCCTTTGTCTCCTCCCTCACTCTGTCATCCTTGCCCCCTTTCCCCTCCTAGATAGGGATGTTGAGAATGTCATTAAGTAAAGATTCAGCTTCCTTTGCCACATACACTTCGACCATTTCCCTTGTTGTAGCGCCTTCCGATGCTTTGGTCCCCACAGCATTAAGTTTTTTGGCTTTTGTCGCCATAGCCACTTTTGGCGCCCTTGTCGCTACATCCCCTTTTGGCGTTGTTTTTGCTAGATTGGTTTTCGTTGGAATATTCCTTCTTCCTCCAAGTTTTACCATACGGTCAATTGATCCCATTGACTTCCTTATTAGAAGATAAACGAGCATCATTATTGTACATGAAAGATTTGGACACGTACATGTATATACCATTTTGCAAAACGTATATACCTTCTTGCTCTGTTGTCTTCTTTTTATATCTCTACTTTCTTTCTTTCTTGCTCTCTCCATATATAGCTGCAAAAATGCTACTTTTGCTACTAACTTCTGGGCCTTGATTTTTGTCGTGGTCAATGATGCCGTTGAAAAATTATATCGTTATATGTACTATTATTCAAAATGCACATGACATATTAAAGTGGTATATACCTGAATTGGTCACTGTGATTTTCTTGCTTGTTTTGGTTGCGTATTCTATTCCCGCCTTATCACCCTTTCCCCTTACCAACTGTGGTTCACTTTCTTACTTGGTTCTGGTAGAACCTCTTTCCCAATCCTCTTCTTCTTCTCCACATGTTGGTGCCTCTGTTCTCTTTTTCTCTTCTCATTTGGGGAAGAAGAGGTTGGGAAAATGGCATGAATTGGCAATGGCATGTGCAGGACTCTCTCCAACCCCTTTCGTAATTCATCCACCGAATAGAAACCCAAAGTCATCGACATCAAAATGTTCTGTGTTTCTTGTGGGGCATTGTCGTCATCCTCCTCTGATTGAGGCAATAGATCTTTCTCCTCCTTAAAAAAATTTATATTTTGGTGGATCTCCTCCCATCTTAACTCATTCACCAGTCTCATATACGTGTTTTTCCTACCACAGGGCATGTTCTTCCACTTATGGATGCAAGGCTAACCAATCCCCGGTTGGCCTATTTTCACATGATCATAAAATCAAATCTTACATAAAATAATTTACATGTAATTAGTATTAGTTATGAATATATATTTTGTCACGCCCCAGGCGTCCCCGGGACGCGGCAAGTGTATATATATATCAGAATCTACTCAGGAGGTCAATAATATCATACACAAGCAGCCAAAATGACACACAGACAACAAAAGCAAGGCTGACAGGATATATATACACCAAATGCGGATAACTAAGACTGAATCTGTAATCAAAATACACTACAGACTCCATACATAATCACATGTCCTGTGAGAGCCAATATACATACTAAGAGATCCAAATACAACACAAACGCGTGCCCAAGCACGGAAAATAATACATACTGGTACAAAGGATGCTGATAGTCTCTGCAACTCGCGGGACGTGGCGCTACTCCGCTACTGATGAAGTCCCTCGGAGAGCTCCTCCTCCAGATCCGACTCAGATGACACTGAAGAGAAAATATTATGCGAGGGGTGAGCCACACGCTCAGTGAACGGCACAACCCATGCATCACAGACAATATTTACCACAATTCCATTATTTATCCAGCCTCTAAGACATAACAACATGATCCAGTGATTCGTACTTCGCCGAACCACCACACCCTCACCCTCACCCATCAATGGGTGACATAGGTTATTGGGACTGATAATAATCCATTCACAAATCCAGTGGGTCGCTCACCGCCAACCCACTACACCCTCACCCTCACCCTCACCCTACCATGGGTGACATAGGATTTTGGGACTGGCTACACAAAACCAGCGGGTCGCTTCCGCCAACCCGCCACACCCTCACCCTCACCCTTCAATGGGTGACATAGGATTTTGGGACTGACTAGGCTGTTGGTCACCCTTGGTCCACCGATAGTCTCTCCTCCACTCCGTAGGCCGCCTGGTCTACTCCCACATTCAGCACAGTCCGTCCTAAATCAGGAGGTGCCTACTGATGGGAGCCCTCTGTCAGGAAGGCCTGTCTAACGCTGGGGTAGTCTCTACCGGATCCAACGAAGGGAACAGAACAGCCTAACCATCGCATATGATCCACTTGGATCCGCAGACAGCACATTATAACAACACTAATGTTCTGAATTCCTCAGAACCCACCAGGGCGCATAACTACGATGCGGGGAACATGCATAAGGTTATATCAGGGTGAAATATTGTTGGGGGAAAGCAACTCGGGAGGGCAGCGTGAGTTCCCGTTATAGGACACCCCGACAACCAAACAAGGAACACGGTGTACCCTAACCCGGGTCTCACCGCTGTCCTCGCAAGGCCCCTCCCCTAAAATAATCACTATAACATGCAATTCAACAAATACTAGCATTTAATTTAATAAATAAACTAGTAGGGCACATGCATCGGTCGGGCTTCCTAACAAGGAACCAGGGGACATGCTGCATGGCTCATATACATATCCTAAGGGTGCAAGTCCCTAACATGCAAGGTCTAGGGTAACATGCATTCTACAATTAAATCATGCTCGCATGATATACATATTACACATGGTCAATATTCATCCAAGGTGCCCCAGGAGAGGTCGGTATACGCACAAGTGCGTATAGCACCTCTCTACTGGGTTGGATTGTCCCACTCACCAGTGATCGGGGTCAACGCGCGACCATCTGTCGAGATCTGCAAGACAGGTATTATTTGGTAAGTATTAATCCACAATTATCATTAAATACATAATTAAACACCCCAAAACCCACAACAAACATCCAACACCTCCCCAACAACCACCCGCGGCCTCGGCAACCACCCGCACGGCCCCGGCAACCACCCGCACGGTCGGCCACCGCCCGGACGCGCCGCCGCGGGCCCCGCACGCCTCGCGCCGGTCCGCGAGCACCCCGCGCGCCCCCGCACGCAGTGCCCCGCCTCGCGCGCACCCCGCGCGCACCTCCGCCACCTTGCCGCACCTCGCGCGCACCTCGCACGCACCTCGCGCACCTTGCCGCACCTCGCACGCCACCTCACGCACTGCCCCGCGCCCCGTGCCTCCTCCGCGCGCGCCCCGGCACCTCGGCCAGCACCTCCGCGCGCGCCTCGCTGCCTCAGCCACACGAACAGCCCCGCGCACAGCCGCCCGAACCGCCCCGCGCACAGACCCGCGCGCACCCAGCGCCCAGCACGCCCGCGCGCCTGCTGCCTGAGGCCCCCAGCCCGAGCTTGCACGCCCAGCACGACCAGCAGCTCGCACCAGACCCGCGCACGCCCGCGCGCCTGCTGCCTGAGGCCCCCAGCCCGAGTTCGTGCGCCCAGCGCGACCAGCAGCTCGCACCAGACTCGCGCACGCCCGCGCGCACGCACGCCCGCGCGTGCACGCGCGCCTGCCCGCGCGCACCCGACCTGCGCGCCGCCTGGGCTGCTGCTGCTGCTGCTGATTGGCCCGGACGACCTGCCACTGCCCGAGCGCCACCACCACCTCTCCCTTGACCACCGACCACTTCCAACCACCTCCGACCACTCTCCGACGACCCCCACTGCCACCCACCACCTCCCAAACACAAAACCCTCCCCTAGCAATCATCTAGACAAGAAATAAGAGGGAAAGGAGGCTTACCGAGGGGAGGAAGAGGCGTCCGGTGGATCTCCACGCGCCGAAACCCTTCCCAAAAGCCTTCTCACGCCCCGATCTAGCTTGTCCCTCGGAATGGGCCAAATCAGAGGACGAAAAGGGGAGGTCGGGGAGGCTAAAGTCGTCGGAATCGGGTTTTGAAGACACCGGAGTGTAGATCGGGACCCGATCTACACTTCCCGTGCTTTAGGTTTTTGATTTTGAGGGGTGTAGGGGGCTCAAAAGGAAGAAAAACGGAGAGGGGAGAGAGAGATCTCGACGAGGAAGACGATGAACAGTGCTCCTCGAAATTAGCTCACCCCAATTTATAGTGCGCGACTTAAAAACCCGGATACGCCCCGGAACTGCGAAATTTTTGCAAACGATGCCAGAATTCGATGAAATTTTCGTGAGAGGTCTAAAATGGCACCAGGACACCAAATATGCAATTAGATTTTCAATCGGAGTCCTCTAGCTCAGACGATAGCTAACAGTCTGAAATTATGCGGTTCCGATCGAAAAACCCTAAAAATTTTTAAAACTGCCAGAAATGCTCCAACGGTTACCAGCAGGCTAAAAAGTGACACATATATAACATATTTGTTCTTAAATACTCTATATACTATTAGGATTCAGGTGTATATCTCTACATTATGATAAAATATTTTCTTCTAGATATACACTTAATTCAAAGAGGTATATACAAACAAATATTGAGCATATACATTCAGTGCTATAGCATAGCCATTGAAATATCCCTTTTCATCAGCGAATTCTGATCCCCCAGCCCTCTCAAGGTTTCGGGATGACTTCTTCAATGCTTTCATGACATCAAGGTGAACAGCTTTCGCTTAGGCATATTCACCAAGGTTCTCCAAGTTTTCCATAAAGTCCACTAACCCGAATGGGCATGAATAATTCAACCTGCAAACAACAAACTTGAAAAAATATGCAAGATAAATAATTTTGTGAAGTCTTCGATAGACTTCTCGTCGTCTTTCTCCACCAACTCCTTCATGACCCTCTTAATCGCGGCAACGGTTGAGTACTTCTCATTCTATGAAGCGAAGTATTCCTGATAGAAGGCAGATGTCAGACTTTTGCTCTCGTCCACCATAGGTTTTCCATGGGCCGAGAGACCAACTATGACCGCCACATCTAACACCATAAACCGTAGTTCACAGCCCTTGACAGCGAATCCTTCCCGCAGAGGTTTCTAGAAAGATAGAATTGTTTCCAACAAGCGTTTCTCTGTCCTGAACGAAGGGATGTTGATGAAATGCCCAAATGGAGTAGATTTAATATCCTCAATGTGTAGGGTGCCTCTCATTGAGCTCGCATTCCTTCATGAAATCAACTGTTCATTTCGTTGTACATCTAGTGTTCATCAGCTTCAATGAAGGCTTAACTTACTACAGTGATGCTTGCAAGAAGAAATACTAGATTAGATGATAAAAAAAGTACATTGTTTCTTACCGTACTCTCAAGGTATATTCCTTGACAATGTCTTTTCCGTGTCCATGGTGACCTCGTCCATGAAAGATAAAGGTGAAGAATACTGGGTGGATGGGGGTTTCTAAGGAACAAGAATAAAGGGTTGTGGGGCTAAACAGAGGAGACAGTAGGGCTAAAAAGAGGAGATGGTGGGGCTTTGATAACTGTCTCTATTCTGTTAGATTTTACTATTTTGCCCCTATCATTTGAAATTCTGAAGAGGCACATGCGTCATTATGAAGAGTATCTGAAAAGACATATAAGTGAAGGATGAAAATGCCCTCAGCATCATCTTTTAAAATGCATCGATGGCGACGTATATATCGGTATCGGTAATCACAATCGAGTTGTCAAATCAATCTTAAATCTCATGTGCGGTAAATATAAATAACAAATGAAAAAAGAAAATCAGTGTTGGATGAATAATTCGTAAAGCAGTATACACTAGCCTACTGTAAGTATATAGCAGTAAAAGGAGGTATTGCTTAGTTTTCAAAGTACATAGAGCACTAATGTTAATTTTCAACATAGCATTTCAAAGATGACATAGCATATTTGGATGGATTTTTGAAACAGCAATGTTTATTTTCAAAGATACAAGTTAAGATTAGAAACAATTGAGGCATCAAGGCATAGAAGGAAAGACACTGATTTAAGATTAAACACACTATTTTACAATTAAAATATGGAAAATAAGAATTACTACAAAAAATTATTTATAAAACCATATGCTAACAAAAGAAGATAAGGAAAACAAAAATATGCCAAAAATGATTATGAAACCATATGCTAACAAAAGAAAATAAAGAAAATAAGAATCTCTAAGAAAAATGATTTATGAAACTACATGCTAACAAAAGAAAATAAAAAAAACAAGAATATCTGTGAAAAATGATTTATGAAAACATATGTTAACAAATGACTAAATCATATGGAAGAAACAAGGGAGGTTGAAAACGAGAAGATGGTGAAGACGCAGAAGGATCTATACTTCAAAAATGGTGAAAATACAGCAGATGAACCACACTTGTAAGACGGTGAAGACGCAGCACCTAAACCACACTTGCAAGACGGTGGAGACATAGTAGAAGAATCACACTTGCAGACGTTGACGGTAAACCGTATTGATGAGATCAAAGAGGGTGAGGCGAAGAGAGAGAGAGAGAGAGAGAGAGAGAGAGAGAGTTTATTTTGTGGAAGATGAAAAGGTTGGTCAAAAGAGAGAGAGCATGTGTATTTTGTGGGTCAAAAGAGGAGAGAAAAAGAAGTTGCACTAAAACACATCAAAGCCTTTTGTCAAACCTCAGGTAAACTTATCCTTGGTATTCACGTCAGACATATTTGTGTTACGTAGTATATACCACATAATCACGGTATATACATTTTCTGTAAGAGCATGCACTGTGTTTTGTGTAAGAGCATGTCATCCGTACATTTCCAGAAGGAAAATGTTAAGACTCAGTCACATTCACCAACCAAAACTCAGACCTTACATGTTTTCATTTTTTTAAAATAGTAAACATCATCTAATGAGGTATATACTTTGATAAAAAGTGTATATCACTCCATTTCAAATTGAATAAACCCATTTTTAATAATTGTAAGAAAATATTTAATGTGGTATATACAACATCTAACTAGGTACATGCTTTCCTGGATTTGTAAAGTGGTAAATAAGACTGTGTTTTGGACTGAGAAAAAAACTGAGTGTAACAGCACTCTTTTCAGAAACGTCCTTTCAAGCAGTCAATTCCGTGTCAGCGCTCCTTTTTGAGGAAATATTAAAAATAATCAGATGATCATTTAATGTAAAGTCAGGGATTCTTTTCAAGGAATTTTGAATTTTAAAATTTGAAACACCCATCTGGGCCCGCCTAATGAAAACAAAAACAAAACCCACGTTGGCTGGTCACGCCACGTCGGATCCTACGCAGGGTCTGAGATTGTGACTAAGAATAACATGAGTGTAACATTTTCCTTTTACAAAAGATAGGAAAGCCCCATTTAGGTGAGGGTTGATAGCCTAATTGGAATGCAGCCTCGATCTGAAGAAACAAAAAGAATGGTTATTTTTTATGAGATTATCATGCATTGTTGCTTTCAGTAAAAGAAGGTAGCGAGGATTGAAAATATATTTTCCCTATCATTTGAATGCTGATTAATTCCCTCTCTTTTGTGAACGTAAGCGGATTGTTGAATCTCATAAATCTGTGTTCTATAACTATTTGGTTAAATTTAATTTAAAGGTGCTAAAAATAATTCAAATGAAGTTGAAAAGATTACCATGACATATTAACCAAAAACTCCAAAGAAGATATATAGAAAAGACTCCTAGTAATACAAATGAATAGAGATAAAAGGAAAAAGGAAGGTCAAAACCTCCAAACAAACAAAGATTACATCAATTGCAATGAACCCAAACTACCCATTCAGATGTCTCCCACATCACAACAAAGACCCCAGTCCTTTAACTAACTAAATCAAGAACCATTCCTGTATGTTCTCCAAAATATATATGTGTCACTTTTAGCCTTCTGGTCACCATTGGAGCATTCTGGTAGTTTTTCAACTTTTTTTCGTTTTTCGATCGGAACCGCTAAAATTTTGGACTTTTAGCTATCATCCTGAGTTTGAGGACTCCGATTGAAAATCTAACTGCATATTATGTGTCCTGGTGCCATTTCAAGCCACTCACAAAAATTTCATCGAATTCCGGTAACGTTTCAGAATTTCGCAGTTCCGAATCGTATCTGGGTTTTGACCGAGCGAAAAGTTATTGGGAGACTTGACTTGGTCAAAGTTGACCTTGACTTGGTCAAATGATTTTGGTTTTTAGTGTGGTTGGGTTGACTAGGGTCAAACCTCACTTAAACCTAATCTAACTTAGCTTAACCTAATCTTTCCCTAAGTTTAAGTGAGTGTGTGTGTGTGTGTTGTGTGTGTGGTGACTTAAGGAGGTCCACGCCCAAGAATAGTTCCCCCTCCCCTATTCATCTTCTTCTCCACCTCTCTCAATATCTCTCTCTCTTCTCCCTCTCTTTATTTCCCCCATATGACCTAGTAGTGGTGGTTAAAATCAAAAACCCTAGAAGGAGAAAAGATAGGTGAGGACCCGATCTATCTTCCTATGGTCTTGGATCTTCATTTCCCTTTGTTTTTCCTCCTCTTATGGACCCTCTTCTCCTCTGTTTTCAGCCCCTCTTTGGCTGAGTGGAGATCTTGGTGGTGGTGGTCTTGGAGGTGGAAAATCGGTGCGCGAAGAGCACCCGATCTCCTTCCCTTCCCTTCCTCTCCTTTGGGTGAGTTTCCTTTCCTTCCATTCTTGTTTAGATGCATGTTTAGGAGGTGTTTTTGGGTGTGGAAGGTGAGCATGAGTGGTTGGGGGTGAGGGAGGGCTGAGGGAGGTGGTTGTGTCGGCTCGGGCAGTGCGGGCTCCTCGGCGCGTGCGCGCAGGCAGGCAGGCAGGCAGGGCAGGCGCGCTGTCGGGCGAGCTGGCAGGGGACGCGCGCGTGCGCGCGGGCGTGCGCGCGAGTGCTGCGCAGGGGGCGCAGTGCGGTTGCTGCGCAGGGGGCGCAGCACGCGCCGGGCGAGCGGACGATGTGCGGTTGCTGCGCAGGGGGCGCAGTGAGCGCAGGGCGAGCGGGGAGTGCGTGCGAGGCGCTGCGTTGGGTCGCAGTGCGAGCGGGTGCATCCGGGGCAGGACGCGCGGTGCGCACAAGCGCGCGCGTGCGTGCGCCCGAGCGTGCGGTGTGTCTGGGCGCGCGGGCTGGGCGCGGCAGCATGTCTGGGCGTGCGGGCAGGGGCTCGGCAGCGTGTCCGGGCATGCGGGCAGGGGGCTCGGCAGTGCGTCTGGGCGCGCGGGCTGGGGCGCGGCTGTGCGCCCGGGGCGGGTGGCCGTGCGTATGGCTGCCCGGGGGTTCGGGTGAGTCGGGGTGCTCGGACTCGCGTGCGTACGGGCCGTATGTACGCTTGTCCGAGTGTTGGGTATTTTTAGCGTATTTTTGTATGTATTGTGTATTTTACTCACCGTTTTGAATACCCTGTCTTGCAGATCTTGACGGACGGTCACGCGACGACCCAGGTATTGGTGAGTGGGACAACCCAACCCAGTTGGGAGGCGTTCGATGCACGTAGGCGTGCATTGCCCTCCCCTGGGGCACCATAGTTGCATATTAGCTAGTATAAATTGTAAACTATGCCTTGCATGAATATTTTGTTGTATCCATGCCACCTTAGCTATGCATGCATGATAAATATGATATATCCATGCCACCTTAGATTTGTATGCTAGGGATATGCACCCTTACATCATATTAGAGGCCTATGCATGCCTAGACACCTTGCCCCGACCTGTGCATGTTCCCACCTAGTTTAATTCAGTTAAATTAAATGTGAGCATGCCTTAGAGGTATTATCACTTGTTGTTATAATATGTGTCTCCCCGCATCTTAGTTATGCGCCCCGGAGGAATTCATGTGAATTCATGACATTGTAGAGTTGAGATCGGTGTCGGCGGATCCAAGTGGATCGTATACGTGTGGATAGGCTGTTTCTTTTCCCTTCGTTGGATCCGTGTAGGGACTCCTCAGCGTTAGACAGGCCGTCCTGACAGAGGGCTCCCATCAGTAGGCACCTCCTGATTTGGTTTTGGACTGTGCTGAATGTGGGAGTAGACCAGGCGAGCTACGGTGTGGAGGAGAGGCTATCGGTGGACCAAGGGCGATTAACAGCCTAGTCAGTCCCAAAAGCCCATGTCACCAGTTTGAGGGTGAGGGTGAGGGTGTAGTGGGTTGGCGATGAGCGACCCACTGGTTTGTGTAGTTGTTGCCACTTAGAGGCTATGAATGATTTGAGGTTAATATGAATTGTGATGCATGGGTTGTGCTATTCACTGAGCGTGTGGCTCACCCCTCGCATATATTTTTCTCCAGTGCTATCTGAGTCGGATCCGCAGGAGGAGCTCCCCGAGGCACGTCAGCAGTAGCGGAGCAGCGTCACGTTCCCGCGAGTGTTAGAGGCTATCAGCATCCCTTTTTTATTGTATGTATTATATTTCCGTGCTTGGGCACCCGTTTGTATTATATTGGATGTCGTGTATGTATATTGGCTCTCACAGGACAGTTGATTATGTATCGAGTCTGTAATATGTCTTTGAATTACAGATTCAGTCTTTTAGCTTCCGCTATTTGTGTATATATCATGTCAGCCTCATTGTTGTCTGTGTTGTTATTTTTGATGTTGTTTAGGGTATGTTATTGACCTCCTGTATAGACTGCTGATATCATATATACACTTGCCGCGTCCCGGGGACGGCCGCCCTGGGGCGTGACAAAAGTTGGTATCAGAGCCTGGTCCTGTCAGAGCCAATGGTCTTCTTTTTCGTAGAGATGAGTCCTAGGATTTCTATATGAGTATTCTGATCCTAGTGTCTGGTTTTCTTAGGTTGCTGATATGCCTCCTCGCAGAGGAATGCGTGGACGTGGTCCCTCTCGACCTTTGGAGGTTCCCGGACCTACCAGAGGTGAGGATGCTACTGGAGAGTCCTCGGCTGTGGGGCCAGGATTGGCACAGGAGCCTCCTGCATGGGAGCGTGCTTACGCTCGGATAGCAGATTTGGTGGAGACTCAGACGAGAGCATTAGAGGCCCAGGCGAGGGCGTTAGCTGAGCAGGCTAGAGAGATTCAGGAGCTGAGGGCGGCCCGTGATGCAGTTCCACAGGTCCCCTTGATGGCAGATCCGCCCGTAGTACCCGATGTACCTCCTGCTCCCGTGGTGGTTCCAGCGGTGGAAGTTCAGGATCGCCAGGAGAGGGAGATAGAGCTAGAGGCGGCAGCGAGACTACATCAGAGTGGCCTCACTGCCTTTCTGAAGTTCCACCCTCCCGAGTTCCATGGACAGTCGGCGGATCCCCTTGCCCCTGAGCGATGGTTGATGGAGGTGGACAAGATCTTCTCGACCATGCACTGCACCGATCGCCAGCGAGTCTCCCTGGCCACCTTTATGCTGAGGGGTAGCGCCGCCGACTGGTGGGCTACTCGATCGGTGGACCTTCCCGAGGGTGTACCGTGGCAATTGCGGAGCATGAGTTTCCAGTAGAGTTGGTAGTGTTCATTAAATGTGATGTCTTCTTCTAGTCTTCCTTCTCTTGATTAAGGGGCCTTGCGAAGTCAGCGTTGAGACCCGGGCTAGGGTACTCCGTGTTCCTTGTTTGGTTGTCGGGATATCCTATATCGGGACCTCATGGTGCCCTCCCAAGGTTTCTTTTTCCAGTTAAGGAATACCTTAGAAGCATCAATAGATGGTGGATTAAGTGCGAGTTTGGTTGGAGCGTATGGCCTTTCTGGGCCACGTGATTTCCGGCGAGGACATATCTGTGGACCCGGACAAGACGCTCGCCGTGTCGAATTGGCGTCGACCGTCGAACCCCTCAGAGATTCGGAGCTTCCTGGGCTTGGCGGGTTATTGCTGGAGGTTTGTCGAGGGTTTCTCAAAGATAGATGTACCTCTTACCCGCCTCACTCGAAAGGATGTCCGGTTCGAGTGGTCCCCGTCTTGCGAGGAGAGCTTCCAGGAGTTGAAGCAAAGGCTCACCTCAGCGCCAGTTCTTACCCTTCTGTCTGGGAGTAGTGGGTTCGCAGTATACTCCGATGCATCCCGGTTGGGTGTGGGTTGCGTCCTGATCCAGCACGATAAGGTTGTGGCTTACACGTCGCGTCAGTTGAAGCCCCATGAGCAGAATTACCCCACCCACGACCTTGAGTTGGCAGCGATCATCTTTGCGCTGAAGATGTGGAGGCATTACCTCTATGGCGAGGAGTTCGAGCTCTTTACTGATCATAAGAGCTTGACATAATTGCAGTCCCAGCCGGAGCTCAACATGCGTCAGAGACGTTGGGTCGAGTTCCTGAAGGACTATGATTGTGACATCGCTTACCATCCGGGTAAGGCGAATGTCGTGGCGAATGCTCTCAGCAGGCAGCCCTTGGGCATGGCCGCCCACATGGTTGTACGTCGTTGGAGGCTTCTGGAGGAGGCCGCTTGCTGGATCAGCATTCGAGAGACTCCTGCGGGTGGCTTTTTGGCCAGGCTAGTGGTGCAGCCCGTTCTTCTCGATGAGATCCGCAAGGCTAAGGGGCAGGATCCTCACTTTCTAGTCCTCTCCGAAGGCGTCGCCCGGGGGCGAGCGTCCGGACTACCAGATTTGAGAGGACGGGATCCTGCGGTTCAGAGGCCGAGTATGCATTCCTGACGACGCAGAGCTGAAGCCGAAGATCTTGGATGAGGCGCTCTATGGCCGCAGTTGCGGGTCCCCCTTGTGTTGGGACGGGGTCAGAGAGCGCCAGTGGGAGGGACCAGAGATCATCCACCAGACCTCAGAGATGGTCAAGACGATTCGCGAGCGTATCCGAGTCGCTCAGAGTCGTCAGAAGAGCTACGCCAATCATCGTCGCCGTGAGCTCGTCTTCGAGATTGGTGACCATGTCTTCCTGAAGGTGTCCCCGGTGAAGGGCATCTTCCATTTCGGTGTGCGGGGCAAGCTGAGTCCGCGTTTCAAAGGGCCATTCCTCATCCTCGAGGGAGTTGGGGAGGTGGCCTATCTCATGGCTCTGCCCCCACAGTTGGCTTAGGCCATGACGTCTTCCATGTCTCGCAGGTGAGGGGTTTAGTCCACGATCCTGCTCATGTCATCCCGTTCGAGCCGCTCGTCTTCGAGCCGGACTTGTCTTTCGTGGAGCAGCCGATCGAGATCATGGACCACCGCGAGAAGAGGCTCCGCACCAAGACCGTCCAGTTGGTCAAGGTGCGATGGCAGCACCGTTCCGGTGCCGAGGCCACTTGGGAGCTTGAGGACGCCATGCGTGACGCGTATCCGCATCTTTTCCCTTCCTAGATGTTTTTGTATTTATTTTGAGGACAAAATTTCCTAAGGGGGGGAGAGTGTTATATATGTGTCACTTTTAGCCTTCTGGTCACTCACAAAAATTTCATCGAATTCCGGTAACGTTTCAGAATTTCGCAGTTCCGAATCGTATCCGGGTTTTGACCGAGCGAAAAGTCATTGGGAGACTTGACTTGGTCAAAGTTGACCTTGACTTGGTCAAATGATTTTGGTTTTTAGTGTGGTTGGGTTGACTAGGGTCAAAGCTCACCTAAACCTAACTTAACCTAATCTTTCCCTAAGTATAAGTGAGTGTGTGTGTGTGTGGTGTGTGTGTGGTGACTTAAGGAGGTCCACGCCCAAGAATAGGACCCCCTCCTATTCATCTTCTTCTCCAAATCTCTCTCTCTCTCTCTCCCTCTCTTTAAACTCCCATATGACCTAGTAGTGGTGGTTAAAATCAAAAACCCTAGAAGGAGAAAAGGAAGGTGAGGACCCGATCTATCTTCCTATGGTCTTGGATCTTCATTTCCCTTTGTTTTTCCTCCTCTTATGGACCCTCTTCTCCTCTGTTTTCAGCCCCTCTTTGGCTGAGTGGAGATCTTGGTGGTGGTGGTCTTGGAGGTGGCGAATCGGTGCGCGAAGAGCACCCGATCTCCTCCCCTTCCTTTCCTCCCTTTGGGTGAGTTTCCTTTCCTTCCTTTTCTTGTCTAGATGCATGTCTAGGAGGTGTTTTTGGGTGTGGAAGGTGAGCATGAGTGCTTGGGGTGAGGGAGGGCTGAGGGAGGTGGTTGTGTCGGCTCGGGCAGTGCGGGCTCCTCGACGCGTGCGCGCAGGCAGGCAGGCGCTGGGCAGGCGCGCTGTCGGGCGAGCTGGCAGGGCACGCGCGCGTGCGCGCGGGCGTGCGCACGGGTGCTGCGCAGGGGGCGCAGTGCGCGGGGCGAGCGGGCGAAGTGCGGTTGCTGCGCAGGGGGCGCAGTGAGCGCAGGGCGAGCGGGGAGTGCGCGCGGGTGCATCCGGGGCTGGACGCGCGGTGCGCGCGTGCGTGCGCCCGAGCGTGCGGTGTGTCTGGGCGTGCGGGCTGGGCGCGGCAGCATGTCTGGGCGTGCGGGCAGGGGCTCGGCAGCGTGTCCGGGCATGCGGGCAGGGGGCTCGGCAGTGCGTCTGGGCGCGCGGGCTGGGGCGCGGCTGTGCGCCCGGGGCGGGTGGCCGTGCGTATGGCTGCCCGGGGGTTTGGGTGAGTCGGGGTGCTCGGACTCGCGTGCGTACGGGCCGTATGTACGTTTGTCCGAGTGTTGGGTATTTTTAGCGTATTTTTGTATGTATTGTGTATTTTACTCACCGTGTTTAATACCCTGTCTTGCAGATCTTGACGGACGGTCACGTGATGACCCAGGTATTGGTGAGTGGGACAACCCAACCCAGTTGGGAGGCGTTCGATGCACGTAGGCGTGCATTGCCCTCCCCTGGGGCACCATAGTTGCATATTAGCTAGTATAAATTGTAAACTATGCCTTGCATGAATATTTTGTTGTATCCATGCCACCTTAGCTATGCATGCATGATAAATATGATATATCCATGCCACCTTAGACTTTGTATGCTAGGGATACGCACCCTTACATCATATTTATGATATATGCATGCCTAGACACCTTGCCCCGACCTGTGCATGTTCCCACCTAGTTTAATTCAGTTAAATTAAATGTGAGCATGCCTTAGAGAATATTATCACTTGTTGTTATAATATGTGTCTCCCCGCATCTTAGTTATGCGCCCCGGAGGAATTCATGAAAATTCATGACATTGTAGAGATGAGATCGGTGTCAGCGGATCCAAGTGGATCATATCCGTGTGGGTAGGCTGTTTCTCTCCCCTTCGTTGGATCCGTGTAAGAACTTCTCAGCGTTAGACAGGCCTTCCTGACAGAGGGCTCCCATCAGTAGGCACCTCCTGATTTGGTTTCGGACTGTGCTAAATGTGGGAGTAGACCAGGCGAGCTACGGTGTGGAGGAGAGGCTATCGGTGGACCAAGGGCGATTAACAGCCTAGTCAGTCCCAAAAGACCATGTCACCAGTTTGAGGGTGAGGGTGAGGGTGTAGTGGGTTGGCGATGAGCGACCCACTGGTTTGTGTAGTTGTTGCCACTTAGAGGCTATGAATGATTTGAGGTTAATATGAATTGTGATGCATGGGTTGTGCTATTCACTGAGCGTGTGGCTCACCCCTCACATATATTTTTCTCCAGTGCTATCTGACTCGGATTCACAGGAGGAGCTCCCCGAGGCACGTCAGCAGTAGCGGAGCAGCGTCACGTTCCCGCGAGTGTTAGAGGCTATCAGCATCCCTTTTTTATTGTATGTATTATATTTCCGTGCTTGGGCACCCGTTTGTATTATATTGGATGTCGTGTATGTATATTGGCTCTCACAGGACAGTTGATTATGTATCGAGTCTGTAATATGTCTTTGAATTACAGATTCAGTCTTTTAGCTTCCGCTATTTGTGTATATATCATGTCAGCCTCATTGTTGTCTGTGTTGTTATTTTTGATGTTATTTAGGGTATGTTATTGACCTCCTGTATAGACTGCTGATATCATATATACCCTTGCCGCATCCCAGGGACGGCCGCCCTGGGGCGTGACATAAATATATATGGAGTCTCATCTAAATAAAGGTTTTACAAGCTAATCATATATATGACTCAACATATGGTGTGGGCGAGCACTTGAGGTACTTGACATTTCTACTCCTAAAAATGTCTTGTACATTCCTTTTTTTAACCCCAATCCTAGACTCAAGTGTTTTAATTTTTTTAAAATGTTATACGCTTCGTCTAATGAAATATATGTTTTTATATTAAAACAATGTAGTTAATACTCCAATGAATTACATGAATCAGTTTATTGAAAATGTGAAAAAATTATAACGAGGTACAAAACGAGAGTGTAAAACACTAACAATCATAGATATATGAGACTAAAGTTGAGGCTAAAAAACTAAATTGTGTGTAACAAGACTCTTTTACTCTTGTTATCAATATGTTTAGACTTTCGCACGCTTCCTCACATTTGGTATAAGCTGTCACCAAAGAACCCTCAAAACTATTCCATGATGTGTTAAAGCTTCCTTAGGCATGGGACACTCAATAAAAATATGTTTCATCTGAGGGCAACAACTGCACAACGAAAAGCATCATTTGCATAGTTGCCCCAGGTGAATAACTCGTCTTGCCTGTTTGGCTACAGGAATAGCACTGGCATAGGCTGAAATTGGGGTGAATAAACGAATATGATAAATATTACACTTACCTTTATGTGTGAAATTATACCCAATCTCCATTCAAAATAGAAGACAAATACATGAAATTTATTCAGATTTTTTTTATGTGAAATAGGATAAGTTGTTCTCTAACCATTATCCCATTTTTATGTTGACAGTTGTCTTACCAAACTATGCTTGAGAGATATGCTCAAGTATAAATGCATTATGGAGAGCTTATGAATGACATAATTCCAGTATAAAAGTTCATGAGAGGCAACTGAAATGATGATTCAGACATTAGTCCATCCAAGTGCTCAAAAAGGAAATTAGCAGTACTGAAAAAGGATTAGAAGTATTTCATATCCAAGTATGAGTGTTCTTATACCTTATTTTATGTGAAAGACCATTGATTCCCTGATATCACATTCTCAAATTCACTGATTTGTGATCCACAGAAATTCATTGAATGAAACACTAACTCATAATATGATATAGAAAGCATTTTTTTTCTCTATACTCCAACCAAAAAAACTGTGTAGTAATGTTTAAATGCTTCAATGTATCAAAACCTCTGAAATTTCTCACTCCTATCTCAATATTCCAATCCATTTTACAGCTAAGTTTCATGAGAGCTAACCAAGATCGTAAGCATCAGAATTCACAATATTTCCTTGCTTTTAGTTCAGTTTACGGACGTGGGAAAGTTTTCGAAGCTCCTCGAACACATGCATCGTCTCTGCATCAAATCCTCCTGCAAACTGCATTTCATGTCCTTACCGTATCAGCATATATGAAATGTTTAAATAGACAACCCTCTATGCAATCAGGAATATCCCTGCATGAAAATACAAGTAGGGAGACTTCACAGTATTCTTGAAGCAGAGAAAATCTTCAGTGAATTAATTATGACATGCAAAATCAGCAACATCTAGATCAAATTCATGATCCCCATGACATCATTGATAAATATATGTTTAACATGTGTTTAATACGAATATTGCATGCATTATTAATTTAACAGGAATTGAACTTTTATTGAAAAGTACAGGTTTACTATACCAATTATCGATAACACAGTCCATTAGGTAACAAGGTTAATAAAGAGCAAGACTCTTCAAACGTGTTGATACCCATGTTATTAAAATGAAAATTTTCAACCTGTATAAATATTACATGCAAAATACTTCCGCAATCATTCCTACAAACGTCATGTCACCCAACGCAACGCAGTATATGATATCACCTAACGTAGTGTAAATTATACCATGCTAATATATACTATATTACAAAAAGTGTAAAAATTATTCATTTAATTCATTTGAGTATGTACTTTTTTTGTAAAAATATGTACTTCATTAATCAAGTATATACTTTTAAAAAAATTAAACCGTGTGGTATGCAAAATGAACTGTGGGAATGCCATCTTCCAATTGTGAATAGGCTGCCATGCACTACAAAACTAGTGGTACAACCAGCTCCACCATAATCACTATCACCAACAACAAATTAGTATAGCCACCATTATGAAAGACCACCATTCTCACCACAAAAATAACTACCACTGACTTTTCAAATATGGTTGCATCAAAAGTCACTATAAAGCCATAATTTTATTCATGACCAACCACATGAATTGTGCAAGACAAATGTGATAGAGTTGCATTTTTGTGGCTATTCATTACCTGGTGTACTCTGAAAGCAAATCTCACTCCTTGAAGCAGCATGTAGTCTAATGCAGGATCCTTTTCAGATGCTTGGATGGATCGAAGCTCCATGGCGACTCTTTTCATGTATTTCTTCGCCAACTTGACTGAGGCAAATTTTATCTGAAAACATTAAATAGCATAACTCAACATGAGAATAAGAATTAGTAATCGCTCCATATGCTTTCCTAAAAGCAAGAACAAGAACAGGCAGAAATATTCAAAATATCCATCAACAGATGATTATAATTATAAATAGAAATCAGACTACAGATGCTGCCAAATACAGATGGAGAAAAACAAATATGAGTTTTTCCTTTGGATAAGCATTTTACCTGGTTGAGTCGTCTCCTATCAACAAGAGAAAGACTTGAACCCAGGAGCCCCCGATGAAGATGGGTTATCTCTTCCAAAGTTGGAAGAGGTGGTTTAGTACAAATCTAAAGTGTTAGCTATTATGAACTTGGATCTTGTTTGGAACCAATTGTCAAACTAATTTTACAAGATCAATTTTCAAATAATTGGTTTCGCGTTATTTTTTTATCTTTTGGTTTTTCATGTGTTAAAAGTCAACAAAAAGTGTTTATGAAAAAAAAAAAAAAACGGTTGAGGGTAGAATATATGAAAAAAAATAGTTTTGAAAGTAGTTCTAAACAGAGACAGAGAAGCAGTAAAGGGAATTTTCTAATACAATTTGCAAGGCACAAGAATGTTTGAATTTTCAGAAAGAGCAAACAGAGATCAGCTCAAGGCCAGTATATTGCCAGACCTAGCATGACATAGTTGAGTCTGAAAGACCCAATTCAGTAAGCACTTCTACTTGAAATGAAAATGGCCAGCCACATTTTGCAATTGCTGGACAAGCTCAAGCTCATCCGGACTTGGAAAAGCCTATACCTCCATTAACTATGTTGAGTTAAATACATAAAGTAGAATGCTATAATTTACAATAAACTTATCAAACCAAAGCAAGATCAATGAATTTATCGCACATAATAAAAATGTAGATCCACATGATTATGATTTGATAAAAAAAAAAAAAAACTGTTTATCGGGTTCATGAATTCCGCCACTCATGTAACATGAGATGATATATTCAACTAAAGCATGGAATCAAAAAGATATGCACCTTGCGGATGATACCAGTATCAAGCATCCAATCTGTTGGAATTTGAAATTCTTTGCAGTGACGCATCGTCATGTCTCTAGTCCTTAGAAGGTTATACACGCTACGCTCCATCCTGGAATTTTGTGTTCAGCATTAATTTGTTGACTCAGAAGAACAGCAAACACATCACAGTAATTTCGGACAGTAAACAATGTCAAAAGCAACAATAAAAAAAATCTGAAGATTTTCCTTCTGTTGCAACTGAATATGGAAAATATAGACAATTACTTCTCAGATATGGCTGCCATTTTCTTCAATGCTACATCACAAGGAAGCCGTGGATCATCTTCAAAATGTGAAACCTCAGATTCCAACTTCTTAAGGTCTCGATAACCAAATGCTGCTTCACGTAAAGTGTCAGCTTTCTTCTCTGGCCAATCAAAGTGCTTTAAAACTGCCCTCTCATCCACCTTTACAAATACAACAATAAAAATGCCTCCCATGAGTTCTTGGAATTATTTTACGAGATTTGGTAGCATTTGGAAATGAGTTTGAATCATAGTTTTTTGCTTGAAGCTTCTTTTGAAATTAGATTTTCATAAAGCATACTTTTGTTACATTCATGGAAAAGATCATTTTTTCGTCAGATATAACTAAAAACTTATTCTTATTTTGTTTTCTTCAAAAATGGGGACCACTTGGGCCATTTGGAAATATATTTAAGTATAATTCATGCAAAAGTAAAATCATCAAATGTGACCTAAACATGTTTCCAAACGCTACATAAGGCATTGTAATATTTTACTTACCAGGAAACAAAGCTCATCATCAAGCCACTTCACAAACGCGACAACATCTTCAATGTCATGATATACTGCGCCATTTACCTCCTTTATCAATGAGTTCACAAACTCTCCTTGAGTTTCAATATCTGCTTTTATCTAAATACATAACAATATCCATATTAGATTCATTTTATTCTCTTCTAAAACAAAAACAAAAACAAAAAAAAGCAAAAGAAACTGACTTACAGCAAGTAAATGAGAAGACCGATTCTCAATCTCTCCAATCATGCTACTACGGACATTCCCAACATCTGGACCATCACATATTCCTCCACTGGAAGAATCCTTTCTTGAATCCCTCTTCATAAGTGAATGATACAACTCAACCACCTGAGGTGCTCTCTGCATGACCCCTGGCTCTTTCACCGACGACTTAGGAAGAGGAGGTGGAGGTGGAGGTGGTGGTGGTGGTGGAGGTGGTGGTGGTGGTGGTGCTACTACAGTTAATCCATCTCTCTTTACTACAGCAGGATTTGAAATGGATGGTCGTGGAGGAGGATTTGGAATACGTAATGCGCGCTTCTCAACATCTAAAGCTGCAGTCTTGTTGGTCTCCAGCCTGTTTACAGAAAGCCTTGGGCTTTGAACAATGCCTAATTCATACTTTTGGGCAATCTGCTGTTGTCTATCCTTGATTGAAGGCACATTTTCTATGTCTAATGAGCAATTAAAGCCATCAGACTGCCTCCTTTTGTTTAGTACTATATCCTTTGAGCAACCATTTAATCCACTAATGGAATGTCTTCTTCTTGGGCTGTGGTCTAGCTGCGCTTCCCATTCATCATCTAAGAGATGCTGACATTCCAAAGCCTGCAAATTCTCATTGGTTTTATATGATCTCATTATCTTCTTCACCGAGCAATCGAGTGATCCAGATGTGCTCGGACAACATGGTGAGCTCTCATTGTGTACAGTCATCTGATATTTTGGACTTGAGATATCATCTAAATCAGCTATAGATGTCTGTCTAGGTTGATTATCAGAATTGCAAAGTTCTCTACGTAAGCAGGAATTAACCCAACGCAAGTATGCTAGTTCCTCGACCTCGTTGAAGCGGCTCATTTGTAGACCTTCAACTTGCTTACACAAATCCTCATTTGTGTGCCTTAAAATTGAAGCTTCTGCTACAACCTTGGCCACCAACTCACTCTAGATTGAAAAGCATTCAGTACAAGTATGAGAATTAGATAACAACATTGAATAAAGAAAATAAGACCAGCACAATTTTATGAAGTTAATAGAGCAACAAATACTAAGAGAAACGAAAGACTTTTCCGTGGGACCGGGGCAAACAGGCGGAGGTAGCCTTCCCAGCTCGACCGTAAGGTCAGCCACAGGGAGTCCCTCCAATATCAAAAAAGAAAGAAAAAAAAACTTAGAGAAGGCAATCAAGGCATTGGATAACACTGTTTTATGGTATTATTCACGATTATTTCAACATTTTCAATGCAAATATGTGTACTTTCAATAAAATGCTAGTGTGAATTTATACATGTTGGTTGTAAAGACTAAATGCATATTTTGTGCTGAACACATAAGGCATGCCCATGGTATAATGTAAGGCCTCCTTTGGAACCATTTTTCAAAAACAGTTTTTTCATAAGAGCTGCTCTCATCCAGCTTTTTCATAAAGTCTACTCTCAATCGGATGTTTTATAATTGTTGTTTTGTTGGATTTTAAAACAATAATTAAAATGCCGAACGAAAAGCTAAAATTCAAAAAAAAAAAACAAAATTGTTTGGAAACCGATTATCTGAAAATGATTTTGAAGGAAAAAAATCAGTTTGACAATTGGTTCTCCGTAGATGGTGTCAAAGAAAACAGTGAGATTTGCATAATATTTGATTATCATACCTCAGAAACCTTTGCAACAGCGTCAAGTTGGGATTCAGCTGAAGATAACATGCAAGCAAGATTTCTCTTTTGAAGTTGGAGCTCCTTGTTCAGGCGACGCAATTCAAGGACTTCCATCTCTGGATTCTTTTGCGAGCTCACTCTTTCATCTCCTTTTTGACCGAGTTTCGATTTTTGACAATCTTCTCTCCTTGAAGCATCTTCGAGGTGTTCCACTACCAAAGATAAAGAACCCAACTGTTCACTTAGGCTCATTTTCTCAGCTTCTAGCAGATTGACTTTACAGGCAAGACTTTCAATTTCACTCCTCTTCTCATCAAGCTCCCTCTCTAGCTCACTTGTCTTCAACTTCTCTTTACATTCAAGAAGCTCAGATTGTAGAATCAACTCCCTCTCTTTAGATTCTCGAAGCTCATTCGTCAAATGGTCAAGCTCAAGCAACAAGTCCCTTGAAGCAGTTGACTTTGTTCGATGGCAATCGAGCGAATGTGGATGCACTTGTGTTGCATTTGCCAAGAACGTGAAGTCACCAATGATGGAGCGCTTCATTCGAGAATTACATGATGATACTTGGTTCTTCTGATTAACTATGTCCGAACTTGTGAGAGGTGGCTTCTTTGTGGGGATTGCAGATTGTTGTTTCATCTTCTTGTCAGTCGAGAACCCTTTAACTATATTAGATCCCCACGCAGAACTGGACCTTGGCTTTGATGTGTTCATATTGGTTTTACCACCATTAACCCTTACTGCCTGATTTTGATCAGAAAACCTACTGGTCTTCAATCGGTTCTCTGTAGGTGCTTCTTCTCTCATTGTGATTTTTTTTCAAAAATCTTTGTTATGTAATAGCCTATAATTTAAATTAAGGTCCCAAAATCAGCATCCAAAGAAACCAAACTAAAAAAATATGAAATTTCCACAACAAAAAACAAAAACTGCATAATGAAGTTGAAGGTGAGAATCATTCATAGAATACCTTTATCTACAGTTTGCTCTTCATGCCAATGGATTTTGCATGAAAACTGCTATTCTTTGAGTAATTTAGTGAAAGCAGGATTAGCTTGAACACTGCAAAACCAATTAAGGGCTTGTATAAATCCACCGTGCAATCTATTCTACTCAAAAGAAACCCACAAAAGAGTTTTGCCATAACAGTTTTTCAAAGATGTAATGAGAGACTATAAAGAATAAAGATCTTATCCAATCAGAACCTGTGTTCTAAGTACCAATGAATCATACAACCAAAAGGGTTACTTCATCAAATCCCAAAATAAAAGTGCTCTCTCTTTCAATGCCAAATGTGCCGCCTATTCACCTTCCTCACAATAGTTGAAGATATGGGTGCTTTGTTTCCAATTAAAACATAAAAATAGAAACAAATCCCAACTTCTCTGTTTCAAAATATCCCAGCTTTAATACTTTCAAAATCCTCACAACCCATAATAGAAAAGATGGGTTTTTTTTCCAACACCAATGATGCCTAAAATATACTTCATGACACACAAAATATAAGACCAAATACAAGATAAGCTACACATGACGGTACGGGGGAAAAAAAACCATTAACGATCACAGCTTCTAAGCTCAAAAACCTCAGCTTTCAAGGCCTAACAGACCCCTTCAGAACCCAAAAAGGAACATCTTTTTCAGATACCCAAAACCAATCTAGACTCAAAATCTCACATACATTTAAGTTAAAAGAATAGTAAAACTCACCCACTAATCCACACGTAGGAAGAGAAAGAGAGGCTCTTTCGAAAACCCAATAACGGTTACTAATAAAAGATTTTCAAATTCTCTCGGACATCATAAAAATAATGAAAATCCCAATTTCGAGAGGCCAAGTTGAGGTTTTTGGGGATTGAATGACAGCTTTTGAGACGAGCTTTGTTTGTCTTTTTTTTTTTTTTTAACCTTCCTTTAATGCGCAGTGAGTGAGGTTTTTGAATTCGAATTCCAACTGTGGTCCCCAACGCATCTTTGGATTCTTTCAACGGTCAGAATTCTTACGGGGGTTTGGGCCGTCTGATGATGTACGAACGGTTGGATTACGAGTTGGATATGCCATCGCTTGATGTTGCGAATTGAATGAAGTTTGGCATCCAAACAGAAAATAACTTTATGAAAGCATAAAGTAAACCCACTCTCAACTAGCTCATCAATCATCATAGTGCAATATTTATCTATCATTTAAAAATGGGGTTTTTTCGTCAATATCCTCCAAAACATGTTATTTATTTTCATGTCATTACAATAATCGGTTTAATTTTGGGCTGAGATTTATGTCCTTATAAACATATTTATTTCGAGATTGATTCCTCCCTTCTTCGTATTTCCTTTTAAGTCCCTAATTTAAACTATCTATTTCGTTTTTAGTCCTTCCACTTCTTATATAGTTAGTTTGTGAAATATGATTTTTATTTTAAAGACCGTGTAACTACGTTATTTAGTGATCAGTCGTTCCCTTCTTCATATTTCATTTTAAGTTCTCAACTTCAAATACATTTTGTCCAGGGACTAATAAAAAAAAGGTGTTTGTAGTTAGGGACTTAAAATGAAATATGAAGAAGTGATGGATTGAACACTAAATAACATAATCTAGAGGGACTTAAAAATAAAAATCTTATTTCACAAACTAAATGTATATGGATAGACATTTGGTAGAGGGATTAAAAACGAAATGGGTTGTTGAAGTAGAGGACTTAAAAATAAATATGAAGAAGTGAGGGATCAATCCTTAAATAGACATGTTTCCATGGATTTAAAGCTGAAAATCCCTTTATTTTTAGATCGTTAAAATTTTAAAAATTTTTGTATATTTACCATTCTAGTTCATTTTTTTTGTTTTTTCTTTTTTGTTACATATGTTCCTAAACACCGATAAACATTGCAAAAAAAACCTAGAACTCTTATTTTTATACTTCCTATCATTAAATATAATGCCTATTTTTACAATATCAAAACTATTTTTGTTTCTATATCATGAAAAATATAAAATTTCAAGTTTAAAAAACGACTAATTCACTAAGATCTACCTCTCTCTCTCTCTCTCTCTCTCTCTCTCTCTCTCTATATATATATATATATATATATATATATATGTATGTATGTATGTATGTATGTATTAAACATCAAAAAGTTTTATTTATATTATGATTGCATTAACATAATAGAAAATAATTATCTTATATAAATACTAGTCATATATCAACTATAAAATTATATGACCATATCATAGGAAAACTCACTATGTTCATTTACTTTGAAACCAAAATGGTAATAGGGGAAAGAATAATTAATCATAGGGTTAAAGATATTTAAGTCCCTACAAATATGGAAAAACTCATATAAGTCCCTACTAAAATTGGGACAGACGTACGAGTCCCTGAAAACTCAGAAAAACCCAATTATCATCCCTGAGTTAAATTTTCATCCAAATTTAACGGAATATTCCTAGAATATTCCATCACATATAATTGTGTAGACATTGAAGATCTTATAAACAGTCATAAAGACAAATTAGTCTCTGCAAAAGATAAAATTGCTCCTAAAAGACTTTTACATTAAATTGTGTATATATTATAGTCCCTATAAATAATCATAAAGATAAATTAGTCTCCGCAAAAGATAAAATTGCCCTTGAAAGACTTTTACATGTAATTGAATAGACATTACAGTCCTTATAAACAATCGTAAAGACAAATTGGTCCCTCTAAAAGACAAAAATACCCTTGAAGGATTTTTACATTTAATTGTGCATACATTGCAATTTAAAAATTAAATACCCTCTAAAAGACTGTAATTTCTACACAATTAAATGTAAAAATTCTTCAGGGGCATTTTTGTCTTTTACATGTACTAATTTGTCTTTACGATTATTTATAAGGACTGTAATGTCTATCCAATTAAATGTAAAAATCTTTCAGGGGCAATTTTGTCTTTTGCAAGGACTAATTTGTCTTTATGATTATTTATAGGGACTGCAATGTGTACACAATTTAATGTAAAAGTCTTTCAGGGGCAATTTTGTCTTTTGCAGAGACTAATTTGTCTTTATGACTGTTTATAAGGACTTCAATGTCTACACAATTATATGTGATGGAATATTCTGGGAATATTCCGTTAAGTTTGGATGGAAATTTAACTCAGGGATGATAATTGGATTTTTCTGAGTTTTCAGGGACTCGTACGTCTGTCCTAATTTTAGTAGGGACTTATATGGGTTTTTCCATGTTTGTAGGGACTTAGATGTCTTTAAATTATTTATATTAAAATAAATGTTAGGCTTTTTGGAACGCGAACATTTGAGCCGCATATTCAAATGAACCCTAAGGTTATTGCGAGCCCCTACATCTGCCCCTTCCCTTCCCCCTCTCTTTCGGTGAGTTTTACCTCTTCTTTAATTGGGTTTTTATGCATGTTTGGGTGTTAGGGAGGTCATGCATGATAGACAAATGGGTTAGGGTATGTGAGGAGGGTTGGGGAGGGGTTAAGAATGTCTGGGCGCGCGTGCGGGTCTGTCCACGAGCGTGCAGGCGGGCGCAGGTGCGTGCGCGCGGGGTTCTGGCAGGGCGCCCGTGAGCATGCGCGCGTACGTGCGTGCTTGCATGCGTGCGAGCCCGTATGCGTGCATGTCTAAGTCTTTGGCATTTCTAGTTAAATTCTAAGTGTTTTAATGTGGTCATACTCACCATTCTGATGCCCTTACCTTGCAAATCTCGTCGGATGGGATGCACGACGATCCGGGTATCGATGAGTGGTTCGATCCAACCCTATGAGATGTGCTCGATGCACGCAGTCGTGCATTGTGCATCCATGGGGCTTCTTTGCACCCTAAATATGCTAGATATTTGCATGCTAGGCTTGTATAGCTCGTATGTTGGGTAGAACCCCCTTTTCAACCATATACTTGCCTATGTATCATATTCATGTGTGAATTGTTATGTAGGCATGCTGTCACGCCCCAGGGCGGCCGTCCCCGGGTCGCGGCAAGTGTATATATGATATCAGCAGTCTAAACAGGAGATCAATAATATACCCTAAACAACATCAACAATTACAACACAGACAACAATGAGACTGACATGATATATACACAAATAGCGGAAGCTAAAAGACTGAATCTGTAACTCAAAGACATATTACAGACTCGATACATAATCAACTGTCCTGTGAGAGCCAATATATACAATGACATCCAAAAATAATACAAACGTGTGCCCAAGCACAAAATACAATACATACAATCAAAAAGGGATGCTGATAGCCTCTAACACTCGCGGGATGTGGCGCTGCTCCGCTACTGATGAAATCCCTCGGGGAGCTCCTCCTCCAGATCCGACTCAGATAGCACTGGAGAAAAATATATGCGAGGGGTGAGCCACACGCTCAGTGAATAGCACAACCCATGCATCACAATTCATATCAACCGCAAATAATTATTCAAGCCTCAAAGTGGCAGGAACTACACAATCCAGTGGGTCGCTACATCGCCGACCCACCACACCCTCACCCTCACCCTCCAATAGGTGACATAGGATATTGGGACTGACTAGGCTGTTAATCACCCTTGGTCCACCGATAGTCTCTCCTCCACTCCGTAGGCCGCCTGGTCTACTCCCACAATTCAACACAGTCCGTCCCAAATCAGGAGGTGCCTACTGATGGGAGCCCTCTGTCAGGAAGGCCTGTCTAACGCTGGGGCAGTCTCTATACGGATCCAACGAAGGGAACAGAAACAGCCTATCCACACGTATACGATCCACTTGGATCCGCGGTATTCCCTTAACTGGAAAAAGAAACCTTGGAGGGCACCATGAGGTCCCGATATAGGATATCCCGACAACCAAACAAGGAACACGGAGTACCCTAGCCCGGGTCTCAATGCTGACCTCGCAAGGCCCCTTATAATATTCCCTAAGGCATGCTAAAATACCATAAGTTCGCATTTAATTTAATAAATTAAACTAATAGGACACATGCATAGGTCGAGGCTTTCCTAGCATGAAAACATGGAGTCAGGATGCATGGCTCTTACACATATCCTAAGGGTGCAAGTCCCTAACATACAAGGTCTAGGGTGGCATGCATACTACATATTAATCATGCTTGCATAGATTACATATTATACAAGTTAATATTAAACTATGGTGCCCCAGGGGAGGACGGTATACGCCCAAGTGCATATAGCGCCTCCCTACTGGGTTGGATTGTCCCACTCACCAATACCCGGGTCGTCGCGTGACCGTCCGTCAAGATCTGCAAGACAGGTATTTAACACGGTGAGTAAAATACACAAATACATACAAAAATACACTAAAAATACCCAACACTCGGACAAGCGTACATACGGCCCGTACGCACGCGAGTCCGAGCACCCCGACTCACTCCCGAACCCCCGGGCAGCCATACGCATGGCCACCCGCCCCGGGCGCACAGCCGCGCCCCAGCCCGCGCACCCAGACGCACTGCCAAGCCCCCTGCCCGCATGCCCAGACACACTGCCAAGCCCAGTCCGCACGCCCAGACCCGCCGCACGCCAGCCCCGGGTGCACCCGCGCACACTGCGCCCCAGCGCAGCGCCCCGCACGCGCACCTGCCCGCACTGCGCCCCAGCGCAGTGCCCCGCACGCACTCCCCGCTCACCCTGCGCGCACTGCGCCCCCTGCGCAGCACCCGCACACACTCCGCTCGCCACTCCGCGCGCACAGCTCGCACTGCGCCCCTGCGCAGCGCTCCTCGCGCACGCCCCCGCACGGCGCCCAGCGCACAGCACCCGCACGCGTGCCCGCGCGCACGCCCGGCACTGCGCCCAGCGCACAGCACCCGCGTGCACTCCCGCGCGCACGCGCGCGTCCCCTGCCAGCTCGCCCGACAGCGCGCCTGCCCTGCGCCTGCCAGCCTGCCCTGCGCCTGCCAGCCTGCCCTGCCTGCCTGCCGCCTGCGCCTGCCTGCCTGCGCGCGCCGCTGAGCCCGCACGCACCCGAGCTAACCCTAACACCTCCAACCGCCCTCAACCACCCCCTCCAACCACTCAACAGCCATGAACACTCAAAAACACCTCCTAAACATGCATCTAACAAGGAAAGGAAGGAAAGAAGACTCACCCAAGGAGAGGAAAGGAAGGGAAAGAGATTGGGTGCTCTTCGCGCACCGAAACACCACCTCCAAGGCCACCACCACCAAGACCTCTTCTCAGCCAAAGAGGGGCTGAAAACAGAGGTAAAGAGGGTCCATTAGAGGAGGAAAAACAAAGGGAAATGAAGATCCAAGACCACCGGTAGATAGATCGGGTCCTCACCTATCTTTTCTCTTTTTAGGGTTTCTTGATTCAACCCCTTCTACTAGGTCAAATGGGGGAAATAAAGAGAGGGAGAGAGAGCTTGAGAGAGTTGGAAGGGATGATGAATAGTGGGGGAGCTTTATTTGGTCGTGGGATTTTATTATGCTCACACACACACCACACACTCTCACACCCAATTAGGTTAGCCCTAATTTGGTTTAGGCTAGGTTTAGATTAGGTTTAGGTGGGATTTGACCCTAGTCAACCCAACCAAACTAAAATCCAAAACCTTTTGACCAATTCAAAGGTCAACTTTGACCAAGTCAAGTCTCCAAATAACTTTTCACTCAGTCAAAATCCGGATACGCTTCGAAACTGCAAAATTCTAAAACGTTACCGAAATTCGATGAAATTTTCGGGAGTGGCTTGGAATGGCACCAGGACACATAATATGCAGTTAGATTTTCAATCGGAGTCCCCAAACACAGGACGATAGCTAAAAGTCCAAAATTTTAGCGGTTCAGATCGAAAAACGAAAAGGCTGAAAAAAAACTGCCATAATGTTCCAATGGTTACCAGAAGGATAAAAGTGACACATATATAACACATGCGCCCTTCATGTATGGGCATATGTGATGTGTGTTGATATGAATGTATAGAATATGCATGCCTTAGGTAGTCCCTATTTATAGTACCACCTCCCTATGTTAGTATTATCTAGTATGTTTAAACCTGGGTTAATAACCGGGAGCATACTTAATATTCCCTGGCCATAAGACTGGAGAACGTTGTATAATTGTTGCACCCATCTTATTAAGGCAAAGCTATGACCAGCTTCTGAAGAGGATGAGACTTTTCCTCTCTCTCTCGCCCTCCCTCTTTGCGTAAACTGAGTAAGTAGATGTGGTTCCTACTTGACTCGGGTCCACTTGGGATTATCGGCATGCACCGGTTGGTTCGCGAGATTGCGCTTAACCCTTCCCTTTTAAGTTGGTGATATCCAATGCATGCTTAAGTTATACCTTGTGTGCTCATATGATTAATGTGCCTCATATGCATGTGTAGTTAGGCCATGCATTGTATGTGTGTTGCATGATTTATTGTTTATGATGTATATTCATGTTAGGGAGTACCCTATAATTAATCGTATGTTATCGCTCATGTTAAAACTATTTTGGCCTATCTGAAATAGGCGTGGGTACGACCCGCTATCGGGAAGTACCTCATTAGTTAGAGCACGAGCAATGTAATCGCCACCATGCATCTGTGAGATGCACTTGAATGGAATTCAGGAGAATTCATTTGTTGTATCGGTTTTGTTAAACCGGTGGCTATGGTATTAAGTTAGGCCTACCCGTACTAGGCACGTGTATGAACCGCCTGTTGGGTTATATGTCTTGGACTTATTTCTGCGTGAGGGCAGAGGTAACCCCTTGCGTCCGAGCGACGCACCCATGTGGGAGTACAAGAGTATTCGATATCATCGATATGTGATTATCGAGCGTAGTTGACTTTCCCATAGGGTTCGCTTTGTGAACGTCGGGTGCTTCCTCCCGACATCGTCGTGCGTCGAAACACCCCAGCGTCGAAGCTGTCCTGTTTGGGTGTCACCACTTGTAGGTACTACCAATGCGTATCGCGGTACACATCTGGCTGATGTACCGATCGTGGAAGGCCGACAGGTAGAGGCTACGCGAGAGAGGGCTACCGGATGATATTGCGAGCGTGGAATCGTTCTCCCCTTCTTCGGATCCGCGTTGAAGCTACCCGACGTTAAAGCTGTCCTGACAGAGGGCTCCCACCTGTAGGTACTACCGATGCGTTCGGCAGATGTACCGATCATGGGAGTATACTAGGTAGAGGCTACTCGGGAGAGGGCTACCGGATGACGAAGGGTGTAGAACAAAAGGTTTTCTTCCAACAGTCCTGTGTCACCCTTAGGGGTGAGGGTGAGGATGAAGTGAAGTCACGTCGCCACGTGACCCTTTCGTTTTTCGTCCGTTCCCATAGTTGTTGGGTCCGGTTACGTATCGATGTTCAAAGACATCGTTGGGCACTTATCTCGATGTAGATGATCCAGTAGTGTTGTGTAGACCAGTAAGTCCGAGTCTCTTCGACCAACGGTATGGTCTCTCCCCAAGAGTCCCAAGAGTCTCCCTCCGGGAGTGAGGATGAGGGTGAGGGTGGTCGCGCCACCGTGTGACCTTGTTATCCATTGGGCTTTCACCCATGTTTTCCTTAAAAGGAAATTGCCTTAACATTAAACTGTTGTAATGGTAATTGGCTTTCAACCACTCATTGAGCTTGTAGTTCACCTCTCGCGTACTGTTTCTTTTACAAGGGCGGTGTTGGGCATGAAGCTGGAGCTTCCCTGTGGCGTGGTCTTATGTGCGTGGAGCATTCCGTCCGGCGGGTGGCGAGTGCGAGGCTGTCAGCAGTCCTAGAGTCATTTTATGTATTGATAAATCGTGTGTGTTGCACATGATGTATTTTATTTGGTCTAGACTTGGCTCTCACAGGAAAGTGATTGTGTATTCGAGTCTGTAATAATGTTTTTTGTTTACAGACTTATTGATATTTTTATGCTTCCGTATTTTAGTTGAACTATGAGTAATCATTGTTTTTCTAGCTTTGTGTGTTATTTATTGGAGTCATTGTTGACCTCTTGTACTTGATAGCTGATACTTTATATATTGTCACGTCTTAAGGACGACCGCCCTGGGGCGTGACATTACCCATACAAGCTAACCAAGACTTGAATAACCATACATAGGTTTCTATTGTCTCATTAGCAAGCAATCCACAACCTAGCAAAATTAATTGCCCATGATGGTTCACTCCTACGAAGGGTGAATGGCATTGCGTACCAGTTAGTTAGATATGTTGTGTCAAATGACACATCTCTGAAATACTGATACGTGGCTTGACAATGTGCATCTGCCCAAGATACATTTTTCAGCTTACCCTCTTCATCCAAATCGATCCTATGAAAGAAACATGCATTCAACTTCTGTTGCTTGTTGAAATACTGCAGTAGCGCTTCAGCGTCTCCCTCTCCGAGCTGCAGACATCTCACTTTTTAAAGATAATTCCGACAGTCTTGTTCAATGTATGGAAGATTGTCGTAACCTCCCCCTTCGTATGCTAGTGCATCGAATGTCTTGCACGGAGAAAGTCTGGTAGCATCATTAATAGCCAATTTTTTCATGGCGTGTGTGGTCAGTGCGCGATGACATCTGTGAAATCGTGAGAGTTTTGGGTCCACTTCATGATTGTGTTCAAGAACAAGAAGATCTAATACCCATTTTCCATCACCGAACGTTCTGATTTGCATCCTAGCTTTGCAATTGGTTTTGCAAGTGGGTTTATAGTGGGCTTGAGAGACACTCGTGATTATGGTAGTTTCGTCCTTCTTCTTTCTCAGTTTTTTCTCCTTCGAACTTGCAAAAATAACTGCCTTCAAGTCACTATCGGGAGTGAATCTTCTTCCACTTCTCATGACACCAAAACCACAGCGAAAAGCAAATGCCTTGTACCGAGAAAATGCTTATTCAATACCATTAAACTCTATCCCAGCCATCAACTCTTCATTTGCTTCGTAATGTGTAATGTCTTCAGCTTCTTCATCGCGGTTTCAGCTCGGTGTTCAACATCAACGCTCTCTCCAATTTGTTCCGAATCATTCGTCTCCATTTGATCCACAACAACCAACTGCATTTACATGCGATATTTAAGTAGGTATACACGTAATAACTATTTGTATATATGCATTAAAAAAAGAAAGCGAAAAAGTAGGTTGTCTATGATTGAACAGTGGTAAACAGACTTGAATTTGTCATCTTCTAAAATTTTACAACGAGACAACCTTTAACGAAAAGGCTGTCACGAACGACAATAAAACAATCGAAACAGAGGAATAAATGTTGAATCTTATGCAAACAATGCGTATACCTGTTTTTCGTCCAATAACTGCAAATGAGAAATATTTAGTGCTTTTTCATGGAGTTGAAACAGTAAATGAAATGCTTTTAATGGATTCAAAAAGGAGGGATGACAGAGTTATGGATCCAAAAAAATGGACCAGAACTTTTAGGGGCAAATTTTCGACTGCTTTTTTAGAGAGCTGACGTGGCATTAAAAAAAAAATCAACGTCGACAATCTGACATGGAGTTTGAGATCTACTCGTACTTTCTAACTGAGTGTAACAATACCCATATAAAAATGCATTTCTACATTACTGATGCTGTAATTATGTAATATAATATCCAAATGAACCACTTTCCAATGTAGCCGTTCGACCGTAGCCTAAAATATGTACCATCATCAAGAGAATAATTTTTTTGTCATTCTATTTTAGATAGCATACTTTCAAGATATGATCATCTTCAAGCATACTTGGAACAACCTATGGCAACATAACAATATTCAAGACACACAAATGTACATGTTGATGTGGGTGAACCAAGATTTAGACAATAATCAAGAGTCTTGAATACATAATTTATTCAAAATATGCCTGATGATAAACAGAGGAAGAGACATAATTTTAACATAATTATCATTACAAAAAAACATATACTACACTTCGCAATTATGTAACAAAGAATAGGCGAAGCTACAACACGAAAGCTCCAAAAATAGAAACTCTCCTTTTTTCTGGTTTACTTCTGTATCATACAAATAAAACTAACACATCTCTTATACACTCAACAACAATGGGAATCACACACACAATTCAAATGCCGTCCGGTGGGAGAGATACGCAAAAAACATTGCATGCCGAGATGGATCAGGCAGGCATCGACGGAAATCAAGACCTTCCGGGGTTACCGTGTCGTTGGTTTCTAAAGTACCTAAGAAGTTGCTGAGCCTGCATTGCATATCAAAATTTATGTTCAGAAAGGCAAAGTTTCATAAGAACAAAGTGGATATGTAGTGTTCTTGAAGAGAAATCCATGTTCATCTACCCAGAAACATAAATCAGAGAGCTGTAACTAAGAAAGAAATGTTTCTGTACACTAACCCAGATGAAACGATAATCATGAGTTAGATTGAACTAATGACTTAATAGTGATTGCAGTTATGGTTACAATGATGATTGCATGTAAAGATTTATGTCGTCGGTTCGGCTTCCACTCTTCAAAATCGAATTTTTAACCAAAATCCGATTTTTGAGGAAACTGTGATTTTATAAGTAAAAAGCATTTGAAACACATTTTAGTTGATTATGATTTAGAGGAATCAACTTAACTAAAAATATTTCGGAACACCCATATTTTAAACTAGCATTTGGAAATGAGTTTGAAAAGGAGTTTTTCACTTAAAGCTCCTTTTGAAATTAGATTTCTAGGAAGTGTATTTTTGTTAGATTCTCATTTTTTCAATATTTATTTATATATATAAAAAAGGGGTTTTTTGTTTTTCTTCAAAAGCTGGGGCCGCTTGTGGTGTTTGAAAACATATTTGGCTTAAATATGATACTACAAAAACAGAATCATTTAAATGTCTCCAACAGCTATCTAAGAAACTAAAATACAACTTTTAGTTATAAAAAGCACAAAAAAGAAATATCTTTCCAAGAATTTAACAAAATGTATGCTTCTTGGATTCTAATTTAAGCATCTTTTAAAGTGAAAAGTTTGTTTTTCAAACAGGTTTTCAAATGCTATGTAAATCTAAAATCGACTTGACACCATGTTTGGCTCCAACATTACAAAACCGGATTATGGAAGAGCAAAAGCCATCCCTAAATCAGAACCAAACATGATTAGTGGCAAAACAAATGCACACAGAAAAAGAAACAAATGAACCACTGTCCACCTTACCTTCTCTTTTGCTCGTGGAGTGCCCGACTGAGAGAGCGCAACCAATGGCGGCACGGCACCTTCCTGAAGCACCATGCTGCAGAACCTATTGCTATTCATACAGAGATACAGCAGGGCAGCTGCCGCATTCTCCTTCCCTCTAGCTGACCCCAACTCCACAACCTCCACAAGAACAGGTATGCCCCCTTCATGCCCTATCGTGTTGCGACCTTCCTGTATGGTTGCAAGATTCGCCAAAACGGCAACTGCCTTATCAACCATCCCAGCCGCCGGTTCCATAAGCTCCACTAGATGCCTCACAGCCCCAGCCTGCACTATGCGTGCCTTGTTTTCATGAGATATAGACAAATTAAACAATGCAGTTGCTGCGTCCTTCTTCCCTCTCGGAGTGCCACTTCCAAGCAGTTCCACCAGAGGTATGATGGCTCCTGACCGTCCGATCTTCAGCTTGTTCTCCTCCATCTTTGACAGGCTGAAGAGGGTGGCTGCCGAGTTCTCCCTGGCCTCAGCATTCCCCGTCTGCAACACGTGGATCAAAGGCTCAATCGCATCTGCATTTGCGATCGCAGTCTTGTTGTTGTCGTTTATCGAGAGATTGAGGAGCGCAGTGACTGCATTCTCCTGAGTCTTAAGGTCCATTGAGTGAAGCAGTTCAACGAGATGGCTTATCGCCCCACAGTTTGCAATGATGATTCTGTTCTCCATAGTGTGCCTCGCCAAGGAACGGAGCTCACCCGTGGCTTCCCTCTTCGTTTCCACCGACGAGCTTTGTAGCTCCTCAACAAGCTTCTTCACTTGCGTCTCCACGCCCAACAAGTCCGCTCTCGTGTCTATCGATAAGGAGGAAACAATCCTCGGTACAAACCTTTCTGAGGGGCGTCGCCAGATGGTATGGCTTCTTGAGCGCGCCTCGCTTAGCTTTGGAGGGAATTCGGGTTCTCTCTGTGGAGCAGAAGAAGTGGCTCCATCAAGATGTTTTACCTCCCCAGAGTGGTCACTGCTATACTGAGCGAAATCACTAGAGACCCTTGATACCCCATTCGAATCTTCTTCCCCTCCATTGAGAAAATCGTTGCTTGAAACAGCACTAGAGGCAGAGACACTCCTGCTGTGGCCCTGAGCCTGGTCTCCAGCTGTAGAAGCTTCAGAGAATTCCTTCCTAGAACTGACACTAGCTTCTTTGACATCCGAGCTGGGCATTGGCAATCGAGCCATATTTGATTCAAACCCATTCATTAGACGCAATGGAGAACCCGCACCGTCTGACCCAGAGTGATGATGAGATGGAACCTCTTGTAAGGTTGATTCAGGTGACCTTGGACAGTTAGTCTGAAAAGAATACCCTGAATGCCGAGGGACAGGATCGCCACCAAGAAATGTTGAAGGCTTAACAGGATCGGGGCGCTTTATTTCGTTTGTCTCGCACCAGTTAACGATCAGTGCCTTGACGGTGTAATTGGGGATCAGATTGACATGCCCAAGTGTCTGACGTGTTTTAGGACAAACGGTGAGACCGAGATCGAGCCATCCCCTGATATAAGCCCGCTCGTAAGTCTGACCAGACGCTACAATAACCGGGTCCGTCATCAGATCGAGGGAGAGTGGACAGCAAAAATCGCAGGGAATTGGTACATCATTGATGCTCTGCAACTGTTTTTCTTTGACATGGCAGCCATGCATGTAAGCGACAAGCCCAATCATCTGATCAACAAATTTTGCTTCTCCATTGTTTTCATCATGTCCAACTTCGGATTTCAGCTTGTCCAAGGCCACAGCCTCCATTAGCAATTCCTGATTGGATGTCAAGCTGAGAGAAGCTGCAGTCTTCGCTAGACATGCTGAGTTGGGTGTGGCTTTTTCTGCATCTTCCATGGCTTGTCTAATAACATCTGATAGATTGTCAGAGCTGATGTGCTGGATTTTTTTATTGCATTCCTGAAATACAATGCATGTTGAAATCTCTCGGTGGGAACAGAAGAAATATGTCACTGTAATTTGATTATGAGAAGCATTGCGTGTTCTCTTGTGAGAAAAAAAAATAGTTTTATCACGTAAGAATTCTAATATTTATATCTACCTCAATAGCAGATGCATTGTAGTCAATGTTGAGCAACTGAAACATAGAACTGAGCAACCGGCAAGTTTCTAGTGCCAATATTTGAAGTTTTGATATTATAGATTCGATACGCAAAACCTGGAAATAAATCACAACAATGTGTGATTAGCAAGCAATGACACATGCCCTACAAGTAATGCTAAATCAAAATTAACAATTCCAGATCAAAGAAAGAAGCTTTGGGCATCACAAATTCAAAAATCTCCGGTCAACGAACCCACAGAAGCATATAAAATAGGATAAATGACATCAAAGCTGCAGAATCAAAAGAAGGTACGATAATCCACTTCATTCAAATGAACAACGTGCAAGAAAAATTCTTTAAAAAGTGCATATGATATTCCAGGTAATGGGAGAGATTCTTTTTGTGGGAGAGGGAAACTATGACCAACTCTTTACAAATGGTGGGAAGCGGCGGCAGAATTCACCGCCCTTGACCCCCTGGGTCCATCGATGTGATATTCACTTCGTCAGAATGAAAAGAAAAAAAAATAAGAGCTGTCTCTTGTCAGTTCTCGTTGGGTTGCCAAGACCAAGATGATGCATATAAAATTCCCTGACACCTCAATCAATACCTAATAATAACCCAGTCAGAATCTGAGAATCACGCACAGAGGTTTTAAAGAACATTAGCTTCATTTTATAATTATATATATGGCGTGATAAGTTTCGGAGACTAGATGAAGATATCCACTTTTAGTATAATATTGAGCCAATTTTTTTATCCAAATCTAAACTTTAGAACAAATCCACACCCTACTAAATCAATTCATGTGAATATAATAATTTTTAACAACATATATGTATTTCATCTGATGTTGACGTTACATTATAATTCTACAATAAACGATTTGCACAAATTAGTGGTTTACAAGATAACAAATATCAATTCCATGTAACCTAATTTAAAAGGCATGCATCCTAACTGATGAATCCAGTCCCATATACAATTAACACTCAAAACATTATAGGTACATTAGACCATCAATGTTAATTGATGGAGTAAATGCTCCATGGATTTTGTTTGAAAGATTTAATGATAAACCCCCCCCCCCCCAAAAAAAAAAAAAAAAAACACACACAAAAAAAAAAAAAAAAAAAAAACACTTTGGTTTTGGTTAACATTGCTTAACTGAGATTTAGAAAACCATTTCAGTCATAGCTTAAAGGATAAACCCAGATCTTGGTTGATTGAAAACCACGTCATGAAGGGTGGATATATAATTCCATGTGTACATGATTGATATCATTTTATAAAAGGAAAGCGGAAAAATCATTTAAAGGATCCTTTTTTGCCAAATCATAGAGAAAATTGTAATATGGCTGATGCAGATCATTCCAGCCCACCATAAGGTAAAGGAAATAGCAACTAGAAACATGAAAAGTAAATAAACTATTTTTCAGCAAATAAAACTAGAGTTATTTTTATGATAAAGAGCAAATCAGGTATGCTTGAAAGTTGCGTGCCATGGCTAGGCAGCCTGCATAACCATTGCTAGCATGATGTAATATTTCATGAATGATAATTTCAGCTTCAGGACATAATAAATGCATTGGAAATGAAACCATTTAATATCAACAATATATTTTGTGTCAACCTCAATCACCCAACAAATACTGAACTCGCTGTATCAGAAATGGCTACGGAACGCCAAACATAGTTCAACCAAAAGGCTAAATGTGCTGTAATAAGGCAGATACATGTATCACCGCAAACACAGACAAGGCTGCAGTAAGGAAGATTTTCCTTGCTATATTACCTGATGACCAATTAAAAACTTGCTTAGTAGAAGGGTAGTGAGATTACTAATTTACTATTTTGCACCAACTCTACTCGACTTGCTGTATGTTTACCACACTTGACCTCATAAACAAAAATAATCTCGAACGGGAAAAAATCATCTCATTGATAGGATGTCATACATCCACGGTGCATTAATTCCCGGAACCACATCCAACATAAATATGAAAAGTGCAGGAACTTGTACATGCATGAAAAAGCACTGAGTGAGCTCTTTGTTTTCATTATTTACAAGTTCCCTGATTTTTTTTTTCTCATTGGAGATTATATCTTATTGATCCACTTCTGCATCTATACTATAGAAGTATGTTTAAAACAAGAGAGTTCACCAATAATATGGAAAAAAGATTGACAAATATTGTTCATTTTCAGGATGGGCAGGCAAAAAAACAACATAAATACCCAACCAAAATATCAGTAAAAAAATTTCCCATTAATAAGTAATTAAAATTCTCGAATCATACAAGTCACTGTCTCCTCCATATAAAGTTAACCCATTCATTGGACATATAAAGTCACACTATACTTTCAAAGAAATCCATATCTGCTCTGGCTTTATGAAACTCCAACATTTTTGTTTCTGAGGTATTCCCTATGAATGGATGTAGTATCAGTTCTGCCTTTAGAAAAATGTCAGCATAGCAACGTGCTAATTGATCACTAATTAAATATTCTAAAATCATCTAATTTTCCATCCCCTTCATTTAAAGCTATCTCATTCACTCGAATGTTCATTAAATATTCACCCATCTTTAGCAAATTACACTTTTATTTCAAAGATTTTCCCCATGGAATTGGCCATGAAAATATGGTGAAGAGTACAATGAACAGCACCTTCTTCCATTGCCAGATAACATCTTCTGTATCAGTTTTCACCAAGAATAAAAAAAACTGAGAGGAATGTTGACAATATCAATACAACACAAAAGATAAATCAATAGAGTCACATATTGTCAAGCACGAGGGATGGATCATAAATCGACATAAACCACCAACTACACAACCCACCATCCTACCACTGATTAGTTGGGGATTACTTTTTGGCTGTGTAAAATTCTTGTTGCCCTTATAGCGCCAATGCTTGGTAAAAAATTGGTATGGCTCTAGGAACTAGGATTGTGCTCACAAATGTTGAAGACATGGGGACTGCTTTAGGAGAATGGTCAATAAAAGGGGCCGAAGCAATCGCTATGCAGTGTGTTGGAGCTCGTGGTTAGCAAGGAACAAAGGCTTGTTTCAATAGAAGAAAATTTAAATCGAAAATATTTGGGCGGCAATCAAGGGGCTTTTCAAGTTTGGGAGTCCATTCTTATTGGAGAAAGTTTCATCTATTCCGTTATGGAGACCAAGTGCAAAGGGCCATAGATGTAAATCGGCAATCCTTTTTTTTTAAATTTCCTTTACTCTTTTTTTTTTTCTGAAAAAAGAAATTATTACACACGTCCGATCCGATCCGAGTGGGGGGGGATGCATGCACGCGCGTGTGATTTAGGCCAAACCCACATCATGGTAGGTCCTCCCCCCTCACCAAAGTGCGGTGCCCCTCGTTCTTTCACCTTTGTTCTCTCGGTTTCCTTTCGTTTTGTAGATCCCTCGTCTCATTCAAGGGGTGACATTTTCTTAATATGATCCTCCAATCTTAACTTCATTAAAAATAATTCCTCTACAAACTGACATGCATCTTCAGCATTTCATATAGCAAAACCAACTCATTTCCACAGGGTGGGACCCAATAATTCTTTCCCAGCAGCACGAAATAGACACAAGAAGAGACCCATTTTTCCATTGTGACAGAAAATCAACTCCAGTCTTCAAACCATGTCAGTTACTGTGTCCAACTTCGACAGTGTGCAAGTCATGTTCGTGCAGCCTTCCTAGAAGAAATCTTTAGTTTATGGATGAAAATTTATTCAATCATCTATCCCAGCAGTTTGCTGGACTACATGGCTGACCAGAAATGCTGTTATGTTTAAACATGGTAGAAATTATGGTGACAATATGTAGGGAAGTGTGAAGGGGCATATCAAAGCTTGGGCCTTATATAGTGCGGAAACCAAGAGGGTGGCCTTCAAAGGGAGTGATCTGAGGATCGAGAATTAAGGAACAAGGACTAAGTTTATTTTGATCCTCTGATGTTTCTGTTTTTTTGTAGATATCTTATCTACATTCCCTCTGCACCTTTTTAGACTTTCCTTGTTACATTATTGTACAGATTTTAATAATATTTAATGGCGTGTTACCGATAGGTCCTGGGTTCGAGTCTTGGCGCTGACTTACCCACCTGTTTGTTAGTGATTATTCGATAGAATTTTCCGGGGGACCGAGGCAAACAGGCGGAGATAGCCTTCCCAGCGTCAGCCACGAGGGGTCCCTCCGATATCAAATAAAAAAAAATATTTAATGGTTAAATACCAACCAATTCTTCCAAAAAATAATATTCAATCTACCTTTAATAATTTAATAGGAGACAAGAAGTCAGGAGACAGGCTTGCATTGTTTCTATTTAATGATGAATGATGCATGAAAACTGTGGTGGTGGTTGTTATGGGTGTTGGGGGTGTATGAATCCTGAATTTTTTTTTTTAATGTTTTGCTGAATGTGAGGCCTATGTCCCCTTCTATATTTTTTGGAGCTTACCACTATGCTCCCACCTTTACTTCGGGGAGAAAACCCAAAGAACAGCAGAAATTTTGGCACAACTCATGTAAATATAAATTTTAACATATATTATCATGAATAAAGGAATCGTGAAAAAGTAATCATAGACTACTGCAGTAAAGCTTATTAATGTAACGTACAAAATAAACTTTACTCGTCCGCTGATGCCAGCTCTCAACAATTTCCATTGCTTCATTGATTATCACATCCAGTTCTTCCAAAGCCACTTTCAGCTGTTCATCCAAAGCTATCTCAGAATCCATAATACCATAAAGTACGGGCCTCAATAGCGACAAAATATCATCAATTGTCTGGTAATATCTTTGAAGCAGTTCAGTCTTTGAATTGTTTCCAGAAGATAGTAGACTGAATTGTGAGATGCTGTTAAGCAATGCCTTTAACAATGATATCTCCATTATATCTGCTACATCATTAGGAAAATAAATACAGTTCACTTAATTAAAACTGCAGATGTAAAAAAATAAAGATAATCGACAGACCATGTGAAAGTTCAGCCATTGTGCGGCAAGATTTACAGAGGCAATGCATGACTCTGAAAATTACTTATTATGTTTCAAATCAGTTATTAACTAGATTCATTCTCGTGCATGTAGAAGCAAGCAAATAGCACATAAAATGAGAATATATTACAAAATTTTGTTATGCTTTAATCTTTCTTGGGAAGACCCATTGTCCCTCCACTCTGGGTAGAAATGCTGTTTATCTCCCTCCGTGTTGTGTCCCTCCACTCTGGGGGGTAATGCTTTTTATCTCCCTCCTTGTTGAAGATTTCTGCTGTTATTGATAATTAAGGCAGTGAGCTCCTACCTTTTTTGACTCCTGAATTACATTTTGTGAACAAAAATTGCAGACTTGCCGCCACTTTAGATTTATGAGAGAAATTTCCTTTTACATAATGAAATTTTAAAGACAATATTCATCTAACTATTATAGTTATAAAATACTATTGTCATTTTAAAATATGTTTCATGACCTACAACCTTATGGTTTGCGTTGGAATGTTAAATATAGTTTGTCTTCTCTTTATGATTGTTGAAAAAAAATAAAGACATTTCAATTCTCATTTTAATTATAATCAAATCATCGTATTTTTGGGTAAGTAATCGCTGTTAATTCTTCTAAAGGATCAAGTTCATCCAGGAAAGGCACAGCCAAATGGAGAAGGTGGGGAGTGATTGTTCCTCACCGAAGTCCTTCAGTAAAGTTCTACAAGGGTTTCCAAAGTGAGCATTTTAGGCAGCTTTTAAATATTAGAGATATAGAAAGCTGAATTTTCCTCGAATGTGAAAGTTTTCATGTCACTTATGTTACCGTAAGGATGAGAACCTTAGCAAGCCAGAATATAAAAGCAGCCAAACAAAAAGACGATATAAATGGGATGCCAATACAATGGAGAAAACAAATACTTGCAAACTATCTCAAAGTACAACAAAGCAAATCAATCATTTCAAAAGACTGTACAGTACAATATTTGACATGATTCCTTTCACATAGAAACAAAGGAATTATTTCATGAAGACCAACAAATTCAATCTTTCCAATCCTTCTACAAAAGTCCTTGTGGCATTCCTTTGAAACAAATCCTCGCTACTAAAAGGTCCAAATCCGTTTTCCATGAAATTCATTGCACCATATCGCTAGTTATACAATGTTCAACAATTCAACTCATACTAGTTTGGTATGGGGATAAGTGACGGGACAAGTGGTTAAGGAATAACTAATCCGGTTTTTCATATAAATAAATCAGGATAAAGAGATGACAATTGTACCAAGTTCAAATTGAAAATGGGGATTTTTGTTTCACATAAAGAATAGACTAATATGATTTCCAAATTTTAACAAATGTGAATATTGACAAAATTTATAGACTTTATACCTAAAATAAGGATAAGTTATCCTGAAAATCTTATTCTCTTGCCAAACTAGACCTTCAAGGCTATGAACTTCACACCGGGCTATTCATTTTTTTCTTTAAAAGACTGCCTTTTTCCACGTCAGACATCCATGATTTCCAAATATCAGCACATCATATACATCAATATTTCATTGATATACATAAATACCCACCAATGGAATTTTGAGAGCTTCCCAAAACAAAGCATTCTCTAATGAAGCATCCCATTGCACTGGTCACAACCGATCATAGCTTCCTCATTTCGCTCCAACGCACCCACCATGAATTACAAACATTCATTTCTGATCCTATCAACAATACCCAAACTCAACTGAATTGGATGATAAATTACAAAAACCTAGATTTCAACATAAAAAGCTAAAACCATTCAATTGTGAAAGAAAAAAAAGAAGGAAAAAAAAAACCCACTTTTTAATACAAATAAAATCCACAATTCACATCCAACAAATTGCACCATGTGTGATCAAATCCCAAACACAATTGGAAACCCACCCAAATCAGATTAAGAAGAACCAAAAAACATAAAACTCGAAATAATCAATCCAATCCAAGCAAAAATGGATCACCATGTCAAATCAAAGGTCTCACCTTTATTCACCAAAACCCACCAACCCCTCTGAAACACCAACTCTTCATCACATCCTCACCCAAAAAGGTCGGACCATTCGCCAACCCCCATCGAATCCAGATGATGAAACCCCTCCCCCTCGAAGACCCAGGCCCCGAATCCCTCCGTCTGCCTCGGAAATCGCGCCCAATCCCTTGTTTTCGATTCCTGATGAGAATTTAAGGAGATGCTGGGCTCAACCCGAATGGGATCTGTGAAAATGGTGATTTCGGAGAGATGGAGAGAATGATTTGGAACAAAAAATAAACAAAAACCAAAAAGGAGATCTCTTTATGGCTTTTGAGGCCCCAACCGCAAAAGCCCCTTCACAAGGTCGAGTTTAATAATAGAAGGTTTTACAAAAGAAAAAAAACCGAAAAATATTAATGAGAGAACTGGTCTTTGTGGATGTTTCTTATCATATTTTAACACACTTTGGGAAATAATAATAGTGGATTTAATTAATACAGAGTTGATATTATCACCACCTTATCTTAACCGCGTTTAATGTGGAATAGAATTGAAACACGATAGAAGAATTAAGAATTCCGAATAACAATTCCACCTTACCAAAAAGGAGAAGAAAAAATATATATATTTAATTATTATTATTTTGGGTGTCCGCTTTTATTTGGGTGAGGATTTTTTTTTTTGTGTGTATTTTTATAAAAAAAAATGTCTCTACATGTATACATTTACCCCGCTTGAGGTAAAACGTATAATCATTCATCTTGGGATAGATAATTATCTATGTTGAATAAGCAAACATTTGTTGGTTGATTTTATGTTATTCATTTTAGAATGTAAAAATGACATTTTTTTTGTGTGTATTCACTTTGAATAAACTGAGTATAAGTAATAAATAAGAGGTGGATAAAAAGTTAATTTTAAAAATAACAAATATACTCATGTATTTGGGAATATTCAAGAGTGATGTGTTTGTGGTATAATAAATGTGATATATTTTTGGAATGTGTAAGAATGTTAGATGAGATAAAAAAAATTTAAAAGTAGAATAATATTTTTATCCATTGTCATAAATAAATCCTATTAAACATCCAATGCGTTATAATAATTTTCAGGCCTTACATTAACTTATGCAGACACAACTATTATGACTTATATTCTTATAAGATAAACAACGATTTTTGTCGATTCACCCTTCTGTCCCTCTTACTCTTGGGTTAATTAACTCAAACCGATGGTTAGAATATTGTGTAGATTGTAATATTATATACCTCAATAGTTGTCAAACTAAATAAAAAATTTTCACATTATAAAACATAAGTCTATATAAAATGTTTAAATATATAATTAATTTTTTATAAATACTTTTTTATGTGACGCATTTAAAAAATAAAAAACGTATATAGATAGCTTAACATGTTATGAATGGATTCATCAATGTCTATCATTTTCCGTATTTTTAATATTTTAAAATTATAATTAAAATATTACGTACATATCTCAGTTAGTGTTGTCTCGAATATTTATTAAAAAATAATTTTTAAAAACCTAGATTCACATAATTTTTGAAAAAAAAAATTATTAAACATTTATTTGCATTAGAATTCAAAATCTAAAAATTTTGAGCTAATAAAGCAATCTTTGATAGATTTTGCTTATCCCACAATCATTTATAAGACTTCTTTGGATCGGCTTCTCACCCGTGTTGGCGACCTAGTCACCATCTAACGCCGATGGGGGCTATCCAAACGGGTTTCCGCGTCCACCATCCAATGCATCCGTGTTCGCGTTCGTAGTGTAAAATTGTGCATCCCCCCTCACCCCAAAAGAGTGATTCCCTACAACGCACACAAGTATTTCAAAGACCAATAGGGAAAATGTCAAATATACTAGGCGGTGTTTAAATAGGGCTTATAAATATCGAGAGGGCGAAGGAAGAGTGAAACGGTAATCTAATAGGGCTACATCCGGAATGCTCTTAATGTAACCAAACAAGCAGGCGGTGTTTAATAAAAACTCATGGGACGCTGGCAGGCCTGTCAACTGGTCGGGTCCGGGTCGGGTCGGGTCAGGGTCAGGGTGGATCCGGACCCGACCCGTGACAGGACCTGGCGGGTCCGGGTCAAACCTAGGATCCGGTGGATCCGGGGAAATGTGGACCCGGACCCGGATCCGTCGGGTCCGGGTCCCACCCGACCCGGATGGTTGGGTAAAAAAAAAAAAAAAAAAAAGAGAAGAGCTCATATATTTGTTTGCCTTATCATCCTATTTGAAATTTTTTGTAAGTAAAACATTATTGTTAATGAGGCTATGTTTGAATATAATTTTATACAATTCAAAAGAAGTAAATGAATTATTAAACAACATCCAAAACAATAATCACTAACATAAAAAACATATTAACCTAAATAATAAGCATAACTAACCTAAACAACATTCAAAACAATATTAACCTAAACAACATTCAAAACAATAAACACTAACATATTAACCTAAATAATAAACATAAATCATGCAACAAAACTAATTAATCATACAAATTCAAAAGCTAATAAGTTAATTGTCCAAAACAAACCGATTTATAGGCTTGTTATGATTATGATTTATGAACTTGTAGATACAAAAATAAGTTAAGTAAGAAATAAAATTATGTATCAACTAATACTAATGGTCTTATAATATATGAACATATATTAAAAAAAACATTCGGGTCCAACGGGTCCAACGGATCGGGGCGGGGTGGACCCATACCCGACCCGTTTGTTTGTTCGGGTCCGCCGGGTCGGGTCCAACTTGGGTCGGGTCCAAATCGGGTCGGGTATATTATACGTGTAATCGGGTCCCGGTCCCGGACCCGACCCGTTGACAGGCCTAAACGCTGGTTACTGTTCAACAAACCATTCTAACGCGGCTTTTCCCAAACGCGGGTCGTCGCATCTTTAATCTAAATAGAGCCTAAATCAAAGTGTGGAATTAACCAACATACCATTGTTTCGAGGATGCTGTTACACACTTACACTTAATTCTTTTTATAGTCCAAAATCCAGTTCTATATGCATCATTAGAAATCCAGTGAAATATATAAATCGTTAGACGAAGTATGTGCATCGCTAAACTTTTTTTACATTTATAAAAAAATAGGTTCATTCAATTCAAAATGAAGCAATTTACACTTTTTATCAAAAAAATATACATAATAGATGATGTTTGCTATTTTTAAAAAATAAAAATATATATGATTTTGCATTTTAGACTATAAAAAAGACCGAGTATAACATTTTCATTGCTTTAATGGATGGGTGAAATATTTACCTCCTTATTTGTTTCACGGATAACTTGGTTGGATCCATAAAATAGTTATACAATAATAGGAAAAACTCACATATTTTTATTAGTTGTTATTAGTTTTATTGTTTGTATAAATTTAAAATTTGTATTTGTTTTATTTGAATATTTTTATAGTCTTGAGCGGACCAATAACAATAAACCAAACATGCATTTATAAATATATGTATATAAATATTTATTATTTCTAACTTTTTTTTGAAAGTGTGATGACAGAGTCTACCTTTTATTTTTCACAAAAAAAATTTATGAACATGTAATTATCCTATTAAACAAATATCTTTACATAATTAAATCTTTTTTTCTTATTCCTAAACAGAGTAATCAGAACATCTCTTAGTAAAGATACGTGTATAGGCAACCAATTTTTTTAAAAAAAACACACATGTAAAAAATAATTTTTTTATGGATAATATTTAAAAATGAGTTTAGATAGTTTTCAAAGATGTTGTTTTCAAACACTTCACATGTCTCAACTTTTGACAATAACAAAATAGCTTTTAGTAAACAAAAAAACACATTTCAAAAAAATCCAATAAAATTGAGCTTCATAGAAAGCTGTTTTCATAAATGCTTTACGTGAGAAGCTCTTTTTCATATTCATTTTCAAAATAAAATGCAAAATGTCTTTTTTTTGTGTTATTTGGTCATAGATTTTATAGTTAGAAAAAATAAAGTAAATTGATTAGTAAAAACCTTCTCCCTCGTGTACCTTTAAAAGACTATTATATTTATATATTTTCTTAACAATTCATCTCTATTAAAAGCACACAAACAATGATTATTTTATGAAATAAATACAAGTACAATTTGCTCTGGGCATAAAAAAATCCATCACATAAGAAGAACAAACTCAATCAGAAAATAGAATACCTATTCCACTTTTAATCTCACAAGACAAACACACAATATTCTCTGATTCTCCCCCACTGGTCAGACTATGTTGGCTAAAAAAAATGTGTGGGAGACCTTATCAGCTCCCTTGTCTAACCATCGTTCGATTTGGAAGTCCGAGTCAATTAGACGGTGTGGATTTGATTATATATTTCATTAGTTCATAAACATAGTTAGGTTTGTATTAAAATATAATTACTATTTGTAACACCAATTCAACTAGTACCTCTAGTTTGACCGGGATTTGCTCAAATTAAATATGATACGCGAGTTATAAGAATTTTGGCTGACATGCAGGTTCAGCCATTCAGTGACGTCATACTCATCTTAAATGACGTCACTTTAACGCGTAAGCTCTTCTTTTTTGTAATCTTTAAACAATAAGGCGAATCACATGACTCAAATGGTGAGTTTTATTGGTTGTTATGGCGGTATCTATTTATTAAACTATTTTCTGATGTGGATTGGATATAATCGATTGAAGTGATGTTTGTTTATACTTTTTGTACATTGTGATTATGTAAGAAAAGATTGGATGAGCTAACAACTGACCAAAACGGGTAAGGAAAATTTTATGCCGTTGACTAAGTCAAACGTTGAATCTGGTCCTAACGGACCTAACCCCAAATATCAACATTTTGCAAATGATGAGAAAATTGTATTTTGTCCGATATTTATTTTTATGTCAATTGTATATTCCTATGTGCTGTTACACTGCTCCATAATAATCAAACGATAATATCATATACCTCGTTAGTTGTCTAATATACACACACACACTGACACACATCATACAAAATTACATATTTATTCCATACAATTTATTAAAATTTATATATCAATTTTAAAGTACATGCTTTATTAGATAAGTATAATATTTATAAAAGAAATCAAAATAGTTTCACACCATAGATGGAGTTGTAACATTTTCCTTTCTCAATTTATATCTTGATATTGTATTTATTTTGGTCATTTATTTCTTTAATCTATACAAACATTGGGTATTATCCTTTGAAACATGGAAAACTCATAGCTTGATAGCTCCCATTTCAGTTGCGAAATAAGTTATTTTGGAATAGATGCTTAATTCAGAGATGTATGTTGTTCAAAGATGTAGTTTGTTGGTTGCTCTTAAACCAATTTTTTGGAATATGATCATTGCTTGAATTCTGCTACTCCTGGTTGGGATACCCTCTTTGTTAAGATCAAATTATTTGTTCTGATGGAATATTAATCAACAGGCAAAAAGCTTTAATGAGTTGCAAGAATTTGACCAGCTGCAAATAGAAAAGGATTAAACAAGTACAACAACATTCACATTCAATTTAGCTAACAACTACAAATACACAATACAATATTCATTAAGTAGGACAACATCACAATCGAGTTTCACTTAATTTGGGAACTACAAGAACCATGAATATGAAAATGACAAATTACAAATGAGCGTGTTTGAATCTTCTACAAAGACAAAAGAAGAATAAAAAACACAGTGTACACCATAAGTAGAACAATTAGTATACAATGCTTTTAATTCTGTTTATGGAAAGGTGCTACAATATTTTTTAAGACCTGTTTATGAAAACTAAAAAGAGTGAACGGGGTTGGGAGTAGGCCGGCCTGTCAATGGGTTGGGTCTGGGTCGGGTCAAGTCGGGGTGGACCCAGACCTAACCCATTTGATTGTCGGGTTCTTCAGGTCGAATATTTTACGTCATTTATTGGGTCCGGGTTACGTCAAGGTTAATCCACCAACAGGCCTAGGTCGGACCAGGAGAGACTAAACTTGGAGAGGTCAAGAGATTTCTTAAGAGCCGAACATTGTTTTTTTTCTCTCTTGCCTTCTTTTTTGGGAAAGAAAATAAAGGGTTTGAGAAAAGGAAGGGAGAGGAGGAGAAGAAAGTGAGGAGGGTTTTGTTTTGATAAAAAAGAGCACTGCACATTGGGGGTGGAGACCACATTTTTTTTTTGGATTTTTTCATTTCTATTTTCACATGATGAGTTTGAATTAATAGAGTCTGGTGTATTATAAATACTTTTTCATTATTCTGATTTTTTATGTTTATGGGGGTATTTGGTATACAATTTGGATTATTTTTCTTTTACGTGAAGGCAAACATTTTTTGATGCTTGAAATTTTAAATGATTATTCAGTGTTTAGTTATAAATGTTGGATTGATTCATGGGTTTTGTGTTGGATAATAAATAATAAAAAAATCACATAATATTTTGCTTGGGTCAATCAATCCATAGGATCGGGTCAGGGTGGACTCAGACCTGACTCGTTTTGATTCTCATGTCATTCGGGTCGGGTATTTTGCACCTTTTTTCAGGTTGGGTCCGAGTCAACCTACGACCCATTGACATGCCTAGTTGGGGGTGTAGTGGCTAGGATTTGAGTGGAGGTGGACAGGATGAAAGGGGTGGTGCTTGCTAGGGGTGGAAGAGGAGATGGTCGCTAGGAGTGCGAGAGGAGGTAGCTGCAAGTGGTGGTCGCTAGGGGTGTGAGAGGAGATAGTCGGTGATCAACAGGGGGATTAGAGGAGATCGTGAGAAGAAGAGGGTGGTGTAGATACCCCATTTTAGACCAATTAGGATAACAGAACACATATCACTAATATTTTTTTTTATACAAGTTTGAGAGGTAATATGACTGAAGATGACTCCCTCAAATACCTCAAAGGAGCTAAAGAATGAAATTTAACAATCAAAATCGAGCCTTGAGAGAAACCCTGTAGAAACAAGCCAAAATGAAGCAAATCATACCCGACGGCTGTACATAAAGTCGTCGGATAATCGACGACTAAAGGAAGAGCCGTTGGTTTTGGTCATGAACCGAAACCCTAAAAAAAATTGGCCTTGTATTTCCGAAGGCTTTGGTCAGAGCCGTCGCCCTACCAAGATCAAACAGTTGAAAAAAATGGCAGTGCCATTCCCTCCCTTGATTGCAGCTTCAAAGGGTCACCTCTACCATCACCTGATCGACGGGAAAGCAGCAATGATGCCCCCCCATGTGTTGTCTAAACATGGTTGGTTGTAAAACCCTATAAAAGGGAGGGTATTGTTGAAGGAGGAGAGGGGCTTGGCTTTTCTTCTTTTTTGCAAGAGGAAGTGAAAATCTATTAAACCTCACATCCAACCTCCCCACCACCTGAAACCAGAGACAAAAGAGAGCATATAGAGAAGAACACCACCCCCTTCATTCCCTAAGTCTATCCATATCCCCAAAGTTTTTTTTAATTTATTTTCTAGGGTTTAACTAAGGGAGTTTGTTTCCCCCACTGTCTTAGCCTTGTAATCACTAATTCATAAGCTTGTTAAGGCAATATAAGTTTAGGTTTAATCAAATATTGTGTGTATGAGGTTGCATCTCTATTGAACTAAACTCCTCCATTTGGAAACAAGATTCACTTGATGGATGGCCTACACTAGAACCATCGGCCGGTTGGTCTAGGGACCACAATTGCTTTGTTATTAGTTTGGTGTATTGAATCTTTTTTTTAGGATTTTGCTTGTGTTGAGTGACGGCTGTCAGTGGAACCATTGATTTATCTTAAACTGATTTCAAAAAAGCCTTGGCATAGTGGATCTGCATCGTCAACCTTTTTTTCCTTTTGTTTTCCTGTTTACTTGAGCGATGGCTCCCACGAAAGCCGTCAATTTGCTTCCTCCATTTGATCTCTGTTTTCCTCTGGCTTTCCTTTGATCTTTCTTTCCCTCTTTGCAAAACTCACTGGTGTTTTGGTACTCTGCTATTTTTATTAATCTCCTTCCTGTATTTTTTAGGTTTCTAAGCGATGGCTTCTACAAGAGCCATCGATTTGTATGGTCCTTTTGACATCTGCTTTCAAACTTTTCCTCTAACTTATCATTCACTATTTTCTTATTTCTTTTAAGTTCCCTGGTATTTTCTCTATAATTTTCAGGCTCTTGGTTCATTTGTCTTCAGATTAACTGTTTGTCTTACTCTAACCGTGATTTGCATACACCCGGTTGGTTTTTTTCGTATTTATTCAATCCAGGAACAACCGTCTTTGTCAATCTTACCACTAATATCTTTTCCTTTTTTTTCTCTTAGTTTTACAGGGCCAACTGAATTTCATTTCACTTTAAGGCACGGCCGGCTGTTATTATTAAGAAGAGAATCCACATTTCCCACGAGGCGATTATTGTCTTTTCTTGCTTTTGAGGAAAAGCAAGTGGTGATCATAACAATGTCCTTGAGAGCAGTCTAGCAAACTTGGACGATTCTTCAGAGGATGATTCAATACGTCGCGTATGGACCGGATGCAAGTTCAAAGGAACCCGGATTAACGACATCTAGTCAAATCCACATCGACAGGTGGTGGTTGTTACGGATTAAGGATCTTGGAAAGCAATTGATCTAGAGAATAATCAAACAAACACAAAAAATTATATTGTTTGGCAAACCTTGCCTACATCCACGGAACATACCAAAGATCAATCCAATATATTCGAGAGGTTTTACAATGGCCACACCAAGAGAGAAAAAAACCCCATAACCAAATAAAATTATGGATGTCCTTTTATACTAGCATCACATTAAGGCGAGAAATGTCAATACATAAATATACCTATGGAGGAAAAATCTCACACTCTTCTTGAAGGTGCCATGTGTCTCTATCAGTCGGGTAAACGGGTAACACGACCCGGCCTTGATTATGACTGAATACAGACTAGTCGAGGAGAACGACCCAATTCTTTATTCAAGGAAAGGAATCCCGCTTGGAAAATCCTGCTTGTGAGGTCCTGCTCAGAAAGCACCTTCTCACCTGAGCAAGACAGCTCAGATCGCAACCTCCCCATCAAACACACTATGCCGAGGAGGGAATAAAGGTGATCATACCAACAGTTGTCCAAGGATTGACCAGAGTTGCACAATTAGTCTAACCATCTTTGTAGGGCATGACCATTAGAGCTTCCGCGAGTCCAACCACCTTGACTTGGGTTTGGACCCGGCCCTAACCACAAGAGGAGGGGGACCATTAGCACTGCAAGGTAGGGCCATGGTTGCTCTGCCCCGCTGAATTGGTGAGGAGTGCTCTGCCCTCGACAAGCTGCCTGCCACTGCTCTTCGTAGTCACGGATAGGACCAATGAGGCTACACGCCACATGGCCACAACATCATAAACAACCCCCAGTTCTGTACCTAATAGAATTTTCAATGTTAGAAGATTCCAGTTGAGACAGAGGGACGTCTGAGAGGGACATGACGTGGCCGTCCACTTGACTAAAATGGCAAGAGAAGGAGGTGAGAGGACACACATTCACAAGTAAGCATTTGAGAACACCCTAGTGTTCTAGTTGATAGAGTCATCTTCTTCGTCTTCATCTTCTTCATTCATTCTACAGACTTGAGCACCGGAGTCCCTTTGTCTGGCACCACACCGGTGTCTCAGGTTCTCTTGGTGTAAGATCTCAGGCTCGAACAACTGGACCTTCACTTGGAGGCGGACCTCTAACCTGACTACTTTTATTAAGGAAAAACACCACCTTCAAATGTGATTGATGGGTCTATCTTTATTTGACCTTGCTCATCCCATTTTGGTAAATGTTTTTAAAAAAATCTTGAAAGTATATATTTGTTTAATAAATTACATTAGTGTGTATATTCTATGAATATATGATGCTCACTTTTTTACTTTTAATTTAATATATACAAGTCTAACTTAGGATGCGTTTGGTTGTGCAAGAAGCTATGTTTGCGATTGCAGGAAGTTGCGTTTGCAATCGTGCAACCAAACAGTTTTACTGTTGCAGCTTCCTGCACACAGATTTCAGGCAAATAGTCCCCAAAAGTTGCGATTTCAAAAAGCTGATGGAGGTGATCTTCCTGCAAAATCAGTTTTAAAACCCAGATTCCTGCAGAATCAGTTTTGCAATCGCGCAACCAAACGCACCCTTAGTATGCACTAGATTAGAATTGCATGAAAGAATGGGAAAAATATTGAGTGTATAAGCACAAATGTTCCAAATCAAATCAAATTAAAAAGAATTAAAGACATCCGAGTTCCTGTAAATATGTATAATTCCATATAAGTCCTTACAACTTATAGGGTGGGACATACAACTTGGTCAATTTAATTCCTTCATTTTAATGGTATATTTTCATAATATTCCATCCATATAAATCATTGAAAACACAGAACAAGACATATAATCCTTTTAAATGATAATTTTACCCTTGAACTCATTTTCATTTTTCTTCTTCTTCTAACATTCCTATCTCACATTCTCTCCCTCTTCCTCTTCAACCCTTTCTCAGCTTGTTCCATTTTGGATTATCTTTGACGTGTCAATATCTCATTCCACGATGGAGTCAATGAGTGTTTGTTAGAGATTGTGTATATACTTCATTTTTTGGATGCAATATATAATAAAAAATTTCTTGCCTCGAAGAGTGTGTGAGCATAAACAGCGTTTGTGTAAATTTATTAAGTAAAAATTTGAATTCCATGTATGAGCATAAGTAGTGTTTCTGTAAATTTATTGAGCATAAGTGTGTGTGAGATTGTTAAGAGTTTTGTGTGATGGAATGTGATATAAGAGAGAGTGGAGAGATTCAATTGAATTGTTTGGAGAATGAGGTTCTTTCGGAGAGTATAATAATAAATTCACTCTTAATAATGGATTTAATAATGGTTGACGTATGAATGTTTATGATATTTTTCGTGCTTGCAATGACATATATGTCTAATCTAAAATAGGACTTGTGTAAGAATATGCATGTTTACAAAGACTCAAGGTTAAAGACATGTAATTATCTCACGTAATCTAAAAAATGTCACATCCGTCACATCTCTCGTGCTCGTTTTAAGATCTTGTTTGTATTTGTATTTGGACAGATTCCACTTTCACGGATTCATGCACACTTGTACCGTTTAATTTTTTGAACCCCTCTTGTTTTTTCAGACAAAAACTATATACATCCCTGACATCAACAAAATTTAATTTTAATTCAATCTATCTTAGTTAATCTTAACTCAACTTTTGAAGGGACTAACATACCCCTACGTATTTTACCCAACCTCTCTCCATTTGTATCTAATGTACACAAGTCCTCTTTGTCAGCGCCGCGGCCTCCACATCTTTCACCTAGAGAATTGCTTGATCAAGTCGATAAATGGAAACACACGAGGTTACTTTGGTCTTTTACAGAGACTAATATGTCTTTTTTTTTAGGGAAAAATCGATATAACTTCCTGAAAACTTGGGTAAATCGGAAAAGACCCCTAACAAGTTTGAAAATCACTATAGGTCCCTGCATTTTTTTGTAGTTAATGATTTAAGTCCTTGGGTTAAAACTCAGTTAAAAAAAAGGTATATGCTAGGAATATTTTGTCAGGCTAACAGAATCTGTTAAACTCATATTCAAAAAAGTCCTTACAAAAGTGAAAAAATCAATATTAGTCCTTTTCTATGCCTAACATGCCTTCCGGACATTAAAATTTCAATATTGCCCTCATCTCCTCCATCGAACATATTGTTTTTCAGAACTTTTTTTTACGGGTTGTTTTGAGACAACTCCAACGGTCAAAAATTGAACTGTTGATTCCTAGCTATTTATGTGACAACATCATCTCTTCTCCAAGCTTCCATCACCCCCTTCATCTTGCATTCCATTCAACCCACCCAGATCCGATTGAAGAGCAGGCTTGGACTTCGTTAATTTGGCTTAGTGGGATCAATGAATATTAATTGGATATTATTGTTATAAATTGGTTGAGTTAAGTTATTTGGATCATTGGAGTTGTAATGGAGCCTTATTGGAATTGTCTAAATATTTATTCGAGGATTGATCGATTATGTGGGCCTTATGAAGTAAATGAATACTGATTATCGGATCATTCTTGAGTATATGAATATTTTCCATATTTATTCGGGGTTGGGATTTTCTTTAGGCCCTTGAGGTGAGTTGCGGATTGTGAGTCTATTAGGTATGGACTCTTGGGATTTATTGGGCCGAGTGTTGTTGTAAGTTGGTTGTTAGTTGTTTGGGTCATGATCAAATGGTTTCTGATTTATTATTGCATAACTGTTATGCTAGGTTATCCACGTGCGAGTGTGTAGCGTTCATGCACGTGCATCGGTTTGTATTGCGTGTAATAAAAGTGAGTGGATGTCGCTATATTATTTGCAAATCAAAATATATGTATACATTTCGGCATTATGTTATTTTTGTGATTATGAAATCTATCTTGTATGAAGTATATGAGCATGTTATCATCATATAGGTTGATATTTTGGATATGTCGTATGCATTGGAAATTATGGGATTTATGAAAATTGGCGCATGTGTATACTTGAAGGAATAAATAGTTTTGATTGTGCATGCATTAAATTGTCTATGTGGCTCAGTCTAGGTGGCTACAGTCTAAATTGGATCCAAGTCTAGGTGGTTATGTCTATGTGGCCCGATTTTCAAAGTGAAATCTCTGCGGCTAGGTGTCGTGGAAAGCGGGCATGCATGTCCGTTGCATTCATACTTATCATATAATTTTGAGAAGAGTGCTTTATGACATCATGTATGTAGATACCCCAATTTTGACCGTCCAAAGGGACGAAAATATTTCAAGCAATATTTAGAAATGACCATATTTGAACATCTAAACTTCCTTGGAAACCCAAAACCGGAAACCCTAGTCCAACACTTAGATAAATCTGAGACCAGGACTGGGGCGGCTACTTGAGAGTAGCCCCCTAACCGACCCCAAACCGCCTCCTTTGGATGGGATATAAAGCAGCATTTAATGTTGATTATTGCGGCGGTTTGTTCCCTTTAGCCACTCCATCTTGGCCAGTTCAACCCTAGTAACTGACCCAAGCCACCGCTTGTCAGAGATGGGATGTTTGTCAGGCCATCATAGGGGCGGCAACTTGAGAGTAGCCGCCCTTCACTGGGCGGCTAGTTTCAACTAGCCGTCACTCACCCCGACACTATCAGAACAAAGATCTAATGAGAGGTCAAATCAAACACCTTATTACCCATTTTTTGATCTATTAACCAAAGGACATTCCCCTCCCTCTCTTTTACTATAAATAGAGGGGGTCCAAAACATTTCTAACACATCCAAAAAATTCCCAATCCACAACATCAATCATCCCCAATCAAACCTATACCCCCCACACCACCATTTCAAAACCCTTGAGAGAGAAATAGAGTTCCATTTGTGAGTAGAAAGCCCATTCCCTACACAAATTCACTCTCCGAAACCCAAATTAAACCTACTTTAACTTCAGCCAAACCCTAACCCATTTCCTACCCAGGTTTTGCCAAAGTTGAGCCAGGTCCTAGGCGGCTAATTCCAACCAGCCGACCCCTCCAATCGGCTACTTTCCACTAGCCGGCCCTCACCTACACCTTGACTTTCCAAACCCCCCCTCCCCCTTGTCAAGTTCCCAATGCAGAAAAGGATTCCTATTTTTCACCTCTGTGTGCGGCAAGCCCGTATCTCAAAGCGGAGACTCCACAAACTCTCCCCACGAAGGCGGTCAAATCCAACCCCAACTTTTCCTGCTTTTCGAGAAAGCAGGTGGCGATCACTACACCCCCTGAATCCTCTTGAGGAGCCGTCGGACGCCCCAGCAAGGAACCACACCCTTCCACCTTTCCGAGAGACGATCTAGCCGGGCCTGCAGGGCGCAATCGAGTCCAAATCTCGGAGAAACCCCCACACACGCCAAAAAGAAAGAAGACTGAGTCTTCTTTCTCTTTTTTCGGAGGCCTCCCAACAACCGGAGCGGACCCCAACCCCGAAAAACGATTACCGATAATGTATTCCTTAAATGAGAAGTTTTACACTTGGCATGTTTTGAATAACATTTTTATCATAAGATTTATGTATTATATAGCTGTTTAAAGAGACATTTTTATAAAGTCATGATTTTTTAAGCATATTATATTATTGGGACACTTGTGTTCATTTACTGAGCGCGTGGTAGCTCATCCCTCTCTTTTCTCAACCTTTCATATTAATCTGTTGGTGGTTGTCGATCTCGTTAAGGCATTGGAGGTTGAAGCTCGTATTTTATTTCCAGAGCACTAGACTTGTGTAGAAGGTGTTGGTCATTTCTTTGGCATGTAGAGGACCCATATGTATGATAGTGTGGATATATAAATTCAGTTGCTCCCGATGTATATTGAATTTGTGTTGGATTTTAGCCTTGACAATGAATGTATAATTATGGTGATGTTTTCTTATGTTCTTTGGAATAAAAGAATATTAGTACTCTGAGATTCGAGGAATTTAGTTAACGTAACCGGATTTCACGCTTCAAAATGGAGTCGTGGATTCGGGGGCGTTACAGGTGTGGTATTTAGGCCTTCGTATGCATACATTCCACGGCGTGAATGTCGCTGTAAACAAGGAGATTGCGTGATTGAATTTACTAATCTATGCATTTGTTTCTCACTACATACTCCAGCGGACTGTAATTTCTTCGAATGGATCGATGATCCTAATCATTCAACTATTGACATCAAATACCAGCTGATGAGGATTGCAGAATCTCTACACAAGAGGCTATCTTTGCTGGAAAGTATAAATAAGAAGCTGAGTTTGGTCCTCATCTGCATATTTGCTCAATTTTTACTTTTTGTGTGTGTTATACATAAGGGTTCTCTGTAAACTAAATGATGTTTTGAACTATTGAATGTCAAGCCTTTTTGTTTATGTAATGAAATAAAAAAAGCTTTGAGCTTTATCAATTGTTAAATATGATACCACATAGGCAACAACTTATAAAAATCACTTTGTTTTAGTCTGAATATTCTGCACCTATTAATCGAACAACAAACATTCATGGAGGGAACAACTATCTTACTCAATCGGTTTGTTGGTTGCACTTCATGGAGGCATACGACTTTCTCTGGGTATTCAGAGGCTTCGATCGACTTTACGAGATGCTCTCTAAGGCATCACAATTTTTCATGGAAGCTTCGTCATTTTAGCAATCTTTGGAGATGCACTGGTCTTCAACAGATTTTGATCATGATGGAGGGTTTATTTTGGTGTGATAGGGTTCTCAGAGAAAGAATGAGCAAAAGAGAGGGATTTAGGGAATGGTAAATCAAGAGAAGGGCAATAAGGTAATTTTTCATGTCCAGTTAGTTTTAACCTTAGCCAGGTAACTGCAAGGATTAAAACAACATTTCCTTAATAATACAAGGACCTATGATGATTTTCTAACTTTTTAGGGACCTTTTCTGATTTGTCCAAGTTTCCATGGAGTTATATTGATTTTTCCCTTGTTTTTCTCTGTAAAGACTACAATGACTACACAGTTACATAGAGATAAAATATTATTAGAATATTCTGTTAATGGTAGATATGACTTTAACTTAGGGCTGATATTTTATATTTTATAAGTTTTTATGAATTCGTAAGTCTGCCTCAACTTTGATAGGGATTTATATTAATTTTCTATGTTTGTAAGAATGTATATATCTTTTTTTTTGGAGTTTTTTTATTTTTAAGTCCCCATAAACCATAAGATTTAGTGATCAATCCTTCACTTTTTTATATTTTGGTTTTAGTCCCCAGATTTAAAGGATATGTTCCTTTTTAGTCCCTGGGAGGGACCTATCCCTAAATTATTTGATTTTTTTTAGTCCCAACATATCTTTTAAATAGGTATGTTTACAAGGACTGAAAACTAAAAAAACCCTTTTTTTTTTGTGAAATGGACACCTCAATTTTATTGTTAAAATTTGATGAATGCCCAAAACATACAAAGCATAAAAGGAAACGAACAATGGACTGAGAATTCTACCAAATACTCTTATTCCAAAATGGTAAACCCCTACTTCTCAATCACAAGCTGGCACCCCCCCCCCCCAAAAGAAACTCACCCCATATGTGCCCTCTCCACCCCACGTGCCCTCCCACAACAAACACCCCAATTATTTATGAACCCCACCTTTGCCTGTCAATTATCCAAAAAATATCTGTATCCGATGCGCATATACTTATTAGATTTTTTTACATATTTCAAATATTAGATATATGGTTTTTATTTTTGAATATTGGATCTTTGGATATTTTAAGAATTTCATATTCATTTTGAATTTTTTTATATTTTGAATAATTATCTGTATTTGAATCCAGATTTTTGGACCGGATACGGATACTTATTTTTAATATCAATCAGATATCAGATACGAATATTTTTTTGGATATCCAGTTCAGACTCGAATACGGGTATGAACCTATTCGATCTCTATCCATCAGATTGACAGGCTTAACCCCACTACCATTTCCCATACATTCTCAAAATAAATTGGCATCCCCCCGAAGATCAGATGGTTCCTCGACAACCATAACTGTTGTGCCTGTGTCATTTTGGAGCGCTCTGTTTGGAAATTTGGGTACATAAATTTTTTTCCTAAGTTATGTATTCCCAATTTACCGTTTGGATTTGATTTTGTAAAAATCCAAGATGAAGAGGTTAAATTCTGATTTTATTATGAGACGTCCAGTTTTGAGTGAGCTTTCGTTTGGAAGTGGAATTAGATCAACTGGATTCTTGTAGTAAAAGTTATGGGTATTCTTCCAAGTATACCCCGGGGATGGAAATTCTGGCTGCAGCCCTGCTCTGTGTTTGGCTCTAAATTCAGAATAGCTGGAGAGGTTATTTGCTCTTATCATAAACATGAAAGTTGTAGATAATCTTCTTAGCTTTCCATCGGTTTTGGAATTGAGCCATTCGGAGCTATATCGAGGAAGTTATGGCTGTTCCAGTGAAGCTTGCGCAGAATTTCAAGTGAAAGGGGTGTCTATGATGTCATTTCCTTGATATTTTTGATAAATACCTCTCTCTCTCTCTCTCCCCCTCTCACTCCCTCGTCAACGACTTCATCTGAGGCTCTCTCTTTCACCTCTTCAAGCCCCCCAAGTGTTTGATGATTTTTCCCAAAGAGATGAAGTGAAGGATGAGGTGAAGGAAGAAGAGAGGTTGGTTCTTGTGTTGATGTTGTTTGTTCCCCTCTATCTCTAGCTCCCTTTTCCATGCTCCCCCCCCCCTGTTTTGGCTGAAGAGGAGGCTGAGGAGGCTGAGTGGAGGTGGTGGTGGTGGTGGTTCCGGGTGGCGGCGTTTCGGTGCGCGAAGGGCCCCGAGCATCCCCCTTTCTTTTCCCTCCCAAGGTGAGCTCCTCCCCTTCTTTTCTTGGTTTCTTAGCTTGGGGGGTTGATTGGAAGGTCATGCATGGTGGCTAGGTAGGTTGGGGTGTGTGGGAGGGGTTAGAAGGGGTTAAAAGGGGGTTAAGAGGGCTTGGGCGCGGTCTGGGCGTCGTTTGCGCGCGGGCGCGCGCGGGCGCGCGCGCAGTCGGGCGCAGGCGGGCGCAGTCGGGCGCGCAGGCGCGCGCGGGCGCGTGCGCGCGAGTGCGCGGGTGCGCGCGGAGCGGGCGCGCGGGTGCGCGCGGGTGCAGGCGTGAGCGGGGGTGCCAGCGCGGGTGCGCGCGGGCGCGCGCGGGCGTGCGCGCGAGCGTGCGCGCGCGCGGGCAGGGCGCTGGGCAGGGCGCCTGGGCGCTGGGCTGGGGACCAGTGCGCGCGCGCGCGTGCGTGCGCGTGCGTGCGCGTGCTGGGGCGTGCTGGGGCGTGCTGGGGCAGTGCGCGGGGTGCTGCCCGGGGGGCGCGGGCTGGACGCGCGATGCGCGTGGGCGCGCGCGAGCGTGCGCATGCGTGCGAGCGCGCGGGCAGGCGCGCGGGCAGGCGCGCGGCAGTGCGCCGATGATGCCGGGGTGTGTGCGTGCGTGCGCATTCGTGCGTGCGCATGCGGGGGGCCATGCTTATGGCTGCCCGAAGGTTCGGGTAGGTGTCGGGGCACTCGGACTCGCGTGCGTACGCGCGTGCTCGCATGCGTGCGAGCCCGTATGCATGCTTATCCGAGTTTTGGGTATTTCTAATCATTTTTCTATGTAAATTGTGTTGTTTCTCACCCTGTTCGATGCCCCTACCTTGCAGATCTCGTCGGATGGGATGCGCGAGGTCCCGGATCGAAAGGTGAGTGGTTTGATTCCAGTCCCCCCCCCTCTCTAGGGATGCGCTCGACCCGCGTAGACGCGCGTCGCGCATCGAGGGGTTCCCCTAATTAATATGTAGATGTTTTGCATGCTAGGGATATACATCCATGTATCGTGTATAGAGGTCGTACATGCCTGGGCACCGGGTCATGTACTTAAAAAGCCTTGATCTATGCATGATCGATATGATGTATCCATGCCACCTTAGACCTTGTATGCTAGGGATGCGGACCCCCATATCATGTATAGCGGCCTATGCATGCCTAGACACCTAGCCCTGAACCTATGCATGCTCCCATTTAGTTTAATTTATTTAAATTATGATGGGATGATGTTATTATATTGTTGTAAGCATGCCTTAGAGAATATTATAACCTTGGGGTTATGATATATGCTTCCCCGCATCTTAGTTATGCGCCCTGGAGGAATTCTGATGAATTCATGCCATTGTAGAGAATATTATAACCCTGTTGTTATAATATATGTTTCCCCGCATCTTGGTTATGCGCCCTGGAGGAATTCTGATGAATTCATGCCATTGTAGAGAATATTATAACCCTGTTGTTATGATATATGCTTCCCCGCATCTTAGTTATGCGCCCTGGAGGAATTCTGATGAATTCATGCCATTGTAGAGAATATTATAACCATGTTGTTATAATATATGTTTCCCCGCATCTTGGTTATGCGCCCTGGAGGAATTCTGAAGAATTCATGTCATTAGAGTTGTTGATATGTGTTGTCAGCGGATCCGAGTGGATCATATGCGATGGATAGGCTGTTCTGTTCCCTTCGTTGGATCCGGGTAGAGACTACCTCAGCGTTAGACAGGTTGTCCCGTGCAGGGGCTCCCACTAGTAGGCGCCTCCTGATTTGGTAGAAGGACTGCGCTGAACATGGGAGTGGCCAAACGACCTACGGAGTGAGGAGAGACTATCGGTGGACCAAGGGTGACCAACAGCCTAGTCAGTCCCAAGAGCCTAGGTCACCTGTTGAGAGGTGAGGGTGAGGGTATGGTGGGCCGGCGATGCGACGACCCACAGGATTGTGTATGGATGATTATCAGCTTGTCAGTCCCAATATCCTATGTCACCCATTGGAGGGTGAGGGTGAGGGTGTGGTGGGTCGTCGATGTAGCGAACTACCGAATTGTATAGTTGGTGCTATTCACCGAGTGTGTGGCACCCCCCCTCGTTTTCCTCTCCTTCAGTGTTGTAATTGTTTTCCATTGGGTTCGCTTGCGAACATGGAATGATTACTCCCAATGATTGTCCGAATTGAAGAGGCCGGGTTGTAGCTGTCCTGACAAAGGGCTCCCATCCGTAGGTACCACCGATGCAGTCGGAGGGGTACTGATCGTGGGAGTACGCCAGGTAGTGGCTACCCGGAAGAGGGTTAACGAATGATGTCGCGAGTGTGGAATCGTTCTCCCTTCATTTGATCCGTGTAGCACAGCCCCGGCGTTAGACAGGCTATCCTGTAACAGGTAAGCTACGGAGCGGGGAGAGGCTACCGGTGGACCAGGGGAGTAGAGCTGTCTAAGTCTCTTCCCAAAGTCCCAATATGTCTCCTTTCAGGAGTGAGGGTGTGGATGAGGCGAAGACGCGTCGCCTCGTGACCCGTTCGTAGTTCGACCGTTCCTATAGTTGTTGGGTCCGGTCTCGTGATCGATGTTGAGGGACATCGTTGGGTAGATATCTCGATAGAGATGATCCAATAGTGTGCGGACCAGTAATCCCGGGTCTTAATGACCGACGGTATGGTCCCTTTTCCAAGGTGATATCTCGATGGAGATGATCTAGTAGTGTTGAGTAGACTAGTAAGTCCGGGTCTCTTCGACCGACGGCATGGTCTCTGGACCAGTAAATCCGGGTCTCTTCGACTGACGGTATGGTCTCTCCCCATAAGTCCCAAGAGCCTCCCTCCGGGAGTGAGGGTAAGGGTGAGGTTGGTCGCGCCGCCGCGTGACCCAGTGATCTTTGGGTTTCTACCCATGTTTTCCCTTGAAGAAGGGAACTGATTATTTATTTACCTGTAGATGGTGATTGGTTTCCAGCCACTCACTGAGCTTGTAGCTCACCCCTCGCATACTGTTTCTTTTCAGGGGCAGTGTTGGGCGTGGAGCTGGAGCTTCCTGTGGCGTGGTCTCATGGGCGATGGAGCGTTCTTCCAGTGGATGGCGAGTGCGAGGCTGTCAGCAGTCCTAGAGTCAGTGGTTATATTGTAAATCGTGCATGTGGCACAGGTTGTATTTTCTTTGGACTAGACTTGGCTTCCACAGGACATTGATTGTGTATTCGGGTCTGTAATAATATTTTTGAATTACAGACATTGTTTATATATTATGCTTCCGCTTTTCAGTCAGTTATCATTATCTTGCTTTGCAGCCTTGTGTATTGTTGTTGGTGTCTTTATTGACCTCAGGTATTGATAGCTGATATTATTTATTTATTATTGCCACGTCTCGGGGACGCCTGGGGCGTGACAATAAAAGGTGGTATCAGAGCCTGGTCCTGTCAGAGCCTAAGTCTAGTCGTATAGATGATGAGTCGTAGGATTGTCATCCGAGTCCTCTTGTGTTAGAGGTTATCTTAGGTTGCTGACATGCCTCCTCGCATCCGTTGACGTGGACGTGACCCCCCTGGACCCACCCTTAAGTTGTCGACTGGGTCGACTGGGTAGGGTCAGTTGTTAGATCTCTTGTGTGGGATTAAGGCTGGGGTAGGAGATTTCCTGCCCAGTAGTGTGATGGTGATGAATTGGTTGCAATTTCCAAGGTATGGATTGCGTCTCGATAATGGAGCTCTTTCCCGTGCGTCGGTATCGCTAGTAACCATGGAGTTCGCGTGCGGCGCTTGTGTAAAGTGTTGAGGATGTGGCGTGTTGCTCATTAAGGGATGATGTCTTCTTCTAGACTTCCTACTACGGATTAAGGGGCCTTGCAGGGTCAGCGTTGAGACCCGGGCTAGGGTACTCCGTGTTCCTTGTTTGGTTGTCGGGGTATCCTATATCGGGACCTCATGGTGCCCTGCCAAGGTTTCTTTTCCCAGTCAAGGACTACCTTAGAAGCATCAAATTAATGGTGGATTTTTCCCTCTCACTTGGAAGGTGCTGTAGCGAGTGGTGACGCGTACGATCGGGATTGGGTGCGTCCTATTGCAGCTTAGTGGGCGATCGCTATGGACTGGGTTTCATAGTGGCATCTGGAGTCGCTTCGATAGATCATTGTGCGTTGTAGCTGCCCGGTTGAGGCCAGAGCCCTGTGAGGTGCTCTCAGCTGCTGTGCTTGTTGGTGCGCCCATATGGCAGATATAGCGGGCTTGGGAGGCTACCAGGTAGGGGCCACACCGGGAGAGTGCTGCTAAATGATGTCGAGAGTGTGGACTCCTCGTGATGAATTTGCCCATGGAGTGCAGGATGCCGGAGTTCCAATGGTTATAAATGAGCGACCTATCTCTGGTGGCATGTGAAGCACAGTTTTGGATACTGTCGCGTTTTGCCCCGCATTGGTCGCAATTAAGGAGGCGCGATGCTAGCGTTCGTGATGGGACTCAACCGCCATATCAGATTGATGACGTCGCATAGGCATTGTCGAGATTCGACGACCCCTTATTGCGTGTCTTGTGGATTAAGTGCGGTTGAGCGGCTTACCTAGCGTGTAAGTGTCATCATGAGCGCCAGCCATGCTCGAGGAGCAGAATTTGGACTTAATTGTTCGTGGTGTTGTTTTGATCTCCCCGTGGAGGTTGAAGATCAATTACCTTTGCCGCGAATCGATGATCTATTTGACCAGCTCTGGGAGCGAGTGTCTGCTGTTAGATCGATCTTCGCACAAGGGTACCGCAAGTTGGAGATCCGAGAGTTGGACGTCCCGTAGATGGCCTTTCGTGACCGTTCAGGCACTACGAGTTTTTAAGTACTGCCATCGGGGTTAACGAATGCGCTGGATGCCTTCGTGGATCTCAAAAGTTTTATTGGGCTTCTGTGGACTACTTTGAGGTAGCCTTCATAGAGATTGCTGTGGTGTGATGAAAAGGTGATGTGGGTGACCTTGTTTCCCCAGGTTGGCATGCCCTCAGGCAAAGTTCGAGAAAATCATCGTTGCGTGGAAAGCGTCAGTCCATGGAGATTCCTCAGTGGTCGCGGGAGTGGGTTATCAGGGATTGCTGCAGACTCGTTAATGTCACGTTTGGGTCACGACGCCGTCTAGGTGATCATCGACCGACTGACTAAGTCCACGTTTCCCTCCCTAACACGGCTGATTGAGTCTCTGGACGCCTCGACGTGGGTTTTCACCTTCGCGATTGTTCGTCTTCATGGCACTCCAGTCGGCGCTATTTTCGGTTGAGACGCGAGGGCTACTTTGAGGTTGTGGCGCAGGCTTTGGCGCGAGCCTCCATTTAAGTACAGCGTTTCATCGCCGATGGACAGCCAGTCAAAGAGGACGATTCAAACCTTGGAGGACATGCTATGTGCCTGCGTGCTCGATGATGAGGGCAGTTGGGTGAGGCACTACTCGTTTGTTGGGGTATGCCTGCAAGCGACTCCCGTTCGAGCACCCAGATGGATTTGTAGAAGGCACTCTACAGGCGTAGTTTTATACCTCCCTTGTGTTGGGACGGTTGAGCAGCGCCAGTTGGAGGGGCCATAAGTTAGTTGTTTGACCTTGCGGTGGCCGGTTGGTTCGTGTGCGCAGCCGCACCTCCCAGAACCGACAGAAGGGCTACCCGGGTCATCGTCGCCAGAAGCTTACCTTCGGGTTTGGCGACCATTATTGCAAGGAAGTGTCCTGGTTTAAGGGCATCCTCCGTTTTGACGTTCGGGACAAGCTAAGTTGGCTCTTTAATGGGACTGTTTCTCGTCATTGAGTGGATTGGGGAGGTGGCTTGTCATGTAGCCTTTCCCCCACCGCTGGCTTATGCCCACGACGTCGCCTTTGTCTCTTGACCGAGGCGTTATGTCCAAGATCCTGCTCACGTCAGTCTGTTCGACCGCCTCATCCAGGAAGTGGATTTGTCGTTCATGGAGCAGTGGATCGAGGTCAGAGACCAGCATGAGAAGAGGCTCCACGCTAAGACCGTTCCTTTGATTATAGTGTGTTGGTAGCGCCAGTCCGGTGCGAAGACCACTTGGGAGCAAAGGTCTAAGCATGATACTTTCGGTCTTCCCTTTTGGGTTTCCTTAAATTTCGAGGACTAAATTTCCTAAGGGGGGGATGATGTTGTGCCTGTGTCATTTTGGAGCGCTCTGTTTGGAAATTTGGGTACATAAATTTTTTCCTAAGTTATGTATTTCCAATTTGCCGTTTGGATTTGATTTTGTAAAAATCCAAGATGGAGTGATTAAATTCTGATTTTATTATGAGACGTCCAGTTTTGAGTTAGCTTTCGTTTGGAAGTGGAATTAGATCAACTGGATTCTTGTAGTAAAAGTTATGGGTATTCTTCCAAGTATACCCCGGGGATGGAAATTCTGGCTGCAGCCCTGCTCTGTGTTTGGCTCTAAATTCAGAATAGCTGGAGAGGTTATTTGCTCTTATCATAAACATGAAAGTTGTAGATAATCTTCTTAGCTTTCCATCGGTTTTGGAATTGAGCCATTCGGAGCTATATCGAGGAAGTTATGGCTGTTCCAGTGAAGCTTGCGCAGAATTTCAAGTGAAAGGGGTGTCTATGATGTCATTTCCTTGATATTTTTGATAAATACCTCTCTCTCTCTCTCTCCCCCTCTCACTCCCTCGTCAACGACTTCATCTGAGGCTCTCTCTTTCACCTCTTCAAGCCCCCCAAGTGTTTGATGATTTTTCCCAAAGAGATGAAGTGAAGGATGAGGTGAAGGAAGAAGAGAGGTTGGTTCTTGTGTTGATGTTGTTTGTTCCCCTCTATCTCTAGCTCCCTTTTCCATGCTCCCCCCCCCCTGTTTTGGCTGAAGAGGAGGCTGAGGAGGCTGAGTGGAGGTGGTGGTGGTGGTGGCTCCGGGTGGCGGCGTTTCGGTGCGCGAAGGGCCCCGAGCATCCCCCTTTATTTTCCCTCCCAAGGTGAGCTCCTCCCCTTCTTTTCTTGGTTTCTTAGCTTGGGGGGTTGATTGGAAGGTCATGCATGGTGGCTAGGTAGGTTGGGGTGTGTGGGAGGGGTTAGAAGGGGTTAAAAGGGGGTTAAGAGGGCTTGGGCGCGGTCTGGGCGTCGTTTGCGCGCGGGCGCGCGCGGGCGCGCGCGCAGTCGGGCGCAGGCGGGCGCAGTCGGGCGCGCAGGCGCGCGCGGGCGCGTGCGCGCGAGTGCGCGGGTGCGCGCGGAGCGGGCGCGCGGGTGCGCGCGGGTGCAGGCGTGAGCGGGGGTGCCAGCGCGGGTGCGCGCGGGCGCGCGCGGGCGTGCGCGCGAGCGTGCGCGCGCGCGGGCAGGGCGCTGGGCAGGGCGCCTGGGCGCTGGGCTGGGGACCAGTGCGCGCGCGCGCGTGCGTGCGCGTGCGTGCGCGTGCTGGGGCGTGCTGGGGCGTGCTGGGGCAGTGCGCGGGGTGCTGCCCGGGGGGCGCGGGCTGGACGCGCGATGCGCGTGGGCGCGCGCGAGCGTGCGCATGCGTGCGAGCGCGCGGGCAGGCGCGCGGGCAGGCGCGCGGCAGTGCGCCGATGATGCCGGGGTGTGTGCGTGCGTGCGCATTCGTGCGTGCGCATGCGGGGGGCCATGCTTATGGCTGCCCGAAGGTTCGGGTAGGTGTCGGGGCACTCGGACTCGCGTGCGTACGCGCGTGCTCGCATGCGTGCGAGCCCGTATGCATGCTTATCCGAGTTTTGGGTATTTCTAATCATTTTTCTATGTAAATTGTGTTGTTTCTCACCCTGTTCGATGCCCCTACCTTGCAGATCTCGTCGGATGGGATGCGCGAGGTCCCGGATCGAAAGGTGAGTGGTTTGATTCCAGTCCCCCCCCCTCTCTAGGGATGCGCTCGACCCGCGTAGACGCGCGTCGCGCATCGAGGGGTTCCCCTAATTAATATGTAGATGTTTTGCATGCTAGGGATATACATCCATGTATCGTGTATAGAGGTCGTACATGCCTGGGCACCGGGTCATGTACTTAAAAAGCCTTGATCTATGCATGATCGATATGATGTATCCATGCCACCTTAGACCTTGTATGCTAGGGATGCGGACCCCCATATCATGTATAGCGGCCTATGCATGTTTAGACACCTAGCCCTGAACCTATGCATGCTCCCATTTAGTTTAATTTATTTAAATTATGATGGGATGATGTTATTATATTGTTGTAAGCATGCCTTAGAGAATATTATAACCTTGGGGTTATGATATATGCTTCCCCGCATCTTAGTTATGCGCCCTGGAGGAATTCTGATGAATTCATGCCATTGTAGAGAATATTATAACCCTGTTGTTATAATATATGTTTCCCCGCATCTTAGTTATGCGCCCTGGAGGAATTCTGATGAATTCATGCCATTGTAGAGAATATTATAACCCTGTTGTTATAATATATGCTTCCCCGCATCTTAGTTATGCGCCCTGGAGGAATTCTGATGAATTCATGCCATTGTAGAGAATATTATAACCCTGTTGTTATAATATATGTTTCCCCGCATCTTGGTTATGCGCCATGGTGGAATTCTGAAGAATTCAAGGCATTAGAGTTGTTGATATGTGTTGTCAGCGGATCCGAGTGGATCATATGCGATGGATAGGCTGTTCTGTTCCCTTCGTTGGATCCGTGTAGAGACTACCTCAGCGTTAGACAGGTTGTCCCGTGCAGGGGCTCCCACTAGTAGGCGCCTCCTGATTTGGTAGAAGGACTGTGCTGAACATGGGAGTGGCCAAACGACCTACGGAGTGAGGAGAGACTATCGGTGGACCAAGGGTGACCAACAGCCTAGTCAGTCCCAAGAGCCTAGGTCACCTGTTGAGAGGTGAGGGTGAGGGTATGGTGGGCCGGCGATGCGACGACCCACAGGATTGTGTATGGATGATTATCAGCTTGTTAGTCCCAATATCCTATGTCACCCATTGGAGGGTGAGGGTGAGGGTGTGGTGGGTCGTCGATGTAGCGACCTACCGAATTGTATAGTTGGTGCTATTCACCGAGTGTGTGGCACCCCCCCTCGTTTTCCTCTCCTTCAGTGTTGTAATTGTTTTCCATTGGGTTCGCTTGCGAACATGGAATGATTACTCCCAATGATTGTCCGAATTGAAGAGGCCGGGTTGTAGCTGTCCTGACAAAGGGCTCCCATCCGTAGGTACCACCGATGCAGTCGGAGGGGTACTGATCGTGGGAGTACGCCAGGTAGTGGCTACCCGGAAGAGGGTTAACGAATGATGTCGCGAGTGTGGAATCGTTCTCCCTTCATTTGATCCGTGTAGCACAGCCCCGGCGTTAGACAGGCTATCCTGTAACAGGTAAGCTACGGAGCGGGGAGAGGCTACCGGTGGACCAGGGGAGTAGAGCTGTCTAAGTCTCTTCCCAAAGTCCCAATATGTCTCCTTTCAGGAGTGAGGGTGTGGATGAGGCGAAGACGCGTCGCCTCGTGACCCGTTCGTAGTTCGACCGTTCCTATAGTTGTTGGGTCCGGTCTCGTGATCGATGTTGAGGGACATCGTTGGGTAGATATCTCGATAGAGATGATCCAATAGTGTGCGGACCAGTAATCCCGGGTCTTAATGACCGACGGTATGGTCCCTTTTCCAAGGTGATATCTCGATGGAGATGATCTAGTAGTGTTGAGTAGACTAGTAAGTCCGGGTCTCTTCGACCGACGGCATGGTCTCTGGACCAGTAAATCCGGGTCTCTTCGACTGACGGTATGGTCTCTCCCCATAAGTCCCAAGAGCCTCCCTCCGGGAGTGAGGGTAAGGGTGAGGTTGGTCGCGCCGCCGCGTGACCCAGTGATCTTTGGGTTTCTACCCATGTTTTCCCTTGAAGAAGGGAACTGATTATTTATTTACCTGTAGATGGTGATTGGTTTCCAGCCACTCACTGAGCTTGTAGCTCACCCCTCGCATACTGTTTCTTTTCAGGGGCAGTGTTGGGCGTGGAGCTGGAGCTTCCTGTGGCGTGGTCTCATGGGCGATGGAGCGTTCTTCCAGTGGATGGCGAGTGCGAGGCTGTCAGCAGTCCTAGAGTCAGTGGTTATATTGTAAATCGTGCATGTGGCACAGGTTGTATTTTCTTTGGACTAGACTTGGCTTCCACAGGACATTGATTGTGTATTCGGGTCTGTAATAATATTTTTGAATTACAGACATTGTTTATATATTATGCTTCCGCTTTTCAGTCAGTTATCATTATCTTGCTTTGCAGCCTTGTGTATTGTTGTTGGTGTCTTTATTGACCTCAGGTATTGATAGCTGATATTATTTATTTATTATTGCCACGTCTCGGGGACGCCTGGGGCGTGACAATAACGCCCATGTGACGATCAGAACAAGAGATTGCATTACTTTAGCTTTCACACTTCAATCCCCCTATCAATTCAACTGCCGACTAACCACCCATAAATCATCAGTGTACGAGGTAACGATTGTCAAAACCCACAGCTAGCTTTAGTTGATGCCAAACACGTCGTGGTATTAAACACTCTATCATAATACCCATTGCCACAAAAAAGAGTAAAATTTATGTCTTTAACCTTTTAAAATTTTATAAACTTTTTTATTCATCTATAATCTATATCTTCTTTGATATCTTATATCCATCACTATCTTTATTTTCTGACATCATATATATTTTCAATGAAAATAATCAAAACAAATTATTTCATGATGAAAAAAAAAAAAAAAAAAAAAAAACACGCATTTTCCCCCTCACCCAAAAAAAAAAGTTGGATCCATATGTTCACATTTAAAGTGCGTGGACGGCAAGAGAGCGGGTGTGACGATAACATCCTCAAACCCACCCCCACCATGTTTGTGCGCGTCGAGAGGCACAAATAATAATAATTAAAATATATAAAAAAAATCCCACAAAAAAAAACCTCAAATTTTTTATTTTTGTCTTTTCATTTTGCGTGTGATGAGAAAAAACTTTTCAAAAATCTCTCGCATTCATCTCACGCACATCACACTTATGAGCCCCTCAATCTAGGGTTAGGGTTTCCATCCCGTCCCCGTGTTTGTAGTCACGGATTCTGTGCTCATTAGGGTTGGCAGAGATGGATGGATTCAGTGGCGGTGGCGGTGGCGGGGATGGGGTTTCGGAGAAGGATTTGACGGAGGGTCTTTCAGGTGGGGTTTCCTTTCGCCTTTTGTCGCTATCTCTCTTTCTCTATGTGGATCTGTGTCTGTTGTGTTCTGGACCGGCTCGGATCCTTGTTTGGATCTTGTGTTTTCGTTCACTGTTTGATCGGGTTTGGGTTCGGTTTTGTGAATCTGTTTTTGGTAGTTTGGGTTCATCCGTTGTTTTTCTTGGTGGGTTTTGTTTGTGAATTGTGGGGTTTTGTTTAACTGTTGTATGTGTATCTGTAGCTTAGGAGATCTGGAAGATATTGTTGCAAATGTTTATTTGTTTGGAAGTAATTGTGTTTCGGGTGGTATGAGCTTCTAAATTTTTAGTTTCTTTAGAAGCTTTATTATGAGTTGAATATATTTATCTGGGTCTTATGTTCTGCCGTTTGTTTTTTTTTTATAATCCTTGATTTACTGCTTTAAGTAGTTTAATATGTTCATTGAAGGTTTTACAGTGAACTACAGATTTTATGGAGTTTTTAATTCCGTCTTTTCAGACTGGCTTGTTTAGTTTTCTTATGTTGTTTTGTTTGAAGTATGTTCAGTTGGGATTTTTTTTATTCTATGTAAACTGAACTTGGGTTCTTGGATTGGTCAGAAAATGCGCTTTTTGATGCCACCCAGTATGCATTCTTTGGCAAGGATGGCTTGGAGGAAGTAGAATTGGGAGGACTGGAAGGTGACGGAGATAATGGAATTGTAGTTGATTTTGATGACGAATACCGGTATTCCTCCATTGGGGATCGAGAAGAGGTGGTTATTTTTATAAACTTCTGTTTTCTTTTAATATGATTAAAAGATTGCTCCATTTGTGTGTTATGTTTTGTGAATTTGGAAGATTAATCTTCTTCGTGGATGTTTAGTGATATTTTCATGTTCGAGTTTTTGAAGCTTTTGTAATTGTGAACTGAAGAGCAGTTCCAAAAAAATAAATTTAGCTCCTTTCTGTAATATACCAATTGATTGGAAATTTGGCATATTTAATGCATCTCCACTATGCATGCAAGTGCAGCGAGGAATGGTTTTTAAAGTTAACCTCGAATGGTTATTATGCATTGAGCTGAATTTCGGAGGGGCCTTTCATTTTTAATTCGCTGTTGAACGATATTTATTTGCATTTCCTAATATTAGGCAGTTGAGACTTGCGAATTCATGCGGGCAGTGTAGTGTTTTAATACATTTGATAGTTATCCAAATGAAATATTTATACTTCATATGGTTGGTAAGTTTACATTATTTCGTACAAGCATGTCCATTTGTTATTGCACTCTTTTTTCCTTGTTTGTTCTGTTGTCCAATTGCCTGTATTTGAAGGCATACAATATCTGTTAATGCACTTGATTGATTTCAGAAAGACAAGGGATTTGCAGAATTTTGGATCTGGATTGATAATTTCAAATTGTTAGAAAGGTTGACAATTCCTATATTTTGAACTCTGATGATGTAAATTTCCATCAACAAAATGGAAGTAATTTATGCTGAAATGCCCTGAATATTGTTTGCAGTTATTGGTTGATAAAGTGTACTACATTTTTTAAAGTATCATGCATCTGTACTGTATCTGTCATTAATAATAACAAGATTTACCATTACCATGATATGGGTGTCATTTGTCCTATCCAGTTTCCATTTGCTTCTCAATTTTTTTGGATCTTCTGTACATTTGTTAGGTTGCGAGGTATCCATAGAATTATGTATTATTCTAATTTTCAACTTCCATTGCATCTTCATTTTTTTGGTTTCCACCACTCTTTCTTGTCCATGGATGATTGGATGAATCCTCTGTGGCTACCCCTAAATGGGCATTCTCATTCATTTTTCAGGTTATCAAGTTCTTATTTATTGATGTTTACATATATGTGTTATGTGTATCAGATATTTCTGAGTTGTGCTTGAAGTGTTTGATTCAAAATTTGTTATGGATATGACCCATGGTTTTTTAAGATGCAAAATTTTTGCATTTGCAGGGTGAAGGTTTAGGCTCTCTATCTGATGTCGATGATCTTACAACTGCTTTTTCAAGGGTAAGATTCAGATATCTTCACTTGTACTTTGGCACTGGTATGGTTGCTAGGGAAAGTGAATATTTCTCTAAATACATTTGACTATTCAACCTCTGTTTTGAAATAAACTTGGTCCTAGTGAATAATTTTTTCAATCACAATTCACAATTTTAACTAGCCATCTTTCATTCATAGGATTAAAACATGATCATTGAAATTGATAAGTGCTGAAAATACCCATGAAACTGAAGGGAAATCTATAAGATATATACAAGGACGACAATGCTTTATGGGTAAGAGTTTTGGATAATTAACTAATTAAGAAACATGTTTGAAAAATCAGTGTAACTGAGATATGAATGTTGACATGAATGAGTGATGAGATAACAAAGGATGGGATAATAAAATTTTAAAATTTGTGGAAATGTACAAATTGCTCCAATAGATAAGATGAGAGAAAAACATTTGAGATGATTTTGATTTATGCACCTGTTAAGAGGAGCAATGTGGTCATCGTTGTAGCCTTGTAGGGGCTCCAAGGACATGGGATAGACCAAAACAAATTTGGTTGGTGATGGTAAGCAAGGACATGACTGTAGATATCTCAAAGCACATGATCTTAGTAGAGTTGAATGAAAAGGATTCATAATGGCAATCCTAAATTTTTAATATAAAAGCTATGTTGTTTTATGCTCAATTCTTTCCCACTGTATATAGAGAGGAAAGTAAGAACTGGGCCATGGATCTGCAATATTGCTGCAAATTAATATATTATCCTTCATCATAAACATTCCCCTTCTCTTATAAATAAGCTACTAATGCTACACTTTGGTCCAATGCTGCTTTGATGGTTTGTGTTGGAGACTTTCTCTCCTGGTGATCACACTAGATATTGGTTAAACATCTTGTGCTTCATTTTGGTCCTTCATCATGATCCATTTCTTTAAGGGAGCCAATTGCATCATCATCTCCAATGGCTTTTCAGCACAATAGATTCATATAGACACCTGTGAGCCTTAAGGGAGTTGTGATTAACTATTCCCCAAGTATTGGATTGCTCATAATTTTGTATATCCGTTAATGAGATTTTGTTCATTGTACAAAATCTGTAATATCAACTGATATGTAGGATTCATTGTTTTAATGACTCCAGGATTTTGGATCTTCAATGTAAAAGAAAACAACACAAGCCTCCAACTTTGGATTTTAACTACTTTAGGAATCTCTAACTTAAATGCTTAACTTAATATGCTATTTGAAATGATAGTTGGATCGTGTCTTGTCTTTGGAATGAAGTGTGTTTTTGAAGATTTGTTTGGTTTTAGATATACATTTTGTATTATATATCAACCACTTAATTTATGGTCCGTTCACACTTTTTCCTCTGCATTCTACCTGTTTTCTGGTTGAATTATCTGGGATTTGCATATGGTGCTGATATATGTCTTTGCTTCCAGTTGAAGAGAACCGTTAGCGAACCTAGGAATGCAGGAGTTATTGGTGACAGAGGATCTTTTTCTAGAGAAAGTGAGTACCTGTTACAAATTTCTTCTTAATTATTGAAATTTGGAGCTACCATTTAGCAATTGGAACGTGGAAAGCAATCAAAGATTAACTTCGTTACATGGATTTCTAGCTTGGTTTTACTTATTTTCTTCTTCAACTTCCAAATGTTTTTTTTTGGTTTATTCAAATAATTCAACTTCAACTTACTTATTTTCTTCTTCAACTTCAACAGCCCTAATAATGGCTGTGCTGCCTGTTATCAGAATACTTTTCTAAGAAATATCAATTTATGTACTTGTTTGTTTATATATGCATGCCATGCCAACAACTTTATCTTTATTTCCTGATATCAGGAAGATCAATAAGGGGAAGTCTTTTAAATTGACTTGACACTGGACTACTTGAGAATATATTGAAAAAGATCAATAAACCTAAATATGGCATGGTCTTCCATGAATCATAATGCATTTGGTATTGAAGATTGTGTTTTCTTTAATTGTCGTTACAAATGATTTTTTGGCTGTAATCTGGTTTTCCTTCTTCCTTTATTAGCTACAGAGAAACATGTCCAGCTTATATGTCTACATATTTTTTTTATTTGTTCTATTACCAAATTGTGAGTGCAACTGTAGGACAACGTTGCTTATATGAGCTTGGTAATGCAAATTAGCTGTTTTACTTTGTTATCTTTTAATCTCAATAGAAAGATTGCATTGTTTAGCTTTACTATATGACTGCATATACATGTCAGTGGGTACTGAATTTGTTTGCTTTCAATTCAAATGAATCCTTCTTTATTCTCTTTAATTCAAGCATAGTAAAAATGATAACCGCATCACGTTCCCAGGTTCCTCCACCGCAGATTGGGGCCAAGATCCAGACTTTCCTACTTGGTTGGATCAGCAAATTTCAGATGCTGAAAATGTCCAGGAAGGCAAGCGATGGTGGTCGCAGCCACAATCTTCTTCTGCTCGTCTTGCTGAATCCAAACCATTGTACAGGACATCTTCATACCCTGAGCAGCCACTGCAGCAGCACAGCTCCAGTGAGCCCATTCTCATACCCAAATCAAATTTCACTTCCTATCCACCCCCTGGTGGCCGATCCCAGGCTTCACCGAGCCATGCACGTCATCCGAACATCCCATCACTCACTTCAGGACCCCAGATGCCTTTTTCTCCACCAAATATTTCTCCCTTCTCCAATCCTCAGCTTCATCTGGCAGGACCTCCTCATAGGTTACACTACGGGGGGAATATGCCTCAGTTTCCACGCCCTGGCCTCCCCATGAGCAACAGTCAGTCACCGAATCACTGGCTGAACCAGGCTAACCTTTTTCCAGGGGATCACTTAAATCTCTTGCCGAATATGTTTCCCCGACCAAATGGTCTCATTCCCCCACAGTTATTCTCTCAGCAGCAACAGCAGCGGTTACATTTCTCAGCTTTGCAATCTCAATTATTTGGTCCTCATCCACCACCCCCTCATCTTATCAGTAAATATGAAGCGATGCTTGGGATGGCCGAGATGAGAGACCAACGATCAAAGCCATCACAGAGAGGGAGACAGAACATGCGGTTCTCCCAACAGTCTTCAGACAGTGGCAGCCAGAAAGGTGATAATGGTTGGCCACAGTTCAGGTCCAAGTACATGTCGGCTGATGAAATCGAGAGCATTCTTAGAATGCAACATGCTGCCACCCACACTAATGATCCATATGTAGATGACTACTACCACCAGGCTTGCATTGCTAAGAAAACTTCTGGGTCAAGACTGAAAAACCATTTCTGCCCAACTGTGTTACGAGACCTTCCCTCTCGAGCACGTTCCAACAACGAACCCCATGCTTACCTCCAAGTTGAGGCTCTTGGGCGGGTCCCATTCTCCTCCATAAGAAGGCCTCGCCCGCTCCTTGAAGTCGATCCTCCAGGAGATGGTGCACTTGATCAGAAATCTTCAGAGAGGCCTCTCGAACAGGAGCCAATGCTGGCTGCAAGGATTGCGATAGAAGATGGACTGTACCTTCTGCTTGATGTGGACGATACTGATCGGCTCTTACAGTTCAGCCAACCACAAGATGGTGGGTCCCAGCTTAGGCGGAGGCGCCAACTTTTGTTGGAAGGACTTGCCGCCTCACTCCAGCTGGTTGACCCGCTCAGCCCGGGTAAGGGTGGGTCTCACTCGGTCGGACTGGCCCCAAAGGATGATCTCGTCTTTCTTCGTCTGGTGTCGCTCCCAAAAGGTCGGAAGCTCCTCTCACGCTTTTTGAATCTCCTATTTCCAGGAAGTGATCTATCCCGGATTGTATGCATGGCGATATTCCGCCATCTGCGGTTCTTATTCGGTGGCCTCCCCTCAGACTCCAGTGCAGCTGATACAACAACCAAACTTGCACAGATTGTTTCTGGATGTGTGCGAGGGATGGACCTTAACGCACTGAGTGCATGCCTTGCGGCTGTAGTTTGTTCTTCAGAGCAGCCACCACTTCGTCCTCTTGGGAGTTCTGCAGGAGATGGGGCTTCGTTGATCATAAAATCCGTTCTTGAGAGGGCCACTGATCTTCTAACTGATCCCCATGCCATGGGAAACTTTAGCATGCCTAACCGAGCTCTTTGGCAGGCTTCATTTGACGCCTTCTTTGGGTTGCTCACAAAGTATTGTCTGAGCAAATATGACAGCATAGTGCACTCATTGTTGTTGCAGTCACCATCAAACACACCTATTATTGGATTGGAGGCTACAAGAGCTATTAGCCGGGAGATGCCTGTTGAGCTTCTGAGGGCAAGCCTTCCCCACACGGACGAGCACCAACGTAAGTTATTACTGGATTTCGCTCAGAGGTCTATGCCTGTCACTGGCTTTAATGCTCACGGAGGGAGCAACGGAGGGCAGTTGAATTCCGAGTTTGTGCCCAGCTGATGAAACATTGCCAGCTGAAATGTTGATCACCCGATTTAGAAACATCAAGTTGCACCCTCTCTTAAAAATGGAACACCATTGGAGTCAGGTAAATTTACATCAGATGTGCTGCTTTGTTTTTTATTCCATCAGGTTTAGTTCCACGTCTTATATGAAATATCCAAATCACATGCACCATTGTTAGAGAGAGATATACCTATGTGGGAGTTGTGTCTGGAAGTTGTTGTTTTTTAATCTTCTGGAGAGGGAGCTTTATTTTGGTTGCTCATTGAAAACTCCAGACAAGTCTGTAGGGGATAGATAGGAATGTACAGGTTCTGTTGCGAGAATAAAAGTTCACTCTGTTCTTCGAAAACAAATGAAGACTTTTGGGAAGAATATGGTTCGGATAGCTGTTTGTGGGTATTAGCAGGTGGGTTGTTTTTTTTTTTTTTTAATATTATTTTCTTCCAATCCTCGTTTTCTTTTATGTGATGTAGTCTTGAAACTTTGATTTGTGATTAAATTTTATGACCCAGAAAAGTTTGAATATGGTTATGGAGGCCAAAAGTTCAATGCGCATCTTGTTGAAGTTGCTTATAATTGCCCACATTGGAGAGTAGATTTTGATCAAAGTTTGGATTGGCTTGATTAATGCCTTTATGTGCTGTTATTTGTTGGTGGGCTGAACACATGAAACATCTCTTATGATTGTTTTGTTTTTTTTTGGGTTATGTCAATCCCAGTTCATGTGTGTAGTGACACATTTGACAGAATAATCAATAATTTTGTATATGATATGGGAATTATCTGCTGAATTATCTAATTTGTTAAATCTTATTTTTATGTTTTATTTGTGAATTATTCACAAATTATTTTGATTTTTGACAATAATATAATAATCGGTCTTATATATATTTGATTTTTTTCCCAATTTGAAAATTTCCTGATATGTTTCCTATTCCAAACTTTTTACCCTTGCAGAAACCAGGATTGGTTGTTGACTTTTTTCAAAATCTATTGTAAAAAAAAACTGACTTTGATGAAAATCAACCGTGAACGTCCTTTTAAAATTTTTACTCTTAGGTAGCGTTTGGTTGTATGATTGGACAGTTTTTGTATTTGCAGAAACTGTTTTTGTAATTTTGTAATTAAATAGTATTATTGTATTGGTTTCATACAGACTCATTTCAATGCAATTGTGTAACTAAATAATTTTATTGAAGTAGTTTTTACCAAAATTTTGGGTGGGGGTTGGTGTGGGGAGTTTTTTACATAATCCGTTTTAAAATCTAGATTCTTACATAATCAATGATTGTCCATAGAAATTAAAGCATAAAACTGGAACTGTTAAGATTTTTTTTTTCTTTTTGCAAAAAATAAAGTTTACGGCGCGATAGTCATTTTTGTAGATCCTTTACCTAGCGTAGTATATATTTACTATGTTAATGTATATTTTATAACAGCAAACTTAAAAACATATGCATTTAACATTTCGTAAAAAAAAAAATGCATATCTTTTAATAAAAATATATTTTATTAAGTAAATATATACTTAAAAAAAATTAGAAAAATTAAAAAACGTGTGATTTACAAAAGCGACACAAAAATGACACAACTTTAACATTTTCCTAAAGTTTATCAACATTCTAGAAGCTATCATGCATATAAGGATAAGTGTGCTTTTTTCATAGGGAAAAATCCATATCCTTGTAAACTAACTGAAATTCATATAATCCTTCGACTTTTCTTAAAATTCAAATAACCTCTTGAATGAAATTTACATTTACAGATGATGAATATTTGTGAATATTATGTTTGGTTAACTCTGATAGATTACATAGTATATATAAAAAAAAAAATCTTATAATGTGTTAAAAATATGAAAAATCTTATATAAATGATGATTTTATCCCTCTGGATAGGGTTTTATAATATATCAAGAGAAGGTAAAATCGTTATTTTCATAGGATTTTTCACATTTTTAATACATTGTAATGATTTTTTTAGGATAATGTGTTTTCAGTCAGGGTTAATCAAACGAAATATTCACAAAATATTCATCATCTATTAACAAAATTTTTATTTAAGGGGTTATTTAGATTTAGTAGGTGTTTTCAGGGGTTATACGGATTTTAAGAAAAATTAGAGAGTTATATAAATTTCAGTCTAATTTCAGGCGGTTGTATGGATTTTTTCCTTTTTCATATTTTTTAATATCATATAGTAACTATTCTCCAACCAAGTTTTAGTATGCTGAGTAATTTTTTATTTTTAATATATAGGCCCGTATTGGGCGACACAGACAGTGGCATAGCCCACAATCACATAGCTCAAACGGTTGATCTGTTTTTTTTTTTCCCTTCTTCCTATCTATGGCTGGATTCGAACCCACATTCCCATATGATAAGAGATGTCCTAAACTACCGCGCCAAGCGCGGGTTAGACAATATGCTGGATAATTACTAATAGAGTTTTAATTATGTGACCCTACTTATATAACCAATTCTTTTAACTATGCACATTTTAAATAAATGACAAGACTGCATGTGGTGGCTTGTAAGTAAGTTTTGCCGTTCTCATGTTGATTGAGATCAAATTTTTTTTTTTTTTAGAAAAAAATCATACACCTCTTGAAAGTTCGCTAATATTTATATATATATATTTTTTTTCTTTATAAAAATCCATATAACTTTCTGAAAGTTTCTGTCATGCCCCAGGGTGGCCGTCCCCGAGACGTGGCAATATATAAATATCAGTAATTATACAAGAGGTCAACAACGACGCCAATATATATAACATACAAGGCTGGCAAAACAATAATAACTGATAGCTTAACTGAAAATGCGAAAGCATAAAAATACCAATAAGTCTGTAACCCAAAACATTATTACAGACTCGAATACACAATCACTATCCTTGAGAGTCAAGTCTAGTCCAAATAAAATACAACTAGTGCAACACGCATGATTTCTCAATGCATAAATGACACTAGGACTGCTGACAGCCTCGCACTCGCCAATCGCCAGACGGGACGTTTCGCGCACACAAGACCACGCCATAGGGAAGCTCCAGCTCCACGCCCGACACCGCCCCTATAAAAGAAACAGTACGCGAGTGGTGAGCTACAAGCTCAGTGAGTGGCAAGAAGCCAAGCACCAATACAACAATTGAATGACAAGGGTTTTTCCTTAAAAGGAAAACATGGGTGAAAACCCAACAGATAACAAGGTCACGCGGCGGCGCGACCAACCTCACCCTCACCCTCACTCCCAGAGGGAGACTCTTGGGACTCTTGGGGAGAGACCATACCGTTTGTCAAAGAGACGCGGAATTACTGGTCCACACAACACTACTGAATTATCTACAACGAGATAACTGCCCACCGATGTCTATCAACATCGATACATAACTTGACCCAATAACTATTGGAAGAAACGAACAAACGAATGGGTCACGTAGCAACATGACTTCACCTCACCTCCGTTCCAGCCCCGGAAGGGAAACTCCTCGGACACCCGGGGAGAAAACAAAGGTTAACCATAACACTTGGTGTTACTTGATAACATAATACAACCAGTCCCTCTGCTACGAGGTAGAGATGTCAGTACGATATCTCAAAGCGTTAGGCATAACTTACCCCGGAGTATACTGGACAGGTAAAATGGTCACGTGACTGTCGGTATCGTTTTCTGGGGGGGGGGGGGGTTGGGTGTCCGCTTTGGCTGCTGTTGGGAGGCCTCAAAAAAAAGAGAAAAGAGGGCTCCCATCCGTAGGTACCACTGATGCATTCGGGAGCGTACTGATCGTGGGAGTATACCAGGTAGAGGCTACCCGGGAGAGGGTTAACGAATGATGTTGCGAGCGTGGGTTCGTTCTCCCCTTCGTTGGATCCGATGTAGGGACTCCCCGGCGATTACAGCTGTCCTGACAGAGGGCTCCCATCCGTAGGTACCACCGATGCATTCGGGAGCGTACTGATCGTGGGAGTATACCAGGTAGAGGCTACGTGGGGGAAAGGGCTACCGGTGGACCAAGGGTGTAGAACAGTCTAAGTCTCTTCCAAAAGTCCTATGTCACCTCCGGGGGTGAGGGTGAGGATGAGGTGAAGACACATCGCCGCGTGACCCATTCGTTGTTCGTCCGTTCCCATAGTTGTTGGGTCCGGCTGTGTATCGATGTTGAAAGACATCGTGGGTCAGTTATCTCGATGTAGATGATCCAGTAGTGTTGTGTAGACCAGTAATCCCGGGTCTCCTCGACCAACGGTATGGTCTCTCCCCAAAAGTCCCAAGAGTCTCCCTCCGGGAGTGAGGGTGAGGGTGAGGTTGGTCGCGCTGCCGCGTGACCCTGTTATCCATGGGTTTCCACCCATGTTTTCCTTGAAAGGAAATGGTTTATGTATTGAACTGTTGTATGGTGATTGGTTTCCAGCCACTCACTGAGCTTGTAGCTCACCCCTCGCATACTGTTTCTTTTCAGGGGCAGTGTTGGGCGTGGAGCTGGAGCTTTCCTGTGGCGTGGTCTTATGGGCGTGGAGCGTTCTTCTGGCGGGTGGCGAGTGCGAGGCTGTCAGCAGTCCTAGAGTCATTGTATGTATTGTAAATCGTGCATGTGGCACAGGTTGTATTTTCTTTGGTCTAGACTTGGCTCTCACATGACATTGATTGTGTATTCGAGTCTGTAATAATGTTTTTGATTTACAGACATTGTTTATATATTATGCTTCCGCTTTTCAGTCAGTTATCATTATCCTTGCTTTGCCACCTTGTGTGTTGTTGTTGGAGTCTTTATTGACCTCAGGTATTGATAGCTGATATTTTATTATTGCCACGTCTCGGGGACGGCCGTCCTGGGGCGTGACAATTTTCCTCTTTAAGTATGTGGGGAAGGGCATAAAATGAGAGTAATAGGGGCAATTTTCCTTTGGTATGGGGGAGCTAATTGTGACATCTTAAGAAAATTGAACGCCTAAGCATTTTGGAAAAGACAAATACAAGCTTATGCATAAGTGTGAGTTACATAAGAGTGCATTTTAATTCTTCAATTGATTTTTCATGTGAGAGGGCATTGTTTTCAATTTCCTAAAGAAAAAGACACCATCAAGTCTATGAAGAGGGGTCCTCATGGTCACCTATGTCTAAACCATGATTGTATTTGAAAGGTATTGGCTTTAGGTGTCAATTTCTCAAGTTCATGGTTCTTAAATGCTTTATCATATTATTCTAAACATGTTGGGAAATCCATGAATTTACCAGGAATCAAGTCAAATAAGCTTCCTTTAGACAAGCAAGACTTTAAATGAACTCATGTGAGTGTGTGTGTTTGTAAACCTAGGTGAAGACCTTCCTTTGACTGAAATTTTGCCTTTCCAAGTAGACATAGTTCAATTTTTTCCCTTTGCAGGAAAAATAAAAGAGGGGGTCAAGGGGGTGAGAGTAATATCTTCCTTGGGGTAATTTTTTTAGAATTTCCCAGTCTGGCATATGTCCTACTTTCTAGGTCCCTCTGGCTTTCTTCTTTTTACCACTTCTTTATTTGGGTGGAGAGTACAGCCCACCGGGCGTGTACCCATGTTTTTGGGTGGAGAGTAGAATCCGTTTGTTTGGATGTGTACTAGTATAGCCTTTTGTTCAGTGTATACTGTTTGTAGGCGATTGGGCCGTTGCTCAAGAGTATATCCGTTTGTTTGGGTGTATTTTCTTTTGTTGGCCTTCCATTACCTTTTTTTTTTTTTTTTTGGTTTTGAGAGGGGGGGGGGGGCTTTTCTGTTTTTCACCCCTGTTCTTTTCTTCTTCCCCTCTAGAAGTGTTTGTATAGTGCCAGAGCCAGTTTTGGGACATATGCTAGGTCCACGGTAATTCCTCATTTTGTCCTTGGGTTGATACGAATGAGAGTGAGAATAAAGGGGAGATACTTTGGGGTTTAAAAAATTGTCCTAGTCTACAGGGTAGACAATTTTTCCTTTTATCAGGTAGACCGATTCCTAAGTCTTACTTGTGTGATGGAGGTAGTATGATTGGCGAGTATGAGTTCAAGAAAAATACAAGTAATCTTTGAGAGTTTTATAATTCTATCATCAAGCACTAAATGCTAGAATTCGTAGGAAGAAAGAATAATATTCCTCAAGTATTGATAGTTTTTATGCATGGAATTTCTTTAGATAAAGTGCATTCCACAAACCTGAGATTTTGACTCTTTCGGCATCCACCAAGCGGTAGGCATTCCTGGAGTAGGCATGGGTGATCACATAGGGTCCCTCCCATATGGGTTGCAGCTTGCCTTTTGGATGAGGCTGTCTTGATGGCATGATTTGCTTAAGTACCATCTCCCCAATTTTAAATCTTCTCTCTATTACTTTCTTTTCAAATGCCCTTGTCACTCTCCTTTGGTAGGCCTGGGCATGGTCTACAGCTCTTAATCTCTGTTTTTTTGGATTTGTTATATTTTTTTGTTTTGTTTTATAAAGCATGTAAAGGGGCTAGAAATAAAGCAGTATGAGAATTGAGTATATGTAGCACTGAAGGGTGGCCTCCAGGAATGATAGTGCAGGGTGAGTCCTCTATGGAGGCTCAAATTGAAGGATCTGAAGGGAATGATACTTGAGTTATCTGATGTTCCATTGATTGTGTATTGATTCTCCTCTATCTTGAAGAGCGTTTGATGCCTTCTCAACCATTGTTGCTCAGCATCTATTATGACAGCATCTATCAATATATGAAAGCTTAAATGCCGTCAAAAGCGCGAATGGCGCTTGACCTGCCATAGACCCTTAACAGGAAGAGAATCTTTCCTCAAAGGGGGGTCAGTCAATAAAGATGTGGATATGGAAAAGCAAGTCGCAAGGGTGACTACTGACTGAACAGGTGCAAGAGGGCACAGTTCAGCATAATGTTGAGGCCATAATGATGGTGGGGGTAAAGGCTCATCTATTGGTGCAATCAGGTGCTTATGGATTAGATTTGCAATAGTTGATTTGGATATGGCGGGGGAGTCTAAAGGAGGGGGCTCTTCCGACAGATGGGATGGCAAGTCGAGTGGATCTGGCAATTGGGATGGCTTGACTACTCCCTCAAATTGTGCATTTTTATATATGAGTGGTTCTGATTTGAGAACATGCACAAGATCTTTGTCAATCTCCAAATCTAATGAGCGAGAAAGTGAGTTACTTGAGATGACCAAGATAGGTTTGATGGGCATTTATATGATTTGATCTTGAGCAGGTAGAGACAATGGGTATTCAGATTCAATCGGTTGTAAGGCTTGGATGATGGATTCAGGTTGTATTGGAGTAGGGTAAAAGAGTTCCGATAGTTCTCCATCCAAAAACTCTTCACCATCGTCAGAGTCTTGCTTGGGACATTCTGCAGATTCAATAATTTCAGGTGCTGGAGACTCATAGGTCGATGGGGGTGGAATAGCGGTTTATGTTCTTTGGGATGATTGTTGGGGAACAAAGGCTTGCATCCTCGGTGGAGCAGAGGGATAGGCAAGAAGAACCCTGGCTCTATTGTCATATGTCTGACTAGGTTGTGCCTGGGAGAAATGGTTCAATGGTCGGATGGGACCTCCCTTTATGGGATGAATTGAGATGGGCTCGGGTACTTGTCCTGTGTATGGGGGGAGGGGCCTGATAGGTTTTTGGATTATAGGATTTTGGATTACTGGGTTTTGTTGTGTCGGCACGGGGGCGGGTATTGGTTGAGAATTGAAATTATAAGAAGCTTGCCGAGGCGGCACATATCCAGATGAACCGGGTGTATACTATCTCGGAGCTGGTCCTCGATCAGGGACTCGCACTCCGTTCGGGTAGAGTTCCAAAACTTGCAGTGTGATCCCCTCTACCGTGGGGGTTTGCGCCTTTCACGGTGATTGTCCAACACTATGGCTGATAGGTGGGGACTGGGTTTGGACTACTGGGGCTGCACAACGGGAATCCTGTTATGGCGGTCAATCATAAGCTGGTACATAGTGCAGTCTCCATACGAAAGGCTCGTACGAAGTTCCGGATCCAGGTTGTCACGCCCCAGGGCGGCCAACCCCGGGACGCGGCAAGTGTATATATCATATCAGAAACCTACACAGGAGGTCAAATATATATACTCTAAACCACAAATAAAATGACAACACATATCAAACAGGGCTGACATAATATATACACAATGTAGCGGAAGCTAAAAACTGAGTCTGTAATCAAAACACATTACAGACTCGATACACAATCATATGTCCTGTGAGAGCCAATATACATAGAAACAACTGAATATATACAACACGTGCTCAGCACGGAAATACAATACATACAACCGAGATAAGGGATGCTGATAGCCTCTGGTACTCGCGGACGTAGCGCTGCTCCGCTACTGAAGAAATCCCTCGGAAAGCTCCAACTGCTGCTCTGGCTCTAGCTCAGGCTCAGTGACCACTGGGGAAAAACATATGCGAGGGGTGAGCCACACGCTCAGTGAACAGCACAACCCATGCATCATAGACAATATTTACCAATATTCCATTATTTTATCCAGCCATCAATACATAACAACATAATCCAGTGGTTCGTACTTCGCCGAACCACCACACCCTCACCCTCACCCATCCATGGGTGACATAGGCTATTGGGACTGATAATCATCTATTCACAAATACAGTAGGTCGCTCATCGCCAACCCACTACACCCTCACCCTCACCCATCAATGTGTGACATAGGATTTTGGGACTGACTAGGCTGTTGGTCACCCTTGGTCCACCGATAGTCTCTCCCTCCACTCCGTAGGCCGCCTGGTCTACTCCCACATTCAGCACAGTCCGTCACCAAATCAGGAGGTGCCTACTAATGAGAGCCCTCTGTCAGGAAGGCCCTGTCTAACGCTGGGGGTAGTCTCTGCCGGATCCAACGCAGGGAACAGAACAGCCTATCCATACGCATATGATCCACTCGGATCCGCCAACTACATATCATTACAACTCAAATGTCATGAATTCCTCTGAATTCAACCAGGTGCATCATCAAGATGCGGGAACATGTACAAAAATCAGCAAGGCTAGAATATCATTGGGGGAAAGAAACTCGGAAGGGCGGCGTGAGTTCCCGTTATAGGATACCCCGACAACCAAACAAGGAACACGGAGTACCCTAACCCGGGTCTCACCGCTGTCCTTGCAAGGCCCCTCCCCTATAATATCCACCAACTATGCTAATAATTATACCAATCATACAATCATTACATATAATATTATTGGGACTAGAACCTTGGGAGGGCAGCCCGAGGTCCCGATACAGGACATCCCGACAACCAAACAAGGAACACGGAGTACCCTAACACGGGTCTCAGCGTTGACCTCGCAAGGCTCCTCCCTATAATATTATCCTAAGGCATGCGATCTAACAGATACCAGCATTTAATTTAATAAATAAACTAGTAGGACGCATGCATAGGCCGGGGTTTCCTAGCATGAAAACCAGGGGACATGCTGCATGGCTCATACGCATATCCTAAGGGTGCAAGTCCCTAACATGCAAGGACTAGGGTAGCATGCATTCTACACATAATTCACACAAGCATGGATTACATATTATTGCAGGTAATATTTATCCATGGCGCCCCAGGAGAGGTCGGTATACGCCCCAAGTGCGTACAACGCCTCTCTACTGGGTTGGATTGTCCCACTCACCAGAATCGGGGTCGTCGCGCGACCGTCCGTCTAGATCTGCAAGACAGACAATCAATATGGTGAGTTAAAAATCCATACCTACCACAAGAGACAACCAAAAATACACCAAACCCATAACAAAACCCAACACTCGGACAAACGTGCATACGACCCGCACGCACGCTAGCCCGAGCACTCCGACAACCACCCGCACGGCCGGCCACCACCCGCACGGCCACCCGACCGCCCGGACGCGCCGCCGCGCCTCAGCCCGCGCACCCCGCACGCCTCGCGCCGCCCGCGAGCACCCCGCGCGCGGCGCCTCGCCTCGCGCGCACCACCGCCGCCTCACCGCTCCCCGCGCGCACCACCACGGCCTCCCCGCGCCCCGCGGGCACCGCCCGCGCATACCCCCGCCTGCACTGCGCCCCCGCGCAGCGCCCAAGACTGCCTGCCGCGCGCCCGAGTGCCCCGCGCCCCACGCGCAGCACCCGCGCGCGCCCTGCCTGCCTGGCGCCCAGCGCCCCGGGCCCTAACCCAGCACCCAGCACCCGCAGCCCAGCACCCCGGCGCTCAGCGCCCAGCACCCGGGACCGTCACCCAGCGTCCACGCGCACGCCCGCGCAGCACGCACCCAGCGCGCCTGGCAGCACGCGCTCAGCGCGCCTGCCAGCCTGCGCGCGCTGCTGCCCGCGCTGCCTGCCTGCGCGCGTCGTCGAGTGGCCCGAGCACCGCTCGCCTACCCACCCGAGAACCGTCCGCCTGGTGCCCGAGCACCCCCTGCCAGTTGCCCGAGCATGGCCTGCCCAGCCGGCCAGCCCTGCTCGCGCAGCCCGCAGCCTGCCAGCTTCGCACGCCTCCCCCTGCACCCCCCGAGCGCACGCCCGCGCGCGCACCCGCGCGCACGCGCTCGCGCACCCAGCAAACTGGTGCACCTGCTCCTGACTACCCGGCCAGCCCCACCCAGCGCGCCCAGCGTGCCTACGCACAGCACGCCCAGCACTCGCGCCTGCTGGCCACCATCTCCCCCCACTGCATGCCCGCGCGCACGCCCGCGCGCATGCCCGCGCGCCTGCCAAACAGCCCTGCAGCCGCGCCAGGTGCTGCTGCCCTGCCCGAGACAGCCACCACCACTGCCCGAGACCACCTCCCACCCATTCCCGAGCACCTCTACCACCACCCACCGACCTCCGACCACCTCCACAGCCCTCCGACGGCCACCCACAGCCGCTGACCTCCACCCAACCCCAAAATCCACCTCCTAGCATACATCTATGCAAGAAAGAGGGGAAAAAGACCTTACCAAGGGGAGGGAGTGAAGTCCGGACGCTCTCCACGCGCCGAAACCTTTCCCAAAGGCTCTCTTACGCCCCGATCTACCACGGCCCTCGAAACGGCCCGAATCAGAGGACAAAGAGAGGGGGACGGAGTGGCTAGAGTCCTCGGAATCGGGATTTGAAGACACCGGTGTGTAGATCGGGACCCGATCTACACTTCCCGTGCTTTAGGTTTTAAGCTTTGAGGGCTCTAGGGGGCTTGAAAGTGAGAAAAAGAGAGAGGGGAGAGAGAAAAATCACGTCGTAGGGATGATGAATAGTGTAGGGGTGTTTTTGAATTCCATTTATATAACGCGCGACTTAAAAACCCGGATACGCCCCGGAACTGCGAAATTTTTGCAAACGATGCCGGAATTCGATGAAATTTTCATGAGAGGTCTAAAATGGCACCAGGACACCAAATATGCAGTTAGATTTCCAATCGGAGTCCTCTAGCTCAGGACGATAGCTAACAGTCCAAAAATAAGCGGTTCCGATCAAAAACCCTAAAATTTTTTAAAACTGCCAGGACGCTCTAACGGTTACCAGCAGGCTAAAAGTGACACATATATAACACAGGTTCTGCAACATCATGTCAATTTCTTGACATTCTGAGAGTTGCATGCCGGTTCAGTGGACTAGGGTGCGCCACCTAGACACGTACTGTTTGAATTCCTCCCTAGGCCTCATCCTTTCTACGGTTAGGTCAGAGATAGAGGGGTCCTAACCCTCTAGTAACCGTAGTGGCTTAAAAATTTCTCGCTTACAGCGGAGAAATTCAAGAAATTTGACAAATGATATACAGGGAGGGTGGAGAACCATTGTAGTGCTTCTCCTTCCAATGATTTCTAAAAGAGGAATACTAACAGAGGTTGATTATCAAGAAAAGGCCGAGCATCTAGATAAAACATAATCAAGTGAATATCTGGGTCTCCATGATCGTTGTATTGGTGAAATTTTGGGATTTTAAATCCCTCCGATAGACTAACTGACGGGATCTGTCTCAAATTATGTAGAAACATGTGTTTGGGGGCCGAAGGGCCAGTCTCAGAGAGGATTCTACGGATGGTTTCGTCCAATGTTTTTGCCCTTGGAGGGTTGTTTAGAGGTCCTAGGTTGGAGGCGGCCTGGTAAGGGCCTGGGGCAAAAACGGTTGAAAATATTGGATTCACGGGGGATGGTGGAGCAAATGAAAAGGGACTCGGATTGATTGAGAAGCTGGATGTTGGTGGGGTATTTGGGGTAGGGAAAGCCTTGTGGGTCTTGATAGGGGTTTCCTGCTTCAAGGTCTTGGCCTGGAGAAAGTTGGCGAGGTCATTGAACATGTCCTCCACCGATTGGTATCCTAAGGTAGCCATCCTTTCCTCTAAGAGGCTAAAGAACTGTTCGGTCTGGTCTCTCTGTTTGACCTTCTCCTCTACTATGTCCTCTTCGGTGTAACCTTCCATGATGTTGAATAGTTCAAGAGTGAATGAATGCAAGTTTAAAGCAGTAAAGGGTGTGATAAAGTAGTAAAGGATGCACAGCAGTGTGCAGCTTAAAGCAGTAAGGGAGTGTGAAGAAAGCACTAAAGGGTGTGCAGCTGTGTGCAGCTTAAAGCAATATAGGATGTTGTGATGCAAAGTAGAAGAGGGTCTGACTTGGAAGACGGGAAAATTTTGATTTTTCGAAAGGAGTGGAAGGGTTTTGTCAAGTTTTGGAAGGAGGCAGAAGAGGATTACCTTTTGTTGTTTTTCACGTGGGATGTCCCACTGTTGTTGTGCCTGTGTCACTTGGAGTGCTCTGTTTGAAAATTTGGGTACATAATTTTTTTTCCTCTAAGTTATGTATTCCTGATTTGGTATTTGGATTTGATTTTGTTAAAATCCAAGATGAAAAGGTTTAAATATGATTTTATTATGAGATGTCCAGTTTTGAGTTAGATTTCGTACAGAAGTGGAATTAGATCAACTGGATTCTTGTAGTAAAAGTTATGGGTATTTTTCCAAGTATACCCCGGGGATGGAAATTCTGGCAGCAGCCATGTTCTATGTTTAGCTCAAATTTTGGATTAGCTAGAGGGAATATTTGATCTTGGCATGAACATGAAAGTTGTAGATAATCTTCTCGGCTTTCCATGGGAATTGGATTGTGCAATTCGGAGCTATATTGAGGAAGTTATGGCTGTTCCAGTGAAGCATGTGCAGAATTTCTAGTCAAAGGGCAACTTAGTCATTCCCCCTTTAGATATTTGTGGAATAAATATCTTCTCCCCCTCTCTCTCTCTTCCCCTCTCACTTCCACGCCTAATTTTTGGCCCTCTCTTTCTCTCATTCAAGCCCCCCATGTGTTTGTTGATATGTCTCAATGAGAAGGAGATGGTGGTGGAGGAAGTGTTGGAGAAGGTTTGTGCTTATGTATTGTTGTTGTTTGTTCTCCCCTCTCTCAAGTTCCTTTACATGGATTCCCCCCCCCCTGATTTGCAGCCAAAGAGGAGGCTGAGGAGGCCGAAGAGGTGGTGGTGGTGGTGGTGGTTGAGGTGGCCGTGGGCGTGTCGAGAGCCCCGCACCTCCCCCTTTCCGTTTCCCTCTTTTGGTAAGTCCTCTTCCCCTTCTTTTTGATTTTTAGGGTTGTTGGGATGCTTAGGGTGTTCATGCATGCCATGCATAGGGGTTAGAGAGTGTGTGAGGGGTTGGGGAGGGTTAAAATGGTTCTTTTTGATTTTTAGGGTTGTTGGGTTGCTTAGGGTGTTCATGCATGCCATGCATAGGGGTTAGAGAGTGTGTGAGGGGTGGGGAAGGGTTAAAATGGGGTTAGGGTTGGCTGGGCGCGCGTTTCGGGTCGTCTGCGCGCGTGCGCGCGCAGGCGCGCGCGCAGGCAGGCGCTGGCAGGCGCAGTCGGGCGCGCAGACGCGCGCGGGCGCGTGCGCACGAGTGAGCGGGTGCGCGCGGAGTGGTCGCGCGGGTGCGCGCAGGCGCTGGCGCGAGCGGGGGTGCGCGCGAGAGCAGTGCGCCTGGGCATGCACCTGGGCGCGGGGCTGGGGACCAGTGCGCGCGAGCTTGCGTGCGCGTGCGCGTGTTGGGGCGTGCGTGGGGTGCTGCGCGAGGGCGCGGGCAGGCGCGCGGCAGTGCGCCGATGGTGCTGGGGTGCGTGCGTGCGTGCACATTCGTGCGTGCGCGTGCGGGGGGCCATGCGTGTGGCTGCCCAAGGGTTCGGGTAGGTGTCGGGGCACTCGGACTCGCGTGCGTACGTGCGTGCTCGCATGCGTGCGAGTCCGTATGCATGCTTGTCCGAGTATTGGGTTCTCACCAGTTGGATGCCCCTACCTTGCAGATCTCGTCGGATGGGATGCGCGAGGTCCCGGGTCGTAAGGTGAGTGGTTTGATTCCAATCCCCCCCCCCTCTCTAGGGATGCGCTTGACCCGCATAGACGCGCGTCGCGCATCGATGGGGCCCCCTAGCTTTAATATGTAAAAGCTATGCATGCATGATTAATATGATATGTCCATGCCACCTTAGACTTTGTATGCTAGGGATATGCACCCTTATATCATGTATAGCGGCCTATGCATGTTTAGTAATCTTGTCCTTAATTGGAAAACCCCGACTATGCATGTTCCCATTTAGTTTAATTTATTTAAATCAAGATGGGATTATGTGATTATATTGTTGTAAGCATGCCTTAGAGAATATTATAACCTTGTGGTTATAATATAGGTTTCCCCGCATCTTAGTTATGCGCCCTGGAGGAATTCTTGAGAATTCATGACATTAGTAGTGTTAGAAATCGTTGTCGACGGATCCAACAGGATCGTACGCGCGTGAGTAGGCTGTCTTCTCCTTTTGGTTGGATCCGATGTAGGGACTCCCCAGCGTTAGACAGGCTGTCCTGACAGAGGGCTCCCATCTGTAGGTACCTCCGATGCGTCGGACTGTGCTGATCGTGGGAGTATACCAGGCAAGCTACGGAGTGGAGGAGAGGCTACCGGGTGGACCAGGGGTGGAGAGCGGCCTAGTCTGAAAAGACCCATGACACCCCTAAAGGGTGAGCGTGGGGTGGATCGGCGATTTTTATGACCCTCTAACTTGTGTAGTTACTCCCGTTTAGGGACTATGACTACTTTAAGGTTAATATGAGTGTGTTGGTTGTTGTTATGCATGTGTGTGATATCTCGATAAGCGAGTATCGAGAGTGGTTGTTTTCCATTGGGTTTCGCTTTGCGAACATGGGATCGTTCTCCCTTTCGTTGGATCCGATGTAGGAACTCCCCGGTGTTGGCTATACCTGTCAGAGGACTAGGCGGAGGCCACGAGGGTGGGAGAGGCTACCGGTGGACCAAGGGTGTAGAGCGGTGAGTTGAGGAGATCGGGTTGTAGATACTACCCGGGAGAGGGTTAATGAATGATGTCGCGAGCGTGGAATCGTTCTCCCCTTCGTTGGATCCGATGTAGGAACTCCCCGGCGTTGGCTATACCTGTCAGAGGACTAGGCGGAGGCCACGAGGGTGGGAGAGGCTACCGGTGGACCAGGGGTGTAGAGCAGTCTAAGTCTCTTCCCAAAGTCCCAAGATGTCTCCTTTCAGGAGTGAGGGTGTGGATGAGGCGAAGACGCGTCGCCTCGTGACCCATTCGTTGTTCGACCGTTCCAATAGATGTTGGGTCCGGTCTCATGATGGATGTTGAAGGACATCGATGGGCGATTATCTAGATGTAGATGATCCAGTAGTGTTGAGTAGACCAGTAAATTCGGGTCTCTTCGACCGACGGCATGGTCTCTAGACCAGTAAATCCGGGTCTCTTCGACTGACGGTATGGTCTCTCCCCATAAGTCCCAAAAGACTCCCTCCGGGAGTGAGGGTGGGGGTGAGGTTGGTCGCGCCGCCGCGTGACCCTGTTATCCATTGGGTTTCTACCCATGTTTTCCTTGAAAGAAAATTGATTATGTGTTGAACTGTAGAATGGTGATTGGTTTCCAGCCACTCACTGAGCTTGTAGCTCACCCCTCGCATACTGTTTCTTTTCAGGGGTAGTGTTGGGCGTGGAGCTGAAGCTTTCCTGTGGCGTGGTCTTATGGGCGTGGAGCGTTCTGCCGGCGGGTGGCGAGTGCGAGGCTGTCAGCATTCCTAGAGTCATTTTATGCTTTGTAAATCGTGCATGTGGCACAGGTTGTATTTTCTTTGGTCTAGACTTGCCTTTAACAGGACATTCATTGTGTATTCGGGTCTGTAATAATGTTTTTGATTTACAGACATTGTTATATATTATGCTTCCGCTTTTCAGTCAGTTATCATTATCTTGCCTTGCCGCCTTGTGGATTGTTGTTGGTGTCTTTATTGACCTCAGGTATGGATAGCTGATATTATGTTATATTTTGCCACGTCTCGGGGACGCATGGGGAGTGACAACTGTGATCGCCAGGTTTGTCGGTATCGTTTTTCAGAGGGGAGGGGGGTTCGGTGTCCGCTTCGGCTACTGTTGGGAGGCCTCCAAAAAAAAGAGAAAAGAAGACTCGGTCTTCTTTTTGGGCGTGTGTGGGGGTTTCTCTGGGATTTGGATCCAATTGCGCCCTGCGGGCCCGGCTGGATCGTCTCTCAGAAAGGTGGAAGGGTGTGGTTCCTTGCTGGGTGTCCGACGGCTCCTCAGGAGGATTCATGGGGTGTAGTGATCGCCACCTGCTTTTTAAAAAAAAGCAGGAAAAGATGGGGTTGGATTTGATCGCCTTCGTGGGGGAGTTTGTGGAGTCTTTGCTCTGAGATACGGGCTTGCCGTACACAAAGGTGAAAAACAGGAATCCTTTTTTGCTTCGGGACTTGACAAAGGGATGTTTAGAAAGTCAGGGTGTAGGTGGGGGTTGGCTAGTGGGAATTAGCCGCCTAATAGGGAACAGCTTGTAACGCCCCAGGATCCACGGCCCCGTTTTGAAGCGTGAAATCCGGGTGCGTTAACTAAATTCCTCGAATCTCAGAGTTATATATATATATATATATATATTTTTTTTTTTTTTTCTTCATCCAGAGAACATACTAATACATCCCATAATTATACATTTATTGTCAATGCTAAAGTCCGACGTAAATTCAATATACATCAAAAACAACTTAATTTAGATATATCCACACTATCATACATATGGGTCCTCTACATGCCAAAGAAATGACCAACACCTTTTACACAAGTCTAGTGCTCCGGAAATAAAATACGAGCTTCAACCTCCAACGCCTTAACGAGATCGACAACCACCAACAACTAATCTGAAAGGTTGGGAAGAGAGAGGGATGAGCTACCACACGCTCAGTGAATGGACACAAGTGTCCCAATAATATATTATACTTCAAAATAATCAGTTATAAAATGTCTATGGAACAATTGTTGTAATATAAAGCAAAGCTTATAATAAAGAAGCCATTTAAAACATTCAAGGATATAATAACATTTCTCTTTCGAATAAAATATGATGTCATAAAAATCTTCTCATGATTTCAAACTACATGATGTATATGAATGCAACGAACACGCATGCCCGCTTTCCACGACACCTAGCCGCAGAGATTTCACTTTGGAAATCGGGCCACGTAGACATAGCCACCTAGACTTGGGTCAAATTTAGACCGCAGCCACCTAGACTGAGCCACCTAGACGATTTGATGCATACACAATCAAAACTACTTCTTTCAAGTATACAGCATGCGACAATTTTCATAAATCCCATAATTTTCAATGCATACAATATATCCAAAATATCAACATATATGATGATAACATGCTCATATGGTTCATACAAGATAGATTTCATAATCATAAAATAACATGATGCTTTTCAAATAATATAGAGACATCCATTCCTCTCCAGTCCACGCAATACAAACCAATGCACGTGCATGAACGCTATACACTCGCACGTGGATAACCTAGCATAACAATTATTCAATCAATAAATAAGAAAATCATTCAATCATGACAAACAACTGACAAACAACTTACAACAACACTCAGCCCAATAATCCCAAGAGCCCGTACCAAATAGATCTACAATCCACAACTCACCTTAAAGGCCTAACAAAAATCCCAACTCCAAATAAATATTAAAATGTTCATATCTCACAATGATCCGATAATCAATACCCATTTATTTCGTAAGGCCCACATAATCGATCAATCCTCGAATAAAATATTTAGAGAAATAATCCACTGCAACTCCAATGATTCAAATAAATCAATCCAATCAATTTACATCCAAATAACAAAAATATCCAATTAATATTCATTGATCCCACTAAACCAAATTAATTGATTTAAGATTTAAATTGAGTCACCAAGATCAATAAAATCATCAAAACCCACAAATCAAATTATACTCATTAAACATCCATTTGGGATCCCTTTAATCTCTAAAATTCATCAAACTTGATCATGAAGCTAAATATTTGAATTATAAGAAACTGCACAGAAATCTTTGAAAAATCATAACTTTCTACCCGTAACTCTAAATCAGACGATTCAAAATTCGTTGGAAAGATCTTTTCGAAACCTATTTCTGTTTGTGAAATACAATTTTCCCAGAAACGACTCTATCATAGTCAAAAACACGATTTAATGATCAGGTATTCAATCCACCCGAAAATAACCCTTAAATCCCAAAACCAATAAATCTAGTTTGATCTTAAGAAATCCTTCAAGATCCATTGAAATCTAATAAAAACATCATCTATTTAAAATCAATCAAACCCTAACCCTAACCCATCAACATTCTTTCCCAAATAATAGATTGACACAATCATCTCCTAACCAAACTAAATTGAATCACTAAACAATAAAAATCAAAAGAGAAGGATTTATCACCTTGTAGTGCTCGACGGGTAGATTTACTACCTTTCTTGTCCCATGAGAATTCTGATGCAAACCCTAACCCAAAATGTGTTATATATAAAAGGGTTTTTACCAAATTACAAAACGACCCCTCAAGTATTACAGGTTTACAACTAGGTCCTTATCCGATTTACAGACAGATCCCTATCCGATTTACAAACGGATCCCTGAAGCCTATTAAAAGATATTCTGGATTCGCAACTAGATCCCTGAGTCCAATAACTTAACACAAAATCCTAAAAACCTAATTTCCCTAACTCCGAATCTCACCAAATTTCAACCAAAATATCTTGAGACTATAAAGATCTCCAAAAAATATAAAATAAATATTTCAACATCAATTTATAATTATCAAAATTATAAATCAAATTAGACCCATTTGGGCCTACCGCCAAATAAAAAAAAATGAAATAATTAAATTTCAATTAAAACTTCCATTATATATTTAAAATAAATATATAAGGCTAAAAATACAGAGACGTTACACAGCTAGTTTGGGTTAGCCGCCTGGTGTTTGGTTTTATGTGGGCATAACCTGGATAGGAAATGGGTTAGGGTTTGGCTAAGGTTAAACTAGGTTTAACCTGGGTTTTGGAGAGTGGATTTGGAGAGTGAATTTGTGTAGGGAATGAGTTTTCTACTCACAAACAGAACCCTCTTTCTCTCTCCCTCTAAGGTTTCAAGTGGTAGGTGTGGGAGTGTGTTGATTTGAATGGTGGATTGTTGTGAATGGTGAATTGATGATGTTGGAGAAATGCTTTGGACCCCCTCTATTTATAGTAAAAAAGAGGCAGAGGAATATCCAATGGACAATAGATCAAAATGGATAATAGGGTGTTTGATTTGATCCCCCATTAGATCTTTGTTTTTTAGATAAGGTCCAGGAGGGCGGGCGACTAGTTGAAACTAGCCGCCTAGTGAGGGGTGGTTACCCTCAATTAACCGCCCCTATGTTGGCCTGACAAACGTCCCATCCTTGACAAGCGTTGGCTTGGGTCGGTTATTAGGGTTGAACCGGCCAAGAGGGGGTGGCTAAAGGTAAGAAACCGCCGCAATTATCAGCATTAAATGTTGCTTCATGTCCCATCTAAGGGAGGAGGTTTGGGGTCGGCTAGTTAAAACTAGCTGCCCAGAATGGGGCGGCTACTTTCAAGTGGCCGCCCCTGTCTATTTTTCAGGATTTCCTAAGTGTTTGGCTAGGGTTTCCGGTTTTGGTTTCTAAGGAAGTTTTCTATTAGATGTCCAAATGTGGTTATTTTTAAATATTACTTGAAGTATTTTCATCTTTTTGGACTGTCAAAATTGGGGTATCTACAGTGACTACGTGACTTCAACTCATCCTCACCCTAGCCCACCCGGAGGGGTGACCCTAGGGACTTTTGGGATAAATCCTTTTGCTCTACACCCTTCGTCATCCGGTAACCCTCTCCCGGGTAGCCTCGACCTGGTATACTCCCATGATCAGTACATCTGCCGAACGCATCGGTAGTACCCGTAGGTGGGAGCCCTCTGTCAAGACAGCTTCAACACGGATCCGATGAAGGGGAGAACGACTCTATGCTCACAATGCGAACCACCTAGATCAACTACTCTCGATAATCACCTACCGGTGATATCGAATACGCTTGAACTCCCACACATGTGCGTCGCTCGGGCGGGTGAGTTACTTCTGTTCTCGCGCAGAAATAAGCCACAGGCATAACTCAACAGGCGGTTCATACACACGCCTAGCATGGGTAGGCCTAGCTTAATGCCATATTCATTAGTTTAACAAAACCGATACAACAATAAATTCTCTTAAATTTCAATCAAGTGCATCTCACGGATGCAGGGTGGCGATTACATCACTCACGCTCTAACTAATAAGGCACAACCCGATAGCGGGGCATACCCGTGCCTATTACAGATAGGCCCAATTAGTTTTAACATGCGCATAATTATTACAAGAGAATTCTATCATAGTTATTTACATGAACAACATGCAAGATAACATAATAATTAACTATAGGGGTTCTCCTAACATGAATATACATCATAAACAACATATCATGCAACATACATGCAAATCATAGCCTAACTTCACATGCATACGAAGCCATTAATCATGCAAGCATACCAGGTACAACCTAACATGCGTTGGTATCACCAACTTAAAAGGGAAAGGTTAAGCACGATCCCGCGCACCAACAGGCGCATGCCAATATTTTGAAGCAAACTTGAGTCAAGTAGGAACCACATCTACCTATTCAGTTCGCACAAAGAGGAAGGGCGAGAGAGAGAGAAGGCCTCATCATCTTAGGAAGCTGGTCATAGCTTTGCCCCAACAAGATGGGTGCAATAACTATACCACGCCCTCAAGTCTTATGACCAGGGAAAATTAAGTATGCACCCGGTTATTAATCCAGGCTTAATCATGTTAGATATTACTAATATAGTTGGGTAGTATTACAATACTACCTAAGGAATGCCATATTTTATACATCCATACACAATACAGAAATGCATGCCCATACTAGAGGGGGCGCATGCGACACAGTCATTCATACATGAATACAATACATGTAATATATCCCTAGCATGCAAGATATCTAACACATTATGGTTTAAGTATGGCCATACTACCTATCCACACAAGCAGTATGGCTAGAGTTACCCATCGATGCGCGACGCACGACTACGCGCGTCGAGTGCATCCCGAGGGGTTGATTCAAACCACTCACAGCAACTCAGATCTTCGCGCATTGAGTTAACAAGAAGGGCAACAGGGCACGCGAGGCTGCACGAGTGCAGGGCAAGCAAGGCAGCACGCACACATGGGGTAGCACCCGGGATGCATAGGCAGTGCAAGGCACGCTGGGCACTCTGCAGGGCACATTGCAAGGCATGCCACAGGGCATGCTGGGCACAGGCGTTCGTGCTGGCAGAGCAGAAGGCAGGGGCACGCTGGACTTAGGGCAGCACGCATAGGGCAACACACACGCGGGCACGCCGACACCCCTACACCCAAGCAACCATGCACACACACAAACACATACCATTCAACCATAAACACAAACACATGGAATGCACCACCTCCCAACACACCCAAATGTGCTGAAAAAGCAGAAAAAGAAGAGGGGGGAGCTTACCAAGAGAGGGGGAGGGAAGGGGGAGATGTGGGGGCTCACAAGCACGCCCACGACCACCTCGACCACCACCACCACCACTACCACCACCTCAGCCTTCATTTCTCTTGATCCATGGAAAACATGAGGGTGAGTTAGAGGAGGAGGAGAGGGAATGGAAACATAAACAACACACACACACACCTTGATCTTCTTCTTCATGCACCTCCTCTTCCAAGCACTCCATCTTCTTCTTCTCCACCAAACACACAAGAGAGGGAGAGCAAAAAGAGCAAATGAGAGGCAAAAAGAGGGATTTTCGGATGGAGAGAGAGAGGGAGTTTTTACACTTCAAAATAGTGTTTAGGGGTTATCTTAGGGGGGGGGGGGCAAAGGGGGTTGTAAGGTTAGGGTTAGGCTTACCCTCTCACACCCACTTTTTTTCACCTTTATTGGGAAGCACGAAGTGAAACACCACATCACTCGAAATTTCTCACCCACCAAAACGCAGATACGACCAAACCCTGATGTGATTCGGAACTGCATATTTTTTAAAAAGTTATCAGAATTCGATGAAAATTTTATGGGTAGGACAAAACAGTACCAGGACCCATAATATGCAATTAGATTCTCAATCGGAGTACTCTAATTTACACAGATAGCTAAAAATCTAAAATTTTAGCTACTCCGATCGAAAAATATAAGGCTCCAAATGACACTAGCTTAACCAAAATGGCTCTTTTATGACACGGGCACAACATTCCCCCCCCCCCCAGGAAATTTAGTCCTCGAAATTTAAGGAAACCCAAGGAAAGACAGAATGTCGTGTCACGCATAATGTCCTTTTTTCTCCCAAGTGGCTTTAGGCACCTAACTGGTGCTACCGACGCACTTTAACCAAAGGAACGGTCTTGGCATGGAGCCTTTTCTCACGTTGGTTCATGATCTCGATCCACTGCTCTACGAACGACAAATCCAGCTCAAGGATGAGCTGCTCGAACAGAATGACATGAGCAGGATCGTGGACATAATGCCTCAGTTGCGAGACAAGGAAAACATCATTAGCATGAGTCAGCTACTGAGGCAAGGCTACATAACAAACCACCTTCCCAATCTGCTCAAGGATGAGAAACAGTCCGATGAAGGGCCGGCTCAGCTTGCCCCGAACGTCGAAACAGAAGATGCCCTTAAACCGGGCCACCTTTAGGAAAACATGGTCGCCAAACCCGAAGGTGAGCTCCTGGCGACGATGACCCACGTAGCCCTTCTGACAGTGCAAGGCGGTTTGTTATGAAGCCTTGCCAGGTCCTTGAGACACATGGGGCATTGACGCCTTAGGAGGGTCGACCAAACTCCGTTGTTTGTCCAGGAGATCAGAATAAAAAAGCGAGGGGTGCCAAACCACCAAAGCGTCATCCTTTATCTCAAACAGGGAACCCAATGTCTTAGGTTGTTCTACATTGTCCATTTTTAGATCCCACCCCTCCCTTAAAATTGAGTTTTTTTTTTTAGCAAGCAAAGCAAGAAATAAAGCAAGGAAATTCCATGTACAAGCAGAAATTGATTTTTTTTAGCAAGCAAAGCAAGAAAATTTCATGTACAAGTAGAAATTGATTTTTTTTTTAGAAAGCAAAGCAAGAAATAAATCAAGGAAATTTCATGTAGAAGCAGTTTTTTTTTTTTTTAAGATCAAAGTGAACAGGATCTATATACAGCGAAAGGCAGGAAAGAAATGAACTTTAGATATGAGAAAAAAAGTACTTACCTGAATGATGCCCTCAAGAATAGAGAAAATAGGATCATCCTTTCGCAAAGTTGAGGGCTGAGTTCAATCCGATCACCCTAGAGAGTCTTGCTCCCCAATGCTCCCGAACTGCATGAATGGGGCATCTCATCAGCAGAATCCGGGTCTTCAACATAGTATTCTGGCAATTTATGAGAATTGCTGGGAAATTGTTCATGTGGTTCAGAAAATAACTGGTCAAGAGACTCAATCAGAGAATCAATGTCTTCCTCTGGTGGAACGGAAGAGGAGGATTCTGATTGGCGGCCCTCAATGGGAGTCAGTTGACTGAGTGCAGACTGTTCTGATCCAGTGCTACGGACAAAATATTCTTCCAAGCTCCAATGCATAGTGCCAGAGAATGGTCTCCAATCATAGACATCATAGACTGCGAGTGATCCGATGCCCATGTAGTCCGGCCATATGAAGTTGTGAATGATGTCTGTGGTGCCTTGATTGTACCGCCCTAGACCTTGGCCTTGATGATAATCCATTTGTTCCATGAGCCGCCATCCCGGATTACTGTCAGTTGATGCGCGTGCTTTACCTTTGCCCAAAGTGCTTACTTGTAGTGCCCCATTACGCGCCCAATCGGGTGGAAACTCTGATATGTGCACGACTGGCTGCTTGCCTTCTCTCCTGGAAGGGCTTTTCACTGTTGTGATAGCCTCCGCTTCTACTGCTTCATACCGGATGCCTCTGACCGCGTCCCCACCTATTTTGATGATCTGTTCTCCAACAGGAAATTTGAGGCATTGGTGGAGCGGGGAGGAAACACCTCGGATTGTTGCCAACCATTTTCTTCCCAAGATCATGTTGTAATCAGAGTCCATCTCCAGAACATAGGCTTCAAACGTGGTCTTGAGGGGACCGATCTCCAATCTAAATGAACGGAAGCCCACCACTTGTCGATTACTCCTATCATAGGCAAAAATTCACGTATCGGACTCCGCCAGTGAAGTGATATCACCATCGACGTGCTGGAATGTTTGGAGGGACATGAGGTTGACACCCGCAACAGTATCAACGAGGATTCGATTAACCAATGTTTTCTCCACCAAGGCGGTGACGCAAAGTGCCGAAACATTGGTGAGGGGATCTTCGATGACTTCCTTGGGCCAGAATGAGATTAGAGGGCCCAATCCTTCATAAACTAGTGCAGCTGGCACATTAAAGGCAGAAATGTGGCGATCCACCTTGACCTTTTCCAGGAAAGCCCTTATCGCCTCCTGATGGTGTTCTGAAGTCTCGATTAGCTCCAATATCGAGATCTTGGCTGGGATTTTGCCCAATTGTTCAAGCAAGTCCACCTTATCACCAGCTCTCCCTTCTTCCACTTTCACTTCTAGATTGGTCTGTCGGAGAACTTGAGAGGGCATATTGTTGAAGATGCGTCCGGTCCCGGTGATGTGGAGAACTGCAGTATTGGGACAATGATGCGAGGATGACAAAAGTGGCAGGATGGGGCTGAGGCTGATGGCTTGGATGGGACTTTAGATTGGTGGCGGGTTCGTGGAGGGAACCGAACTTATAGGAGCTGGATGGATGACGCCACCTGGTATGATCTGGGGTGGAGGATCATCCTGAGACTGATATGCACAGTTCTTTGGCCTAGTATTTAGCTCGCACATTTGACAATTGAAGAATCTTGACCAGTCTTGGCGGCGTGCCTCCCCCCATACCGAGATGATTTCCCCATTGCTTGGAAAATGCAAGCATTGATGACGCGTAGAAGAGACACCTTCGACATTGTCAAGCGAGGGCCTCCCAAGGATCATGGAATGAAGCGACTCGATCTTCATAACCTCACAATCTACAGAGGTACATACTGGCCCCACCTTTAGAACACAAGAGATCCTCCCGCATGAAGATTGGCTTGAGCTGTCATATGCGTGGAGAAGGGTTTCTGATGGTTGGAGCTTGGGGAGCCCACGCTGAAGCTTGCGGTAGGTGGAATGGGTCATGATGTCTACTGCAGCGCCTTTGTCCACTTGGACATTTTGGAGAATTTTACCGGCAATGGCTACTTTGATCACAAGAGGGCATGTGCGTATGCCAGGCTCGGCAAGCTCATGAGGGGCGAATGTGATGGAAGGGGAACATGTCAAGCAAGTGATCGTGTCATGCTCCTTTGATGAGTCTTCTGTTGATGTTGGGGAGTCAGATGGCTCAAAATCCAAGGAGTCTTCTTCAAGCTCCTCCTCTCGTATTTTTTCTTTTGACTCTTCTTTTAGCGTCCTTTGTATCTCTCCTTCTGAGCCAACGGTTAATGCATTAACAGTCCAATTTGGTTCATTCGGTCCTCCCCAGAGGATGTTTTCCCCCCATACGGAGACAATCTTTCCCCATAGTGGAAACCGAAGGCATTGATGACGAGTGGATGGAACTGCTCTAGCGTTATTGAGCCACGCCCTCCCGAGAATTATGTTGTGGATGCCCCCCTCGAGCTTCACGACATGAAAATATACCTCAGTGTGCAACGGGCCTACCATCAAAGGAATCGTAACTGTTCTGACCACCGGTCGTCTGGTGCCATCGTATGCTTCTATGAACTCATTAGAGGGCTCAAGTTTGGGACGGTCCTCCACATCTTCAAATGAGCAATAAACCCCATATGCCATGATGTTTCCTCCTGCCCCGGTGTCAATATATGTATATCAGAAGGGGATCCCTGCTATCTCCACCATGATACGGAGAGGGCGATTACGCATTGTCGGTGGGGCGAGCTCACTCACGAGGAACACAATAGGTGGCAGTCCCACCGGGCCATCAACAGTTCTAGTTGATGCTTCTGGTTCTTGAATCGTGCTTGCCAATGTGGACTGATCACATGGTTCTTGCTCAAGGGCCTCTTCACCAAATGCCAGTTCTTCCAGCTCTTCCATGAGCTCATCTTCAGGCACTTCCTCCTCAGGGTCTTCTTCTGGCTCCTCCTCCTCAAGGTCTTCTTCTGGCTCTTCCTCAGGGTCCTCTTCTGGGTCCTCCTCCTCAGGGTTTCTTCTGGCTCCTCCTCCTCAGGGTCCTCTTCTGGCTCCTCTTCTTCCATGGGTGCCTCTTCAGATTCACCACTATCAGGTGTTGCCGGTGGGGAGACAAGGTTGGCCCAAAGGTGTGATGAGGAGTTGGACTGGTTGGGGGATGGAGGGTTGGTCCCAATGAAGTTGATAACTGGACCAGATGAAGTAGACGGCTGAGTATGGGAAGGCAGTGGGTCAATATGAATGCCAAGAGGCGCAGATGAAGTGGAGGATTGAACAGGGTGGGCCGAGCGGGACCTGGTGATGATATTTCACAATAGTGCCCAATCAATGCGATCTTGTTCATGAAGATCATAAACAAAATCTCGAAATGTGTAGCAACCACGGATGTCATGACCATGCATCCGGTGGTATGGGCAATAGCGTGAACTATCGACACCAGGGGGTGAGGGTCTCTCGGGGGGCAAGGTGATGCTGTTTGATTCCATCAGTGCCATAAAAATTTTGGGCAAGGACTCTGGCAGTGGCGGGTAAGTATCACGTTTGCCCATCCTTCGAGCCTGGTAAGATGTGGGTGGAGGAACAGCTGTGTATTGTCTTTCGGGGATTGGTCGGGGAGTTATTTGATTGGGTTGTGAGGCTCGAACGGGTTGGGCTTGGGGAGCTGAGTGGTGATACTGGAATGGCTGGCGGAGAGGTGGGTGGTGGATTGGAAATGAGGAAATTAGTGTGGGGCGTGTCAGATGGTGCACCGACGTCTGTTGAGCAGCAATCCCTTGATAACAGGCTACTGGTCGAGGCGGAGTATACCTAGATGGTCCAGGTGCATACGGCCTTGTTACCGATCCTCGACCAGGGGCTGGTGATCCATTTGGGTAGAACGCCGAGATTTGTGGGGTGACCCGTTCTACCATGGGGGATGGAACATGGTTTTTCTTGAAGGGAGGGCGCGGGTTGCCAGTTGGTGAAGCAGTGGTAGTGCCGGCACAACGCTGAATGTGGTTGTGGCGATCAATCAGCATTTCTTAAGTAGAGCAATCACCATAGGCGAGATTCATTCGCAACTCTGGAGTGAGATTTTCCAGCATCATGTCTATTTCCTGGCTTTCTGTCAATTGCAATCCCGTCCTGTGCACCAACATGCGCCAACGTGCCACAAAAGATTCAAACTCTTCACGCGGCCTCATCTTCTCTGCTGTAAGGTCTGATAGGGATGGAATGCGCATTCTCTGATACCGATAACGCCGGAGAAACTTCTCGCTCACAGCAGAAAAATCATGGAGGCATTCGATCGAGAGGGTCGCATACCATTGAACTGCCTCTCCTTCAAGAGACTTCTGGAAAAGGAATACCAGAAGTGACTCATCTCCTAGGAATGGACGTGAGTCCATATAAAAAGCCATGAGGTGGGCATCTGGATCTCCTCGACCATTATATCTGCGGTACTTGGGGATCTTAAGGTCGGGTGGGAGAGCAATGGGGGGAATTTGGCGTAAATTGGATTGGTGGGAGGTTTGGAGCAAGGTCGGGTTGAGTTCTGACACTATCCTTCGGACAGTGTCATCCAAGGTTTCAATAGGTTGGGGGTGGGGTTGGACTCTTGGCTGTGGAGGAGGAGGAGGGGTTGAAGAGTAGTGGGATTTGGATTCCAGGAGGCCGAGTGCAATCGGTTGAGGTGGTCGAAGGCATTCATCATTTCGTCAATTGAGTGATATCCCATGGCCTCCATTCTTTCTTCGAGTCTCCTCCAGGCTGGTCTTTCTGAGGTCTCAGTGGTTTCCTGGTTGCGCGTGGCTTGCCCATGGGGCATACCGGCATCGGGAAACACTTGGTTCTCATAAAAATCATATCCCATGTCTACCCTTGAACCTTCAGGTCTAGGGAAGGGATCCATGTGTGTGTTTTGGGGTGAGTAGCAAGCGATATAGAAATGGAAAGCACACAATTATACAACTTAACAGATCAAGCAAGCAATTCCACAATCTAATAGAGCATGAAACTTCAGAAATCAGATAATAATGGGATGTTGATGGCTCCTGGACAGAACATCTAACTGGGTGAGCAAGGGCCAGACGTTGAAGATTCTGCTAAAATTTTGAAATACAGCGAGAGCAAGCTTTTTTTTTTTAATTACTGAAGGAAATTTTTGAAAAAGAGTTAGTGAAGGAAAGAGAAATTTGGTACTAGAGATCTTGAAAAGAAATTTTTTTTTTAATAAGAAGAAAAGGAAAGGAAACTTTTGTGAGGAAAACAGAAAATAGGAATTGAAGTTCCAAATAGTGCAATAAAAAGAGGGGATTTATTTTTTGCAAAAATAGGAAAGCAGAAATACAGTAAATTTTGGCAGACAGTGCAATAAAAAGAGGGGATTTCTTTTGCAAAAATAGGAAAGCAGAAAGACAATAATTGTTTTTTTTTTTTTTTTTGGGAACAGGAAGGCAAGAAATTTTGTTTGGAAAAAGGCGATAATTGAGTAGCTAGAATCAAACGAAAGCAAGAAAGAAATAGAAACTTTGACGACCACCTAGGGGGGTTCGTTCAGGAGTTAACACAGTACAGATATTCAGTAGCATATAGAAACTACAATCATGCATTCATGAAAGAGAAAAGACTCAGTTTTATCGATGTCCACATAGGGTGTCCGTCTAGTGAAAGTCACAAGAATTCTTTTCAAACCAGCACTACTCTCTGCCTAGGGGTTTTAGAGGACCAACCTGATTGAGCTTTTCAAGAAGGGTGTCCCACTGTGATCGCCAAACTGTCGGTATTGGATTTTGACACGGTGTGGTCGTTGTGTTGTCGTGAATCCGGGTTCCTTCAAGTTTGGTTCCGTTACGCGCATGGTGCTCCGAATCGCCACTTGATGGATCATCCAAGGTTGCCCGACCGCTTCTAGGGACGTTGGTGTGATCGCCACTTGCTTTTCTTAAAAAGCAAGAAAAGAGGATGTTCTACTATTACTCGCCTTCGACGGGGGATGCAGGTTCTCCTCTCAAGGATCACGGCTGGCCGTGCTTTGAGGTGTTCAAGCTCAGATTGATCCTGCAAACCCAAAGAGAGAGAGAAAGATACTTTTTTGTGCAGGATTAGAAAATGGGATAAAAAAAGGTGTTCTTTCTGGTCAATAGACTGGAGGTGAACTATAGGGCTTGATGAATCAGGAAGGGTTGTCAAGTTTAACGAACCAGTAGGGATTGTCGGTCTTGACGAACCACAAGGGAGTTGTCGGGGTCGATGAACTATGGGTGGATTGTCGAGTTCGACGAACTACAAGGGGGTTGTCGGGATTGATGAACTATGGGTGGATTGTCGAGTTTGACGAACTATGGGTGGATTGTCGAGTGCGACGAACTATTGGTGGATTGTCGAGTTCGACAAACTATGGGTGGATTGTCGAGTGCGACAAACTATTGGTGGATTGTCGAGTTCGACGAACTACGGGGGGTTGTCAAGATCGACGAACTATGGGTGGATTGCCGAGTTTGATGAACCAGGGGGGGTTTGGCGAGGGTTAACTCCAAGAAAAATAAACAAAATTAGTGGCAGATTTTATATTAATAAGAGACTGAGACAGAAAAAAGCATAGTATATAAAAGAGTAATAATAAACATATAAAGCAGTAGACAACAAATGAAGGAAACAAAGTGAAACAAAAGGGGTTAGTAGTCCTTGGGAGGTACCCAAACTTGCAAAGGGGAGTGTTCAAATGGTCCCTAAACCAACTGACCGACGATCCAAGTTAGGGTCGTCCGCCAGCTGTATATAGTTTCCAAAAGAACTAATAATAGTCCAATGAAGTATTCCAACACTCTCAACTTTGATTAAACTTATATTTATTTAATTTAAAAAGCTTGTTACAACTTGTTTAAGGGTTTTATGAGGAGATGATATGTTATACAAGTTCTTTATGTAAAAAAAAAAAGAAAAAAAGAAAGGGAAGTGAGGGTAGGGAGGTATGAGCTCTCTCTTTCTCTTTAGCAAGGGAGGGTGAGGGATAGATGATAGTGATGAGGAAGGGTGGTTAACTTTGGGTGGTAGTGGATGGGTTCGGATGGGTGGTTTTTGGTGGGAAAGAGAAGTACTTGAGTGGTGTATAAAGGGGGTTGATGGTTATTTAGAGTGGCTGCTAGTGTAGGGGGTGGTAGTGCTCGAAAATGGAGAGTGGAGGGTGTTGAGGGGTTGTTGGTGATGAAGAAGGATGGATGGGTTCGGATGGGTGGTTTTGGGAGAAAAAGGGTAGGTTTTGGGTGGTGAATGAGGGTGGTGGAAGAGTGTTGGAGTGGCTGCTGATGTAGGGAGTGGTGGTGCTTGACAGTGGAGGGTGGAGGGTGGTGAGGGGTTGCTGGTCTCGAATGGGGAGGCTAGGGGAGGTTTTGGATGGCTTTTGGAGAGTAAATGATGGGTGTTGGATGGGTAAAAGCCTCCCATTGCCTCCCTTTCATAGCCCAAACGAGCCACCACCTTCTTGACACCTATTTGGGGAGGTAATGAGTGTCCCACGACGCTCCCACGTTTGCCCGAAGTGGCTGACGTCGGTCGAGAGGCAAAAATATCAGGCCATGCCGTCCTTTCGAGCTGAACTTATCCCAGTATTTTTGACGATCCGTCATACCATCGTCTAGGTCGACAACCCAGAAAAGATTGTCGACTTCGACAATCACCCTGAGGATCGTCCAGTTTGACAATTCTCACAAAGATCGTCGAAGTCGACAATCCTTAGAAAGATCGTCTTGTATGACAGTCTTCCACGGATCGTCCTGGTCGACAATTTCATGAAAGGTCGTCCACTATGACGAGTGGGTGGTAGCTTGTCTTAGTCAACGGACAAACTTTCAAATGTCTTGCACAACAGCCCAAGGCTTGACCTTTCTGGGCGATGGTACTGCTTCTCTAAGCTTTTAAGAACTTGTGTGCTCATCTTTTCTTTCCTTTCTCTACTCAAATGATTATTCTGGCTCAGAGAAGATCATCGGGTTTAGACCTGCAAACTAAGATATCACAAATGATAAGTGTTTCACAGTTCTGACCAATCAAAATGGGGTATCTACAGCATCGCGTCTCTTCATTTACGACAACTGTGGGGCAAAACACGACAGTATCAAAAACTGTGGTTCACATGCCGCCACAGATAGGTCGCCCAACTTTTATCATTGGAATTCCAGCATCCTACGCTTAATGTGCAGATCCATCACCGGGGGTCCACGCTCTCGACATCATCCGGTAGCCCTCTCCCAGTGTGGCCTCTACCTGGTAGCCTCCCATGTCCACTATCTCTGCCATATTGGCACACCAACAAGTGTTCTGGATAGTACCTGGGAGCACCTCACAGGGCTCTGGCCTCTACCGGGTAGCTCCCACATCCACTACCTCGGCCGTATGGGCACACCAACACGCGTCATGAGTAGTACCTGGGAGCACCTCACCGAACTCTACTACACCGGGCAGCTTCAACGGATGATGATGTATCAAAGCGACTCCAATGTGGCTACGGAATCCCCTCCATAAGCGATCACCCACCAAGCTTCAAGAGGACACACCCAATCCCAATCGTACGCATCACCACTCGCTATAGCACCTTCCAAGCGAGAGGGAAAGGCAATCATCAAATAGACGTTTCAAAGATTTTATCTGACCGGGGAAAAGAACCCTTGAGAGGGCACCATGAGGTCCCGATATAGGATATCCTGACAACCAAACAAGGAACACGGAGCACCCTAGCCCGGGTCTCAACGATGACCCTGCAAGGCCCCTTAATCCCGAGCAGGAAAATGATAGAAGACATCACCCAATAATGATCAAAACGCCACACCCTCAAAACTGGAAGCCAGTGCCGTTTACGAACTCCATGGTTACCAGATTACTCATGCACAAGAACGAAGATCCATTATCGAGGCCTGATCCATACCTTAGAAATTGCAACAAATCCATCAATACCATACAACTGGGCTGGAATCTCCTGCCCAGCCCTTAGTCCCACAACAAGGACTCAACAAATGACCCTATTCAGTCGACCTAGTCGACAACTCACAGGGTCTAAGGGTGGCCACATCCACGTCCATGGATGCGAGGAGACATGCCAGCAACCTAAGATAAACTACTAAACCAGAGTACTCAGATGAAAATACTACAACTCATCTATACGACTCGACTTAGGCTCTAATACCAACTTTTGTCACACCCCAGGGCGGATGTCCCCAAGACGTGGCAATATATAAATATCGGTAATCGTACAAGAGGTCAACAACGACGCCAATATATATAACATACAAGGCTGGCAAAGCAATAATAATTGATAGCTCAACTGAACATGCGGAAGCATAAAAATCCAATAAGTCTGTAACCCAAAACATTATTACAGACTCGAATACACAATCACTATCCTGAAAGAGCCAAGTTTAGTCCAGATAAAATACAACCGGTGCAACATGCATGATTTATCAATGCATAAATGACTCTAGTACTATTGACAGTCTCGCACTCGCCAATCGCCAGACAGGATGCTCCACGCACACAAGATCCGCCATAGGGAAGCTCCAGCTCCACGCCAAACACCGCCCCTATAAAAGAAACAGTATGCGAGTGGTGAGCTACAAGCTCAGTGAGTGACAAGAAGCCAAGCACCAATACAACAATTGAATGACAAGGAAATTTCCTTTAAAGGAAAATATGGATGAAAACCCAACAAATAACAAGGTCACACGGCAACACGACCAACCTCACCCTCACTCCTGGAGGGAGACTCTTGGGACTCTTGGGGAGAGACCATACCGTTTGTCAAAGAGACGTGAAATTACTGGTTCATACAACACTACTGGATTATCTACAACGAGATAACTGCCCACCGATGTCTCTCAACATCAATACATAACTGGACTCAACAACTATTGGATCGGACGAACAAACGAATGGGTCACGTAGCAACGTGACTTCACCTCACCCCCGTCTCCGCCTCGGAAGGGAAACTCCTGGGACACTTGGGGAGAAAACAAAGGTTAACCATAACACCTGGTGTTTCTGGATAACATAATACAACTAGTCCCTCCGCTACGAGGTAGAGATGTCACTACGATACCTCAAAGCGTTAGGCATAACTTACCAGAGTATACTCGACAAGTAAAATGGTCACGTGACTACGTGATTTCAACTCATTCTCACCCTACCCCCCCCCCCCCCGGAGAGGGTGACCCTAAGGACTTTTGGGATAAATCTTTTTGCTCTACACCGTTCGTCATCCGGTAGCCCTCTCCTGGGTATCCTCTACATGGTATACTCCCATGATCAGTACATCTGCTGAACGCATCGGTAGTACCTACAGGTGGGAGCCCTCTGTCAGGACAGCTTCAACGCTGGGCAGCTTCAACACGGATCCGATGAAGGGGAGAAGGATTCCATGCTCACAATGTGAACCACCTAGATCAACTACTCTCGATAATCACCTACCGATGATATCGAATACACTTGAACTCCCACACATGTGTGTCGCTCAGGCGCGAGGAGTTACCTCTGCTCTCGCGCAAAAATAAGCCAAAGACATAACCCAACAGGCGGTTCATACGCGCGCCTAGCATGAGTAGGCCTAACTTAATGCCATAACCATTGGTTTAACAAAACCGATGCAACTATAAATTCTCATGAATTCCAATCAAGTGCATCTCACTGATATAGGGTGGCAATTATATCGCTCGCGCTCTAACTAATAAGGTACAACCCCACAGCGGGTCATACCCACGCCTATTACAGATATGCCCAATTAGTTTTAACATGCACATAATTATTACAAGAGAATTCTATCACCGTTATTTACATGAACCACATGCAAGATAACATAATAATTAACTATAAGGGTTCTCCTAACATGAATATACATCATAAACAACATATCATGCAATATACATGCAAATCATAGCCTAACTACACATGCATATGAAGCCATTAATTATACAAGCATACCAGGTACAACCTAACATGCGTTGGATATCACCAACTTAAAAGGAAAATGTTTAACACGATCTCGTGCACCAACAGGCGCATGCCAATATTCCCAAGCAAACCTAAGTCAAGTAGGAACCACATCTACCTACTCAGTTCGCACAAAGAGGGAGGGCGAGAGAGAGAAAAGGCCTCATCATCTTAGGAAGCTGGTCATAGCTTTGTCCCAACAAGATGGGTGCAAATCATAGCCTAACTACACATGCATACGAAGCCATTAATCATACAAGCATACCAGGTAATAAAAACATGCGTTGGATATCACCAACTTAAAAGGGAAAAGTTAAACACGATCTCGCGCACCAACAGGCGCATGCCAATATTCCCAAGCAAATCTGAGTCAAGTAAGAATCACATCCACCTACTCAGTTCGCACAAAGAGGGAGGGCGAGAGAGAGAGAAGGCCTTATCATCTTAGGAAGTTGGTCATAGCTTTGTCCCAACAAGATGGGCGCAACAACTATACCACGCCCTCAAGTCTTAGGACCAGGGAATATTAAGTATGCACCCGGTTATTAATCTAGGCTTAATCATGTTAGATATTACTAATATAGTGGGGGTAGTATTACAATACTACCTTAGGCATGCCATATTTTATACATCCATACACAATACAGAAATACATGCCCATACTAGAGGGGCGCATGCGACACAGTCATTCATACATGAATACAATACATGTAATATAAGCCTAGCATGCAAGATATCTAACATATTATGGTTTAAGTATTGTCATACTACTTATCCACACAAGTAGTATCGCTAGGGTGCCCCATCGATGTGCGACGCACGACTACAAGCGTCGATTGCATCCCGAGGGGTTGGATTGAACCACTCATAGCAATCCGGATCTTCACGCGTCGAGTTAACAAGATGGGCAATAGGGCGCGTGAGGCTGCATGAGTGCAGGGCAAGCAGGGTAGCATGCACACATGGTGTAGCACCCAGGATGCACAGGTAGAGCAAGGCGTGCTGGGCACGCTGGAGGGCACACTGCAGGGCACGCTGGGCGCACTGGACACAGGCGTAGGGCACGCTGGGCATAGGCCCAGGGCACGCCGCAAGGCACACAGGGCACAGGCGCAGGACACAGGCGCTGGTGCTGGTAGGGTAGCAGGCAGGGGGCACGCTGGGCTCTGGGCTGCACGCACGAGGGCACGCCAACACCCCTACACCCAAGCAACCATGCACACACACACCATTCAAACATAAACACAAACACATGGCATGCATCACCTCCCAGCACACCCAAATGTGCTGAAAAACTAGAAAAAAGAGGGGAAAGCTTACCAAGAGAGGGGTAGGGAAGGGGGAGATGTGGGGGCTCGCAAGCACACCCACGACCACCTCGACCACCACCACCACTACCACCACCTCAGCCTTCATTTCTCTTCTTCTTGCTGAACCAAAGGGGAGGGGGAAATCCATGGAAAACATGAGGGGGAGTTAGAGGAGGAGGAGAGGGAATGGAAACATCAACAACACACACACCTTGATCTTCTTCTTCATGCACCTCCTCTTCCAAGCACTCCATCTTCTTCTTCTCCACCAAACACACAAGAGAGGGAGAGCAAAAAGAGGGAATGAGTGGCAAAGAGAGGGATTTTCGGATGGAGAGAGAGAGGGAGAGAGAAAGGGAGTTTTTACACTTCCAAATAGTGTTTAGAGATCATCTTAAGGGCAAAGGGGGTGGTAAGGTTAGGGTTAGGCTCACCCTCTCACACCCACTTTTGCACCTTTATTGGGAAGCACGAAGCGAAACGCCACATCACTCGAAATATCTCACCCACCGAAACGCGGATACGACCAAACCCGAATGCGTTTCGGAACTGCATATTTTTTAAAAAGTTATCGGAATTCAATGAAAATTTTATGAGTAGGACAAAACAGTATCAGAACCCATAATATGTAGTTAGATTCTCAATCAGAGTACTCTAACTCACGCAGATAGCTAAAAATCTAAAATTTTAGCGACTCTGATCGAAAGATATAAGGCTCCAAATGACACTAGCTTAACCAGAATGGATCTTTTATGACATAGGCACAACATTCCTTGGTTAAACAAAAAAAAACCCTTGAGTTAAATTGCTGTTAATTTGAAATGAATATTTGTGGAATATCTATTACTTAACGTCACACTGAAAATGTATATTCATTTATCCCTCTAAAAAATTACGAGTATATATGAGAAAATATGGGGAGTTATATGGATATTTAGAAAAATAAGAGATCAATATGTATATTCATAAATTTTAAAGTGGTTATATACATTTTTTTCTTTAGGTGTGGATGAAAGTGACATGGGTAATGTGTAGTTAAGTTAACGACATCCCAATTTGAATATGTTAACGACAAGTGGGTGTATCCAATAGAATCCAAACAATCAAGTGTCGATATGGATATAAGTAAATTTTCAGGGAACCATATTCATTATTTTCTATATTATTGAATCTTTATCTTTAATGATTAAACTTCTGTCTAAGCATCTAGAATGAAAGGGAAAAATCCATGTAACCCCATGTAAACTGACTGAAATCTATATAGCCCCCTGACTTTTCTTAAAATCCATATAACCCCCTGAAAACACCAAGTAAATCCTAATAACCACCTGAATAAAATTTACGTTTACAGATGATGAATATTTTGTGAATATTATATTTAGTTAAACTTGGTAGAAAACACAATATACCAAAAAAACCTACAATGTGTTAAAAATGCAGAAAATCTTCTATAAATGACGATTTTACCCATCCGAATAGGGTTTTATAATATATTTAGAGAGATAGTAAAATAATCATTTTCATAGGATTTTTCATAATTTTAACATATTGTAGTGGTTTCTAGTATATTATGTTTTTAATCAGAGTTAACAAAATGAATTATTCGTAAAATATTCATTATCTATTAACAAAAATTTTATATATGGGGTTATTTGGATTTACTAGATGTTTTAAGAGAACTATATGAATTTTAAAAAAGATTAAGAGGTTATATGAATTTTAGTAAGATTTTAGAGGTTGTATTGTTTTTTTCGGAATGAAATGGTTAAAAGTAAAGAAAAAAAAAAAGAAACGAAAAAAAGAGCGTTTACAAACGCGGACGGTCGCCCGCCAACACACGGAATCCACGTTTTATTTATTTATTTAATTAAAGATGGTCCTAGTCAAGTCATGTAACGCCCATTTGTTCTAATTTTCTTCTGTTGGAGGTTGCCATATATTATTTAATTTTTTGGGAGCTTTCTTCTCATGCTGAAACGACAAGAATCCTTAATTATTGGCGTTTATCCTTTTCTGAATTTTTTTTTGTGGAATGGAAGTTGATTGGATCCAGATCCAGTGAGAATTGACTTCGATCAATTTGATTAATATGAAATTACACAATTTATGAGAACTGTACATTTAATTATTGGATAGATGTGTCACTTTCCTATTGAATTCAGTCAAACATGAGTTGTGTGCTCAATTTATCCAGTTGTATATTTCATTTATATAAATATATGTATTTCATCGAATGAGTATATCTTATATTGCAACAAAAGTGATTGCGCGCTTTCATGAAATTATTGGTTATCTTGCTAGTTCATTTTATCATTACCTTCTTTTGTTTGTTTCATGGATAGTTCAATGTAATTAATGGATTGTTTAGGCTCCATTTAGATCCGCAGCGGTAAGCCAGGAAATTACCATTGCGGATCCAAATGGTTTTTGGCATTTGCGGTTGAAGACGCATTTCACCCGTTTATTGTACAAAAAAGCTAGCATTGGAGAAGCTCCCAAAACGATGTTGTCAGAACACGAGCTTAATCACCACATTTCCAAATAGTTCCATAGGGTGCGTTTGAAAATGCGCTAGAAAAATATAATTTTGAATAAAGTAGCTTAAATAAACTCAATTCATAGGAAACTCATTTTCTACGTTTTTTTTTTAAAAAAAATTATTATTTTTTTAAAACTGTAAATAACTTTCTAAGTAAACTTGCTTTTCAGAAAATATTTAAAAACACGTTTGGGTTTTTTTTTAAAAGTAAAAAAGTGTGCAAACGCGTCTTCAAATGCTAACATAATCTAATTGATTGTTTACTGTGATCAAGAATTATGTACATTATCAAATTTTGTCCTACGAACGAATCTGTTTGGATCCAATATCTTGTCGGTGGGAGTGAGAGGGTTTCACAGTAAAATTTGATCGAAAAAACTAAGACATAATATTGAGTTTTCAAAGATGTCAAGGATCTGAACTTTGGCACTATAAATAGAATCTGTACTTAATGATTAGAACTTCTCAGCCACAACTCATTTTACCAGAAAAAATTAAAATAAGGTCACTGTAGGATTCTAAATGATGTGCAATTCATGTGGCAAAGTCATATTGAATGGTATCTTCTAACCGACATTGTTTTTATTAGTGACCCCTATAGAATCTCAGATCTGACAAACCAAAAATAATATATATATATACATACAGCATAAAGAAGTGTATAGAACAAAAAAAAAAAATAATAATAATCTTCTTATTAAATGTCGGCTGGTAGGATATTTTATACCCTGAATGAACATATATTGATATTCAAATTTAGATTCTTTTGGATCTGGAGTGAATACTGATATTGTTTGGCTAATTGTCATGTTTACATATTAATACTAGTTTAAGTACTTAGTTAACATATTAGAGAGTTGAGAGAAATAAAATCAAGTTTATTTAAATTTTTAAGATTATAATTACTCATGTTGAATGGTATATAATATAAACATACGTAATTTTATAGCAAATTCGAAGAATTATCAGAACAGATACATTGATATCCGTAGGGCATTCTGACTAATCGAATTATTTTTGATAATTTATAAACTTAATTTGATGGTCCTTTTTTTCTTTACTAAGGCCCCATGTGAAACCCTTTTTCATGAGCAGTTTTTCCATAAATGTTATCTGAATAATTCTTTTTCATATAAGCGGATCTTAACCAATTTTTTCTCACTAAAATTGTTTTCTTGGTTTTTAGTTTTACCACATAAAAATCAAAACATAAATCTAAAAATTAAAATACAAAACAGCTTGTTTTGAACCGAATTATTTGAAAACTAATTTAACATAAACAAAATCTCCTTTGATCAAACAAGGACAATATTCTATTTTGTCCAATTGGATGAGTTTCTTGAATGCTTAAATAATTCTCCATCATACTCTATTATTCTTTTCAATCTCGTGACAGTGTTGGAAAGAGTTTGAACTACTTTTTTTTTGAGATTCTGCTTTTCCTTAAATCATAGATAACCCAAGCTCATTTCGAAACATCCTAGTTACCTCAATTAAAAAAAAAAAAAAGAAGCTTAATGATATAGAAAAAGTTTTTTTTTAGGAATTTAGCAAAGTATGATTCCCAAAAAGCTATTTCATATATATGATGTTTTAAATGAAAAGCCTACTCGTTTCCATTGTTACCTGAAACTCAAATGTATTGAATATGGAGTGGAGATGCTCATATATAAATCCTTATCCAAATAATTATCATGTGTTGAAATATATATGTGACAGATATTCAAAACACAATATAATGCGAACCTTGAGAAAGCCTTGGGGTATCAATCTTCAAAAACAGAAAAAAGAAGAAAAAAGAACATAATATCCGATCCAAATTCGATTAAAAAAACTGAATTTGATAATTATCAAATAATCTAATTAAACGTTATGTAATCTCATTTATAACATATTTTTGTATGCATAAAATAACAATATTTACAATAAATATATATATTCTAATATTTTTAGAGTGAATACCCAATTTCAAATGTATTATATTCTTAAATTCAAATACTAATTGGATGCAAATTATTTTGGAGAAAATGTTAGGGATGTCCCACTTGTAGTCCCATGTACAATCATCACATGCTTTTTTTCTTTTAAGGTGTATACTTCATGAAAAAAACATATACTTTATTCCCTTGTTTGAGTAGAAGAATTAGCTTATTCGCGATATAATTGTTATATATTGTGGAGCCTGATGATGTGCGCAGAGGATTGTTGGCGCTACGCAGGGTCGGACGGGGGTCGAGCTCCACGTAAAATTTTTGTGTCTTTGCTTTGATTTGTTTTTTTATTTCTTTTGATTGATTGTATCCCAAGATCTGAAATCGTAACAATTGGTATCAGAGCCACGGTTAGGAGGTGCCTATTCGCAAGATCTGTAGATCTAGGGCACAGGAGGTGCCTATCAGCGGGATCTGTAGATCTAGGGCACAGGAGGTGCCTATTCACGGGATCTGTAGATCTAGGGCACAAGAGGTGCCTATTCGCGGGATATGTAGATCTAGGGCACAGGAGGTGCCTATTCGCGGGATCTGAAAATTTAGAACACAGAAGGTGTCTATTCGAGTGGGAGCAATGGATTCAGATAAGGAATTATCCAAAATCGAGAAATTTGATGGCACAAACTTTGGCTACTGGAAGATGCAGGTGGAGGATCATCTGTACGAGAAAGATCTCTATCAACCGTTGAAAGAGAAACCAGAAGGGATGGAGCAAGCGGCGTGGGATTTGTTAGATCGGAAGGCTCTCGGCGCAGTCAGGAAGACGTTGTTAAGGCATATAGCCTTTAATGTCAAGAAAGAGACATCCACAACTGCTCTCATGGCCAAACTATCCAAGATGTATGAACAGCCTTCTGTGGCAAATAAGGTGTGTCTCATTAAGAAGTTATTCAATATGAAGATGACCGAAGATTGCAATTTCAAGGATCATCTCAACGAATTTAATGAAGTTACGGATCAATAAAATTCAGTCGATCTCGTTTTTCGATGATGAGATCCGTGCTTTATTGATCCTCGGGCAGTTACCCGAGAGTTGGAACGGCACTGTTACCATGATCAATTCCTCTACAGGAAAGAAAAAATTGAAGTTCGATGATGTGGTGAATCTGATTACGACAGAGGAGATCAGGCGACAAGCAGATGATGGTTCCACTTCCGGATCAACGTTGAATGTTGATAGCAGAGACAGAGTTCAAACAAGGGCAATGGGCATGGTAAATCAAAATCGAGGAACGGCAGATCCAAATCGAGAAACCCAAGCAATTCCAACAATAATCAAAATCAGAATGCGAAGAAGATTATTGAGTGTTGAAATTGTGATAAAACTGGACATTACAGAAATCAGTGCAGGTCAGAGAAGAAAGAAACACACAACAAGAATGAATCCAATGTTCTTTGGGGTGTCTTCCGTGTATTGACTTTTTTGCCCTTAATGAGATGTCAGTATAAAAGGGCATCTCATATTTTTCATTAGGCTCTAGGGTTTTTATCCTCGGTGTGACCGTTGTAAAAACTTCTCATTGATAGTGGATTGATCTCTGGTGTGCTCCGTGGACGTAGGCAAGATTTGCCGAACCACGTAAAATTTTTGTGTCTTTGCTTCGATTTGTTTGTTTATTTCTTTTGATTGATTGCATCCCAAGATCCAAAATCGTAACAATAATTATACCAGTAGAGTAAGACATTTTATGTTTGGTTGTAGTTTTTAGTTATTTTTATTAAGGAACGTAATAATGAAGTTTTTTGTTGTTGGTTGACCATTAATAAGTTGTGGATGAAAATGATTAAAATGTAGATAAACATATATAAAACGTGAAAAAATATCTTGACACGTGTGGGAGACCTGAAATATTTTTTTTTATATCAAATTTTCCCTTATTAGCAAGCAACAAGACTTGAATCGAGATCCCCTTACTAAGGAGCTGATTCGGTAGAGACCTGAAATATTAATATTGCATTATTCTCTCTCTTCTAGCATAGTTATATTGTGTTAATCGTGCTTGTTAAATTATATGTGTTATGTCATAGTGTATTACATGTGTAATCCTATGTGTACTTGTATATAAAGGGATTAAACCCTAAGTGCAATACAAGGATTCCATTATTCCATTATCTGATTGTAACATGGTATCAGAGCCACCACCTCAAAAACCCTAATTTTTTTTTGGATTCCTTCATCGTCGCCGCCGCCGTCGTTGCCGTCAACGTCGCCTTCATCCGTTGTCACCGTCGCCGTCATCCGTTGTCGCCGTCGCCGTTGTGCCCCTGCGCGCCGCCCCTGCCGCTGCTTGCACAGCCCTTGCCGCTGCGCGCGCCGCCCTTGCCGCTGACGCGCGTCGCCCCGCCCGGCCCTGCCCCATGCCCTGCTCTGCCGCGTGCCCTGCCCTTGCCCTGCCAGGTGCCCTGCCGCGCCCAACAGCCCCTGTCGAGCGCCTTGCTCTGCCCTGCTAGGTGCCCTGCTGTGCCCAGACACACCCAGCAGAGTGCCCAGCCGCGCCCTGCCGAGCGCCGTGCCCTGCCCGAGCTTCGCGTTGTGCCCGACAGCGCCCAGCCCTGACGCGCGCCCTGCTGAGCGCCCTACCTTGCCCTGCCAGGTGCCCTGCAGTGCCTAGACACACCCTGCCGAGTGCCTAGCCACGCCTGCTGAGCGCCGTGCCCTGCCCGAGCGTCGCCTGATCCGCGCCCTGCCCCCTGCGCCCGTGATCCCGCTGTTTCAGGGATCCTGTTTGCTCACCAGCGCGTCAACGCGTTTTTCGACAACGCACGCGCCCGCGATTCTCGGACACGATTTTCCAGTACGCGAGCCAACTACCCATGCGATTTCCAGTTGCCTATGGATCTCTTTCATCTGAAACTGTCGACTAAGATGATTCTTGACCAGAGTAATACCAGTAGAGTCATCGCCAGTTATAATCATGTCGTCAACATACAGAAGAAGGATCACCCGTCCTTGCGATGAGGAACGCACAAACATAGAATGGTTTTGGTGGCTCTCAACAAAACCAATTGTCAGAATAGCACCACTAGACGCTCTACTACTGGGTTCTGTATATTTCTTGAAGATTCCATCATCTCTTGGCGCGGCAAGAAACAAGAATTCGTTTCTCTGTCCAGCACTGAGGCTTAGTATCGCGCCATGGCTATTACCACCAAGGATATTGTTCATCTTAGACATCTCTTGGTGGACTTAGGAGTCACTATGACTGGTCCTACTCCTCTTCATTGTGATAACCGGTGTGCTATTCAGATAGCCAGCAATCCGGTCTTTCATGAAAGGATCAAACACATTGAGATTGACCGTCACTTCGTTCGTCAGCACTTCCTTGCAGAGACAATATCACTTCCGCATATTTCCTCCGTAGAGCAGCTTGCTGATTTCTTTACGAAGTCACATCCAGTTCCTCGATTTCAGTTTCTCATTCGCAAACTCACCTTGTATGATCCACCATGAGTTTGAGAAGGGCTGTTAAATTATGTGTTATGTCATAGTGTATTACATGTGTAATCCTATGTGTGTTTGTATATAAAAGAATTAAACCATAAGTGCAATACAATGATTCCATTATTCCATTCTCTTATTGTAACAGTGCTAAACAAACAATATTTTATCCCTTATTCCACCTTATCCACCCTTATTCCTCCCATTCAGCTACCCAGATAGGGGTATAAGATATATTAACAATAAATTATATGTATACACTTACAAAAGTTACATGTTTCACATAAACAAAACATACATCTCTCTGGGAGACTATGTTATAAAGCCCTGTTTAGAATAATTGATGGTGGCTTACCTAAAAAGCCATGCATCACATATTCCAATTAAGCTACCCAGAATCACCCACAACGTTTTCCACACGTCTCCATCTCATGACAAAGAAATGGAGATCCACACCCATCCCAACAAGCATGAATGGGGCAACTTACAATCCCAAAATTAGGTTAGCTTTTCACCATCACACACTTCTCTTTCATGTGTAGCAATAACCCCACCCCACATGGAACACCACCCCCCCCCCCCCCCTTGAGTTGAGATCTCAGCTTCATTTCCCATGTTTTGTGGATCCTCTTGTGAATCCCCAAAATCCCAATGAACAGTTTCATACTTTTTGTTCTTCTTTATGGGTTTCAGAGCCACCATGCCTCTGTGTCATGCCTACACTGAAATGCCCATTGAGATTCATGTGACCTGCCTTGAAAGTTTCATAGGTTAAAAGTCTTTGCACTCCATCCTCACTCACCGCCCCCGCCCCCCCGGTTTGGAACGGATGCTTTATTCTTAGATATACATTTATCAAAGCATAAGTAAATATAAATAAGGATAAAATGATTTTGTGTTTAGTTGTGTTTTAAATTATTCTCGTTGGTAAACGTAAGAATAAATGTTTTGTTGTTTGGATAAAATATGAATAAAGTATGGATAAGGATTTATAAAAGGTGAAAAAATAATGATAGTCGATTTGACATATGATTTATAAGAGGTGATGACAATTGATTTGACAGTGGACCCACATATTCTTTAAGTGGAATAACCTAGGATAACTTTAATTTCAGGGGTTGGTTGGAATCCATATACCATTTTATACCAGTTTATTCTGGCATACTTTATCAGGGGTTATCCAGGGGTAAACAAACACCTTTTATCCCTTATCCGAGGTTATTCGGGGTAGGGACGAGACAGTTTCGATCTACAAAAAGAATTCTTTTTTTTTTTCAAGAATCAAGGTAAGTTTTATCTGTCATGAAAAAGAAATTTTGTCTGAGATATTAAAATGAATATAAGAATAGAAGATTTTGAACGTTATTTTCTAGGGTGCTTCATTAGAGGAGAGTGCTTGCATTATTACACAGTTTCATTTCCAGCCCCCCTTTCTAATCCATCAACCTTCTAATCATGTATATGCTTCATTGAACAAATAATGTCTTTTATGAGGTTGGATGTGACATTTTTCAATATATAGTGCTGTACACTAAATTTTCAACCCCGCACTCTGTCCAAATTTGAACAATGGTCCCCCAAGCAGAGAAGTTCCCTCTACAAGCCTAGGCACCGTTTGGGGGGGGGGGGGGGGGGTGGAAGGGGAGAAATTTCAAAAATTTGATTGATTTTTTCAAAACATCGTTCTAGTAGATTCTCAGACAATGGTGAATCAACGGTGAACACTAAAAACGTGACGAACATGATGTTTGAAAAAAATACATTTGGATTCGCATTTGACGGTTGAACTGTAGAGTCCATCTGAAAGCTTATCCAAATTCTAAACAGAACCTAAGGCCTTCATGACAATTCATGGTGTATTTAAAGTTATATAATGTCAGGTTATCGAGCCACATCATTGTTCAAAAAAAAAAAAAACTTGATAATTGGGTGATTCACCTATTCAAGAATTGATATATACCACTCGTGATCCAGTAAGAAAATATTTTAAAATTTAAATACTGTATAAAAATAAAAATACATGACCATAATGCATATTAAATAGGAAGTTTGACGGAAAACATTAAGTGAGTAATAAATAAATTAACAAATTAATTATCATGATATTATCAAATTAAGATATGCACATATCATCACTTGAAGTGACCTCTAGTATAAAAATATATTACCAAATTAAACTATAAATCAATCTAAAAAATATTGTGAATATTGAAATATGACGTAGAATTTTCAGATATATCATTCATTTCAAGAGAGACAACTTAACAGATTTTAATTATTGATATCGGTTGAGACAATGATCTGACCCGACTAAAAATTTAATTGATTTGTTTTAAATCTACCCATCACTCGAGCTGAATTATAAGATTTTAATGAGAGCATCAACTACATTCATCTGATTATGCATTTCACCAACAGATTATTGACCTTGCATTATACACTGTATTATACATTACAGAGACAAACTTCCACCAAAGTTCTAATTACAGAAGGAAGGAAAACATAAATATATAACTTATTTTTTTGTTCCCTTCAATTTCATGACTTTTGCAAGGTCTAAGTATAATTAGTTTCAACTGTAGTTCTTAAAATCCTAAAAAAGAAATCAAGCATTGGATGCAAGACATTAGTTGTTATGCTAGTCGTTATACATCTAGCTAGCTGTCCATCATCATTGTTTTTGTACTTCAAAGGGTTCAACAGGAAGGAATTGTGAACTGTGGGTACAGTGATCTCTTGGAAATTCCATTATGATTTATTGAATTCTTACAAAGGCTCCATCCTAGAGTGGAAGATTTCCACTCTGTTTGATTGCCTACATTAATTATTTATGAAGGCTAAAGTCATAGATGCCATGTATATGGAGTACATTATTCAAAGACTTTGGCTGGGGGTGAAGTGCACCTTATTTTCTCTGTTTTGATCTAATTACAAAAATATCAACCAAAAAGCCAATTTTTGAATGGTCGCACTTAGGTTGCTGGTGAAGTGCACGTAAGAATGATATACATGTCAAATTATCTCTCATCATCTCTTATAATTCAAATAGGGTTCTACAAAGTAAAATCACTTTCCACTTTTTATAAATAATCATCCGCGCATGTTATGCATCTTTTATCAACAACTTAGCCATAGTCAATCAAATAATAAAAAATTCAGTATGTCGTTTCGTAACGAAAATGACTAAAAACACACCGAATAAAAAATGATTTATATCTTATATATACTAGAATAATTATCTATCTTGGAATAGCTTATGTCGTTACCTATAAAGGGGCTTAGTTTTTAGACAATAAGGTTTCAAACCATGATTTTAATTTTAGCTTAAGGTTTCAAATTTAAATTTTATATGTTAGAAGAACAAAATAAATTTTGTGAAAAAACTTATTGATTCTGGTTAAGAGTAGATTTTATGAAAAAAAATGATTTTGAAAATTGTTTTCAAACTAGACCTGCATGATGAGCGTACCTTAGAATCCATTACATGCACAGTTGAAAAGCCTTTTTAGGTGAAAAATACGAGGCACAGGATAGTAATTGGCTTTCAAAGCCTTTTTAAGTGAAAAATACAAGGCACAAGATAGTTGGCTTTCACTGGTCAAATGGGAAGGCTTTGCTGAGCAACCAAACCTAACCTAACGTAATCCCTTTCATGGTCTTCAATATGCTGTGCTTTTAATTTGAATCCTTGTGGCCCTTTCTTATAAGAACATGTTGCCAATTGGAAGAGAAATAGAATGATAAGAAAAAAAGTAAAAACAAAATTCAAGCTTCCCACTTGTTACAACATACATGGACCACAAGTTGAATCTCCCCAATAATATAACAAAATATTAGGGGGGAAGAGATGGAGTGGTAGGTTAAGAAAGACAAACACATCAACACCTATACTCATTTGTTTGTTTAATTGATATTCCATGTGATGCTTAGAACATTATATAGGGTTTGCCACCTAAAGCTCTATAAATTCCCATGGACAAATTAAGTGGGGTAGATGATTATTGGGTCTAATACTTGCATGTCAAGTTATTAATCATCCTCTTATTGAAAATTGTTGGCTATTTTTACATGAAATCTACATTTCATCTTGGTTTTATCGATGGATTAATGACTCAAATTATGTTGGGAAGATCTTGATCGAAATTTAATTAGTGTGTGTTTAATTTTGTATTGAGAAGATAGAGAAGAGATTCACATGGACTTCTACTTGATAGTGACAGCAATTGCAGATGATATCTGGCTTTACAGGCCACAGAAATAAAAAATATGTACATTAATTTATTTATCTAATGTTATTTGGAGTATTAAATGGAACGTAGCTCCTTTCATCTATCTTGTACAAACCTTTATAAATGTGATCAGGAACTCTCAATGGGAATTGAAGGGCTAGCAATGACGCACAGGATGGATGCTAACACAAGCAGACCTAGCTATGTGCAATATCATTGTATAGTCTCATTTTACTGATGAGACATATGCTCTGTTACATAAAACATATTATTTTTATTTTTTATTATAAATTTATACACAATTATTTAGACTTTATATTTTTTTATATTTTTTGTTAAATAAAATATATATACATAAAAAAATAAAGCAACTCTTATCCTAACTGTCTCTAATGATTACATTGAAGGGTCTCCTTAATAGGCATATTTGTTATATATTGTGGAGTCTAATGATGTGCACAGAGGATTGTTGGCGCTACGTAGGGTCGAACGGGGTCTTTTGTGTGTTGATTTTTTTTGTCTTTAATGAGATGTCAGTATAAAAAGGGCATCTCATATTTTTCATTAGGCTTTTTAGAGTTTTTCTCTTCGGTGTGACCATTGTAAAAACTTTTCATTGATAGTGGATTGATCTCTGGTGTGCTCCGTGGACGTAGGCAAGATTTGTCGAACCACGTAAATTTTTTGTGTCTTTGCTTCAATTTGTTTGTTTATTTCCTTTGATTGATTGCATCTCAAGATTCGAAATCGTAACAATAGTTACCACCACCACAAGAGAAAAAAAACCTAATAATTTATTCTTGTAAAATGTTAGACTCAACTCTGTTTCAGCCACAAATATTGTCCACGCTCTTTTTTTTTTATAAATTGTATATCTAATATAGTGTGAAATATATCTTTTTGTAAATAAATGAAATATCATACTCCAATTAATTGCATGAACTCATTTATAATAACAGATCTGCATGTCAAGTGGTGATTTGATGTTTATTATGTATTTAAACACAACCAACAAAAAAGAATGATCAGATGTTGATTGTAATATTAGAAACAAGCATGGCAAAACAACAGTGTGGTTTGTTGTATTTGTATCAGTCCTGTTAAAGACGCAACTAGAATTAACTTTCAATCAAATTCTTCAAGAATCTAAAAAAAAAAGATAGCTAAAAGTTTTAAATGTAAAATCCCTTAATTAGAAAAAAAAATGTATGATATTTTTTTTTATTACTAGAAATGTATAAAATGTGATTTTAGATCATTCAACCACCACGACTACGACTACTAACCCTACTCCACATGCATATATATCAAGAAAATTAAAATTTGGACCCTCTCTTATTAGTGATAAAAGGAAGAATCATTTGAATGCGACTTAACATAATTTTATGAGAGTTTATGTCACTTGAAATTCCTGTCGTTGTCCGTGCGATACTTCAGATAATTTTCTTTAATCGGATTCTTTCCAAATATTAAAATGAATTAAGCTTGAATGAAATAAATAAAAAGATCCAATTAACATTGAGATTTTAAAGATTCATAAATCTCAAAAGAGAGGAAACTTCAAATATTATTGATAACAAAACTGTTTTGTTCTAGGTTACAAATCTCCCTTTTATACAGGGTTTACCCTAGATGAAATTTTAAAGCGGGTCCATATATAATTATATATAAAAAAATAGATTGTTTAATCTTGCATACTATGAATATTACTAGATGTATAACATTATATAATTATTTAAATTAAAAAATTATATAATATCATATGCAATTAATAAAACAAAAAAAAATTTAAAAATTGAGATGTATGATGGATTTTGGTTGGAGAGATTTAAGGAAAATAAAAACTTTAGGCTTGTTTTGTGGAATATCAAACAAATTGAAAAGTTTGTTAAGAGGATTAATTAAAGTAATATATCTTACTGTACATTTTATTAAGCGAAAATGACAAAAAAAATATATTATAAAAGTTAAAAATACCAAAATTAGCCACTTTTTAAAATTATACCTAAAAAAGTCTTATTTCACGATTTTGGAAGCACAAAAAACCAATTTACCATTTTGCACTTAGATCCTTAATATATTCCATACCTCCTTAATTTGTTAAAATATTTCACCCCTTTTAACTTTGTTAATGTATTTCACACATTTTCATATAGATCAACTTTTTTTTATTTTAAATTTTTTGTGGTTAGGTAGATTTTGTAAAATATGTATCAATATAATTTGAGTTTTTAATGATGAACTCCAATAAACGTTGATGCTTTTTAAAAAAAATAGATTTGTATTAATGATATCATAAAATTACGTGAATAGCAAAAAACAATGTAAATAAGGATTTATAATATTAAAATATTATTTGTTGCATTGAGGCACAACACAGATTTAGATTACATATTATGATTATACACTATGAAAAATGATAAATAATATCTTGTAAGATATATATAAGAAACATACAATATGATATATAATAACAAAACCTCTAAGAGAATTAATTTTTGTCATGTATAGAGAGATTGTTGTTTTGTAGGAAAATATGTTTTTGGTGTGGAATAACTTAAGAGGGTTAGAGGGATGTTAATGATTTAATTACATAAGGGTAGATTAGCCTTTTGTATTTTCAAAATTGTGAAAAGAGACTTTTTAGGTATAATTTTACAAAGTGACTGATATGGATATTTCTAACTTTTAGGAGATCTTTTTGATCATTTTTCCTTTTATTAAATCCACTGAATAGATGGTTTGTAAGAGCCCTTCTTGGGTGGGGGACTAGGCAATTTACCTTGGTGGCCTTGTCCCAGAGTCGGCTTTACTTTTATACTAATAACAAAAAATTAAAAAAATAACTAAAACTAGTAACAATTGAAACCCTGAACCACTGAGATCCAAGATGATTCTTGGAATAAATGAGATCAATTTCGATATATTAGGAGAGAGAAATAACAAATCTACAAATTAATTTGAAGACTCAATAAAAAAAAAAATAGAGAAATAAGGATTTTGTAGTGGTGTATGCGATCCCGAACTTGCCCTTTGGTGGATCGTTTTGATGGCCTCATTGCTCTAGAAACGCATCCAACTCCTGTTCTGCATTAGTTTGCTTATTTGGTTTATTGAATACATTATGACATGTGAGCAAAATTTAAATATGCTTTCTTTTTTTATTATTTTTATTTTCTTCTTTCATGTTCTTTGCATGAAAACATCACCGCTTGGACTGAGAAGGAGTGGAGAGTGCGTGCGTTATAAAGAAAAACTGAAGATTGAAAAGTGATTTGAAACATGCCTTGAATGCATGATGTAGTTTGAAAAACATTTTAAAACATGCTCGGGGAATTTTTTTTTTTTTTTTTGTTGAGTTTTGTGTTAAAAATTTATAAAAGATTAAAAATAATCATATGATTTTCTCATTTGTAATAGGTGATGACATGTTATTTAATATGTGAAATCCCTTATTAATAAAATAGATCGAGTGAAACAACTTAAGTGTCATCATTTAAGATTTTTCATCCTATTTTCCACATATTCGGTTATCCAAACATGGATAGAAAGCATATATCTTTGAAAAAATAATATTTTTATTGTTTGTATGAAAAAAACGTGACTACTGTGAAAAATTGTGAACATGCAAAATGCTTATTAACATTTTTGGGCTAAATTATCATGCAAAAGCATGTTCCACTTTGAAAAAGTTACCTCGGGTGGGATTATCTAGTTTGATAAGTGGTTAAGGTTTTAAAGGTAAATTGTTTTAATTTAAAAAAATAAAAAATCTATCAATTGTAACAGAAATTGGAGATAAATATTATTATAACATTTACGTGGAACAAAAAATCTCATTTTTATTTAAACAATTATTTTTTTATATAAGTTGTCATTTTCTTTGCTTATCCCTATAATTACTTTTATCCCACCATTTATACCATACTAAACTAGCCCTAAATATTCACTCATACTAAATTTGATGATCCAAATTCTAAATTAACCCTCCAAATATCCATATTATCCAAAACATCTCTTTTTATCAAGTCCCATGCACTAAACAACATAATAAATAAAGAGAACAATTGAAGGGCAACCGAAAATTCTGGCAGGGTTTTGTTTTCATGAGGTCCCACGACTTTTCAACTACATTAAAAAGCATCCAAAAAGCCTATGAATACATCCAAAAATTAAACACACTGTGTCACTATGGCCTCCCTGGGTCAGGTTCTGGCCACCCCCAAATATGTGACCCACACACACACACACACACACACACACACACAAAACCCAATATAGTATATTTTATTGGTGATTATCAATTGAAATTCAAAATTATAGTTTCTGAAAATTTTATTAGCAGTCCCACTAAATTAAAGAAGTCTTTTTGAGGAGCCAACTAAATTTAGATCATAACTATTAAAAAATAAAAATACGTTTAGCTGATGTTTAAAATCTCATAATGAAAAAGTTTTATTTTAGAACTTGAATTTTATTAAAAATTATTTAATAATTTAAATAATTTAATGCTTTGTTAAAGTATTTTTTTTTATTATTCTGATATAAAAAAGGGTAGTGACTTGCTGTATGAATTAAAATATCAAACTTTAAAAAGTGTTTCATTTAAGGACTAAAATTATTAATGTTAGGAGTAAAAACGAAATCTGTAAAAAGTAAATTTTCACATATAAAAGTTAAAATCTTAACTGTGGGTATCTTGATTTTCTAACAACAACTATTTGATGTTAATATTTAAACTAAATTAACTAGACAAATATGGATGTTTAATTAACTTTCCCAATTTTTTTTTATTTAATTAAAAATTTTCAGCATATTTTTCAGATTAATTAAAAATGAAAAAATATTCCCCCTAGTCATCAGGGGCTGTTTCATTTTCATGTGATGAACATGGGAAGGAGAGAATAGTCAGACCTCTCTCTATTTCTCCCTTTTTTTGTTGCCTTGAATTTCTTCTATAAACTCTCTCTCTCTCTCTGTCTGTCTCTGTTGGGTTCCTCTTTTTGTTCAAATCGAAAACTCAATCAACGAAAAAGACTACTTTTTCCAAGAAACCCACAACCCCTCTCGCCCCACTCTCTTCACAGGTGCTCTCTCTTTCTCTCTTCATCTGGGTCTTCTCAAATTAGATTTTTTTTGAACTGGGCCTCAATTTTTTTGAAGAATAATTCGTGGTTTTACATTTGGGTTCCTCTTATCACGATTTTTTTTCAGGTTTTGAATTCTCGCTGTGTCCCTCTCTGTCTCTGTTGTTTTTTTGTTTTGTGTGTTTAACGTTGGAAGTACGTATAGTGGCTTAATGGGTTTGATTTTTCAGGGCGTCAAAGCCATTAAAAGCCAGCTCATTGATTGTGTTCTTTGTGGGTCCGTTGTTTTATGGAAGAAAAATTTATAAAAATTGCATTTTTTTGAATTTTGATTTGGTTCTTTACTTTCTTTTTTTGTTGGGTTTCTTTTATAACCGTGTTTTGATTCTCTATGAGTTTGTATTGACAAAATCGATTTTTTTTTGTATCATTTGGGATTTCATGTTTGATTTTTGTTTGCAACTGTTACCTTTCATTTCTTTCTTTTGGTTTATTAGTCTTTTGTGAGTTTTCATGCTTAAGCATTTCAGGTGAAGTTCTGTTTTTTTTTTGGGGGTGGGGTGGGGGTTCATTTTGGTGATTTTTGGTCCATCTTTGTCCTTTATGTTTTGTTGAACTTGGAATTGGACTTGTTGGTGGGAGGATTCATTGAAGAATTGTTATCGATAAATCAGGGATTTTGGTTTGTTCAGGTTGGCGGGGAAGACTTGAGTTGCGAAGAATAAGGTTTGATATCTGGGATTGAAGAGGTTTCTTTTTCACATGCTACCTGTCAACCGGATTAGAACTCAGCCCAGGGCTAGTAGATCTTGGTTCTCAGGTGGAGTGATTGTTTTAGCAATTCTTAGAATTTCTAGTTGATGAAGTTTTTGATCCCTTGTTTGTTTTATTTGGTTTTAGTTTATAAGAAAAATATACATTTTGATCGAATACAATTTTTGAATATATATTTATTAGTTTAAATTGTCATTTATTTTATTGGGTTGGATTGGATGTATGATATTTTATTCTGATGTAAAATTAAATTACATTGTTTATCATAATTAATGTATTGTGGGTTTTTTTTTCTTTTTCTTTTTTTGATGTATGATTGTATATCAATGGGTGTCTTGTTGTGTATGCTGTATGGGATGATCAGATATATCCTTTGAAATTATTATTATTTTTTTAAAATTTTAATTTTTTGTAAGTTTAGCAAATGCGTCATCCAAGAGAAATGCATTGTAGATGAATTTAATTGATTGGATAACTTTACTCGACCTATGTTCAAATTTGTTTGTCTTCCAAACACATACTGGCTTTCAGTTTTTGTAACTATCAGATTACCCAGAAAAAACCATTGTGTGAGAAATTCCTTTTTCTTTGGTGTGAACTTTAACGTATGATTAACTTAGTCCTAGATTTGTTTTCTTGTCTGATGCTTGTTATCATCTAATTCGACATTTTATATTTCCTTTGCTTGAATATGTTTGTTCTACAGGAATGGACTACTCAGACTCAAGGCGGAAGCCTCATTATCTGGCGAAGGTTCTTATGGTTGCTGTTCTTACTGCCATATGCATAATCATATTGAAGCAGTCAGGTCATAGTGGCCCGAGCCCGGTAAATATATCAAACTTATTGGATCATTTTTATTTATATTGTGTCAGCGAACTGGGAACATATCATCTTCCAAATAAGGGACATTAGCCGGCAAACTCGCATCTGTCATATTCTAGTACTCCTCTTATTGTGTGCGAGGGCATAAGCTAAGAGTGTTGGATTTTTTGTCATTTCTGATTGGATGTTTTCTGTCATTGGACAATACTCAGTTAATTCTTTCCTATTATTTGGGGTGACAAAAAAACGAAGAATTGTCAAGGAAGCTGCTGCTTCTCATTAGAATTCATTCCAGAGTTAACATGAATGACTGTCACTCTGATTCGTATACCAGATATGGTATGATGAATCACCCTGGACAAGGGCGTAAGAAGAAGGCATGACAATATTTGTCATGTTGTTGGTTCCCCTTAGGTTTGGTGGAATGTTTATTACCGAAATGGTCTTTACAATATATAGAGACAGTTTGTGAGCAATACCTGATGTATTTCGTTATAATACTTCAAGGATGGTGCATAGAAATTACCTTTATTTGATGAAGTGGTGGACTGTGAGATCTTGTTCTTTTTATGGAAAGTGGAAAGCAATGTTTTTCTTTCATGTACACATGATCGGGTTTGTGTCTCAGTATTCTCGCAAACCTTAACTATTTGTTGAGGAAGGTCTGTATTTAAATGCTGATGGTATTCATTTGAGGCATCGTTTCCTTAATACAGGAAAAAGTGGTTGCGTGTACTCCGTGTACAGATATTCTAAAATTGGAAAAGAATTGTATGAGATTATATAGACAAATTTATCAACTTTCCATGTTTTGAGCTGAAATAAGTAAGAAATAATTTAAATATGATGAATGCAAAAATGATTTATTAAATATATTGCTCCATGTGGACACCATATAGTGTCTAACAGGTGCCTCATGGCTTGTTTTTAACATCGAAGTGTCCGCAAGAGTGTAAAAGTGTTCTGCCAGGTAGCCACTTTCTGTTGTAGTGATTTAACTTACTGAACATCAATGAAATATATGTGGTCTACCTTAAAAATTTCTTGTTTAATCCTTCATGACTTATGTCTGATTGAGTGGCGAAACAATCACCTCTGTGAGTTCTTGTTCAAATAAGAAAAGCAGTAAAGAAATGGGTAGCAGAATGATGATTTCTCATCTTAGGGTTAATGTTTTTGTGTAGAGGATAGAAGTTTATTCTCTTTTAAATTGAAACTTAAGAATTCATGATATCATATTCTCTAATTTTCAGTTATTGGATTTCTAATACAGTAATAGGTGACAGAGGCTGTCTTGCATTTCTTATGCGTAAACACTCATAAGATTACAGTTTGTACATTTATCAAACTTTAGAGTTGAGTTAGGTTCCACCCTTTCCAAATTGGAGCTGAATAAATATGGACAGATAAACAAGCCATTTTGTGGGAGTTTGGCCCAGTCTCAATAATTTTGTGAGGATCAAAGACACGTTTATAATGATTATGCCATTTCTCTATATTTGTCTCTTCTCGTAAATCTACAGTCAACTTTTCCTTGCTCCGCACAAAAATTGGTTAGATGTTTTCTCATAATGCAATCTTGATCTTGCTAAATTGTTTCTGAAGACGTGAAGTAAATTTTTCTCAAGCTTTCTTTTGTAAAAATGTTTAGAGGGGTACCTTTGCCAATGTTTGATCTGTGCTATGTTTTTCATTTTTCAGTTTTCCCGTCATGAGCCTGGGATTACCCATGTCTTAGTAACTGGAGGTGCTGGCTATATAGGTTCACATGCTACACTACGGCTTTTGAAGGACAAATACCGTGTAACCATAGTGGTAAGCAACTATCTCCTTGCATATCTTTAAATTTTTGCAAGGTGATATGTGGCATGCTCGAAAAAACTAATTTGTTTGATATGTGAACTGTGATATATTTTTTCTTTTAGTTTATAATATAGGAATATCATTTGTTTCCATATTTGAGTTGTATTTTGACTTTGTATTGCTAGACAAATGAATGATATATATCAGGGTATGGCTATTGTACCCTGAAATGTCTCTTATAATCTGGTTTTTGTTTCACTTTACTTGGTAATGCTTAATATTCTCCTGCCTGTTCTGACAGGATAATCTATCTCGAGGTAACCTTGGCGCCGTTAAGGTTCTCCAGGAGCAATTTCCAGAGCCTGGAAGGCTTCAGTTCATATATGCTGATTTAGGGGATGCAAAAGCTGTATCCTTATACATTGATTTTTATTTTATTTTATGTTTTTTTTTTTTTTTTTTTTTTTGGGGTCTGAGGTTTAAGTGCATGTAATATTGGGCAGGAAGGCATTCATTCCTTAACAAATAGACAGGTGAACCAAATTTTTGCTGAAAATGCGTTTGATGCTGTGATGCATTTTGCCGCTGTTGCTTATGTGGGAGAGAGCACACTTGACCCATTGAGGTACTCTTTCATTCATTTGTTCTCACCATAAGTTTATCTGATTAATGCATCTTCAAACTGGGACACGAGAATATTCCTGTGCTGATTGTGCTTCTCTTGTATATTAATTTATGGGTATTTGATCTTCTAATGTTTCAGGGATAGATGTCTCGATTTAAAGTTGTGGGCATAGCATAATTATAGATTCATATCAATTCTCATATAAGGAATTTAGTTAGTAATTACAATCCTTTTTGAAAGTTAAATATGTTTGAAGTATGCGAAATGTAAATTGAGAGTATATTCCCCTATCCGTTGCATGCTACACTGAATCATATATTAGCAATACATTTCTAAAGCATTTGATACTCTTCACCTTTCATATGTTCCATTTGAATCCATGGACATATGCATAATGTTTCAAGTGGAATCCTGTACGTTAGGATCATGTCTCAGATTTGAAATTAATCTGCAGGGCTATACATGAGCCACATCATCCACTGTGTATTCTTTCCTTTGTGGAACTATTATTAATCTCAAAAATCTTATAGGAACTAAGGGGAGTATCATGAGATAAAAACAGCCAATATGAGAATGCATGATGTGGTTGCATAATATTGATTGTCCTACTACAACATTAAATACATGGTTTTCTATTAGTTAATACCTGATATTTTGTTTTTTTTTTCCAAATTATGTCAATTCATCATATTGGATTGAATGCATGATGTGATCAGAAATGCACTTGCATTCTTTAAATCTCGTGATATATACTCGCTTCAGGTTTTTTCTAGTAGGTGGAGCATCATTGTTTGTAAATCAGAAAAAGTGATTGAGAGAGGTATTGTTGGGATAGCACCATGGAGTGATAAATCGGATTAATTATAATATATACCTGCAGTAAATGTCAAAGGGAATATTGTTGAATTTAACTCTCATTTAATTACAACCCCATAATAAGCAAATAAATGCATAAATAAATGAAAGGACACTGCAGAAATTATGTTCTGTTTGGTTGCTGACTGCTATAAATCTAAGGTTTTATTCTATATTTGATCATACACACAGGTATTATCATAATATCACATCGAATACTCTAGTTGTGTTGGAGGCCATGGCAGCCCATGGAGTTAAAACTTTGATATATTCCAGCACGTGCGCAACTTATGGGCAGCCTGAAAAAATGCCCATTACAGAAGAAACTACTCAGGTAAGATGCAAGATTTAAGTTTATGTTATAAATTAGTATGTAGTAGAGTACTCTTGTTTACATAATTTGTATTTGAGATTTTTTTATTAGATTGTTCTTTTTTGATAATCAATGTTGCATGGGTAGTTGATCGTCGTGTTTATCGATGCAGGCCCCGATCAACCCTTATGGAAAGGCCAAGAAAATGGCAGAGGATATTATTTTAGACTTCTCAAAGAATAACAATATGGCTGTGATGATTCTGAGGTGTGTACCTTAAAAATTTAACATTAATACGAAAGTGTGTATTGAAACTAACATTATTATCGTTCCCATGTGCAGATATTTTAACGTTATTGGATCGGATCCAGAAGGTAGATTAGGTGAAGCTCCAAGACCGGAACTGCGTGAGCATGGTCGAATATCTGGTGCTTGTTTTGATGCGGCACTTGGAATAATCCCAGGGCTGAAGGTATTAGTGATCATTATTATTATTTTGTCAGATATACAACATGGCTACTTCCCGTTTGGAACTTTCTCAAACTGATTCTGCTTTTACGAAACCAGTTTTCAGATACAGTTCTGATGGTTTTTGAATGTAGTATTTATGTGTGAAAAACAACTTTTAAGAAAAAGCTGGTTGAAAATAACTTTTAAGAAAAAGCTGGTTGAGAGCAACTTTTCTGAAAAAGCTGTTTTTGAAAATTGGTTACACACTGGAGTAGCTGTCTTAAGAATTTTGGATTGCTAATCTGCATTTCACTGACCTGTCATTAGGTTAAGGGAACAGACTACAGCACAGAAGATGGAACCTGTATAAGAGACTACATCGACGTCACTGATTTAGTTGATGCGCATGTGAAGGCGCTTAACAACGCAAGGCCCAAAAAAGTTGGCATATACAATGTTGGAACTGGAAAAGGTTTGTTAAGTTGGTTCCTTTGATTGAATCCATAGTCCATGGTTGTCTGATTTTATAGCATTCATTATACGCGAGACAGTGGCTGTCTTATGCTATATAATTACATTCAAATCACACTATATCGAGCAGGTAGGTCAGTAAGGGAGTTCGTTGAAGCATGTAAGAAGGCAACCGGCGTCGAGATTAAAGTTGAGTACCTCAGTCGCCGGCCTGGCGACTACGCCGAAGTCTATAGCAACCCGTCTAAGATCAATCGCGAGCTGAATTGGTCTGCGCAGTACACTGATCTCGAGCAGAGTCTGCGGGTTGCGTGGAGATGGCAGAAGGCCCACCAGAACGGGTATGGTTCACCTTTGGCGATGGATTCCTGATTTCGGAAAATTTGAATTTTTTTTATAGTATGGTATTCAAGACATAGGTCATCTAAGTTGGGAGGAATACTTACAGGAGAGCATTTTACCCTTTTTTTTTATTTTATATATTCCATGGAGGTAAATGGGAAGCAATTTGTTATTTTTATATGGGAGATGGTTCAGTTTAATAATGTGTAAAGCATATATTTCACACCCCCCCCCCCCCCCCCCACCATACATCACAAACTTCAACATGTAATATGTTTTATTTTGTAGTTTTGCTGGATGCTGAATTTGAGGGCTGGAGTTTGGTGAGTGAGGGTTGTCTGTAGAAGATATGGGATAAACTATTTGTACACACTTTGTATTGAATGAAAGGCTGACGCTTTTGATCTTCTGAACTGAATGTATAGATTATAGCTTGTCTTGTGGTAACTTCCAGTGAATTGGATTCTCTGTAAAATCATTACAACATGCGGAAGATATATCAGGTGAAGTGGTGAACTGCCAGGATTCTCTGTAGTTTGGTCTGTTTTAGGGGCAAATTTGTTGGATTTCTCAGTTTTCTTTCTTTCTTTTTTTTTTTTTTTTTTTTTTTTTTCTGGTTTTTGGGATTTCATTTATTGTAGAGACCTATGCCTTTATCTTAAGGGTATATGTACATTCATATGGGGATAAAGCTTAGGACTGGTTGGGTCGGATTAGAACTAGGTTGAACCTGAACCCAACCCGTTGTGTTCGCGTTTAGTTTTGATTGAGATTGAGCTCAGGTTGGGTTTATGCTTTGAATTTAAAATGTGTCATTTGAATAATTAGAATTTTATGAGAGTTAATGCGGTAAGAAATAAAAGAATATGAACATGAACATTTTTTTATTTAGAAAACCCAAGTGCATATGACATTAGCTTTTCTTGGTTCTTGTAATAGGTACATACGCAGTCAAAGGTATGCATTTATACTACTGAATAAAGGCATAGGTTGTATATATACATGGGTGCAACTTGGGTGAGTTGTATCTGATCCAATCTGATTTTTAGACAGATTTGAATTTGGATTTTGACGTTCAGGTTCAATTTGAACATGAGAAACCTGAACCTAATTGGATATTTGAATTTGGATTTTGACGTTCAGGTTCAATCTGAACATGAGAAACCTGAACCTAATTGGGTTGAGCGTTTAAGCAACCTGAATCAAAAGAAGAGAGCGATAATTTTAAATACTATAAATTAAATTTAAATCGTTTAATTTATTTTTATCTAAAATATATACTTGTCCATGATTAAAAAAAAATGGCATCTTTGATGGGAGTCCTCAAAGATACCTATGCATTGCGCAGGCTGTTTGTATATTTTCTTCCACCATTGGAACCGCCGCCCATTTAAACTCTTTTTTTCTTCTTTTTTTATGGTCCATCTGCAATTGTGTATCTATATAGCTGCCATGTGCTTTAGCATCACGTGTGCAAACACACTTGCAACTCTCGGAATTCAAAACACATGTAGACTGGAATTAAGGTTGAAAATGAGGCTGGACGTAAAATTATCCTTACATTGCATTAGTCTAAGTAGTCTCAAGACGGAATGGATGAGAGTGACCGGTCAAATTTTTTCTCAATGGCACTATTAAAATGTTGGATTACATATTAGTTTGTTGTTATATTAGTTTGTTAGTATGCTATTAGTCTTCTCTACGCATGATATGCGTGTAAATCAAAAAATCTATCCACAACCAATACTTTCAATTTTTTTCAATCTATTTATATGTAATATAATATATCATGTTATATATACATAAAGCCCCGGGTCATGACTAAACGGGAAGCCTACTCCTCAATACAGAGTAACCCCCCCACGAAAGTTACACAACGTGCTCTTGCACAATTCACCCCCAAATCCTAATGAAATACATGGACCTCTCCCAAATATTGTCCACATTAATTGGGACCCCACGAAAAACCAGGTGATTACGCGCCATCCAAAGGGACCACATGACCGCCGGAATCAGCAACTGAGTAATCTTCACCTTCGGTCTTCTATCACCTCTCACACGAAGTGACCTACCAGCCCGCCACAGTCCTGTTGGGTTTTTTTAACAATTTTATTTGAGTGAAATAAATAATACTAATTGCGGGAAAAATATTTATGCAGCCCAAAATAATCACCAAAGCAATCAGAAAAATATAAAGACAAGCAAACCACCAAGCAACACCAAATTTAACGTGGTTCGGCTTAAGCCTACATCCACGGGGCACTCCAGCAGCAATCCACTATATTAAAAATATAATGAAAAATAATGTCTTCTCAAGTTTTGCTTAAAACTTGAGGAATACAAATATAAGAGAGGGATACAGGGTTACTACAAGAATAACCCTAAATCTGATCTTCTAAATAATTGGAAGAAGAAGACCACGTGGAACAACGTCGGAATCCACGAAGAAGAAGTCCTGAAGAGAACTGCTCCTCTCTCTCTCTCTCTCTGTTTTGCCGAACAACAAACTGCCGCACATCAATCGGTCTAAGAAAACAAAAGAGAAAGGAAAACCTAATAATATTATGCACTGTTCACGTGCATATATAACATCATCCATGCATGGGCCCATCATGGGCTGGGCTCACACCCAACAATCTCCCCCTCTAGCCCAATGAGGGGGGAACCCGGTCCGTGACTCCTCACCTGGAGTCCATGCTAGCCAACTTCTTGCAAAGCTCGAACTTGTTCTTCGGAACAACTTTTGTCATCGCATCTGCGGGATTACGGTCGGTGTGAATCTTCTTCATCTTCATCTTCATCAAGTTTTTCTTGATGGCATCACGGATCCAATGATATCTAATATCAATGTGCTTCGTACGAGAATGATAAGTAGCATTTTTACTCAAATCCAAAGCGCTCTGGCTATCACAAAATACTACATACTCGTCTTGCTTCAAACCCAGTTCTTGGAGAAAACGTTTCAACCATATCATTTCTTTACTTGCTTCGGTAGCTGCAATATACTCTGCTTCTGTCGTAGACAAAGCAACACACTTTTGCATTTTTGACTGCCAAGAAACAGCTCCCCCTGCGAAAGTAAATAAGTATCCCGATGTTGACTTTCGTTGATCAAGATCACCTGCCATGTCAGCATCTGTAAAGCCTTCCAACACTGGTTTTGAACTGCCGAAACTCAAGCACAACTTCGAACTGCCCTTTAAATACCTGAAGATCCACTTCACTGCTTCCCAATGATCCTTTCCAGGATTCGCAAGATATCTGCTCACAACACCAACTGCATATGATATATCTGGCCGAGTGCATACCATAGCATACATCAAACTTCCTACTGCAGAGGAGTAGGGAATTTTCTTCATCTCTTCCTTTTCTTCATTGGTCGAGGGACACGAACTTCTGCTCAATTTTAAATTTTCTGTGATAGGCGTGCTAACGGCATTGGCACCTTTCATATTGAACCTTTCAAGAATTCGTTCAATATATTTTTCTTGTGACAACCACAATTTCTTAGCTTTCCTATCACGAATAACCTGCATGCCCAAAATCTGTCGTGCTGATCCTAAGTCTTTCATTTCAAAAGACTTAAATAACTCCTGTTTTAATTTTGTGATCATCATAGCATTCTGTCCGATTATGAGCATATCATCCACATAGAGCAAAAGAATTATGAAATCACATTTAGTGGACCTTTTGAAATAAACACAAGGGTCTGCAGTTGTCTTTTGGTATTCCTGACTCACCATGAAGGAGTCAAACTTTTTATACCACTGCCTTGGTGCCTGCTTCAGTCCATAGAGACTTTTCTTTAATCTGCAAACCATGTGTTCTTTTCCTTTGACTTCAAATCCCTCTGGTTGCACCATGTATATCTCTTCCTCCAAATCGCCATGGAGGAATGCAGTCTTTACATCGAGCTGTTCAACCTCAAGATCAAGGCTAGCTGCTAAACTGAGAACTGTTCTGATGGAAGTCATCTTCACCACTGGAGCGAATATCTCATCGAAGTCTATTCCGTGCTTCTGTCCAAAGCCTTTGACCACTAGTCGAGCTTTGTACTTCACCAGATTCTCGTTCCCATCTCTTTTGAGCTTGAACACCCATTTATTTTGCAAAGCTTTTCTATCCTTAGGAAGTTCAACCAACTCATAAGTATTATTTTTCTGTAGAGAGTTCATCTCATCATGCATGGCCCTAAGCCATTTTTCTTTTTCTTTATGAGTTTGTACCTCCTGAAAACTTTCTGGCTCCCCCTCTTCAGTGAGCAAAATATACTCAGAGGTGGGGTATCTTGATGTTGGCCTGTGCTCTCTGGATGATTTTCTAATCTGAGTATCTGTAGTCTCTGACTGACTATGCTGCTCCCCCTGTTCAGGAACTTCCTGTTCTGGCTCTTCATTGTTGTTAGGAATTTCTGGCACCACATCAATGTCTTCACTTCTCGTCTCCTCTCCATCTGTAGCGGGCTGTCCTGGAGAGGGAATAGGTGTAAGGTCTGCAACACCATCAACTGATTTCGTAGTTTTGTCGAAATCTTTAATACTCTGACTCTCGTAGAAGACCACATCTCTGTGCCGAATCACCCTTTTCTTTATCGGATCCCAAAACCTGTAGCCAAATTCTTCACCGCCATAGCCAATGAAGATGCATGGAACTGCTTTATCATCAAGCTTTTTTCCTGCTCTTTGGGTACATGCACGAAAGCCTTACATCCAAAGACCTTCAAATGTGAATACGAAACCTCCTTTCCGGACAAACTTTCTCTGGAATATTAGAATCCAAAGATACTGTCGGTGATCTGTTTATCAAGTAGCAGGCAGTCGAAACAGCTTCACCCCAGAAGGTTCTAGGCAAATTTACCATCTTCAGCATACACACGACTTTTTCAACGATGGTGCGATTCTTCCGTTCTGCAACACCATTATGCTGTGGAGTACCAGGTTCAGTTCTTTCGTGTCGAATGCCGTGACGCGAGCAATAATCTCTGAACTCTCTCGAAGTGTACTCTCCTCCATTATCTGTCCGTAGTGACTTTAATTTTCTTCCTGTCTCCCTTTCCACCATGGCATGAAATTTTTGAAAGTGCTCGAAGACCTGATCCTTCGTTCTCAACAAATAGACCCACACTTTCCTGGATGCATCATCAATAAAAGTAACAAAATACCTATGGCCACCCAGAGATTCAACCTCAAATGGACCACAAACATCAGAATATATCAAATCAAGAATATTTAATTTTCTTTCTAATGTTTTTCCGAATGAAACTCTATGATGCTTTCCAATCAAACAATGTTCACAAGAGCTAAGAGGCATACCTTTGGAAAAGGAAATTAGAGACTTCTTTGCCAGAACTTGTAACCCCTTCTCGCTCATGTGACCAAGCCGCCTATGCCATAAATCTGGAGACGAATTTTCTTCTGCTGTATTCATTCCATCATTGCATACCTTTAAATGAGTCTTGTACAAAGTGCAACAACTCTTTCCTCTTGCAACAATCAACGAGCCCTTAGTAAGCTTCCATTTTTCATTGCCGAAATAACTTTCGAACCCTTGTCGATCCAAAGCAATCCCCGAAAGCAGATTGAGGCGTAAATCAGGAACATGACGAACATCTTTCAAAATTAATGTGTGTCCTACATCAGTCTGTACGAACACATCATCAATCCCTGCAATCTTTGAGTGGCTGGTGTTACCCATTTTCACGGTGCCAAAGTCTCCTGCTCTGTACGAAGTGAAAGACCCCATATTAGGAGTCGCATGAAAAGATGCTCCTGTATCTACCACCCACTCAGTGCCCCGATCTGAAATATGCAGGCATTCATCCTCTCCGAATGAGAAGACTACCAAATCATCTGCAGATGTAATAGCCACAGTGTTCTTGTCGTCATCCTTTTTCTTCTGATAATGTCCCTCTTTCTGTTCTCTTTTAAAAATTCGGCAATACTTTTTAATGTGACCTGTTTTATCACAATGGTAACACGCAAAATCTCGGGACATTGATTTGCTTCTAGATCTGCCATGACTCTTTGGTCCTCGACTCTTGCTCCTCCCCCTGTTATCTATAACAAGTGCTTGTGGACTGTCTGAAGCCGTTGATTTTCTCCTTGTTTCTTCATTTAGCAAAGAGCTCGTAACCGTACTCATAGACAATACACCATCTGGAGTAGAATTACTCAACGTGACAACTAATGTCTCCCAACTGTCGGGCAAAGATCCCAAAAGCAGCAAAGCCTGTAACTCATCATCTAGAGTCATCTTCATCGTGGTCAACTGGTTCACTAACCTTTGAAACTCATTCAGATGCTCTGTAATACTACCACCTTTGAACTTTAAGTTCACGAATTTTCTGATTAAAAACGCTTTGTTACTCGCAGTCTTTTTCTCATACAAAGACTGTAACGTTTTCCATAGAGTATGCGCATTCTTCTCATTAGCAACGTGATGAAATATGCTGGCATCAATCCATTGTCGAATAGCGGCAACACATCTTCTGTTCAACTTGGTCCAATCTTCTTCTGACATTTTTTCTGGTTTGCTTTTATCTCCTTCAATTGGTTCATACAAATCCTTACAGTAAAGGATGCCCTCCATCTTGGGCTTCCATATCAACCAATTGGAATTATTCAACTCAATCATCTTTCCAATAGTATTATCTGCCATCTCACACAAATAAATCTGAACCCTGCTCTGATACCACTTGTTGGGTTTTTTAACAATTTTATTTGAGTGAAATAAATAATAATAATCGCGGGAAAAATATTTATGCAGCCCAAAATAATCACCAAAGCAATCAGAAAAATATAAAGACAAGCAAACCACCAAGCAACACCAAATTTAACGTGGTTCGGCTTAAGCCTACATCCACGGGGCACTCCAGCAGCAATCCACTATATTAAAAATATAATGAAAAATAATGTCTTCTCAAGTTTTGCTCAAAACTTGAGGAATACAAATATAAGAGAGGGATACAGGGTTACCACAAGAAGAACCCTAAATCTGATCTTCTAAATAATTGGAAGAAGAAGACCACGTGGAACAACGTCGGAATCCACGAAGAAGAAGTCCTGAAGAGAACTGCTCTCTCTCTCTCTCTCTCTCTCTGTTTTTGCCGAACAACAACTGCCGCACACAGTCGGTCAAAGAAAACAAAAGAGAAAGGAAAACCTAATTAATATTATGCATCACGTACATATATAACATCATCCATGCATGGGCCCATCATGGGCTGGGCTCACACCCAACAAGTTCCTCCATCGTAAGGCTTCCGCTAGGAAAATCTGAGGCGCCTGACAAGGATTGCCAAACCGATTAAGCCATCGGGCAGTGAAGCATAAGGTGGCTAGTAGACTCTGTCCCTCCTCCGCAAATGATACACGTCGGATCCGACTCCGGTGCCCATTTCAGTCTGTACTTCTTAGTGGGCAGTTTACAGTGGTATACAAGCCAAGCGAAAAACTTAACTTTCAACGGGATCTTAGGAAGTCAAATCTCTGCATACTTTTGCGCTACCACCTCCACCCGCGGCTTATTTCAGCACCACCACCTGTAGCAGCTTTTGACTGAGAACCCCAGCCTTGGCTTAGGTCGCCAGCAGACCCTGTCTTCACAATTCAAACTCAGTGACACCTCTTTAAGCTCCCTAGCCAACTCCTGGAGTCGAGCATCCTCCAGTTCACCATGTTCTCCTCGGAAGCGAACCACCCATTCCCTCCGCTCTGAAGACACCTGTCAGAACATATGAACACAGTCATCACAATTAAGGGACACCTCAAACGAGGAAGGGAATCTGTCCTTTAAAGGAGCATCACCCAGCTAGTGATCATGCCAAAATAAGATCTTTCTCCCATCACCGACGCTCCAGAAACGGCTTCAGAGAACCGCCTTGTCGCCTGTAGAATGCCAGTCCATATTGAAGACGGACGAGGCCTGCTTCGCGGGAAGCAATCAATTTGGTGTCTTGAATAATCAAATCTACCCACAACCATCCGCGCCCAAAGCAAGTCCTCAGACACGAGGAAGCGCCACTTCCACTTACTGAGCAAGGCCTTGTCCATCGCCTCCAAATCCAGTACCCCCAGCCCCCCCGACCTCTTGCTGCTACAGACGACCTCCCAGAGAACCAAGTGCACCTTCCGCTGCTTGGAAGACGAGCCACTCCACAGGAAGCGTTTCCTAATGCAGTCCAACCTCCGAAGAATCCCTATGGGAACCCGGAACAGAGAAAGGAAGAAAATAGGCAGGCTAGTAAGCACTGCTTGGAGCAAAACCAAACGACCCCATGCGCTCATCAATTTACACTTCCAACCCTCAGGTCGTTTCTCAAAATGCTCGATCAACGGACAACAATCAGCCTTAAGGAACCTCCCTAGGTGGAGAGGGAGGCCTAGGTGTCTAATCGGAAACTCAGCAGTCTAACAATGGAAAATGTTTGCCAGAGATGCGAGCTCCGTTGGATCCAGATTTATCCCCAACGTAGAGCTCTTTCGGAAGTTAATTTTTAAACCCGAGAGGAGCTTGAAAAGCCTGCATATAAACTGGACGCCCCGAATAGACGCTTCTTCGGCTAGACACATGACCACGGTGTCGTCGGCGTACTGCATATGCGATATTGATGGCCCACCTTGATGACACACCATCCCCCTAATCCAACCTGCATTCTCTGCAAGCTTCATCATGCGACTGAAGAAGTTAGCCACCACTACAAACAACAGTGGCGACAAAGGATCCCCTTGTCGGAGGCCATGGTGGAGATGAAAGAAACCGCAAGCCTTCCCATTGACTAGCACCGACGCTTTCGCAGTTGATATGCAATCTTTGACCATGCGCAACCAGTTGGGTTCAAAACCGTGCTGTCCTAAAACATTCAAGAGGAAATCCGATTGCACATTATCATAAGCCTTAGAGAAATCGAGTTTGATTACCACCCCTTTGCGCTTGTCTCGATGCACTGTAGATATACACTCTTGGGTGACTATGAATCCATCTTAGAGCAACCTCCCAGTGATGAAAGCCGTCTGATTCTCTTCAATCATATGAACTGTGGCTATTTTCAATCGATTGACCAGCACCTTCACAATAATTTTATAGCTATCGTTGACCAAACTAATCGGTTTATACTCTCCAACCTCGGATGCCCCCTCCTTCTTCGGCATAAGTGCTATAAAAGTGGCGTTGATACCGCCAATCCCCTGAGAGCCCTCGAAAAACAAGCGCATCATGTCCATGACCTCTGGTTTAAGCAGCTGCCAGAACTCTTGGAAGAAGTGAAGATTATAACCGTCCGGCCCCCGGTGACTTGTCCGCTTCAGAACCGAAAACCGGTCTATGGACTTCCTCTTCATTGAACGACGCATCCAGGGTCTGCCAAAGGTCACCCGGGACTCTCCTTAGTTCCTCGTCAAAACATTCTGGTGCCCACTGTCTTCTGCGACTAAAAGCATCTTTAAAATAAGCCTCTATTCCTTGTTCAATGTCATGTTCAGACTCCAAGACCTGATCCCCGATTCGGATCTGCGAGCTTTTATTAACCCTCCTCCTGTGGCTCGCCACTTTGTGAAACAATTTGGTATTTTCATCCCCCTCTTTCAACCAAACCTCCCTCGACCTTTGCCTCCACTCGGCTTCCTCCATGCGCAAGTGCCGACTCCATTCAAGCTTAATGTCTCCTCATCTGTTTCTGTTGGACACCGAAAGACTGGCCAGCTCCTCCATATCCTCCAGCACTTTCAATTCAGCAGCCAATACATCTTTCTTAATCCTACGAGCTCTCCTTTGCTCCTGTTTCCACCTCTTAAGAATCCCCTTCAACCTTTTAAGTTTGAACACCAGCAATTTAGCTCCAGCTAGGCCGGGAACCGGAACCCTCCAAGATGTCTCCACCAGTTCCCTAAGCCCTCTACTAATAACCATCAATTTTTGAATTTGAACCATTTGGCTTGATGAACCGATCTAGCACCTTCGAACAACAGCGGGGAGTGGTCCAAAACTAATCGCGAAAGACCCCATAGTGAACACAAAGGGTATCTGTCCTCCCATTCTGGCGCCACCAAAATGCGGTCCAGGCGAGCGCAAGACGGAACCTCTCTTAGATTGTTCCAAGTGAAGGACTGATTGGCCAGGGTAGATCGAGCAATCCCTCCCCCTCAATCCAATCGGAGAACTCCGACATAGCTGGTGAAATGCTTGCCGACCCATTCCTATCTGCAACCGATCGAGTGATATTTAAATCACCCATCACGCACCTTGGGAACCCCTAGGTAGACCGATGGGCACTGAGCTCTGCCCAAAGACCTCGCCTTGCAGCATCGTCATTGGGGCCGTAAACGCCAGACCACAACCATCTCCACCCGGAGCTAGAGTTCTCCAACACAACCGAAATAGAATAAACACCGCACGCCATATCTACCTCCTTCCACTGTTGATCATTCCAGAGCATAACAATCCCACCTGAGGCACCCACCTCAACTTTTGCTTCGAATGCATTTAATCTCCCCGCCCCTACTGCCCTGACATCCACCGCAGAGAAAGCCGACATCTTCGTTTCTCGAAGACAAGCCAGATCCACGTGCTGCTTCTGAACCACATCCTTGACCGTTGCCTTCTTCACGGGTCATTAAGAGTATTAGATCGGATATGAATTTTTTATATATATATCCCTCAACCAAAAATATTTTATTTAAAATTCTAAAACCAACAATATTATTTGAATGGATAAAAAAATAATGTTATGTACAATTTAATCTCACTTTCGAATAATATTATTGAAAATAACAAATCATTAGGGATATTTGGCTAAAATGTGATTTTAGGGGTATATAAGCAAAAAACAAAATCATTAAGATTTGGTGGATCTAGATAATATTATCCAACATATATATAGATAAAAAAAAACCAAGAATTAAAATATTTCAGAAATTCTTAAAAAAATCATAACCTTTTAAGTATAACTCTGATTTGGGTGATCGGTATATTGTTCGAAAGAGCTTTTCGACATGTACTTATGATCGTGAAATAAGTTATTCCAAAAAATGACTATTTCACTATAAAATGTGAGATTAAACATTGAAGCTCACATTTGATCCAAAATTACTTATTTATCACTAATATTCCATGATTATGTCAATATAAATCTATTAAAAAATAATAACAAAAATAAATAAATATGATGATATGGCATGATCACCACTATTCATTCAATATATCTTAAAAAATCATTAAAAAATATTGAGATCAATTTGGTAGAAATAAATATGATATTATTCAATTTATATATATACACATATATAAATAGATATATTTTTTTTTATCTTTATCCCAATGTAAAACTAAAAAAATATTTTTTTAATTTTAACCTTAGTATAAAATAAAAAATAATTAAAGACTAAGATTAAATTCGAAAAATAAAAATGTTACAGAGGAACGGATTTGAAAACTTAAACACTTTCGCTTAGTATAATATAGAATAGATTATAAAAGGCTTTAGTTATTCTCTAATAGAATAAGAATTTCATCATTATTATTTTTCTCTCGTATTCTAACATGGTATCAGAGGGGTAGATGACAGCGATCATCTCATCCCGTGACCAATTCAACAGATGCTTCTTACAACGCTTGTACCTGAATTTCCTTCCTTCTAAGGCCTAGTTTGACATTGGGATAATGGGTTGGGATAAGAAAATAATTGGATTAAATCACATGTTATCCCACATGGCATAAGAAAAAAAAAAAAGGGATAAAGCATTGACAATTGTCCGTATTTTGAGAGAAAAAGTGGAGATATTTTGTTCTAGGTAAAATTTGGAATATATTTTATCCCCATTTTTTAATCTCATTTGATAAAACATGGACAACATTTATGACTGCCCTTCCTAAAAAAACAAAAACAAAAAACTTCATAAAATCAAAACAAACAATTTTAATGCCCTTTTAATAGAAAGAGTGGAATTGCTATTTTTAATTTTTTTTTTTGAAGTTATCCTATATTTTACATTATGTGATCTAAATACAGAGTTAAAAGATAAGAACACAACAAAATAAGGATAACAAAATGCATTACCAAATATAAATATGGATAAAAATAATAATCTTTTTATCCTCATGAATTAGACTAACTTATAAATATTTATCACTTTATCAAACTATGCATAGAAGAATATCTAGGCCTGAATATGATGCCTCTGCTTTGTAGGTCGTGTCGCTTGAATCGACCTGTCGTGCGCCAAATTCCACTCAAAAGCCCATTAACCCATCATATTCTTGTCCGCCGTGAATCTTTCAGATTCTTCTCTACCCATCACGAAATTTAGATGAGTGCTGTTACACACAGTCCGTTTTTATAGTCTGTTTTACAATTCATATGCTATGATAACGTAGTATGTATTACACTATCATAGTGTATATACTATATTATCATAGTATATACTACAGTCCGTTTTGTTTAATTTTTTCACTATGAAAAAAATATACTAATGTATCTCAGTATATACTTCATATTATATAATAACATACATTTTAAAAGGTGAGTGTATAATTTTATAAAAAAAGAAAAACAGGATGGACTATAATGGGGGCTACGTGTATCCTTTTCCAATTTAGATATATCAAATACATCAAGAAGTTTAGATTAGAGGTGGTGGCAATACTCGGCATACAAGCATCACACGCCCACCTCCCTTCTCTGCCACCTCCCGTCATAGACGTTGTCACCGCTGTGTTCCGCGTTGTCTGTGCCATCCGCCTTGCCTTCCCCGTTGCATTTTCTTCTTCTCCATCCGCGTGTCTCTTGTTATGCGCGCGCCACCCGAGTCGCATGTCCGCGAGTCTCTCATCGCGCATCGTCTGCGTCGCACCCCGTCCGCATTGTTCATGCCGTCCGCGTCGTCGTCCACATCGTGTTTCTTATTCTTCTCCGTCCTCAATGCGCCTCGCCATTAGCGTTTGTAATGTTGCAGAAAGGCTTTGGTAAGGTTTTGGTATGCTTTGCCATCAGCCTTTGCAGTGTTGTTGAAAGACTTCGGTACGCTTTGCCTTCAGCTTTTGCAATGTTGTAGAAAGGCTTCAGTATGTTTTGCCACCAGCGTTTGCAGTGTTTTAGAAATGCTTCAATGTGCTTATCCATCAGCATTTGCTGTGTTTCAAAAAAGCCTCAGTAGGCTTCACCATTAGCATTTGCAATTTTGCAGAAATGCCTCTTTTTTTGATGATTGGAGGTATTTCTTATTTTTGTACAAACTCTAATGTTCTACCCTTCACCAGGCCGGCCCGAGGCCAAAAAAAAGGTCCATGCCCTACCTATGGGCCCGGGCTTGAACGGGCCTGGCCCAGGCTTCGGGCCCATGGGCCCAGATTTTAAACATCTTATTTCTTTTGTTTTTTAATTTTAAGTTGTTTATTTGTATATAAATGTTAAAATAACACAAAATTGAAGTATAATATTGAGAAAAAATGTTTACATCTATTGAATTTTAAAAAATAGAAATATCAAATGAATTAATTACTTAAAAACTAAATAAATATGTACCTAACTAGGTTGACACCTACATAAATGTCAATAATTTGTATAATTCAACCACAATTCAAATAAAAATTACATATAACTACATGTGATGCATTTATTGTATTGCCCCCCCCCACCACGGGCCTATGGGCCGGGCCCGTGTGCGGGCAAGCCTGAACGGGCCTAGTTCGGGTGGGCATGCGGGTGGGGTCCGGGCCCCAGAATCAGGCCCGAGCTCGGCCCACCCTGAGAACGAGCCCGGGCCGGGCTTTTGGGTCTCGGGATTTTTGGGGAACCTTAAAAAAACCCAACTAAACCGCAAGCTTTTGTTTGAGTAGAAGATTAAGGGAGTAACATGGAGATATGAGGAGGAATAAACACAAAATCATGTTTGCTTGCGAGTATAGCTATTGGCAACCAGTTTATTCCACTGTGAAATCATTTTTTATCACCTCTTATAAATAAAGGGGCCCACATGTTAAATAATTTTTTTCACTTTTTAAAATTCTCATTCACATCTTATTTACCTTTTATTCATAATTTATCCATACACATCCAACCACACGTACAACAAAAACTTTATTATTATATTTCTGGATTTCCCAATTTGAATTACTGAAGATACAACCCAATAGAGAATTGCTTATTCCTTATTTGTACTGAAATTAATTATCTTCATAGCTATCGCAATCCAAATGGGAGCAAAATGTCTTACATCATTTGTATAATTATCTATTTTAGAATAGTTTATGCATCTATCTAAATGGAGGTTTAAATGCATCGTTTGATAGATAATGTGATACTTTTCTATGTATTAAAAAAAATTCAGAGTACTTCGATCGTGACTATGGCGCGCCTAATGGAAGAGAGAAGAATATTGAATGATATGATCTAGACTCAACAATAGTGTTAGAAATTGGAAGATCTCCTTTGTCCCACTAAGTAAGATGAATACCTGCAACTTTTCATGGTAATCAACGGAAGAAAAAAAAAACACAAACATCCTGAATAATATCGATGAGTTGTCTGTCTAGGTTTATGCCAATGTCAGCATTTGCATCACTGAATTGGACGGTTGGAATAACTTTTATTTTCTTTATGAGGTTTTGACTCAAAGACCACCCTGTTGCATCTCTTGGTCTGCTTTTGCATGTTTCATATATGAATATATGAAAAACATGGGAATAGTGGGATTTCTTTATTGCCTGGGAGTATGGCCATCAAGAAAACCAGAACCCTTTTTGAGTGGTTCAAAAATGTTTTGGATGAAGTAGACAAGATATATCAAAAGGTAAACAATCCATGAATTCAGTTTTCAATATACACGGACACCTACGTGGGCACATTAGACACCTATGTGGGCACAGAGACCTTCTGGGCCATTCACACGGAAATCACTTGTTTTGGATATAGCAGCCATACTCGTAAAGTTTTTTTTTTTTTTTGATCACTTGATAACTTTGTATTATACATCAACATGTAATAATTGAGATATTTATATGTAACTACCACACCAAAATGTCTAAAGCTGCATTTGAATGTGTGGTTGAAATACTATGCTTCTTAAAATTTCACGTTTTGAACACAGTTTTTGAAAAACATTAATTGTAATCGTTAGAAATTATTAACTTGAAAAAAGCAAGAGATGAGATTGAAAAGTAGAATCAGTGTTTGGAGATATTCCGCTTCTCAAATGAGAAATCCACCTAATTGCAGATCCAAACAGAGCCTAAGAAGAAGGGAAGCTCTCAACCATGGGAAGAATGGCACGGACATCGTCTCTGGTACTCGGGTAAGGGATTACACTAATTTCTGATACTAATTTCAGATAGGATTTCATTTTCCAGGTGTGTGTTAGTTCTATTTTATTTTGGAGTAATCATAGATAATACCAAATTAAAATGGTGGATAGGGTGAAAGGTGACATATTATCAATTTTCACACCGTCCGAGGAAAAGTGGGGTAAGCTATGGCGACGAATAAATCTATGTCATACTTCAAAACGTGAGGTAAGCTAGAATCCCCTATTTGGAGAGTGGCGTAAGGTTATTTGTCCCTGATAGCTATACCAAGATAGATAACAATTCATGATATATAGATCTTACGGGTTTTGGAATACGTGTAAGAGTGTTATGTGGGATAAAATTTTTAAAATGATAAATAAGAGTAATTTTATCCATTGACATAGATAAGTCCTGATAAACATATCTAGCATCCCATTAAAATAGTTATTAGACCTTTTTTTTTTGATAAACGGTAGACATACGCCATTGTATTAGAAGAGCTATGTCCAAAATTACATGAAATAAAGGAAAACAAAAAGGTACATAAAACAGTGTCTCGTAATAGAAGAGAAGTCTACTAGACGGGACACCCCGAATCCTCTACCAATTACCCCTAATTGACCAAATGCCCACTAATCAATTTTACCGACATGGCCGCCACACAAAATCTACCCCAGTCATGAATGAAACGTTGGGCCAACTCCCAAATGTTCTTGGCATATGGGTTACCACCTTCGAAGACTACGTTGTTTCGCTCCAACCAAATAGACCACACAACGGCTGGGACAAAACTCTATGAGACTTTGGCTTGAATGCTCCGATCCCCCACAAAACCTTCGCCCGGCCTCCCACCACCCCTCAATTGACGAAAAATCCGATTGCATCCCAAAGGCGGAACCCACCTTCCCCCACACCCTCCAAACCATGTGTGACAGTGCACTAACAAATGCTTGATCATTTTCTCCTTATCCTATCTTATCCAGTATAACTATCAAGATTTATTTTTACAATACAAACAACTTACAAATTGATCCATGATAAACTTAGAAAGGATCAAGTACAGGCACAAGCATGTGAAGCAGCGACTTAAAGAAACCGATCAACATGCGAGCAAGAGGGATCAGACGAGGAAATTCAACGAGAGCCACAGACGCCAATAGGAGACAAATCCCCAGCGTGAAAGACATAACAGCTATGAATGCGGACATTGTCCTGGGAGGAGTTTTCTCAAAGCCTTGTAGAATTATGAGAGCCGCCGATAGAGTGACCATGGAAAACGCCAGGCGACGGATCTCTCTGGCTTCCTCCATGCCAAATTTTTTTGCTTTTCTTGTTTTATGCTGATTATGATAGAACTCGATTTTGTCATTTACTGGTTTGACAAGGGGATAAGTAAAGAGAAAATGAGTAATTGTAGAGATAAGTGAAGGGGAGGAGAACTTATTCCGTTCGGTAAAAAATAAATTGGGATAAATTGTGGATAGTTGTCCTGATTTTGAAATGAAAATGAGGAGTTTTTGTTCCATCAAAAGGCGAGAATAACATCCCTCACTTTTTGTTCCAATTTGATAAATGTAAAAAATGACAAAATTGATGGATTTTTTTATTGTTTAAAATTAGAACAATGTTATTTATCATTAATACCTTAACTTCTTGTCAAACTAGCCTTAGGGGTGCAACTCTAACAAATTGGATTGGATTGAACTTAGTCCGTATCTGATCTGAGTTGGTAGTAACCCAAACCACCCAATGTTAGGTTTAGGTTCAAGTTCGATTTAGATTAAGTTGGATTTAAGTTTGACTTTAAAGATGTGTCATTTTTAACAATTATGAATAATGAAAATGAGAAATTTTTTTTATTGAGAAAATAAAATATGATGAAACTATATATAATGGTGATAAATTATAAGTAATTATATATAAATCAGATGATTCAAATTGTACTTGATAAATTAAACAATATAATTAAAATTTGACCCAAAACATATAAATTAATCACTATGTACTTTAGGTTCGGATTACTTGAACCCTCAACTCAAATCCAACCCGAATTATGTTTGGGTTGTTTGGGTTCGGGTTAAATCATAATACTAAATATACCCAATCCAAACCCCGTTTGAAAGTTGATTTTTACATATAATATCAATTTTATAAATATTTAAAAGAAAATTAACATAAACAAAAGTTCAAATTTACTACAATATTTTTCAAATGTACATTCCATAATTTTAATAAATTGATTGACAAATGGAATTATAAAATAAATAGTTTTTTAATAATGTATTATTTATAATAGTAAAAAATTGAGATGAAAGGAAGTTATGTGACTTTTGGTATAATTATAAAAAATGGATACGCATATTATTAGTTAAAAAGATTAAAGGCATGGTGATGAATATAAAAAATGTTTAAAGCATTATATAAGCAATCTCAAAAGCATATCTTTATCTCACACATTATGACTTTTTAAACTTATTTTTAGCTTAAATAAACTTCAATAATTTAAACAAACATTCAATAACTACTTATTTAAAACTAAAAGCTATAATATTTAGCTTATAAATTTTTACAAACATGTACAAAACATAACACGTGACTACCTGGGGGTCGGAAATATGAACTTGGTGTAATAGCGACTAGTTAATTATTGTTAGAAATATTTTAAGATTTTATTAAAAAATGATATATAATAATCTATACATGAATTTAGGCATCGACAACGGGATCGGCCAGTCCCATTGAAACAAGGCCTAGGCCCGCGGGTTTGCTTGGCTAGCTGGCCCGTGCAAAAAAAAAGAGGTCATGCCCTGCCCACGGCCCAAGCCTAAACAGGCCAGGCCAGGCTTCGGGCCCACTGACCCAGATTTTAAATATCTTGTTTCTTTTGATTTTTTAATTTTAAGTAGTTTATTTGTATATAAATGTTAAAATAACACAAAATTGAAAGTATAATATTGAAAAAAATATTTATATCTATTGAATTTTCAAAAATAAAAATGTTAAAATGTTAAATGAATTAATTACTTAAAAAACTAAATAACTACATTTACCTAACTAGGTTAGCATTTACATAAATGTCAATAATTTGTATAATTCAACCATAATTCAAATAAAAATTACATAAAAATACATGTGACTCATTTATTGGATTGCTCTCCGAATAGGCCTAGTTCGGACGGGGCTTGCAGGCCGGGTCCTAAAATCAGGCCTTGGCCCGTCCTGAAAACAGGTCAGGCCAGCTCAGCGGGCTAACGGGGCTGGACCAGATTTTGGCCCTATGGGCTCAGGACGGGCTTTCGGGCCTCAGCCTTTTAAGGGACCTTTACATGAATTATATGAATGATAATATTAAAGAACAATGAGATTGAGAGTAAAAGGGAGAGGCACGTAATAAGAAATATATATTATCTTTGAAACGAATACATCCATCTATTTTGAGAATTTGAAAAAAGACTTTGAATGCTCCTAAAACTCTAAACGGATTATTCTAATTGAAAATAAAATTAGTTTACTCGCTTAAGAGAAATCTCATTAATGAACACATAAAAATTTGAATCAAATAAAGAAACTTTTCTAAAATTTCCAACAGTTATGCGTATTCAAAAGATGAAAAGTTGAAAACTTAAAACATACCTAGCAGGATCGATGAAAAAAAAGCTGAAAGGCTTCCCCATGATTAAAACAACATTGTAGGATTCATGTGTTTAAAAGTGGATTTGAGGGACAACAAAATTTAGGAATGGCCTAATTTAAATTTCCGGGAAAGAAAGGAAGAATATATTGTGGCCTCCTTCACATATATAACTCGAATTTAGATGATTTGTTTTTTGGATGGTTAATTTCAAGGTCAGGGACAGCTCAGCCAAAGGTGAAGCCAACACTGGTGACAAAATCCATAGACAACATAACTTCCTTTGTCCACTTCTTGTCCTTTAAAAATTGCATGACATATAACTTAATGTGAATATAAATTGCATGGCATATGGCTTAATGTGAATATGTACAGATTTTGATTGTAATTTAAAATTCCATATACAATCCCCCTCAATGATATCGATGAAAGGAAACAACACCCAAACAATACAAAATTTGTTTGTGTGCGCGCGCTTCTCTGTATCAAATAATCAAAATACGAAATATCATCTGTCTCTTTCCTCACAACCACCCTTTCTTTGCAATGCAAACATGTAAAACAATATAGTTACCCTAACCAAATTACCCTAAAACATGTAAAATAAGATTGGATATAAAATTGTGTCCACCAAGTTACTAGGTGGAGCGTCAAATACACGCAATTCCTTTTATAGTTTTTTTTAACAACTCGCATATTTCACTGATCTAGTATACATGGTAAGTTTGTTAAGCATATAATTACGTGTATACAATTCACTGGACGATTCATTTTAGCATATATTTCACTTTCTATAAAGATATGCACTTTATTAAATGAAATATATTGGTGTAAAAAACCAAAACCTGTGTGAATTGAACTTTACAAAAATAAAAAAGACTTGTTCCTAACATTCGTCTATTTGGTGAGGGCCACAGTAACCCTGATCAAACCTGATACCCATTGGGCTCAATGAGTGAAATTCTGAGTCCAACCCAAATTGCAGCCCTTTATGCCGTAAATCACAATCCATGCTCGTTATTTTAGAAAGGATAATATTCAAATCAACCGCAGTTTTAATCTCATTTTTCACCTAAATATATGTACATCTTTCAAATGAAGATATATGAATATGATCATATACCTTTCAAATAAAGGCATATATTTTTACGATGAGAAATGGAGATAAAAAAATGAGGTTAATTGTAGACAACCAAAAAAATGGGTTTCCCCGGTGGCTGCGTTTTACTATTGGTGGTGGATTACGACCGTCGCACAATTGCTACGGCTTAAAGCCGTCGCCAAATACACAAACTGCGATGGCCAAAATTTGTCGCAAAATAATCCAAACCCCGACGGCTGTATTTGTTGGATACTTTTTGCCGACACCCTCAACGTGGACGGACGTGTGACATATATAAGCTGTAAGAAATAAGCAATAGCGACGGCTTATAGCCGTTGGTAAATCTCACTAACAATATTTATGGTAGTTTTCTCCTTGGAAAATAAAAATTCATTGGGTGGAAAAAGTTTGTGGAGTGGGCGAAACAATGTAGGATGCATTAAAATTGTGACTGAGAGAAAATGAGGAAGCATTTATACAAATGTTCTGGCAAGCCAAACATAGGGCGTTAGTAGTAAGAGCCGTATGAACTTTGGTGTTAATCAACCGTGATTAATAAAAAATTATATCATTCATGTTATATCCTCAATGTTAACGAGCCAAGGAATACCTTGTTCCACGGTTTTTTTGAATAGTTTCTTCAGCAATTGGAGGCATCGATGTTAGTGTTTTTAAACTAAAGATTATGTGCTTATCGGCGGGGTGGGGTCTAGGATTAGTAAAAAAGAAAAAAAAAGGATAAAAAATAACCTTCAACTAAGAAAATTAAAAATAAAAAAACCAAAGAGTGAAAGTTTTTGCTTAATTTTTTTGAAGAAAAGATATGATGACGTGTGAAATCGAAAAGATACTTTTGAAGAAAAAAAAACGGTGCAGTCAGCAAGACTGATCCAAATCTTAGCTCTAAAACGTAATATATATATATATATATATATATATATATATATATATTGAAATGATTGTGTGTGGCCATGCAACAGATGCGAATCACTTATATACAATCATTTATTGTGATATATGCGTGATAAAGAAAGTATATACCTCAATAAACTTTAATGAAATGATGCCCGGCCCATTGAGGGAAGTCCAACAGTCCCAAGAGGCCCATGGATTGAGTAAAGTTGAGGGTTTAGTACTTAGTCCCACATCGTTTGAGAAGAGATAATCTTTGCTTACATGGGAACACAACTCTTACATATTAAAACATGTTTTAAAGCCAATAGTCCATTTAAAAACAATGCGGACAATTTCTTGCTGTGTGGGACTCTTGTCTTTGTTCAAAACCTGATTCATAAATTTATCAATCGGCAGAGGAACATTTACCTTCATGTTTTTTTTTTGTGGTATATGATCATTTATCTGATGCCCGAGCCGAAGTTGATATTATACTCAATATCTGATGGTGATGCCCCCAAAGGGCGTTAAGGAATTCATTCAAAATACAGACAACGTTTGGAATCAATTTTAAAAAGGGTTAAATGCATATAACCCCTTGAAAGTTAGCGTATATAAAAAAAACCCCTTATTTCTACGAATATCCACATAATCTCATCAAAGTTGACATGATTAAGCATTTAGCACTCTGGTTAACTTTCCGTTAGAAAAAAGAGAATGTTCTGAGAATATTCCGTCGGCTGTTAATTTACATATTCATATAACCCCCTTATTTGTTTCATAAATCCAAAAGGACCCAAATCTATGACGAAAATACCCTTGTTATGTGAAGCTAATTAAAATATTCATATAACCCCCTGATTTGTGCTATAAATCCAAAATGACATACTTTCTGATTTCACATATTCATATAATCCCCTACTTTATATAAAAATACAAAAGAACCCATTCTTCTTCTTCCCGGCGGTCATTTCTGTGTCCGTTGCCATGGTTGGTTATATAAACCTCATTTGATCTTCTTCTTCTTCCCCTGATTTATATAAACCGACTGTTGCCATGGTCGGACAATGGTGCTGCCGTGCAAGAGGGGCTGAGAGGGATAGATCAGAGGTGGACGACGTTGTTGGTGACGATGATGGGAGGGGAGGAGGTCGGGGAGGTAAGATTCAACGATGTCGAGCACATTTTCGAGGACATGGCGCAAGGAGGAGGAGATGAGGCGGCGGAGGCATGGTTTGTGGAGGAAGGGGTGGGGGAGGGGTGTATTGGTCATTTTACTACGTTAGGTTAACTTAACCACCGTAGTTACTTGACAAGATAACGGTAGGGGGTTTTTGTATTAATCGACTACTTTAAGGGGGTTATATGGATATTCATATAAATGACGGTTTTTTTTTTATATACACTAACTTTCAGGGGGTTATATGCATATAACCCTTTTAAAAAATAATATTTTTCATGAAAAATGTTTTGAATCAATTTTTTCTTAGCCTTTATTATTATTATTAGCAAAGGTACCCTTAATCGATTTTTTTCACAAATTTTTTTTATTGGCTTTTAAAAGCCAAAATTCAAAATAAAAAGTTAAAATTAAAAAAAAATTGTATAGAAATGAGATTTGCTGAAAATTGATTTTACAAAAAAAAAAAACTTGATAATTGATTTCAAATGTAGCTTTGGTAAAATCTAATCCTATTACTATTTTTTTAGGACGAACAAACCCAGTAAATCACTTCATGTAACTATATTAATTAGATATTAGCATTTGATTCTAAGCCCGACCCACCATGTCCAGACCTACAGGGCCAAAACCCAAACCGAGCTCGCTAATGGGTTGCCCCGGGCTTGGACCGTGGGGCCTTGGAAAACTTCGGAAGGGGGGGGGGGGGGTTGTGTGTTATGTAAACAAAGGGGGGGATAACCTGTCCCCCCATTTGTATAATTTTTTTTCCGATCCTCAATTTTAGTCCACACATGTTTTTTTTAAAACATAGTATATCTGATCCAGTGAGGTACGTGCTTTTATAAAATATATGATGTATGTATACTTTAACAAATCATATGGATTTATTTGTAAAAAATCTCAAAAAATTATAACAAAGTATATACCTTGTTAATGTGAGTATATGATGCTAATGAGATGTATGAGACGAAATAAAGGTAATAAACAGGGCTATGTGTAACAATACTATTTTAAAAGGAGGAGGTGCCCCCTCCTTTCCACCCCCCTCCTATTTTGGGTTATTTATTTTTAAGTCCCCACAAACCATCATATTTAGTAATCGATCCCTCACTTCTTCGTATTTGAGTTTTAGTCCCCAGATTTAAAGGATAATTCATTTTTAGTCCCTATCAGGGATTAAACTAAAAACTAAATAATTTATGAATAGGTCCCTATCAGGGACTAAAAAAGAATTATTCTTTAAATCTGGGGACTAAAACCTAAATACGAAGAAGTGAGGGATCGATCACTAGATATGATGGTTTGTGGGGACTTAAAAATAAAAAAACCCTATTTTTTATTTGGAAAAAATCCATATAGCCCTCTGTAATCTTCCTGATATCGATATAACCCCCTGTAATATCAATATATCCATATAACCCCCTGTAAACACACCATATATGCAAATAACACCCTAGAGTTAAATTTTTTTTAATAGAATTTGAATATTTTGAACATATTGCGTTATTTAAACCATGGTTAATAAATATGTATTCTTTTAACCCTCTGAAAGCAGCTAATACTTCAAAAAAAAAAAAAACCCTAAAAGAGTGTAAAATTAAAAATATGAGGGCTTTTTTTTTAAGTATCAACCGTTTTTTGGGGGTTAAAAGAATACATATTTGTTAACCATGGTTTAGATAACGCAATATGTCAGAAATATTATAATTCTGTTAAAAAAAAATTAACCCCGGGGGGTTATTTACATTTATGGTGTGTTTATAGGCGGTTATATGTATATATTGAGATTACAAGGGGTTATATGGATATCAGGAAGCTTACAGGGGGTTATATAGATGTTTCCCTTTTTATTTCTAAAGTAAGCTTGGAGGCCTGCCTGCAACCTTGAAGCCCTCGCGCGGCCCATCAGGTTCGAGCCTTGGACCCCCGCTAGCTATAAAATGCTGCGGGCCTAGGCCCTGGCTTGGGTTTGGATCTGTTTTCCACGGGCCGGGCATGATATTAATAATAATGAGAACTTATTTTTATGGGACCGGCACTTATTTTTTTTTGGCAATGAAAGTCCTTCGACCGAAATACCTTGTTCATAATTTTTCTGTTTCCTTATTATTTTATTTTATGACAGGTTAGTTGACTTTTTCTTATGAAGAGATCAATTTTCGTACTTGTAAACAAAATACATGCCTTTATATTTTATATATATATATATATATTATGTGAATGGAAGTAGAGCAGAAGAAAAACGAACACATTGGGTACTATTTGGTAAAAAATTGCCTATTTTCATGAAACTGGAAGGGAGAATTATTTTTAATTAATTTTCTGAATTATAGACTCTTTGTATGGGCTAGTTATAAACCTGACTCTTCCTCTACTGAGGTAGCCTTTCAATAGCATAAGAAATTATAAATAAAATAGAAGCGTATATAGCTCGATTATATTACCACAGTGCCCCATAAGTAATATAGGAATTACTGAACTTCCATGACACGTGCGTAAAATTGAATATTCCATTTAAATTGCAAACAATATATCAATTAAGGAGAAATTCCTTTGTTGCATACTGTTCTTCTGTAATATACATATATAAGAATGGAATACTTATAATCCTCAACAACTCCAAGACTTATAATCCTCATTTAGGTGTTATACATTTTAAAAAAACCTATATGTTTTTCGATAGAGCAGTTTGCAATTAGATCATTTCGAAAAGAAACTCTTTTTTCGGCAATCCACCCTCCATTAAATGATCTAGATTGTTAAATTACCCTGGCCTATATTTTGGAATGCAAATATTGGCACTGGATCCTATCAGGACTGGGTATGATTAGTGCGGTTAGTACCCAATAGAATGCTAATACTAGGACTAAACACGTGCACATCACGTGATGAAGGTCAGAGCTCCACCATTAACCTTAATAGAGCTCTTTTTTGTACTTTTTTTTTTCTTCTTTCCATCTTTTTTCTTTGTTTTCTTCTCTTCATTCATACTTCTTTTCTCTCATAGATGAGTTCCAATTTTTTTCTACTTTGTGTGGATAAAAAAACTACAGATGGAGTTGTAAAATGAAATGAGTTTTAAAATATCTTGATGTGTTGTGTAATGAAGCTTTTGTCACCGGGGCATTTTTAGTCATGGTGGAGAGAAAGGGCAAAAATATTCCCATCTCTCTACTTAATTTACCCACAACTCAAAATTACCAAAATGACATTTTTTATTTATTTTTGTGCCCATTAATCCCATTACCCAGTTCAACAGGCCCCAGTCGAAGTCTTCTTCACTGTGACGTTAGAGATCCATCAACCTGTTTGAACAAGTGTCAACAGAGACCTAGTTGAAGTCTGTTTCACTGAAAAAGTGTTCAGGCAGGTCCCTATTGAGACTTGTTCAGAGAGGATGATGGACCTCTATCGTCCAAGTGAAGAAGATTTCAACTAGGCCCTGTCGAACTAGGTAGTGGGACTAATGGACAAAAGAAAATAAATAAATAATGGTATTTTATTAATTTTAGGTTGTGGATAAATTAAGTAGGGATGCCGGAATAGCTTTGCCTGAAGAAATTTTCGAAATTTTTTGTAGATGCTTGATACATCCAACCCTAAATTCCTATCAAAGTGAATATTATTACAATCATAATGTTTTAATAAATAATTAATAATTATAATAATAATACTAAAATAATTTATAATATTATTGATAAATATAATAATATTATAATCAAGTGAGATTTATGTGATGAGGGTGGGACCCATTTCTAAATATCTCTTTAAAAGAACAAAAAAAACAATATTTTTTTTGATACAAAGAGACCCCTGACAGGGCAATCCCGAAGACAACATACCAAACTACTTAAGGAAACATTGGCCAACAGGGCCTTGAGATCAATTGGCCAAAGCCCAGAATACTCAACCCACTGGGCTGTAACTTCTTTTACTACTTCTTGCCATGGACAATGTTATATATGTGTCACTTTTAGCCTGCTGGTAACCGTTGGAGCGTTCTGGCAGTTTTTCGTTTTTTTTTTGGTTTTCGATCGGAACCGCTAATTTTTGGACTGTTAGCTATCGTCCTGAGTTAGAGGACTCCGATTGGAAATCTAACTGTATATTTGGTGTCCTGGTGCCATTTTAGGTCTCTCACAAAAATTTCATCGAATTCCAGTAACGTTTCTGAAATTTCACAGTTTCGGGGCGTATCCAGGTATTTTAAGTGACTTGCTATATAAAGGAAATCTAAAAATATCTTGGCACTATTCATCATCCCTACCAAATGAAACCTCTCTCTCCACTCTCTCCTTTTCTTTGATTTGAGCCCCCTAGAGCCCTCAAACCCAAAAACCTAAAGCATACGAAGTGTAGATCGGGTCCCCATCTACACCCCGGTGCTTTCAAATCCGGATTCCGAGAAGTTTGGCCCCTCCATCCCCCCTCTTTTTTTCCCTGATTTGGGCCATTTCGAAGGCCAAGATGGATCCGGGCGTTGGAAGCCTTTTGGGAGAGGTTTCGGTGCGCGGAGAGCAACCGGACTTCCCTTCCTCTCCTTGGTAAGCCTCTTTTTCCTCTCTTTTCTTGTATAGATGTATGTTAGGAGGTGGATTTGAGGTTGGGAGGCGGTCGGCGGCGGTGGGTGGCCGTCGGAGGGCTGTGGGGGTGGTCGGAGGCCTTGGGGGTGGCCGGTGGTGGGTGGTAGAGGAGCTCGGGCAATGGGGGTTGCAGTCCCGGGCAGCAGGCAGCACAGGCAGCGCTCAGGCAGGCGCAGCAGGCGTGCAGCGGCAGGGCGCGCGCGCGCGTGCGCGCGGACGTGCGCTCGGGTAGGCGCTGGGCGTGCTGGGTGCTGGGCGTGCGGGGCTGGCTCGGGTAGGCTGGCAGGGCTAGCCGGGTAGGCTGGGAGCAGGCGCACCAGTTTGCCGGGCGCGCGAGCACGTGCGCGCGGGCGCGCGCGCGGGCGTGCGCTCGGGGGGTGCAGGGGGAGGCATGCGAGTAGGCTGGCTGCGGGCTATGCGAGCAGGGCAAGCCGCCTGGGCAGGCCATGCCCGGGCAGCTGGCAGGGGGTGCTCAGGCATCAGGCGGGCAGTACCCAGGCGTGCAGGCGAGCGGTGCTCGGGCCACTCGGCGATGCGCACAGGCAGGCAGCACGGGCAGCAATGCGGGCAGGCTGGCAGGCGCGCTGGGAGCGTGTTGCGCGGGCGTGCGCGTGGGCGCTGGGTGAGGGTCCCGGGTGCTGGGCGCTGAGCGCTGGGAGCTGGTCGCGGATGGTGGGCGCTGGGCTGAGGCGCGGAGTGCGCGCGGGGCGGAGCTGGTGGTGCGCGCGGGGTGCGCGAGGGGCGAGGCGCTGGGCGCGCGGGGCGTGCGGTGTGCTCGCGGGTCACCGCGGGGCGTGCGGGGTGCGCGCGGGCTGCTGCGGCGGGGCGTAGTGGGCGCGCGGCGCACCGGGTGGCTCGGCTGCGGGTCCAAGCGTGCGGGCAGGGGCCCGGTGGTGCGCCTGGGTGTGCGGGCTGAGGCGCGGCGGCGCATGCGGGGGCGGGTGGCCGTGCGGGTGGTTGCCGTGGGTTCGGGAGTGAGTCGGGGTGCTCGGGCTAACGTGCGTACGGGCCGTATGTACGTTTGCCCGAGTGTTGGGTTCTTTTGGTGTATTTTGAGTATTTGGATGTATTTGGGTATTTAACTCACCGTATAAATGTCTGTCTTGCAGATCTTGACGGGCGGTCGCGCGACGACCCGATTTTTGGTGAGTGGGACAATCCAACCCAGTAGAGAGGCGTTATACGCATTTGGACGTATACCGACCTCTCCTGGGGCCCCATGGATTTATATTAACCGGTTGTAAAGTGTTATATTTGTGTCACTTTTAACCTGCTGGTAACCGTTGGAGTGTTCTGGCAGTTTTTCAATTTTTTTCGATTTTCGATCGGAACCGCTAATTTTTGGACTGTTAGCTATCGTCCTGAGTTAGAGGACTCCGATTGGAAATCTAACTGCATATTTGGTGTCCTGGTGCCATTTTAGGCCTCTCACGAAAATTTCATCAAATTCCGGTAACGTTCCCAAAAATGTCGCAGTTCCGGGGCGTATCTGGGTTTTTAAGTCGCACACTATATAAAGGTGGGATCTAATTTTCGGATTACTATTCATCATCCCTACCAACCCTTCCCCTCTCTCCTCTTCTCCATTTTTCTTCCTTTTGAGCCCCCTAGACCCCTCAAACCTAAAAAGCTAAAACCTAGGAAGTGTAGATCGGGTCCCGATCTACACCCCGGTGGTTTCAAATCCCAATTCCGGCGAGATTTACCCCTCCGTCCGCCCTCTCTTCTCCTCTGTTTTGGCCCATTTCAGAGGTGGGAGTAGATCCGGGCGGTGGAAGCCTTTGGGGAAAGGTTTCGGCGCGCGGAGAGCGTCCGGACTTCCCTTCCTCCCCTTGGTAAGCCCTATTTCCCCTCTTTTCTTGTTTAGATGGATGTTAGGAGGTGGGTTTTGGGGTTGGGTGGAGGTCGGCGGCTGTGGGTGGCCGTCGGAGGGCTGTGGAGGTGGTCGGAGGTCGGTGGGTGGTGGTAGAGGTGCTCGGGTAAGGGTGGGGGGGTGGTCTCGGGCTGGCAGGCTGCTGTCTCGGGCAGGGCAGCAGGCGAAGCGGCTGGCATAGGCGCGCGCGCGTGTGCGCGCGGGCGTGCGCGCGTGCGTGCGCTCGGGTGGTGCTGGGGCCAGCAGGGCTAGGCGTGCGTGCGCTCGGGTGGTGCTGGGGCCAGCAGGGCTGGGCAGGCTGGGCAGGAGTAGCCGGGTAGGCTGGGAGCAGGCGCACCAGTTGCCGGGCGCGTGAGCGCGTGCGCGCGGCCGCGCGCGCGGGCGTGCGCTCGGGGGGTGCAGGGGGAGGCATGCGGGTAGGCAGGCTGTGGGCTGTGCGCGCGGGCAGGCCGGGTTGGCAGGCTGGGCGCGCAGGCGAGCAGGGCAGGAGGTGCTCGGGCATCAGGCGAGCAGTGCCGGGCGTGCAGGCGAACGGTGCTCGGGCCACTCGGCGACGCGTGCAGGCATGCAACGCGGGCAGCAGCGTGGGCATGCTGGCAGGCGCGCTGGGCGCGTGCTGCCAGGCGCGTTGGGCGCGTGTTGCGCGTGCGTGCGCGTGGGCGCTTGGTGAGGGTCCCGGGTGCTGGGCGCTGAGCGCTGGGAGCTGGTCGCGGATACCAGGTGTGCTGGGTGAGGGTGCTGAGCGGTGGGCGCAGGGGCGCTGGGCGCTGGGCACCGCAGTGGAGTATGCGCGCAGGGCGCTGGGTTGAGGCGCAGTCGTGCGCGCAGTGAGGAGGGTAGAGGCTGGTGGTGCGCGCGGGGTGCGTGCGGGGCGAGGCGCTGCGCGCGGGGCGTGCAGGGTGCTCGCGGGGCAGCGCGAGGTGTGCAGGGTGTGCGCGGGCGGCTGCGCTGGGGCGCAGGGGGCGCGCGGTGCACCCGGGAGGTTCGGCGGCGCGTCCAGGCGGCGGGCGGGGGCCCGACGGTGCACCGGGTGCGTTGGCTGAGGCGCGGTGGTGCACCCGGGCGGTCGGGCGGCCGTGCGGGTGGTTGCCGGCCGTGCGGGTGGTTGCCGGGGGTGCTCGGGCTAGCGTGCGTGCAGGTCGTATGCACGTTTGCCCGAGTGTTAGGTGTTTAGTTGTGGGTTTTGTATGTTTGGGTGTTTTAGAGTATTTATGTATTGTTCTCACCATATTGAATGTCTGTCTTGCAGATCTGGACGGACGGTTGCGCGACGGCCCAGATACCGGTGAGTGGGACAATCCAACCCAGTAGAGAGGCGTTATACGCATTTGGGCGTATACCGACCTCTCCTGGGGCACCATGGATGTATATTAACCTGCAGTAATATGTAATCCATGCTTGTATGATTTACATGTAGAATGCATGCTACCCTAGACTTTGGATGTTAGGGACTTGCACCCTTAGGATATGTGTATGAGCCATGCACCATGCCCCCTGTTTTCATGCTAGGAAACCTTGGCCTATGCATGCGTCCTACTAGTTTATTTATTAAATTAAATGCTAGTGTATGTTATATCGCATGCCTTAGATAATATTATAGGGAGGAGCCTTGCGAGGTCAACATTGAGACCCGTGTTAGGGTACTCCGTGTTCCTTGTTTGGTTGTCGGGATGTCCTGTATCGGGACCTCATGCTGCCCTCCCAAGGTTTCTAGTCCCAATAATATTATATGTAATGTTGTATGATTAGTATGATTATTAGCATGTTAGTGAATATTATAGGGGAGGGGCCTTGCGAGGACAGCGGTGAGACCCGGGTTAGGGTACTCCGTGTTCCTTGTTTGGTTGTCGGGGTATCCTATATCGGGAACTCACGCCGCCCTCCCGAGTTCTTTCCCCCAATGATATTACAACCTTGCTTTTATTGTTCATGTTCCCCGCATCTTGGTTATGCGCCCTGGAGGAACTCTGAAGGGTTCATGGCATTTGAGTTGTAGAGATGCGTTGTCGGCGGATCCGAGTGGATCATATGCGTATGGATAGGCTGTTCTGTTCCCCTCGTTGGATCCGGTAGAGACTACCCCAGCGTTAGAAAGGCCGTCCTTCGGAGGACCCACATCAGTAGGCGCCTCCCGATGATTGTGACAGACTGTGCTGAAGTTGTGGGTGGAGACCAAGCGGCCTACGGAGTGGAGGAGAGACTACCGGTGGACCAAGGGTGACCAACAGCCTAGTCAGTCCCAAAATCCTATGTCACCCGTGGTAGGGTGAGGGTGAGGGTGTAGTGGGTTGGCGATGAGCGACCCACTGGATTGTGGTTGGATGATTATCAGTCCCAATAGCCTATGTCACCCATTGATGGGTGAGGGTGAGGGTGTGGTGGTTCAGCGAAGTACGAACCACTGGATTATGTTGTTATGTCTTAGAGGCTGGATAAATAATGGAATTGTGGTAAATATTGTCTGTGATGCATGGGTTGTGCTATTCACTGAGCGTGTGGCTCACCCCTCGCATATGTTTTTCCCCAGTGGTCACTGAGCCTGAGCTAGAGCCGGAGCAGCAGTTGGAGCTTTCCGAGGGATTCCTTCAGTAGCGGAGCAGCGCTACGTTCCGCGAGTGCCAGAGGTTATCAGCATCCCTTCTTGACTGTATGTATTTGATTTCCGTGCTTGGCACGTGTTTGTATATGTTCAGTTGTATTTGTGTATATTGGCTCTCACAGGACAGATGATTGAGTATCGAGTCTTAAGTATGTTTATTTACAGATTCAGTCTTTTGCTTCCGCATTTGGTGTATATATCATGTCAGCCCTTTGTTGTCTGTGTGTCATTCTGGTTGTTTGTGTATGATATATTGTTGACCTCCTGTGTAGATTCTGATATTATATATACACTTGCCGCGTCCCGGGGTTGGCCGCCCTGGGGCGTGACAAAAAGTTGGTATCAGAGCCTGGTCCTGTCAGAGCCAATGGTCTTCTTTTCGTAGAGATGAGTCCTAGGATTTCTATATGAGTATTCCGATCCTAGTGTCTGGTTTTCTTAGGGTGCTGATATGCCTCCTCGCAGAGGACGGTGCGGACGAGGTCCCTCTCGGTCTTTGGAGGTTTCCGGACCTACCAGAGATGAGGATGCTACCGGAGAGCCCTTGACGCAGGAGCCTCCTGCTTGGGAGCGTGCTTTCGCTCGGTTGGCTGATTTGGTGGAGACACAGACGCGGATGTTGGCAGAGCAGGCTAGAGAGATTCAGGAGCTGCGGGCGACCCGCGAGGCAGTTCCGCAGGTCCCCTTGGTGGCAGATCCGCCTGTGGTACCCGATGTACCCCCAGTTCCGGTGGCGATTCCGGCGGTAGGAGTTCAGGGTCCCCTGCAGAGGGAGGAGGAGCTAGAGGCGGCAGCGCGAGTGCAGCATCCATAGGACGCATGCATAGGTCAGGGCTTTCCTAGCATGATAGCGAGGTGACAGGATGCACGGCTCATGCACAAATCCTAAGGGTGCAAGTCCCTAACATACAAGTCTAGGGTGGCATGCATTCTACACACACATCATGCTTACATGTATTACAATACAACAGTTAATACTAACTATGTGCCCCAGGGGAGGACGGTACACGCCCAAGTGCATGTAGCGCCTCCCAAACTGGGTTGGGTTGTCCCACTCACCGGAAGTCGGGTCGACGCGTGACCGTCCGTCGAGATCTGCAAGACAGGGTATTAACTGGTGAGTATAATCCACAGATACCCCAAAATACACAAAATACACAAATAAATACCCAAAATCCCAAAATCAAACACCCAACACTCTGGCAAACGTGCATACGACTCGCACGCACGCTAGCCCGAGCACCCCGGCAACCACCCGCACCCCCGGCAACCACCCGCACGGCCACCCGACCGCCCGGATGCACCGCCGCGCCTCAGCCCGCGCACCCAGCGCACCGCCGGGCCCCTGCCCGCCGCCTGGACAGGCCGCCGAGCCTCCCGGGTGCACCGCGCGCCCTCTGCGCCCCAGCGCAGCAGCCCGCGCACACCCCGCACGCCTTGCGCTGGCCCGCGAGCACCCCGCACGCCCCGCGCGCAGCGCCTCTCCCCGTGCGCACCTCCCCTGCCTCGCCCCGCTCGCACTGCGCGCGCACAGCTCTCCGCACCAGCCGCTCGACCAGCACCTCGCACCAGTCGCTCAACCAGCACCTCGCACCAGCCGCTCGACCAACACCTCGCACCAGCCGCTCGATCAGCACCCCCATCACACCTGCGCACAGCGCCCAGCACGCGCGCCCTGCTGGCCTCCAGCTCCACCCGAGCGCACACCTGCGCGCACCCCGCGCGCGCGCCCAGCCTGCTGCGCTGCCTGTGTTGCTGCCGGTGTTGCCTGTGCTGCCTGCTGTCGGAAACAGCAACCCCCATGCCCGAGCACCTCCACCACCCATCCAACGGCCTCCGACCGCCCCCAACCACCTCCGACAGCCTCCCACAGCCACCGACCACCACCCAACCACAAAACCCCCTTCCTAACATACATCTAAGCCAAAAAGAAGAGGAAAAAGAGCTTACCAAGGGGAGGAAGAGGTGTCCGGTTGCTCTCCGCGCACCGAAACGCTCCCCCAACGGTCTCTACCACCAAGACCTACTCCCACCTCCGATTTGGCTCGGATCTGAGGAGAAGAGAGGGTGGATGGAAGGGCTAGGTTGGCCGGAATCGGGATTTGAAAGCACCGGGGTGTAGATCGGGACCCGATCTACACTTTCTATGCTTTAGGTTTTTGGGTTTGAGGGCTCTAAGGGGCTCAAATGGAAGAAAAGGAGAGAGGGGAGAGAGAAAGCTTTTGGTAGGGATGATGAATAGTGCCAATCAAATATTAGATTTCATTTATATAGACAATCACTTAAAAACCCGGATACGCCCCGGAACTGTGAAATTTTGGAAACGTTGCCGGAATTCGATGAAATTTTCATGAGTGGCTTAGAATGGCACCAGGACACATAATATGCAGTTAGATTTTCAATCGGAGTCCTTAAACACAGGACGATAGCTAACAGTCCATAATTTTGCGGTTCCGATCGAAAAATGAAAAAAACTCAAAAACTGCCAAAATGCTCCAATGGTTACCAGCAAGCCAAAAAGTGACACATATATAACAGTATATATGTCCCTTTTAAGGTGAGGAGGAAACCTTTTCTACCTGAAAATCCCATTGAAGGATCCATGGTATCCTAGTTTGGTTATGATATTTTAATAAATCAATATTATTTTGAGGGTTTAAGCCCTCTTCTTCCATATGCGTTTGGATGTCTTCTGATAAGTTTAACCAGTTAGCACCAAATTCTTGCCACCAGGAGTAGAACCAAGTTGGAAGCTTGGTTTGGCAGACAAAATGGATAAACCAGGAATGCTTTAAAATACAATTTTGGACTAATAGGGCATTTGTCCATGCTTTTTGGTAATCCCAATAGTTATAGTAATTGGGTCTGATCTTAGATTTTTGGAATCGCCTAGAGGCATTGGGGTTTTTGTCCCAGTCTTTTAAGGTTAATATCTTCTGGATACATAATTTGGAGTATGAAATCTCTGAGGAGTTTCTGTTTTTATAGTGGTACACAATTCTGACACTATTTATTTCCAAAATGATATTTTCATAGTAATCAGGATTTTCCCTATCATTTCAGGGATATAGAAATGATAACCAGTGCCAGAGTGGTCATCCTTGGGAAAATATATTTTAATAAGTTCTGGTACCTCCTTGTCTACTTCAGTTATCTCGATAGAGAATTGTGGAACAGAAGTTTTTAGCTCATAATTACTTTGTGGTTCTGAACTTTGAGAACCTATTTCAGCGAATATAGCATATTGATTTTGACTTTCAATAAGACTCTCTTCCTTAACCTCTGGTTTTATGAGGTTGGCAGAGGGTCTTGAGCTTTCAAGTTTTAGGGTCTTTTGGGGAAGAATCTTTGCCTTCTTCTTTTGGTCCATTTCCCTGCAAAAATTCACGTGAGAGATAATAAGGAAGGCTATTAAAATCTCCTTTGATGTATTCTATGTCAAAATCATAAATTCCTAATAAGGCTTGCCATCTGGCAAAAATTTGTTTTGATGCAAGGTTTTTAACATCCTTTTCAAGCACATATTTTGCGGAGCTGCAATCTATTCTTAAAAGGAATTTCTGGTTTAAAATATCCCCTTGGAATTTGGTTATGCAGTTAACTATAGCAATGATCTCCTTTTTTATTGTGGAATATTTTTTTTGGGCTTCATTCCAAGTTCCTGAAGTAAATTTTACTAATTGTTCTTTGCCATCAATTCTTTGTTTTAGTATTCCTCCATATCTTATTTCAGAGGCATCTTTTTCTATGATCTTTGGAGCATTGGGGCTTCCTATGTTTAAGCATGGCAAGTGTTTAACTTTATCCTTAATTCTTTGGATAGCATGGGTATGGTTTATAGTCTAAGGTGTTGGATTTTTCTTTAGTCTGTTAGACAAGTTTTCTGTCAAAGGCTATATTTTTATAAAAGTCTGAGACATAGTTGAGGCAACCAAGATGTTATGTATGTGTCACTTTTAACCTTCTGGTAACCGTTGGAGCGTTCTGGCAGTTTTTCGATTTTTTTTTTCGTTTTTCGATCGGAACCGCTAAAATTTCAGGCTGTTAGCTATCGCCCTGAGATTGAGGGCTCCGATTGAAAATGTAACTGCATATTATGTGTCCTGGTGCCATTCCAAGCCGCTCACGAAAATTTCGTCGAATTCTGGTACGTTTCAGAATTTCACAGTTCCGCGGCGTATCCGGGTTTTGACCGAGCGAGAAGTCATTGGGAGAGTGGACTTGGTCAAAGTGGGCCCATGGACTTGGTCAACCATTTTTGTTTTTATTTGTGGTTGGGTTGACCCAAGTCAAAACCCACTTAAGTTCACCTAATCCTCCCCTAATCCTAGGTTAACACTAACCTAAGTGTGTTGACTTATTTAAGTGAGATCTAAAACTAAACCCCTCACTATTCATCTTCTCCTTCCTTGAGATTTCTCTCTCCCCCTCTCTCTTTTTCAAGCTTTTGAGCCACCTAGGGTGCTTGAAGCTTAAAACTCAAAACATAGAAAGGATAGATCCGGTCCCGATCTACACCCCGGTGTTTTCGGAATCGAATTCCGGCGTGTCTTGCCCTTTCTCCCGCCCTCTCTTCTCCTCAGATCTGAGCCCTTCCGGAGGTGGGAAGGGGTCTTGGTGGTGGAGACCCTTGGAGAGGCGTTTCGGTGCGCGGAGAGCAACCGAACTTCCCTTCCTTCCCTTGGTAAGCTCTTTTTCCTTCTTTTTTTGGCTTAGATGCTTGTTAGGGGGGTGGTTTTGAGGTTGGGTGGTGGTTGGAGGCTGTGGGTTGCTGTTGGTGGTGGTTGGGAGGCGGTCGGAGGCCATTGGTGGCCGGTGGTTGGTGGTTGAGGTGCTCGGACAGGTTGGTGGTCTGTCCCGGGCAGAATGGCAGCGGGCGCAGCAGGCAGCGCATCAGGTGGCCGTGCGCGCGGGCGTGAGCTCGGGTGGTGCAGGGGGCGTGCTGGGCGCGTTGGGTAGGCTGGCAGCGCTGGCATGTAGGAGGCAGGCAGGCGGGCAGTGCTCGGGCAGCAGGCGAGCGGTACTCGGGCCACTCGACGATGCGCGCAGGCAGGCAGTGCGGGCAGCAGCGCGGGCAGGCTGGCAGGCGCGCTGGGCGCGGGTTGCCGAGCGTGCGCATGGGCGCTGGGTGAGGGTCCCGGGTGCTGGGCGCTGGGTTGCGGATGCTGGGCGCTGGGTGTGCTGGGCGCTGGGCGCTGAGCACCGAGCAGGAGCATGCGCGCGGGGCGCTGGGCAGAGGCGCAGGCCTGCGCGGGGTGAGGAGAGCAGTGGGTGATGCGAACGGGTGGCGCGCGAGGGGTGCGCGCGGGGTGAGGCTGGTGGTGCACGCGGAGTGCGCCCGGAGCGAGGAGCTGGGCGAGGGCGTGCGGTGTGCGTGCGGGCTGCTGCGATGGGGCGCAGTGGGAGCGCGGTGCACCCGGGTGGCTCGGCGGCATGTCCAGGCATGCGGGCAGGGGCCCGGCGGTGCGCCTGGGTGCGCGGGCTGAGGCGCGGCGGTGCATCCGGGGTCGGGATGCCGTGCGGGTGGTTGCCGGGGGTGCGGGAGTGAGTCGGGGTGCTCGGGCTAGCGTGCGTACGGGTCGTATGTGCGTTTGCCCAAGTGTTTGGTATTTTTAGTGTATTTTTGATGTGTTTGTGGATTTTACTCACCAAGTCGATACCCTGTCTTGCAGGTCTTGATGGACGGTCGCGCGACGACCCGATCTCCAGTGAGTGGGATGATCCAACCCAGTAGGGAGGAGTTACATGCACTTGGGCGTGTACCGTCCTCCCCTGGGGAACCATAGTAAATATTAACCTGTTAATATGAAAATTATGTAAGCATGATAATATGTAGTATGCATGCCACCCTAGATTTGTATGCTAGGGACTTATACCCTTAGGACCCATATAAGAACCATGCACCCTGTTATCATGTTTCCATGCTAGGAAAGCCCCGACCGATGCATGTTCCCATTTAGTTTAATTTGTTTAAATAAAATGCGAGCATGTGATTATTAGCCTGTCTTAGTGAATATTAGAGGGGAGGGGCCTCGCGAGGACAGCGGTGAGACCCGGGCTAGGGTACTCCGTGTTCCTTGTTCGGTTGTCGGGATGTCCTATATCGGGACCTCACGCTGCCCTCCCAAGGATTCTTTCCCCGTTAATATTCCAACCTCTTTATTATTATAACGCATGTTTCCCCGCATCCTGGTTATGCGCCCTGTTGGAATTCTGAAGAATTCAAGGCATTAGAGTCGTAGAGATGTGTGGTCGGCGGATCCGAGTGGATCATATGCGTATGGATAGGCTGTTCTATTTCCCTTCGTTGGATCCGTGTAGAGACTGCCCCAGCGTTAGAAAGGCCGTCCCTTCCGAGGGCTCCCATCAGTAGGCGCCTCCCGATATTTGTGACGGACTGTGCTGAAGTGTGGGTGAAGGCCAAGCGGCCTACGGAGTGGAGGAGAGACTATCGGTGGACCAAGGGTGACCAACAGCCTAGTCAGTCCCAATATCCTATGTCACCCATTGAGGGGTGAGGGTGAGGGTGTGGTGGGTTGGCGATGTAGCGACCCACTGGATTGTTAGTCCCAATATCCTATGTCACCTATTGAGGGGTGAGGGTGAGGGTGTAGTGGGTTGGCGATAGCGACCCACTGGCCTGTATAGCTGTTGCCATTTTGTGGCTTTTAATAATGTGATTGTGGAATAATAATATCTGGCGGTTAATATGAATTGTGGGGCATGGGTTGTGCTGTTCACTGAGCGTGTGGCTCACCCCTCGCATAATATTTTCTCCAGTGTCATCTGAGTCGGATCTGGAGGAAGAGCTCCCCGAGGGACTTCATCAGTAGCGGAGTAGCGCCACGTCCCGCGAGTATCAGAGGCTATCAGCATCCCTTTTGATTGTATGTGTTATATTCCATGCTTGGGCATGCGTTTGTATATATTCAGTTGTATATTGTGTATATTGGCTCTCACAGGACAGATGATTGTGTATCGAGTCTGTAGTATGTTTTATTTACAGATTCAGTCTTTCGCTTCCGCATTTGGTGTATATATCATGTCAGCCTCTTTGTTGTCTGTGTGTCATTCTAGTTGCTTGTTTATGGTATATTATTGACCTCCTGTGAAGATTCTGATATTATATATACACTTGCCGCGTCACGGGGACGCCCGGGGCGTGACACAAGAAACCTTTGAAGTTGCTTCTTATCCTTTATATCTTCTGGAAATTTGTTTGCAAAATCTATTACCCTTTTTATGGGTATTGTACCATTTCCAGATATTTTGTATACTAGAAATTGTACTGTGGTTTGAAAGAGTTTTATCTTCTTGGCTGACACCACTAATGTTATATATGTGTCACTTTTTAGCCTGCTGGTAACCATTGGAGCATTTTGGCAGTTTTTGAGTTTTTTTCGTTTTTCGATCGGAACCGCAAAATTTTGGACTGTTAGCTATCGTTCTGAGCTAGAGGACTCCGATTGAAAATCTAACTGCATATTATGTGTCCTGGTGCCATTTTAAGCCACTCATGAAATTTTCATCGAATTCCGGTAACGTTTCCAAAATTTCACAGTTCTGGGGCGTATCCGGGTTTTGACCGAGCGAGAAGTCATTGGGAGAGTTGACTCGGTCAAAGTGGGCCCATGACTTGGTCAACCCTTTTTTTTTTTGTGTGGTTGGGTTGACCCAAGTCAAAACCCACTTAAAGCCTTTAATCCTCACTTAAACCTAGCTTAAACCCTAATTAATGTTGGTTTGACTTATTTAAGTGAATCTAAAAAGTTGCCCTACACTATTCATCATCTTCTCAAATTAGTTTTCTCTCTCCCCCTCTCTCCTTTTCTTGGTTTTGAGCCACCTAGGGTTCTCAAAGCTTAAAACTCTAAACATAGAAAGGTTAGATCCGGTCCCGATCTACACCCCGGTGTTTTCGGATTCAAATTCCGAGGTGTTTAGCCCCTTCTCCCCCTCTCTTTTCTCCCCTGATTTGAGCCATTTCGAGGGCTAGGGAGGAGCTCGGCGGTGGAGGTCTTTGGGGAGGTGTTTCGGTGTGCGGAGAGCAACCGAACTTCCCTTCCTTCCCTTGGTAAGCTCCTTTTCCTTCTTTTTTGGCTTAGATGCTTGTTAGGGGGGAGTTTTTGAGGTTGGGTGGTGGTCGGCGGCTATAGGTGGCTGTCGGAGGTAGTTGGGGGCGGTCGGAGGCCGATGGGTGGTGGTAGAGGAGCTCGGGCAGGGAGGGTGGCAGTCCCAGGCAGCATGCAGCACAGGTAGCGCAGTAGGCAGGCGCAGCAAGCGTGCAGTGGTAGGGCGCGCGCGTGCGCGCGGACGTGCGCGCGGGTGGCGCAGGTGGGCGTGCTGGGCGCTGGGCGTGCTGGGGTGTGCTGGGCGAGGGTGCTGGGCGCTGAGCACCGTGCAGGAGCATGCGCGCAGAGCACTGGGCAGAGGCGCAGGCGCGGGGTGGGCGCGCGGTGAGGCGAGGCGAGCGGTGGTGCGTGCGGGGTGCGCCGCGAGGCGAGCGGTGGTGCGTGCGGAGTGCGCGCGAGGCGCGGGCCGTGCGGGTGTGCGCGCGGGTTGCTGCGCTGGGGCGCAGCGAGCGCGCGGTGCACCCGGGGTGATGAGTCCGGGGGTGCAGGCTGGGCTCGGCAGTGCGCCGGGGCGCGCGGGTCAGGGCTCGGCTGTGCCCCCGGGGCGGGTGGCCGTGCGAGCGGCTGCCCGGGGAGTTCGGGAGTGAGCCGGGGTGCTCGGGCTCGCGTGCGTAAGGGCCGTATAGACGTTTGCCCGAGTGTTGTGTATTTTTTAGAGTATTTTTGGTATACTTGTGGATTTTACTCACCAAGTTGATACCCTGTCTTGCAGATCTTGACGGACGGTCGCGCGACGACCCGACTTCCGGTGAGTGGGACAATCCAACCCAGTTGGGAGGTGCTATATGCACTTGGGCGTATACCGTCCTCCCCTGGGGCACCATAGATTAATATTAACCTGTTTAATATGTAATCCATGCAGCATGATTGATATGTAGTATGCATGCTACCTTAGACTGAGTATGTTTGGGACTTGCACCCTTAGGTTGTGTAAGAGCCATGCACCTTGTCACCTTGTTATCATTCTAGGAAAGCCTCGGCCTTTGTATGCTCCTATTAGTTTAATTTGTTAAATTAAATGCAACTGGTAATATTATTGCATGTCTTAGGGAATATTAAGGGGCCTTGCGAGGTCAACATTGAGACCCGGGCTAGGGTGCTCCGTGTTCCTTGTTTGGTTGTCGGGATGTCCTATATCGGGACCTCATGGTGCCCTCCCAAGGTTTCTTTTCCCGTCTATATTAATGCATGTTCCCCGCATCTTGGTTATGCACCCTGGAGGAATTCTGATGAATTCAAGACATTAGAGTTGTAGAGATGTGTTGTCAGCGGATCCAAGTGGATCATATGCGTGTGGGTAGGTTGTTTCTCTCCCCTTCGTTGGATCCATGTAGGGACTCCTCAGCATAGACAGACTATCCTGATAGAGGGCTCCCATCAGTAGGCACCTCCTGATCTTGGACTCGGACTGTGTTGAATGTGGGAGTAGACCAGGCAATAGCAGGCTATCCTAACAGAGGGCTCCCATTAGTAGGCACCTCCTGATCTTGGACTCGGACTGTGCTGAATGTGGTAGTAGACCAGGTAAGCTACGGTGTGAAGGAGAGGCTATCGGTGGACCAAGGGTGATTAACAGCCTAGTCAGTCCCAATATCCTATGTCACCTGTTGAGGGGTGAGGGTGAGGGTGTATGGATGTGTATGGATGATTATAAGTCCCAAAATCCTATGTCACCTATTGAGGGGTGAGGGTGAGGGTGTGGTGGTTCGGCGATGTACGAACTACTGGATTTATGTTGATTATTTGTGGTTGATATATAGCTGTGATGCATGGGTTGTGCTGTTCACTGAGCGTGTGGCTCACCCCTCGCATAATTGTTTTTCCAGTGATTACTGAGGAGGACTTGAAGGAGGAGCTACCTGAGCGACTGCACCAGTAGCGGAGTAGCACTACGTCCCACGAGTTCTGAGGCCATCAGCTGTTATATTTGTGTCACTTTTAACCTGCTGGTAACCGTTGGAGCGTCCTGGCGGTTTTTAAAATTTTTAGGGTTTTTGGTCGGAACCGCATAATTTCAGACTGTTAGCTATCGTCTGAGTTAGAGGACTCCGATTGGAAATCTGACTGCATATTTGGTGTCCTGGCGCCATTTTAGACCTCTCATGAAAGTTTCATCGAATTCTGGCATCGTTTGCAAAAATTTCCCAGTTCCGGGGCGTATCCGGGTTTTTAAGTCGCGCATTACATAAATGGAATCTAAAAATTTGAAATCACTATTCATCATCCCCGACCTTGGACTCTCTCTCTCCTCTCCTCCGTTTTTCTTCCGTTTGAGCCCCCTCCACCCCTCAAAATCAAAAACCTAAAGCACGGGAAGTGTAGATCGGGTCCCGATCTACGCTCCGGTGTCTTCAAATCCAAATTCCGACGACTCTAGCCTCCCCGACCTCCCCTCTCTCTCCTCTGTTTCGAGCCAAATCGAGGGCCGTGATAGATCGGGGCGTGAGAAGGCCTTTGGGAAAGGTTTCGGCGCGCGGAGAGCGTCCGGACTTCGTTCCCTCCCCTCGGTAAGCTTCTTTTCCCTCTTATTTCTCGTCTAGATGATTGCTAGGGGAGGGTTTTGTGCTTGGGAGGTGGTTGGTGGCGGTGGGGGTCGTCGGAGGGTGGTCGGAGGTGGCTGGAGGTGGTCGGGGCAGTGGGAGGGGTGGTTGGAGGCGCTCGGCAGGTGGGGGGGGGTGTTCTCGGGCAGCAGGCAGAGCAGCAGCAGCGCGCAGGCTGGGCGCGCGCGGTCATGCGCGCGTGCGTGCGCGGGCGCGCGTGCGCGCGGCGTGCGAGCTGGCGCGCGCGGGCGGCGTGCTGTGCTGGTCGTGCAGGTGTGCTGTGCCGGCGGTGCGAGGCGTGCGAGCTGCTCGGGTGGTACTGTGCGCGAGGGGCTGATGGCGAGCTGGTCTGGGCGCTGGTCTGGGCGCGCGCGGAGGTGCTGGCCGGTGCTGGGCGAGCAGAGGCCGGTGCTGGGCGAGCTGGGCGGCTGGTGCGCGTGGAGCAGGTCGCGCGAGGTGCGCGCGGAGGTGCTGCCGGAGGTGCTGGACGCGCGAGGTGCGCGCGGAGGTGCTGCCGGAGGTGCTGGACGCGCGAGGTGCGCGCGGAGGAGGTGGCGGAGGTGCGCGCGGGGTGCGCGCGGGGCGAGGAGGCGTGCGCGAGGCGTGCGCGGGTCGCGGCAAGGAAGGGACGGTGTGCGCGGGGGCGAGGCGCCGCGCGCGGGGGCGTGCGGGGTGCTCGCGGGCCAGCGCACGGCGTGCGGGGCGCGCGCGGGCTGCCGCGGCTGGGCTCGGTGGACGCGCGGGGCCCCGGGCGGTGCGCGGAGTGCGCGGGCTGAGGCTCGGCGGCGCGTCCGGGCGGTCGGGTGGCCGTGCGGGTGGTGGCCGGCCGTGCGGGGGGTTGTCGGAGTGCTCGGGCTAGCGTGCGTGCGGGTCGTATGCACGTTTGCCCGAGTGTTGGGAGTTTAATTGTGGGTTTATGTATTTTGTAGTATTTATGGATTTTTAACTCACCATATTGATTGTCTGTCTTGCAGATCTTGATGGACGGTCGCGCGACGACCCCGATTCTGGTGAGTGGGACAATCCAACCCAGTAGAGAGGCGTTGTACGCACTTGGGGCGTATACCGACCTCTCCTGGGGCGACATGGATAAATATTACCTGTAATAATATGTGATCCATGCTTGTGTGAATTATGTGTAGAATGCATGCTACCCTAGGCTTTTATGTTAGGGACTTGCACCCATAGGATATGCGTATGAGCCATGCAGCATGTCCCCTGGTTTTCATGCTAGGAAACCCCGGCCTATGCATGCGTCCTACTAGTTTATTTATTAAATTAAATGCTAGTACTTGTTAAATTGCATGTTATAGTGAATATTATAGGGGAGGGGCCTTGCGAGGACAGCGGTGAGACCCGGGTTAGGGTACACCGTGTTCCTTGTTTGGTTGTCGGGGTGTCCTATAATGGGAACTCACGCTGCCCTCCCGAGTTTCTTTCCCCCAATGATATTCCACCCTGTTATAACCTTATGCATGTTCCCCGCATCGTAGTTATGCGCCCTGGTGGGTTCTGAGGAATTCAGAACGGTAGAGTTGTATGTTTGGTATGATTATTAGCATGAGTAGTGAATATTATAGGGGAGGGACCTTGCGAGGACAGCGGTGAGACCCGTGTTAGGGTACTCCGTGTTCCTTGTTTGGTTGTCGGGGTACCCTGTATCGGGAACTCACGCCGCCCTCCCGAGTTTCTTTCCCCCAGTGATATTCCAACACTGCTTTTGATTGTACTGTTTCCCCGCATCGTGGAGATGCATCCGGTTGAATTCAGAGGAATTCATGACATTTGAGTTGTAGAGATGTAATATCGGCGGATCCGAGTGGATCATATGCGTATGGATAGGCTGTTCTGTTCCCTGCGTTGGATCCGGTAGAGGCTACCCCCAACGTTAGACAGGGCCTTCCTGACAGAGGGCTCCCATTAGTAGGCACCTCCTGATTTGGTTTCGGACTGTGCTGAATGTGGGAGTAGACCAGGCGGCCTAAGGAGTGGAGGGAGAGCTATCAGTGGACCAAGGGTGACCAACAGCCTGGTCAGTCCCAAAATCCTATGTCACCCATTGATGAGTGAGGGTGAGGGTGTAGTGGGTTGGCGATGAGCGACCTACTGGATTTGTGAATAGATGATTATCAGCCCCAAAATCCTATGTCACCCATGGATGGGTGAGGGTGAGGGTGTGGTGGTTCGGCGAAGTACGAACCACTGGATTATGTTGTTATGTATTGATGGCTGGATTAAAATAATGGAATATTGTGGTAAATATTGTCTGTGTTGCGTGGGTTGTGCTGTTCACTGAGCGTGTGGCTCACCCCTCGCACATGTTTTTCCCCAGTGGTCACTGAGCCTGAGCTGGAGCCGGAGCAGCAGTTGGAGCCTTCCGAGGGATTTCTTCAGTAGCGGAGCAGCGCTACGTCCGCGAGTACCAGAGGCTGTCAGCATCCCTTTCCTTGGCTGTATGTATTGTATTTTCGTGCTGAGCACGTTTGTATATGTTCAGTTGTATATTTGTGTATATTGGCTCTCACAGGACGTATGATTGTATATCGAGTCTGTAGAATGTCTATTCACAGATTCAGTCTTTTGCTTCCGCATTTGGTGTATATATCATGTCAGTCCCTTTTGTTGCATGTGTGTCATTCTAGTTGTCTGTGTATGATATATATTATTGACCTCCTGTGTAGGCTTCTGATGTGATATATATACATTTGCCGCGTCCCGGGGTTGGCCGCCCTGGGGCGTGACATCAGCATCCTTCCTTTTGATTGTATGTATATATATTTCCGTGCTTGGGCACCCAGTTTGTGTATTATTTGGATGTATGTGTGTATATTGGCTCTCACAGGACATTTGATTATGTATCGAGTCTGTAGTAGGTTTTTGGATTGCAGACTCAGTGTTTTAGCTTCCGCATCTGTGTATATATTATGTCAGCCTTGCTTTCATTTGTGTTGTTGTCGTTTTAGTTGTTGTTAGAGTGATTTATTGATTTCATGTTTAGACTGCTGATATCTTGTATACACTTGCAGCGACCCGGGGACGGCCGCCCTGGGGCGTGACAACTAAACCGTTTTGTTTTACTATCCTAAGAAAGATATTTAGATGTTTCCAATGTTTATCTATATTTTTAGAAAATATCAGTATATCATCAATATAAACAATGGAAAAGAATCCATAGGGATTAAATATTTCATTCATTATATTTTAAAATTCTGAGGGTGCATTTTTTAACCCAAAAGGTAAAACATTCCACTCATAATGTCCGAATGGTACTGTAAAGGCAATCTTGTATCTATCTTCTTCTTTTATTTGGATTTGCCAGAATCCTGATTTAAGGTTAAACTTAGAAAAAATTCTCGAATTAACCCTTTTGATAAGGTCTTGTTTATTGGGGATATAATATCTAATCCACTGGAGTACTTTATTTAATGGCTTATAATTTACGACAAGCCTTGGTACTCTCCTTTCTAATTCTGCCGCTTTCTCTACATAGAAAGCCGCACAACTCTAGGGTGAGGAGCTTTTTCGAATAAGGTTCTTTGTAAGTAGTTGGGATATTTCCTCTTTGCAGATCTCTAGGAGTCTATTATTCATCTGGATAGGTCTGGCTTTCGTGGGGATCTTTTCTTCATTAAAGTCTTTGATATATGGTAGGCTTACCATATGTTTTTTCCTATGCCAGAAAGCAGAGGGTAGATCCGAGCAGGCCTCATTTTCAACAGTTTTTTGAAAATCAGAGACCTTCTTTTGGAAAATAGGACTATTGATTTGTTCAGATGTTTTTTGAGTCCTGATTTCCTCAGAGAGTTCATTTATGAACTTTTCTTTGTATTCTAGGGCCTGCCTAAGTTGGTTGAGAAAAGATAGCTTTGGTGTAGTACTGTTGTGCCTATGTCATTTGGAGCGCTCTGTTTGAAAATTTGGGCTACATAATTTTTTTTCTAAGTTATGTATTTCCAATTTGGTATTTGGATTTGATTTTGTTAAAATCCAAGATGAAGATATTTAAATATGATTTTATTATGAGATGTCCAGTTTTGAGTTAGCTTTCGCACAGAAGTGGAATTAGATCAACTAGATTCTTGTAGTAAAAGTTATGGGTATTTTTCCAAGTATACCCCGGGGATGGAAATTCTGGCAGCAGCCCTGCTCCATGTTTGGCTCAAATTTCGGAATAGCTGGAGGGATTATCTGATCTTGGCATGAACATGAAAGTTGTAGATAATCTTCTTAGCTTTCCATCGGACTTGGAATCGTGCAATTCGGAGCTGTATCGAGGAAGTTATGGCTGTTCCAGTGAAGCTTGCGCAGAATTTCTAGTCGAAGGGCGACTAGGTCATTTCTCCTTAAGATATTTTGATAAATATCTCCTCTCTCTCTCCTCCCCTCCCAAACCCCACGTCGACCAGCACATCTGGTCTCTCTTTTCACTCTCTCAAGCCCCCCTAGGTGTTTGAAGGAATGCTTCAAAGAGAAGAAGAGAAGGTGGAGGTGAAGGAAGAAGTGAAGTTGGTTTATGTGTTGTGTTGGTTGTTTCCCCTCTCTCTCAAGCTCCTTTGCATGGATCCCCACCCCTGATTTGCAGCCATTGGAGGAGGCTGAGGAGGGCTGAGGGTGGTGGTGGTGGTCTCGGTGGCGGCGTTTCGGTGCGCGAAGGGCCCCCGAACCTCCCCCTTTTGTTCCCCCTCCAAGGTGAGCTCCTCCCCTCCTTTTTCTTGATTTTTATGGTTTGGGGGTTGGTTGGGAGGTCATGCATGCTAGGTAGATGGGTTAGGGTGTGTGTTAGGCGGGCGCGCAGTCGCGCGCGGGTGCGTGCGCGCGAGTGCGCGGGTGCGCGCGGAGTGGTCGCGTGGGTGCGCGCGGGTGCTGGAGCTAGCGGGGGTGTGCGCGGGCGCGCGCGCGGGCAGGGCGCCTGGGCATGCACCTGGGCGCGGGGCAGGGGACCAGTGCGTGCGTGCGCGTGCTGGGGCGTGCGCGGGAGGTGTAGTGCGCGCGGGGACGCGCAGGGCTGGACGCGCGGTGCGCGCGAGCTCGTGCCAGCGTGCGCGCGCATGTGGCAACGCGTCTGGGTGCGCAGGCAGGCGCGCGGTAGTGCGCCGATGGTGCTGGGTGCGTGCGTGCGTGCGCATTCATGCGTGCGCGTGCGGGTGGCCGTGCGTATGGCTGCCCGGGGGTTCGGGAGTATGTTGGGGTGCTCGGACTTGCGTACGTATGGCCATATGCACGTTTGCCCGAGTGTTGTGTATTTTTTAGTGTATTTTTGGTGTATTTGTGTATTTTACTCACCGTATTAAATACTTGTCTTGTAGATCTTGACGAACGGTCACGCGACGACCCGGGTGTTGGTGAGTGGGACACTCCAACCCAGTAGGGAGGCGCTATATGCACTTGGGCGTATACTGTCCTCCCCTGGGGCACCATAGTTTAATATTAACTTGTATAATATGTAATCTATGCAAGCATGATTAATATGTAGTATGTATGCCACCCTAGACCTTGTATGTTAGGGACTTGCACCCTTAGGATATGTGTAAGAGCCATGCATCCTGTCACCATGTTTTCATGCTAGGAAAGCCTTGACCTATGCATGTGTCCTATTAGTTTAATTTATTAAATTAAATGCGAACTTATGGTATTTTAGCATGCCTTAGGGAATATTATAAGGGGCCTTGCGAGGTCAACATTGAGACCCGGGCTAGGGTATTCCGTGTTCCTTGTTTGGTTTTCGGGGTATCCCATATCGGGACCTCATGGTGCCCTCCCAAGGTTTCTTTTCCCGATAATATTATAACCTCGTTATTATAATATATGTTCCCCGCATCTTGGTTATGCGCCCTGGAGGAATTCTGAAGAATTCATGACATTAGTAGAGTCTCCCTTCTCTAAGTTAAGGGGCCTTGCAAAGTCAGCGTTGAGACCCGGGCTAGGGTACTCCGTGTTCTTTGTTTGGTTGTCGGGGTATCCTATATCGGGACCTCATGGTGCCTTCCCAGGGTTTCTTTTTCCAGTTAAGGGTACCGCGGATCCGAGTGGATCGTATGCGTATGGATAGGCTGTTTTTGTTCCCTTCGTTGGATCCGTATAGAGACTGCCCCAGCGTTAGAAAGGTCGTCCCGTCAGAGGGCTCCCATCAGTAGGTACCTCTTGATTTGGATTTGGACTGTGCTGAAGTGTGGGAGTAGGCCAAGTGGCTACGGAGTGGAGGAGAGACTATCGGTGGACCAAGGGTGATTAACAGCCTAGTCAGTCCCAATATCCTATGTCACCTATTGAGGGGTGAGGGTGAGGGTGTGGTGGGTCGGCGATGTAGCGACCCACTAGATTGTGTAGTTCCTGCCACTTTGAGGCTTGAATAATTAATTGTGGTTAATATGAATTGTGATGCATGGGTTGTGCTGTTCACTGAGCGTGTGGCTCACCCCTCGCATATATTTTTCTCCAGTGTTATCTGAGTCGGATCAGGAGGAGGAGCTCCCCGAGGGACCTCAGCAGTAGCGGTGCAGCGCCACATTTCCGCGAGTGTTAGAGGCCATCAGCATCCCTTTTTGATTTGTATGTATTATATTATGTGCTTGGGCACACGTTTGTATTATATTTGGATGTCATTGTATATATATTAGCTCTCACAGGACAGTTGATTATGTATCGAGTCTGTAATATGTCTTTGAGTTACAGATTCAGTCTTTTAGCTTCCGCTATTTGTGTATATATCATGTCAGCCCTTTGTTGTCTGTGTTGCCATTTTACCTCGCAAGGCCCCCTTATATTCCCTAAGGCATGCTAACAATATCATAGGCTTGCATTTAATTAAATAAATCAAACTAATAGGTCGCATGCATAGGTCGAGGCTTTCCTAGCATGATAACAAGGTGACAGGATGCACGGCTCATGCACATATCCTAAGGGTGCAAGTCCCTAACATACAAGTCTAGGGTGGCATGCATTCTACACACTAATCATGCTTGCATGGATTTCAATTAATAAGTTAATATCAACTGCGGTGCCCCAGGGGAGGACGGTATACGCCCAAGTGCATATAGCGCCTCCCAACTGGGTTGGGTTGTCCCACTCACCGATAACCGGGTTGTTGCGCGACCGTCCGTCAAGATCTGTAAGACAGGGTAATCAACTCGGTGAGTAAAATATACAAATACCCCAAAAATACACTAAAAATACACAATACTCGGGCAAACGTACATACGGCCCCGTACGCACGCGAGCCCGAGCACCCCAACTCCTTCTTGAACCCCCGGGCAGCCGCACGCACGGCCACCCGCATGCGCACGCACGCACGCACGCCGGCCCGCGCGCCCCGACGCACTGCCGCACGCACGCGCACGCTCGCGTGCGCTCGCGCGCACTGCGCGCCCAGCCCAGCGCGCCCCCGCGCGCACTGCGCGCACGCCCCAGCACGCGCCTGCACCCGCGCGCACACACCCGCGCGCGACTTCGCCCGCCAGCGCCTGCCTGCGCCCGCCTGCGCGCGCGCCTGCGCGCGCCCAAGCCCTTCTAACCTCGTTTTAACCATCCCCAACCCCTCACACACTCCCTAACACACCTACCCAACATGCATGACCTTCCCAACACCCCTTAGGCCAAGAAAACCAAGAAAAAGGAGGGGAGGAGCTCACCTTGGGAGGGAAAAGAAAGGGGGAGGTTCGGGGCCCTTCGCGCACCGAAACGCCGCCACCGGAACCACCACCACCACCTCACCGGCCTCCTCAGCCCTCTCATTGCTGCAAAACAAGGGGGGGGGGAGATCCATGGAACGAGGGACTTGAGAGAGGGGAAGATCCACCACCACTTCCTCCTCCACCTTCACCTTCTCATTTAGAACTTAAACCAAACACATGGGGGGATTGAAATGAGAGGAAGAGAGAGCCCAGCAGAGGTTGTCGTGGACATTGGGAGGGAGAGAGAGAGAGAGAGAGAGAGAGAGAGAGAGAGAGAGAGAGAGAGATATTTATCAAAATATCTTAAGGAGAATTTACTAAGTCGCCCTCCGACTAGAAATTCTGCGCAAGCTTCACTGGAACAGCCATAACTTCCCCGATACAGCTCCGAATTGCTTGATTCCAAGACCGATGGAAAGCTAAGAAGATTATCTACAACTTTTATGTTCATGGAAAGATCAGATAATCCCTCCAGATATTCCGAAATTAGAGCTAAACATCGAGCAGGGCTGCTGCCAGAATTTCCATCCCCGGGGTATACTTGGAAAAATACCCATAACTTTTACTACAAGAATCCAGTTGGTCTAATTCCACTTCTGTGCGAAAGATAACTCAAAACTGGACATCTCATAATAAAATCATATTTAAACCTCTTCATCTTGGATTTTAAAAAAATCAAATCCAAACACCAAATCAGGAATACATAACTTAAGAAGAAAAAAAATTTATGTACCCAAATCTTCAAACAGAGCGCTCCAAATGACACAGACACAACAGGTGCACCCGTGGCTGGGCGAGCCGGTGGTGCGCGCGGGGTGCGCGCGGGGTGAGGCACTGGGGCGCAGGGTGTGCGGGTGTGCGCGCGGGTTGCTGCGCTGGGGCGCAGTGAGCGCGCGGTGCACCCGGGAGGTCTCGGCAGGGTGTCCGGGCGTGCGGGCTGGGCTCGGCAGGGAGTTTGGGGGCGCGGGCCGAGGCTCGGCTGTGCGCCCGGGGCGGGTGGCCGTGCGTGCGGCTGCCCGGGGGTTCGGGAATGAGTTGGGGTGCTCGGGCTCGCGTGCGTACGGGCCGTATGTACGTTTGCCCGAGTGTTGTGTATTTTAGAGTATTTTTGGTGTATTTGTGTATTTTACTCACCGAATTGATTACCCTATTTTGCAGATCTTGACGGACGGTCGCGCGACGACCCGACTATCGGTGAGTGGGACAATCCAACCCAGTAGGGAGGCGTTATACGCACTTGGGCGTGTACTGTCCTCCCCTGGGGCACCATGGGTTTATATTAACTTGTTGTAATGTGTAATCCATGCATTCATGATAAAAATGTAGTATGCATGCTACCCTAGACTTTGTATGTTAGTGACTTGCACCCTTAGGATATGTGTAAGAGCCATGCATCCTGTCTCCTTGTTCTCATGCTAGGAAGCCCCGGCCTATGCATGCGTCCTACTAGTTTAATTTATATAATTGATTGCTAGCATGTCTTAGATAATATTGTAGGGAGGGGCCTTGCGAGGTCAACATTGAGACCCGAGCTAGGGTACTCCGTGTTCCTTGTTTGTTTGTCGGGATGTCCTGTATCGGGACCTCATGCTGCCCTCCCAAGGTTTCTTGTCCCAATAATATTATAACTCTTGTTAATAATTATTATTATACCTCTTGTTAATAATTATTTTATATATGTTCCCCGCATCTTGGTTATGCACCCTGGAGGAATTCTGAAGAATTCATGACATTAGAGTAGTTGTGATATGTTGTCTGCGGATCCGAGTGGATCATATGCGTATGGATAGGCTGTTCTATTCCCTTCGTTGGATCCGTGTAGAGACTACCCCGGCGTTGGAAAGGCTGTCCCGTGCAGGGGCTCCCATCAGTAGGCACCTCCTGATTTGGGATGGACTGTGCTAAATGTGGGGGTGGCCAAACGGCCTACGGAGTGGGGAGAGACTATCGGTGGACCCATGGTGACCATCAGCCTAGTCAGTCCCAATATCCTATGTCACCTATTGAGGGGTGAGGGTGAGGGTGTAGTGGGTTGGCAATAGCGACCCACTGGATTTGTGTAGTTCCTGCCACTTTGTGGCTTGATTAATAAATTGTGGCTAATAATATCTGGTTGTGGTTAATATAAGTTGTGATGCAACCCCTCGCATAATATTTTTTCCCTAGTGTCATCTGAGTCGGATCTAGAGGAGGAGCTCCCCGAGGGACTTCATCAGTAGCGGAGTAGCGCCACGTCCCGCGAGTATTAGAGGCTATCAGCATCCCTTTTGATTGTATGTGTTATATTCCGTGCTTGGGCACGCGTTTGTATATTATTTGGATATCTTTGTATTTATTGGCTCTCACAGGACAGTTGATTATGTATCGAGTCTGTAATATGTTTTTGGATTACAGACTCAGTTTTTAGCTTCCGCTATTTGTGTATATATCATGTCAGCCCTGCTTTTGTCTGTGTTGTCATTTTAGCTATTGTGTGAGTATGTTATTGAACTCCTGTTAGATTCTGATATTATATATACACTTGCCGCGTCCCGGGGACGGCCGCCCTGGGGCGTGACATCCCTAACACCTAACCATGCATAAAAACCCAAATAAGGAAGAGGGAAACTCACCAAAGAGAGGGGGAAGGGGAGGGGGAGATGTAGGGCTCGCAAGCGCCTTGACCACCTCGACCACCACCACTACTACCACCACTTCCATCCTTGGGAGCTCTTCTTGATGGCTGAAACCAAGGGGAAAAGAGAGGGGCAGCCACTTAGGAGCACAAGCTCACATAACCCACCTCAAGATCACCTCTTCATGCACTACATGCTTCTTGTTCTCCTTCTCTTCTCTTTGAGGGATTTACACAAACACATGGGGGGAGTGAAAAGAGAGAAAGAGAGACCCAAGGAAAGGTTGACGTGGGAGTGAGAGAGGGGTGTGAGTGGGTATTTAATGCCACAAAAGTGGGTAGGTGAGAAAAGTCACCAGCTATCCGGTAACATCCAAACCCGGATGCGATTCAGAATTGTATATTTTTCCAAACGTTACCGGAATTCGATAAAATTTTTATGGGTAGTACTAAACGGTACCAGGACCCATAATATGCCGTCAGATTTTCAATCAGAGTACTCTAACTCCCGCAGGTGGCTAAAAGCCAAAATTTTAGCGACTTTGATCAAAAAATTAAAAGGCCCTGAATGACCTATAAGTGACCAAGGCTTAACCGAAATGGCTCCAAATGACACAGGCATAACAGTGCAGACGTCCGGAGGAAGAGGTTCCTAAAATCCATTCAAGGTGGAGTTCTGTAGAGCAGGTCTAGTGCACAAGGAGACTCATGATAGCGACTTGAAGGCTGATGAAGCTCAAGGAAGTTGAAGGCCACTTGACTGCAAGTGGAGGTGGAAGGTTGCTTGCGCGGTCTTATTTCAAGGAAAACATGGAGCAAGGTGGAGACATCAACTAAAATCTTCTAAGCGGTTCGAGGAAGTCTGAGTTTACTGATACAAGCCAATGTGGAGATTGTTGAGATTATGTCTCGATCCGGTGTATCATATTGGATAGCCATGATGAAACCATATTAGGTTGGGCACCTAATGTGTAAAATATTATTTAAGATTTGATCTTAACTAATATTTAAAGTTAATCTCCTAAAATAGGAAACAATATTTGTTTGTTAATTAGGAGAGTGAATAGCTCCTAATTAATGTGAGCAATATTTATCTGTTAATTAGGATATTACTTAGGGAGGAAATTATTTATCTCTATAAATATTCTCTAAGGTTTCATAGCAAGACTTGGCAAAGACATTATACAATGTAGAGATCCTAAGGGAATGTTGAGATGGTCCTAAGAGAGGGTAACTCCATAGAAGAGTTTATAAGTGTCTTAGGGCATGTTTGGATAGGAGTATTGGGTGCTTAGATTGGGATTGAGAATCCCAATCCAGGTCAATAAGTTGTTTGGATAAATTTTAAAAGAGGGATTGGAATTGAGAGAGTGGGATTGGGAATCCTTGATTAGGGGGATTGAGAATCCCTCTCAAGAGGTGGTATTCCCCCAATCCCAATCCAGGTGGATTGAAAAAAAGACATTTTTACCCATGCTCTTCATCTCCTTTAACACATAATATATATATATATATATATATATATATATATATAAAACATAACATATTTAATATAAATATATGTATATATATATTTAATATAATATAATATAATATATTAAAAAATATACATACATACATACATACATACATATATATATATTATATTATATATATATATATAAAACATAATATATTTAATATAAATATCTGTATATATATATATATATAATATAATATAATATATATTTAAATAAAGAATATAAATATATTTAAAAATATACATATATACACATATATATATTCAAGCATTAATTGTGATGCATACGTTCATAAATACTCTTGATTTACTTTATTTATATAATATATGAATAAGGAAGCTTTCATAACCTATTGATTGGATGATATGAGATTCATGTAATTTATCATAACTAATTTGCTATGATATATATATATATATAATACATCTAATATATATATATTGGGTATTTTTATAAATATATATTTTTTATATTGTAATCCATGCATTACCAAACACATGATTGAGATTGAGAATCTCAAAAGTTTTATTGGGCTTCCGTGGACTACTTTGAGGTAGTCTTCATTGAGATTCCTCAGTGGACATGGGAGTGGGTTATCAGGGATTGTTGCAGACTCGCTAATGTCATGTTCGGGTCACGACGCCGTCTAGGTGATCATTGATCGACTGACTAAGTCCGCGCTTCCCTCCCTAATCCGACTGATTGAGTCTCTGGACGCCTTGACGTGGGTTTTCACCTTCGCGATTGTTCGTCTTCATGGCACTCCAGTCGGCGATATTTTCGGTTGAGACGCGAGGGTTACTTTGAGGTTGCGGCGCAGCCTTGGCAGGTTTTGGCGCGAGCCTCCATTTAAGTATAGCGTTTCATGGCAGATGGACAGCCAGACAAAGAGGACGATTCAGACCTTGGAGGACATGCTAAGTGCCTGCGTGCTCGATGATAAGGGCAGTTGGGTGAGGCACCACCCATTTGTTGGGGTATGCCTGCAAGACGACTACCATTCGAGCATCCAAATGGATCTATGAAAGGCACTCTACAGGCACAGTTTTATACCTCCCTTGTGTTGGGACGGTTGAGGAGCGCCAGTTGGAGGGGCCATAAGTTAGTTGTTTGACCTTGCGGTGGCCAGGTTGGTTCGTGTGTGCATCTGCACCTCCCAGAACCGATAGAAGGGCTACCCATGTCATCGTCGCCAGGAGCTTACCTTCGGGTTTGGCGACCATGTTTCTTGAACGTGTCCCAATTTAAGGGCACCCTCTGTTTCGACGTTCAGGGCAAGCTGAGTTGGCTCTTCAATGGGACTGTTTCTCGTCATTGAGTGGATTGGGGAGGTGGCTTGTCATGTAGCCTTTCCCCCACAGCTGGCTCATGCCCACGACGTCGTCCTTGTCTCATGGCCGAGGCGTTATGTCCACGATCCCGCTCATGTCATTCTGTTTGACTGTCTCATTCTCGAGCTGGATTTGTCGTTGATGGAGCTGTGGATCGAGGTCAAGGACAAACATGAGAAGAGGCTCCACGCTAAGACCGTTCCCTTGATTGCAGTGTGTCAGTAGCGCCAGTCTGGTGCATAGACCACTTGGGAACAAAAGGTCTATGCATGATACTTGCTATATCCGGTCTTCCTTTTGGGTTTCCTTAAATTTCGAGGACTAAATTTTCTAAGGGGGGAAGAATGTTATGCCTGTGTCATTTGGAGCCTTATTTTTTTCGATCGGAGTCGCTAAAATTTTGGCTTTTAGCCACCTGCAGGAGTTGGAGCGCTCTGATTGAAAATTAAGTTACAAATTTTCTCCTAGAAGTTATGTATTTCCGATTTGGTATTTGGATTTAATTTTGTTAAAATCCAAGATGAAGAGGTTTAAATATGATTTTATCATGAGATGCTCAGTTTTGAGTTAGCTTTCATACAAAAGTGGAATTAGATCAACTGGATTCATGTAGTAAAAGTTATGGGTATTTTTCCAAGTATACCTCGGGGATGAAAAATTCTGGCAGCAGCCCTGTTCAATGTTTAGCCCTCATTTCGGAATAGCTGGAGGGATTATTTGATCTTGGCATAAACATGAAAGTTGTAGATAATCTTCTTGGCTTTCCAGTGGACTTTGAATTGTGCAATTCGGAGCTATATTGAGGAAGTTATGGCTGTTCTAGTGAAGCATGTACATAATTTCTAGTCAGGGACGAATTGGTCATTTGTATCCCTCTTTTGGCTATTTATTGGCCCAAAAAAATATCTCTCTCTCTCTCTCTCTCCCACTCCCCACGTCTACCACTCTTGCCTCTCTTTCTCTCTTTCACACATCCCCCCCATGTGTTTGATGAAATGCCTAAGAGAAAAGATGGAGCAAGAAGAGGAGGTGCAAGTGCAAGCAAGGTGAGTGTGTGTGCTAGTGTTGATTGTTCCTCCTCCCTCTCCTCCTCCCATGGTGGATCCCCTTATTTTCTTTCCCTCCCCTTTGGTTCAGCCATGAAGAAGAGAAGCAAAGATGGAGGTGGTGGTAGAGGTGGTGGCGGTCGAGGTGGTCAAGGGTGCGCTTGCGAGCCCCTACATCTCCCCCTTCCCCCCCCCCCCCCTCTCTTTTGGTGAGTTTTCCCTCTTCTTTATTGGTTTTTATGCATGTTAGGGTGTTTGGGAGGGCATGCATGTGGGGTGTTTTGAGTTGGGTGCATGTAGGGGCAAGGGGGGAGGGTTGGGGAGTGCTGGGCGCGCGCGTGCGCGCGCAGACGCACGCGCAGAGGGGCACTTGTAGGCGCAAGCGGGCGCGCAGGCACACGGGTGCGCGCAGATGCTAGCAGTGAGCGTAGTGCGCGCAGGGCGTGCGCACGCAAGCGCGGGGTAGGTTGTCTGGGCGGGTCTGGGCGCGCGGCTGGGTGCCAGTGTGCGCGCGCGCGTGCGTGCGTGTGCGTGCGCGTGTTGGGGCATGCGCGGGGCTGCCCAGGGTCTCGGGTAGGTGCTGGGGCACTCGGGCATGCGTGCGTACGCGCGTGCTCGCATGCGTGCGAGCCCGTATGCATGCATGTCTAAGTCTTAGGCATTTCTAGTGATTTCTAAGTGTTAAATTGTGATGTTACTCACCAAATTTGATGCCCTTACCTTGCAGATCTCGTCGGTTGGGATGCGCGAGGTCCCGGGTAATGGTGAGTGGTTCGATCCAATCCCCCCCCCTCTCGGGATGCGCTCGACGCGCGTAGTCGCGCGTCGCGCATCGATGGGGCTCCCTAGCTATACTACTTGTGTAGATAAGTAGTATGGCCATGCTTAAGCTATAATATGTAGATATCTTACATGCTAGGCTTATATACATGTATTGTATCTATGTATGAATGATTGTATTGCATACGCCCCTCTAGTATGGGCATGTAATTGTGTAATGTGTATGGATGTATAGAATATGGCATGCCTTAGGTAGTATTGTAATACTACTCCCACCATATTAATTGGAATATCGAACATGATTAAGTCTGGGTTAATAACGGGCACCTGCCTAATATTCCCTTGCGATAAGACTCGAGGGCGTGGTGTAGTTGTTGCGCCCATGCTAATGGGGCAAAGCTATGACCAGCTTCATGAGATGATGATCTCTCTCGCCCTCTCCCTCTGAACGAACTGAGTAAGTAGATGCAATTTTCTACTCGACTCAGGTTCGTTTGGAATATTGGCATGCACCTGTTAGTGCGCAAGATCGCGCTTGACCCTTTCTTTTAAGTTGGCGATATCCAACGGATGTTAGAGTATATTTTGTATGTTTATGTGATTAATGACCATGTATGCATGTTGTATAAATTATTATGATGTAAATCCATGTTAGGGAGTGTCCCTATAATTATTAGATGATTGTGCATATGGTTCATGCACATAGCTGATATAAAATTATCCTGGATATATTTATATGCGCATGTTAAAAGATGATTAGGCTTATCTGGATTAGGCGTGGGTATGACCCGCTGTCGGGTTGTACCTTATTAGTTAGAGCGCTAGCGATGTAATCGCCCCGTGCATCCGAGCTGTTGTGCCTGTGTCATTTGGAGCGCTCTGAATGAAGATTTGGGTACATAATTTTTTTCCTAGAAGTTATGTATTTCCATTTTGGTATTTGGATTTGATTTTGTTAAAATCCAAGATGAAGAGGTTTAAATATGATTTTATTATGAGATGTCCAGTTTTGAGTTAGCTTTCTCACAAAAGTGGAATTAGATCAACTGGATTCTTGTAGTAAAAGTTATGGGTATTTTTCCAAGTATACCCCGGGGATGGAAATTCTGGCAGCAGCCCTGTTCTATGTTTAGCTCTAATTTCGGAAGAGCTGGAGGGATTATATGATCATGGCATAAACATGAAAGTTGTAGATAATCTTCTTGGCGTTCCAACGGATTTTGAATTGTGTAATTCGGAGCTATATTGCGGAAGTTATGGCTTTTCTAGTGAAGCATGTATAGAATTTCTAATCAAGGGATGAATAGGTCATTTCCACCCCTCTTTAGATATTTATTTGTGCCCAAACAATTATCTCTCTCTCTCTCTCTCTCTCTCTCTCTCTCTCTCTCTCCCTCCCACTCCCCACGTCTACATTTTTTATCTCTCCTTCTCTCTTTTCACTCCCCCCATGTGTTTGTGAAAATTCTTCAAAGAGAAGAGAAGGAGAAGGTGATGGAGGAAGAGGAAAGATTGGTAGGTGTTGTTGTTTTGTTTGTCCTCCTCTCTCTAGCTCCCTTTTCATGATCCTTCCCCCCCTGATTTGCAGCCAAGGGAGGGCTGAGGAGGTGGTGGTAGTGGTGGTGGTGGTTGAGGTGGTCGCGGGTGCGTCGAGGGCCCCCGAACCTCCCCCTTTCATTTCCCCTCCCAAGGTGAGCCTTTCCCCTTCTTTTCTTGGTTTTTATGGCTTAGGGATGGTTGGGAAGGTCATGCATGTTGGGTAGATGTGTTAGGGTGAGTGTGAGGGGTTGGGGAGGGTTAAAAAGGGGTTAGGGAGGAGTGGGCGCGCATTGGGAGCTATCTGCGCGCGTGCACGCGCAGGCGGGCGCGTAGATGCGTTCGGGCGCGTGCGCGGGTGTGCGCAGAGTGGGAGCGTGGGTGCGCGCAAGTGCTGGCCCGAGCGGGGGTGCGCGCGAGCGTGCGCGCGCGGGGCAGTGCGCCTGGGCATGCGCCTGGGTGCGATGCTTGTCCGAGTATTTGGTATTTCTAATGATTTCTATGTGTAAATTGTGTTGTTACTCACCAAATTGGATGCCCCTTCCTTGCAGATCTCGTCGGATGGGATGCGAGAGGTCCCGAGTTGTAAGGTAAGTGGTTCGATTCCAATCCCCCCCCCTCTCTAGGGATGCGCTCGACATGCATAGACGCGTGTCGCGCATCGATGGGCCCCCTTAGCTATAATATGTAGATGCCATGTTAGTGCATGTTTGCTATGATATAACCGTGCCTTGTTAGACATTATATGCTAGGGATATACATCCATGATACATGTATAGAGGCCCATACATGCCTAGACACCATGTCCCATGCTTGAAAAGCCTCAATCTACGCATGTTTCCCATTTAGTTTAATTTATTTAAATCAAATGAGAATATATTGTTATAAGCCTGCCTTAGAGAATATTATAACCTTGTTGTTATAATATATGTTTCCCCGCATCTTAGTTATGCGCACGTTAAAACTAATTAGGCCTAGCTGGAATAGGCGTGGGTATGACCCGCTGTCGGGTTGTACCTTATTAGTTAGAGCGCTAGCGATGTAATCGCCCCGTGCATTCGAGCGATGCCCTCGTTTGGAATTCAGGAGAATTCGTTAGCTTATGGGTTTACTTCTACGTGAGAGCAGAGGTAACCCCTTTGTGTCTGAGCAACGCAACGGTGTGGGAGTACAGCAGTATTCTATATCTCGA